>JANXHW010000001.1:271322849-272522849 GCA_026170595.1 Plestiodon gilberti rubricaudatus
AGAGATAGGACGGTAGTTTGTTAGTGTTAAGGAAGACTTTGTACAGCGGATCAGACTTTCCTTTTTCTTCAGCTTCTATTCTAATTTCTTTCTTTCCCCGCTTCCCCCCCCAACCCGTCCCTGTTTCCCTAGCCAGCGGTGTCGACAAGGGAGCTTGAATCGCGGGCCTCTCGGCGCCTCACGGTGTTTGAGAGCTCGTGCCTTTTTTACCTCAGCTTTTGATCTTCCCGACGCTTCTTCGGAGTGTGAGGGGGTGTGCGGCCTCAATGGACGAGCGCGAACCCTCAGGGCGCCGCCGCCATTGTCTTTGGAGTCTATCTCCTGCCTGCAGCGAGGACGCTCTCTAGCGCGGGGCGGCAGCTGCTCCGAAAGCCTTCAGGCTTTCTTTGAAGAGGGGAGCGCTGAGGGACTGCCCGCTTGATAACCCGGCGGCCCGACGAACACTCGGCAGCTGCTCTCGCGGGCAGTAGCGTCACTAGGACGCGCGTCACCCCAGGGCGGGGGACGCGTGTCACCCTAGTGATGCTCTGTTATCGCGGCGCGGGGGTGGGGGCGACCCGGCTCCCCCCCTGCGTCGGGTCGACCTTCGGACACTCCGAGGTCGGCCCGGGAGAAGGCCTTAGAGCGTCCGACCCCGTCGGCGCTCCAGGGCCTTCTGAAAGAAGGCCCAGGCAGTGCGTCCATCCGGGTATTTTCCAGATTTTCGCGCATGCGCAGACCCGTTTTGAGGGCAAAAAGCCATCAAAACGGGTCTGCGCATGCGCGAAAATCCGGGAAATATCCGGATGGACGCGCTGCCTGGGCCTTCTTTCAGAAGGCCCTGGAGCGCCGACGGGGTCGGACGCTCCGAGGCCAGCTCCCGGGCCGGCCTCGGAGCGTCATGGAGGTGACGCGCGTCACGGAGGTGACGCGCGAGGGGGTGCACGCGTCACCCCATGGCGCGCGTCACCCCCTGGCGGCCCGCCCCCCCGCCACACTCCAGTGACGCCCCTGCTCGCGGGCCTACGGAGCCTCCGTGAACTCCCCTGAGGTCGACCTGGTGCGGTAAGCAAATATGGGGGACCTGAAGGGACAGGAGGCGGGTACTTCCAAGGCTAGTCGCAGCCACAGCGCCACGGTCTCTGCTCCCCAAATGGACCCAGGGACTCAGTCGCTCATTCCCGTCGTGAGGACTCTGATTGTTCCCCGTCGTTGCCCAAGCAGACTAGGCGGGACAGATCTCACCGCTCCCCCAGCGGGTCGTTGGATTCGCGGTCCTTAGACAAATCTAGGAAGCCTATCACCTCTTATCTGAGTTCCACCTCCTCTTCTGCTGGGGATTCAGATAGGGAGGAAGGAGAGCTTTCTGGAGACAGAGAGGGGGTGAGAGGGACAGCAATCCTGACAGGCTTTTCCCCCCAGAGCTTTTTCAGAGGATGGTTTCTAAGGTTTCCACCGCTTTGAACCTTTCCTCGGGGGAGCTCCCCATGGCCCCCCAAGGTGTCTCCACGGTGCCCAGGGGTATATTTCCACAGGGGCCTTCTTTGCCCACTACGGTCCCCTTTCCTGCATCTTTTCAGGCGGCTCTTGAGATGGAGTGGAATCATCCCATCAAGTCCAAATATAGTTCTAAATTGATTAACAAATTTTATTCTCTTCCCGGAAAATGCTATGGGGCAGCTCAAGGTCCCCACAGTGGATGTGCCCGTAGCGGCGTTGTCGTCCACTGCTGTGATTCCATCTGAGGGGGAGGGGGCCCCGAAAGACTCATGTGATAAAAAAATGGAGATCTCCCTCAAAAAGAATTTTGAAGCTTCCTCTCAGGCCTTGCGAGCCTCTGCCTCTAATTCTATTTTTGCAAGAGCGGCTTTTCTTTGGGTTGAGGAACTACTCAAATCTGAGAACGGCCTCTCAAAAAAGGCAAAGAATACATTAAAGAAGATATCGCGTTGGCCACGGCCTTCACAGCCGACTCTTCTTTCGACTCGTTACAACTTAATGCCAGGGCTCTCGCGTCTAATGTCATGGCCAGACGTAATGTCTGGCTTAGGAACTGGGACGTGGACTCCGGTTCCCAGAATCGTTTGGTGGCGGTGCCTTTCAAGGGGGCCAAACTCTTTGGAGAGGCCTTAGAACCCTTACTGATTGAAAACAAGGAGAAAAGAAAAGTTCTTCCATCTACGTCTAAAGAACCAGCGAAGGCCAAGATTCAGCCCTTTCGGCCTTACCGAACCCCCAATCGCTCCAGAGAGACCAACAGACCTAACAAGTGGAACAAGGCAAGGGTCTTTCCGAAGAGCAGGCCCGGAAACAACCAAGGGGATCCCTCGCGTAAGCCCTTTTGGACCTAGCGCACCGCGTGACGCCGCCTTGCAAGGCGACTCCGTTCCTATCGGCGGGCGCCTTCTCTCTTTCGCGTCCTTTTGGCAAGAAACAACCTCGGACAAATGGATCTTGGACACGGTCTCAAAGGGTTACTCGCTGGAACTCATCAAGATCTCCAAGACAAGGTTTTGGAAATTTTTAAGACAAGGTTTTTTAATTTTTAATTTTTTTTCTGGATTTTTTCCGGAGCTGGAGTGCTCCCTTGTGCTTTCTTCCCTGACTAATCTATCCGATCTACAGCTGATTGTCGGGTTAATTTATGCACGTGCATGAGTTGAGCTTCTCAGCAGCCAGCAGAGGGCGTTGTGCTCCTCAGTTCAGTTCAGCTGAGCTGCAGAGGGCGTTGTCCTCCCAGCTCTCCTCCAATGGTGAATGAATGCAGCTTAGGTAAGCTTCTGAACTGGGGGCCTAGTTGGGGAGACTTTGGAAACTGTGCATAGGTGGGGTGGGGTAAGAGTTATGTTTGGGGGGATTTGTATGTGGGATTTAAGTTTTTTACTTTGGAAACTGTGTATGGGTGGGGTAGGAGGGGAAATAGTTGAGTTTGGGGTTTTTTGTACTTGGGATTTATGTTTTTTACTTTGGAAACTGTGCATGGGTGGGGTGGGGGGAAAGAGTTGAGTTTGGGGGATTGTACTTGGGATTTATGCTTTTTACTTTGGAAACTGCATGGGTGGGGTGGGGGGGAAGAGTTGAGTTTGGGGTTTTTTGTACTTGGGATTTATGTTTTTTACTTTGGAAACTGTGCATGGGTGGGGTGGGGGGAAGAGTTGAGTTTGGGGGATTTTGTACTTGGGATTTATGTTTTTTGTGCATTTTGTTCATGTGTCTTATTGCTGTGTGTTTTTTAAAAGAGATCCTGGCATTTTTGTGTATTTTTGTGCAATTTATGTAAATTAGCTAATTATGTAAATTGGCTAATTATGCTAATTAGCTGGGGGTACTCCAAAATTTTTGACCTTCACTGGGGGTACCCGGGCCTCCAAAGGTTGAGAACCCCTGGTACACATGATTGGGAACTCTGGGGGGGAAGACTGTATTACAGATGTGTGGCTGAATGAGAAGCCACAGCAACTCTGTAGCCACACACTAGCTCTGTTCAGATAACTTGTGTACACTGCCTGAACGTGCTTGGACAGGGCCAATTAGTGCAATCCTATGACCCACTTGGCACCTACATTCACAGCACAATCCTATCCAACTTACACCACCGGTTTAAACAGCGGGGGGGGCAGGGCGGGAGGCTTTGAAGGGGAGGGGAGATTAAAATCCCCTTTGAATCTCCCTTTGGAGGGGATTTGAATCCCTTTTCCATTCTGGGGCCTCCCATTCTCGCTGCACCACTGGTTACACCGGTGGTGTACATTGGATAGGATTGCGCTGTCAGTCAACGCACATGTGTTCTCTTAACAGGGTTTCTCTCTCACCCTCAGCTGCCCATCTGCATTACACTATATATTATAATACAATATACGTGAAATGCTTGATCATCCACACTAAAGTAGGGTAATTATATTCTTAGCATCCTCTTTGCACTTTGGATTTAAAGTCTAGTGTTAAAATCAACAAGCGGATTCTTCGTTCTTAGTGAAAATGAAGCCCATGGTTGATGCTTGGGCTGGTAGATTAATAGTACAAGTCAATAAAGCTTAACGAAGTCTATAAACAAAAGTGAACCTTCATCCGAAGGTTTGCATGAGCTTCTGGGCTTTTCACAGATTGAATTTTCTGGGGGGAAATTATAACTGTTTCTGAGTATTAGGCACATTCCGATTTGTGGGCGGCAGGGTTCAATTTGTTCTCAGCACTACTATCAGTACTGCTGTTGGAGCATGCTTTTGTCATCTTAATCGTTTTGTTTTTTATAAACACTTTCTGTCATTATACTACAATTGGTTCCACTGAACTAATTTATCCATGGAAATTGGGAATAGTTTAAGCAGTGTGTATGGTAAAGGAATAGCACCCAAAAAGCTGCTAAAAGAAATTGCATCCAATATTTAATATTTTCCCCCATCAAATTAGAATGAGAACAAACAATATGTCATTATTATTTTTTTAAGTTACATTCTATTTTCTATTTTAAAAACTGTATTCAGATATAAATGTTTATGTATATGGACTGTTAACAAATTGTTGGTTATGTAATGGTCATGAGCTCAATTGGTTATGTCGGGTCAAATGTAGAAGGGGCTCCCCCCAACAAAAAAAAAATTAGGGGGAATGGAATGAAGAAGAGGGAAACACAATCAAGATTTCAGGATTTGATCAGATACTGTCACACTGGACACCTTACGAAATGTCCTGGGCTAATCCAGAGGAGACATTTAGAGGAGACATTATTTCATCCACTTGCCCTGATCGTGAAACTTACTGTGGGCTGCATGTGCTTGTGAAAAGACGGAGCCTAGGAATCTGAAACAAAGAGTGCAAGCAGTTCCACACGTGTTCACGTGCTTGCTGGATTCGAGTCTTCCGAGGCATCTTGGCCTCACTGATGGGATACAGCTTCCAGAAGACCATGAGTAGCCTTGGATTCCCATAACATCCTAGTCCTTTACAGATGTTCAAACCACATGAACACATAGGGGGGATGGCAATGCCCATGGCAGAACTCTTTCTCAAGCACATAGACAGAGCCTTCTGCGTGTGCAGCTATCTGCATGGGAACTTTACAGTTCGTTGTAAAGCAGCAGCCCATGTAGTCACCAGAAGTAAGTGGTTCAACTCAGTCGGGTGCTGATCCGGTGACTGCACTGGCTGCCAATTCGTATCTGGGTCCAATTCAAGGTGCTGGTTTTGACCTTTAAAGCCCTATATGGCTCTGGACGAGGCTATTTGAGATACTGCCTACTTCAGTACAATCTGACCCACCCCCTCGTCATCAGAATTATGCATGGGATGGAGAGAGTGGATAGAGGGAAATTCTTCTCCCTCTCGCACAACACCAGAACCAGGGGACATGCACTAAAATTGAGTGGAGGGAGAGTTAGAACAGACAAAAGAAAATATTTCTTTACCCAGCGTGTAATTCATCTGTGGAACTCCTTGCCACAGGATGTGGTGATGGCATCTGGCCTAGATGCCTTTAAAAGGGGTTTGGACAGATTCCTGGAGGAAAAGACCATCACAGGTTACAAGCCATAAGCAACCTCCTGGTTTTAGAAGTGGGTTTTCTCTGTGCCAGGTGCAAGGGAGTGGCGACTGGACACAGGCATCTTGTTGTCTTGTGTGCTCCCTGAGGCATCTGGTGGGGCCACTGTGTGACACAGGAAGCTGGACTAGATGGGCTTTTGGCCTGATCCAGCAGGGCTCTTCTTATGTTCTTATGTTCTTATGTTCTTAGGTAAGTAGAAAATACTTACCTCTGGCAGGCCTCCTGATTGTCCCACCACCATTGTGCTCCATCAAAGGAGCTCCATGCGCTATGTGGCTGCATCGTCGTTAATGGTGAGGGATAGGATTGGGGCCTCAGCTTCATTTCTCCGGGGCTCATCAGAACCAAATAATTTCCTGTTCTGTTTCATATTATGTTGTAATATGTGAGAATTGGTTGGCAACGTCGTAGAATACTTTCCACTTCAGTTACTCAAATCAGATTTCCTACAACGTGCAAGCAGTCTAAATAAATTGATGTTTTGATGTGCCACCTACACATCGTTTGCAGTGTTGTCTGATTGTGTGTTGTCATTCAAACACTGATTCCATATGCTGTTTTGGAAATGGTTTTTTGAGACCCTCAACTCCTCAAAGCAATGCTTCTGAAGGTCCTGAACAAATTCCATTTCTGAAGAAAGGTATAGGCTATATCACTAATTAAACTGTTTTGAAATTAGAATCATAGTACTGGAAGCACAACACCTGCCTTACAGAGATAGCACTGATTTTCTCTTTATACTGACGTTAATTAGATATATAAGTGTTCAGGCACAATTGAAAGAATGAGAAATTCAATTACCTTTACAGCCCAATCCTGCCTAACTTTAGGCCGGCAGAGCTCTTGCTCCGCCAGCCTAAGAAGTCACAAAAGTGCCATAAAGCACTTTTGCGGCTCCTCAGAAGTAAGTGGCATTGGTGCGGAGGCCGGAGCCACTCACTCCGCCATCGTCCTGGACCTGCACTGACCAACCCAGGTAAGTCCTAGGCTGGTCGGCGGGAGGGCATGGGAGGGTGTGCTTTAGTGCCGAGGGAGGGAGCCATTGAGTGGCTCGGACTGGGAGGGGGTGGGGATATTGACACTTGGTTGCACCGATATCCCAAGGCCCTTTCCAGGCTGGGCCAGCCTTACACGACCTCCCCAGACACGGACCAGCTAAAGAGCTGGTGTGCATCCGGCGCTTACACTGGGGGAAGGGGACAAACACAACTTTCCCCTGAGGTGAGCCCAGGTCACACCAACGCCCCTGCTGCCAACTTACCAGCACTGGCGGTGGGTGGCTCCTCTATTGGCACATGCACATGACTGCTAGCCATGTGTGCTAGTGGCCTCATCACATGTGCCATTGCAGCGCTATCTGCTATCACAGCTGTCATTCTGCTGGCAGAACACGCATTCTGCTGCCAAATCTCTTAGGATTGGGCCCTCTCAGGATTGGGCAGGATTGAATTCAATGGGACTTACATCTGAGCAGACATGCCTAAGATTACACTGTTACTTCATGAGGAGATAAGGTGGGATAATAATTCAAAATGTGCTCTTGATCACTGGCGTCGACAGGGGGAAGTGGGGGGGCGGGCTGCCGGGGGGCGTCGCGCGTATAGGGGTGACGCACGATCCCCCCCACTTACAGTTTTCTGTTGGAGGCGGGCCTGCCCGCCCTCTCCTGTGTCCGTTCGGCTCCAAAATGAGCCAAAAATGGAGCGGGGAGGGCGCTCTGCTCCTGCACATGACATCACGCGTGGGGGCGGAGCCTCTCCCTTAAGGGCGACGCACGCCCCCGCTCTGGGGTGTCGCACGTCGTCGCGACGCTACTGCTCTTGATGATGGATGGAGAAGATTCATTTAGTTCGGCTCACTTTATATGATGCTGCTTTGTTTTACTGTTACCCAATACTCCACCCATTTCCACTGGGGATATGTTCCAGGCCCCTCCGTGGATACTTGAAACCGTGGATAGGAGCGAACCCCCCCTCCATGGTTTCCTGAGGACCCCCGGCTCTGCCTCCCCTGCGGGCAGGCGTTCACGTGCGCCCCAGCTCTTATTTTTCTTTCAGCAAGCTTTGTTTCTTCCTTAAAACAAACAGAAGCAGCCTCCATTGCAGGCAAGTAGAATATGTCCTAGAGAGGCTCTGCAAGGTTTCTGTTAACCTTGCAGAGCCTCTCTAGGACTTAGTCTCGTTCTAGGTAAAGGTGACCCCTGACAATTAAGTCCAGTCATGTCCGACTCTAGGGTGTGATGCTCATCCCCAGCGTTGTCCGAAGACGCGTCCGTGGTCATGTGGCCAGCATGACTCTCCTTGCCGCAGCACGTAGCATGCAGCTGGAACACGGAGCGCTGTTTACCTTCCCGCAAGCGGTACCTATTTATCTACTCACATTAACATGCTTTGGAACTGCTAGGTTGGCAGGAGCTGGCCAAGCAACAAGAGCTCACCCCGTTGCGGATTCGAACTGCTGACCTTTCGATCGACAGCTCATGGTTCAGCGGTTTAACCCACTGCGCCACCTGCTGGTCTCGTTCTACTTGCCTGCGATAAGCAGCCAGAAGCTGCTTCTCCTGTTTGTTTAAGGAAGAAACGAAGCTTACTGGGAAAAAAGTAAAAGCCTGGGGGGGGGGGTGTCCCCGCAATCCGTGGATAACTGAAACCATGGATAGCGAATCCGTGGATATGGGGGCCCACCAGAGCTACACCGCAGGCGTCTCAGCGTGTATGCGTCTGGTGTCCCACCCCAGGTTCAAACAACGGGCTCTGATTGGCTGAATGAAACGCGAATACGGGGAAAGTAGAGTCCAACTTGTTTGAACCTGGGGACGGGACACTAGACGCATACACGCTGAGACGCATGCGGTGTAGCTCTGGCTTTATGGTTTTCAAGTTTCAATCCACACTGAGCTTCCATGTGTGAATGGAAGAGTAGAATATAACTCTGACCTATTTTAAAAAAACATGGGCAACGAAAGACGCTGGGAGCATGATGTTGGGGAGCATGTTTGGAGACACCAACATGCCTCTGACATTGGGAGAATGAGGAGCAGGCAGTGGTGGGTGAAATGCAGATCAGGATGGCTGGGTTAATGACCCCGTTAGGCTCCCCAAAAGACACTTTTTGAGTTGAAATCCATTCACTGGTGACTACGCATGAAAGCCCTATGGGTTGATGGCAACATTTCATCCAGGAATCTTCCTCCTCCTCCTCCTAATTAATGCTTAAGCTTTCCTTCTTGTACGGTATATACTGCCAAAACGAGTCTGTTATTTTATTCAAATACTGGTTGAAAAGTAATAGGATTCTATCCAAATCAAGAAGTATCCATAAACTGCAGGCACATTTTCCTCTAAAATGTTACTTAAAAAAAAATAAAGTGCAGATGGCACCACAAATAAATGACTGTCATGCACTAGGATCTTTTCTATGCAAATGACTAATACATCAGTACAATTCTGCCAGAGCAACAGCAAGAGTCTGCCAAAAAAGAATCATATCATAATCAGTGCGTGTTCCTGATTGTTCACTGTTTGTGACACATATGGATCCTCTGAAATACAGAACACCTACCTAGAGAAACAGTCAAATCATTATGCATCATGAACTTTTGCATGTGTTTAGAATGTTTTAAGGAAACTATTTGGTCTGCAATAAACAGACATATTTTCTCAGTGTCATTACAGCACTAGCTGTGCAAAAATAAAAGAAGCAATAAACAAGGCTGTTGTAGCTATGCTTAAACTTGCAAATCTCTGTTCTGGAAAGGCATGCTAACTCCTACTGCAGAATAATAGATCAATTACCCATTCAAGAGAGCAAATTGAACAAATATATTGTTAAAGAGCACATGCTGAGATGAAGAGGGGAGTTTCATCACCAGCACCCCAAAGAGTTCAAGTTGTATTTAAAGATGGAGGAGGTAAAGATATTGAGTAAATTTGGCCTTAATATATTTCATCTGTTGTACTGATAGAGAAAACAAAATAATAATAATAATAATAATAATAATAATAATAATAATAATAATAATAATAATAATAATAATAATAATAATAATAATAATAATAATAATAAAACAAATTATTGGGTTTTGTTGGGTATCGTGTCAACATTACTTCCTAAAGCTGATTAACAGGAAGGCAACAATTGGTCAATGAGAAAGAAGTCGATAGCCTTTCCAGAAATATTCCAGTTCTCAACATAGCAGGTCCCCCGTCCCCCCCCCCCTGCTCCATATTATAGGTAGGTCTTTTTAGTAGGCACAACCATGAAAGCTGCATTGAAGATGCACTGAATTCATTTTGGTCCCATTTCCTCTCCTGTTTGGGAAGCGGCATCATGGCTTTGAGCCAAACATTCAGGCGCTTGAAAAAATGGGCTTTCATCACCCTTTGGGAAAGTTAAATTTTTATCTAATTTTGGCATTCATTAATCAAACATAATAATGTTTAAAGTCAGTCAAGGAACATGCAATGTTCCAAAACTGACTGACTTCACTTGCTAATGAAAGAAGCATGAGAACACTTATCCAACACAGAAGCAGCCTTTCTTTTTTGCGATCAACTCCAGAATTATTTTGCAGGACAGACTGGGATTATCTAAATATTGATTAATGTGAACATGTGTCTTCCTTTCCATAAACTATTTAGTGATTTTGGTGATTACTCTTGAGGATTCGGTTTCAAAATACAGTCTGATTGGAGCAACACTGACCAAATTGCAATACAAGGACCTTTCCTGGAGGAATACAAGCTCTGAACTCGGTGCTCTTTCTGGAGCTGATTATCTGAAGAAAGTCAGGTCAACATTTTAAACCAGTCTGAAAAATACCTGAAAAACAACTTTCCCATCTGTGCTGTCTTCAATGTCTTTAGTTCTCAGTAACAAAAGGTTATATACTCTAACTCTCTATAGTGTCATCTTTGACTGCTAAGAATACCTGCTGGCTTTAAAGAAAAACAAAAATTCTATTACTTTAACACAGAACAAGCTGTAGTCTCTTCCTATTTTCACAGGATGTAAACATGTGGTTGAAAGAACACTGATTGAACAATTTCATTTTGTCTTGTACTTTGTGGCTGTCAACCTGAACAGAATCCAGACAGCATATGAATCAAATGGTTGGGAGATGTTTCATGAGCACAAAGTGGGCAGTTAATTCCATTTTAATGGACCTACATTGGTGCAGTTGCATATTACCCTATGGCCTATTTGAAGTGTGATCATTTTCTTTTTATATAATATTTATGCGACATTCCACACCCTCTCTCACCATTTCCTCTTCTCTCTCATATCCTTCAACAAGCCAGCAACAACAGAGAGATGAGGCCCCGATAAGGATATTCATAGTGCAAAAGGCTCTCTCGGGGTATAAAAGGTACAGCAGGCAGAGACCACTTCAACAACAGTTATTCTGTACTGAGCATGCATAGAGCCCCAGCCAGTGCCAGGTTCCATCCAACAATCTCTTCCATGCCTCTCTGCTGTCGAATATATGGACCCTGACTACCTGCGTGATCCTGGGTAACCCTAGAGCGGCAGATCGTGTGCTCCACCACTCTAGAGTGTCACAAATGAACCATAAAGCACGTTTGCCACTCCTGGCAAGTAAGGGAAGCTGGAGCAAAGGCTGGCAGCTCTCACTCCGCCAGGGGACCACCCCTGCACCTGCCAGAGAAGGTAAGCTCTGCACCGGCCGGTGCAGGGGTGGGGGGAGGATGGACCGGGTGGTGCGGGAGGGTGGCCATTGGGCAAACTGGGCAGGGAGAAGGCGGGAATATCGGCGGCACATTCCACTGATATCCCAAATCCTCTCCCGGCCCAGTTCGTCCATACACCCCTGGCTCAAATGTACATCAGCTTCAGAGCTGTTGCACATTCGAGTAGGCCCATAGGGCCTTGGCCGCCTTGCACCCAGGAAGGGGACGAGTGTCCCCTTCTCCCGAGGATACCAGAGGATACCGCGGCCAGTCCTTAGGCTGGCCGGGTATCCTTACACAGGATTGGGCTGTATACTCCATCCAATCTCCTCTTCACAGCTATTTCCTCCCTGCAATGCTGGAAGTTGAAACACAGATAGTGCTGGCCCCGTTCTTGTGCCTTACAATTCTCTATTCCTTCTGACTACTATATACCCTCAGACTCCTGTGAATTGGGTTTCCTCATCACTATCTGTAGAAAACAGGCTTTACAGATGTACTTTTTGTGTTCTTAATGTTACATAAAACCATATGTTTATATGCCAGCATCCCTGGTACACCCTACCGTTTACTCAACTTGCTCAGGATGGATCCAGTGTGTTCCTTAAGACATTGGAACGGAGCAAAAAACTCCTTCCTAATATAACTGATCTTGAGTGTTTAATTTCTTAAAACTGAATCTGGAAAACTTCCCAGATCATACATCTGTTATGCTAATTGGCAAAGGATAAGGCTGAAGAAAGAAACACTGGGGAGGATCACTGTCCTCCTCTCTTCTTCCATGCAAAAACAGACTGTGATTATCTGCTCTCTTCCTTCCTCCTCCATGGCATGTGTGCAGGCTACCTGGCAACTTCAAAGTGGAGCGCCTGTATACCAGAAACATAGCACCTGCATTGCGACATACTGAGATGCGCCACTAGCGTTCAACAGAAGAAGACTTGCATGTTAATTGCCTTTTTCCTGCACGGAATGAGATCCATGGATGAAAACTATGGCAGGAAAGAAATGATACCATGCTGCACTTAGGAAACAAGGGGTTGTTGAGGAGGGGGACAGGCTTGTTGCTGCTGTAACTTACAATCTAACATTCTCAATCGGATTTCCCTTCATAGAAGGGAGCCACTTCTAGGAAATCTTCAATGGTACAATTTTAGTGCATCTGTGTGGGAGACCTGTCACCCTGTCTGTCCTTTCTTCCACTCCCACACACAGTTGTTGGCTACTGGTCACACTACTTTCCTGTTCCGTTTCTTTTGCAATGTGGTGGGCTGGGCAGTAAGTGAGGAGAAGAGAAATTCTCACAAACATAGAAGAGCCTCCCTAGTGGTCCCTGTGGGGACAGAAGGGCAAGATAAAAATGTCTTCAATCAATAAAAGAATAGGAAAGGAATGCATCCTGCCTAAGGAGGTGGGGTCATCAGATCTGCCAGTTCCAACTCCTATTGGCTTTGCTCCCATTCTCTCACTTGTGTCTCACTCACTTTGGCAAAGTCCGTAAGTCACAGTATGGCTATTTAGTGCAACCCTTTGATGTGCACCTAACCACAGTCTTGTACAATCTTTCTGCAAGTTCCTCTTAGTACTCAATTCAGTTTCCACAGAGCAAAATATAGATGAGAAAGTGATGCGGAGAAATTGATGTCCTGCCCGTGAGCATTGTCAAAGTTCCTTCTTGGCGCCAAGACCTAATCCCAGATATCCTTTGCTTCTGCATAATCAAATGAATCCAATTTGAGAATAGTGATATCTTTGGTTCAGTCTGAACGTGCTCCATTTGGACATATTATTTATTATTATTATTTAAAGAATTTATATCCCGCCTTTCTCCCAGCAAGGGCACTCAAGGCGGCTTACAATAAAACATTAAAATACATATATACATTAAAATAATTAAAAACAAATAATTAAAACAATTAAAACAAACAACCCCAGTGGGTCACCTATATTTATATTTGTTAAAAGCCATTTGTTAAAAAGCATTAACAAAAACATAGAATTCCTTCTCATTTAAGGGTATTCACTTCCATTTTTAAGAACTTGTCATCTATGCTATCATTTCCATCAATAACAGCACTTTCATATTTGGATTTGGACCTCTCAACACATTGTTGCGTTGTCCATTATAACAGTATAGACTGATGGAAAGTTTTCATCATCCAGATGAACATACTGACACGGATGGGCATACACAGTCAACAATGCATTCCGTTGAGGGCAACGTAACATGGATAGGAAACAGCAGTACTTGGCCAGGCCACATATTCTCCTTTGCAGTTTCAAGGATCCTGTGGGGGACCATAATGTGAGCATGAAAGGCACATTGCCCAAGACCAATTCCACCCCCACAGTGAGGTCCATATAGTTTGAGATCTTTTGCAGGAGAACATGTGAATCCTTCAGCTCCTTAGGGACTCCCCGCAGCCCTGTTGCATCTCCCCATTTTGTCCTTTACCTGCAATTCACCCTGGTTGAAAAGTACTGCTTAAAATAGAGGTATTTATTGTTATTATTTCCTGTACCCACTATCCATTGAGAAAAGTATCTAATAAGAATCCTGTACTCAGTAAATGTCATCACTGTTTAAAAGATGTTGACTTACCACAACGTCAAAACATACTCATTAGGATACCAAAAATATTACTGTATATTTGTGTTTTTAAATATATATATATGAACGTAAACTATGCCACAATGTTGTAGCTCAGATAACTATGTCAGCAGAGCTTATATGGTGTCCATAATATGTGCAGGCATGTACTTAAAGTGTGCTAACAATCCATACGACACCCAATTAATTGCTTTGCCCTGATTGATGTTTAGATAGGATTTTCCTGCCATTCTTTTGACAACGCAATGTGTTATTTAAACAAGTATATAAATCAGGACACATGGTGAGTGTACATGTTCACTTGTCAATCTAGTCCTTTGACTTTCATCAGTCACTAAAAAGGTTTTTAAATTTCCCATAACAATATAACATTTTCTCAGCTCATTACTAAAGCACAACGTGAAAAAAGCCAAAGTGTGATGAAAGGATGACAATTGTAAAAGAGGCATTCGATTCAAACCACTAGTCAATATTGTGAGGTGAAAATGTTTTAAATGTATTTGTATTTAGTTACTTATGGCTTGTCTGATATTTCGACTTGGATGCTTCATCGCTGTCTCAAACTCAATATGTCCAAACCTGCATTTCTCATCTTTTCTTCCAAGCTGCCTTCCTCTTGATGATGCTCCGAATCCTCTGACAGCGGCACCATCCACCCTGTCAGCTCGGCATGACGACTTGGCTTAATTTTGCATTCCTCCCTCTCTTTTCCTCTCCGTATCATCCTGTGACCGCGCATCTCGTGACTACCGCAGTCTCCTCTGCCCTCCCTCTCTAGATGCATCACAGACTAGGTGACCTTGCATTCCACAGCTTGGTCACTCCCCTCTTTTATTTCTCTGCCATTTCTCCCTTCACTCGTGCAATTCAACAAGACTTCAAGCCCAATTCTGTCCAGCGCTGATGCAGTGGGGCCGTGCGACCCATGCTGTATCCAGCACTGGCTAGGAGCAGGATGGAGGTCTCCTCAAGGTAAGGGGACATGTTTCCCCTTACCATGCGTGAGCCCCCCCCCCAGCCTGCGTAATGGGGCTACTCAGATCTGCGCTAGCGATTGAGCTGGTGCAGAACCAAGCAGTGGCGTCGCTCCCGTCAAGCGACGGGAGCGGACCGCCACGGGGTGACGCGCGCAAAGGGGTGACCCGCGTCAACTCTGTGACGCGCGTCACCTACGGACACTCCGAGGCTGGCTCCCGGGCCGGCCTCGGAGCGTCCGGAGGGCAATGCGAAGGGGCAGGGGGGCACCCGGGGCAGGGTGCAGCCGGGTCGCCCCCCCAAATCGCGATGCGGCCTATGGCTGCGCCAATAGTTGCAGACGGGTCACTAGGGTGATGCGCGACCCCCGCCTTGGGGTAACGCGCGTCCTAGTGATGCCTCTGGAACCAAGCAAGCCCAATGCAGAAAAAAAAGGTCCCGGGAAGGAGGATAGGATTTAGCAGCACTGATCCTGTCCCCTCCCAGGCACAATCTACCCATCCCTGCCCTCCCACTGCCCTGTTATGCCCCCTCCTCACTCTCCCCCAGCCCCCACATCACTCGGAACGACCTTACCTGCTCTGGCGCATAGTGCTTCCGGATGCAGCACCAGTGGGACAGTGCAGGCCTTCCTGCCAGCACTGGCTGCTTTCTGGGAGTCGCCGATGTGCTTTACGGCACGTTTCTGACACCCTATGCCAGCGCAGCAGCCGTTGCTCCAGCATCGCGCTTCAGGACAATTGTGTCATTTGTCACTGACTTGGTCTCTCTTAAACAGCTTCATTGAATTCATCTTTGCTGCCCCTTAACTCCTCTCAGAGCACCTATCTGGTGTCACCCACTCTGTCTTCCTTGCTCAAAAACCTCCTGCATAAAAACTTTTTAACCCTCAAATCTTCATTCCCTACTCTAGTTAAGACTAAGCATGCATCACTGACAGGGGCATAGGAATGGGGGGCAGGGGGCATACCACCCTGGGCAGCATTGGGGGGCAGCAAACTCACCCCTACCCGGCCAGGCCGGCCGTAGCGGCTCCTCTTCAGGCCTCATTTTTGGCATTTTTGCTGCCCTCGGCAGCGGTGGGAAGCCTTGGAGCACCACTGCCGAGGCTTCCAGAGGGCGCGGTGAGGCATGTTTGGCCTTCCGTCCCGCCCTGTGGGACTGTTTTCGGCTCTGGTAGGCCTCATGATGTCACTTCCGGGGGTGTGGCGTCTGGGCAACATCACACGGCAGAACAGGGCTACCGCAGGGGGGCGTTAGAATGGCCCGTGGCACCAGGTAGGGGGCAGCCTCCCTACGCCACTGATCACATCTAACCTTCATTGCCTTTCCCATTCCTATCCTCTCACCATTGTGTTATCTTTGTGTTACTTTGTCTCTCTTCCCTGAGTTGTATTCCCTTTTAATACTGTCTTAACCGCTATGGGCCTATAAGCTCTATGAAGATCTTCTAATCAACACCAGGATAGCATGCGTGGTCTTCCTTGTTCCTCTGCATGTTCACTGAAGGTCTAAAAGAGGCTTTCACTCCATGAAATGGCATCATTCCATGTGATGGCAGCACACCTCTGCCTTTAAACAGGTCTAATTCCAAAACATATATAGCAATTGAAAGCAGCAAAGCGATATGCATGTTGCGTATAGAGATGCCTGTTTGATTGAATGTTCACTGAATGCACATGGACCAGCACTAACATTTGAAAACCACTATCACCACATCCAGATATGGTAGAAAAATATGCAGAAGCTTGCAGTTACTGTCAATTATACAGGGTGTCTCAAAACATGTACACACATTTTAATGAGCTCTCTAATTCATATGTACTTCATTGCAGACAACCTGCAACACTCAAGCCTGATCCTATAGATTTCCACTCAGAAGTAAGGCCCATTAGAGTCAATGGGGCTTACTCCCAGGTAAGAGTGCATAGGATTGCAGCCTCAGTCATCTAAGTGAAGCAGTTGAAGAGATGTGTGGAACCATCGCAGCACACATATTGGTGGAGGTCTGCAGATCAGTGGTGTATAGACGTCAGTGAGGAACATTTCGAGCACTTGGTCTAATTCATTAACTAACAGCCCAATCCTGTCTAGCTAGGCTGCAGTGTGGGCGTAGAGCCCATGCTGCATCCTATCCCGATAGGACCCAGCACCAGTGCAGCTGGAGCACTCTTCGGGAAAAGGGAATGTTTGTCCCAATGGGCCGCCCCAATGGGTCTACTTGAATGTGCACCAGGTATTTTGCTGGTGCACATTCAGGTGGGCCATGTAATGGTGGACAGACCTAGAAAGGGGGATAGGATTTTGACGGAACTACCGCCGCCTCCGCTCCCTCCCCCTTCCTGTTCCGCCCTCCCCCACGCCACCACTGCCCAGTGGGGAACTTAACTTCTCCGGTGGGTGCTCCACTGGATCTGGGGTGGGTAGAGCAGCACTGGCCTCTTCTCTGGTGCAGCCTACTCACCGGGTGCCATAAACATGTTTTATGGCACATTTGCGACACCCTAGACTGGCGGAGTGGGTGCTCCGCTGGTCTCCAGATTAGATAGGATTGCACCGTAACTAACTAGATAATTAACTGGGCCAAGCAACTGCTTCTGTGTACACCATATGCAGTATATGTGTGAATTATAATATTATAGTATATGTGTGAATTGTAGCATAATAAACTTGACACTATAAAGTGTGTGTACATTTTCTTCAGATGCCCTGTATATATAATTGACTCTGCCTTTTTTTTCTTTCCACATATAAAGCCTTAGCCAGCTCAAAACCAAACACAATATCAATTAAAAATCCCAATAACAATAGAATTATCACATTGTGCAGGCATTTGTTATACAGTGATTGATACACTCAATGTAAATGATGCCATTTTTAAGTTGGTATGCCTTGGGACACTTGAGTTATCATTTATTTATTTTTATGGAGTGGTTGGTTTTATACCTTTTATAGCACAAACCTATGCATGTTTACTACAACTGTCTATCAGCCCAATCTTACGTAAAGATCAGGCGGTCGATTGAGGCCGGCTGCCCGATCCAGTGCTCTGCCGTGGGCAGCCTGCAGCAGGCAGCCTGTGGCGAAAAGTCCCTTCCCCAAGTGTAATGGCGTCTGGGGCCGGTAGGCCTCCTCGGATTTCCGCATGCTATTTTGCAGGCAGAAGTTGGAGGAGGCCGTGTAATGGCCCAGCCACCCTGCGGAACCCGGCGGAGACCGGGATATGGCGGACGCCATGTCCCCGCCCCTGCCTGGGGCGGTTGGGCCTATGGCTGCCCTCCCAGCTCCGCTGTTCCTCCCCCCGTCCGCCGAGGCACCGAGCCATTTGCCGGATCCTACCTTACTTGGGTCCGCTGGCGGCCTGAGTCCTCGGCCGGCGGAGCTGGGAAGGCTGGCCTTGCGCCGGCCTTCCTGGCTCTAAAGTAGTTCGCAAACATGCCTTATGGCACGTTTGTGACTATTCCGGGCGGTGGAACGCTAGGTCCACTGCCCGTATATTAAGTAGGATTGTGCAGTATGTTAGGTAAGGGTGTATAGGGTTGCAACCTTACAGGGATGTGAATCAAGTCTCTTATTCCAAGTTTCAAGTCAAGTCTCAATTCTCTGGGTCCAAGTCTCAAGTCAAGTCCCAAGACTTTGCCCCCAAGTCCCGAGTCCTTGGTTGTGAGTTGCGAGTCCCTATCTATTTAATGGGGAAAACAGGGTTAAACCTGAATAAAATTCGACTTGTCGTAAAAGGCTCCAAGTCTTGAGTCGAGTGTTTCGAGTCTTTTACAATTGCCGAGTCAAGTCCAAGTCAAGTCCTTGAAACGACTTGAGTCCGTGTCAATAGACTCAAGTCTACATCACTGCAACCTTAATGGAGGGTTGCTGATGCTGACACTGTTGGCCAAAGTGTAAAGGAGCACACAGGAAAACTGCCAGACTCTTCTGTTGGAAGAAAATATTCCCAAATGTTGGAAGCAAATATTCTCTTCAAGGTTATCAAGCAACAAAAAAATGGGTCTGACTGTTATACGCGCCACATAATGTGTCAATCCTGGCAAACAGCCTTATTTTAAACTTCCAGCTTTTTAAATCTCCACATGTCAGGAATAAGGCTAGGAATGTACCACTTCTGTGTAATTTGCATGAAAAGCATGGTGAATTTTTTAGCATGTTTGCAAACATGTATGTTCCATGGCAGTAGCATGGCTACTCATGCATTTCCTCAGCACCATTTACAGGAGTCCTCCTCTGTATTTGTGCTACGTAAATTAGAGCCAAGTCCTTAGCATTTGCAGAAATGGCAGGGTGCAGAAATTTCAAAGATCTACTCAGTTCTACACAGGACTCTGAAACTTGCAAAATACCATTTTTACTTCCATAATTCTTGGAAACTCCCAAGAATGTCTTGAATTTAAATGACAATTGAGAATATTATTGCTGATTTTGGTCAGTTCATCAGTTGCTGCTTATTAATGACTTTGTGCAACTCTTCCTTCAAATGAAATAAGAGTCTTAATTAAGATATATACTGTAATTAAAAAAACTCATTTGTTGGCAGTGTGTCCTTGAGCTTCTGAACTGAGAGGGAAATCACAAAATCCTGAATGATTCTTCTGTTTTTAAAAACTGGTTAGCTTTTATGGTGTCGATTTTGTGTAATGCGGGCACCATTTCATCCTTTGCTTCAAGCAGCAGAATGTCTTGGACAAGCCCGGGATAGAAATGTGTTAAATAAATGAAATGGGAAGCGCAATCCTGTGTAAGGATCTGGCCATCAGCCCACGGCTGCCCGCCAGATCCTGAGCCCTGGCAGCTATTTTGCCGCCGGGCCGGAGGTCTACTCAGGGAAGGGGACGCTCATCTCCTTCCCCGGGTGTAACTCCAGACCAGCCTGATCGGCCTCCTCGGATTTCCACCAGCTAAATAGCTGGCGGAAGTTGGAGGAGGCCGTGTAATGGCCTAGCCGGCCCAGCGAGGACAGGGATATAGCTGAGGCCACCCCCTGCCCCCTTCCAGGCCAGCTAGGCCAATGGCCCCCCTCCCTCGCCCGCCGAACCGCCCCCGCAGGATCCTTACCTGCCTTCTCCAGTGGACGCACAGGCGCTCCGGCAACGGAACAAGGGAGGCTGGCCTCTGCGCCGGCCTCCCTTGCTCCAGAGTAGTTGCAAACATGCTTTACAGCATATTTGCGACTGCTTCCGGTGACAGAACGCTTGTTCCATTGCTGTCACAATCCTCAGGATTGCGCTGACAATCAAATACCATCCTGAAATATTTGCACAAAGAACCCTATATAAATAACGTTGTGTTTTCTGAAGTCACAGTTTATCTTTCTAGAGATAACATGACATCATACTGGGGAAAAATCTCCAGAAATAGCTTCCACCAGACTTGGCAATTCTGTGTACACTGCGAATTCAGATCTTATAGAACATTCAGATATTGCAAAAGTTAGAATCAATGACTTTAGCTGAGTTTGCCACATTCGTTTTCAAAATGCTCTGCACAGATTGCCTTCTATCTTTCACCCCCCAGACACTGCCAAATTTCTACCACATGAGAGAAGAATTTACATAAAGACATTGCCGAGGAGCATTTATCTCAACAGAGTTGATATGTTGACTCCAAGCTCCGGCTCATAGCGAAGGAAATACTCGACGATCGAAGTTCTGCAATCATTTCATATCCGCTTTATCACCTCCTAATGAATAAGCATCTTAAGATGGGTGAACAGTCTGTCTTTTTAAAAAATGCCTGGAATGAGTCAAACCTGAAGGATAAAGATCATTTTGATTTAAAGGAATCTGATATTTACTGAATCTGTAACCAGGATTAGCGATGTGTATGAAGGTTAGCAGCCTAATCATATATAGCCTTTCCTCACGCAAATGGCATGACTGAAAGAAGCATGACTGCTCACATAATATGAGCAGAAATGAAAAGCTTGGCTAACAATAGTATGAGAAAATTCTTTCTAGAACTTTTGTTACTGATTCAGTACTTATTGAGGCTACGTCTGTTGTTGGGCAGCCCAATCCTGCATAAAGATCATGTGGGTGGCCGATGCCGTCCGCCCAATCCTGATCTCCGCCGCAGGCAGCCTGCAGAAGGCAGCCCACAGCGAAAAGTCTATTCGGGGAAGAGGATGCTCGTCCCCTTCCCTGAGTGTAGTGGCGGCTGGGGCCGATAGGCCTCCTCGGATTTCCGCCAGCTATTTTGCTAGCAGAAGGCGGAGGAGGCCATGTAATGGCCCAGCCGCCCGGCAGGGACTGGGATATGGCAGACGCCATGGCCCTGCCCGTGCCCGGGGTGGCTGGGCCTATGGCCACCCTCCTGGCTCCACTGTCCCTCACCCGCCTCCGCCATCCCTCCCCCTGGCCACCGTCCCTCCCCCCATCCGCCGACCCGCCCCCTGCCCTCTGGATCCCGACCTACCTGGGTCCGGCGGTGGGCCGAGTCCTTGGCCAGCGGAACTGGGAAGGCCGGCCTTGCGCCAGCCTTCCCAGCTCAAAAGTAGGTGCAAACGTGCTTTACTCCGGGTTTGCGACTACTCTGACACCCTAGTTTAGGGCAGGATTGTGTTCTGAGTCTCATAATTCAAATCTGCTCCTAAAGCAGATCTGGAACTTCTGGCCGAATTTCTTCTGCTGGCCACCACTGCTTCCCGCTCTTGCTGCTGTTGGTGGTACTCCTGTTTTGTAGCCATCATTACAATTTCTTTGCCCCCTGATGGCTCCATGGTTCTAGATGAGCCATGGCCCTTGTTCATCCCTTTGTATACACAAGTACATTACAAGTGCATACACATCATGATTGTGGCACACATACAACAGCAATAGCTGCAGGAGAGATAGAGGAGCAACTACATGTATGGGGGAATAGGGCACTTGGAAGGTCTGATCACTAGGCAAGGAAACAGGATTCTTACTAGAGACCCTTAAAACCTATATCGTTAAAACCCAGAAACCTGAATAAAAATGTATTTCTTCTATTCTATCAGCAGGGCTGGCCCAGCAGATCGGTGGGGGAGGGAAACCCATCGCTGCCCACCTACTTACCTCCATTGATCCTTCTCCTTCCACTCCCTGGATTGGAAAAGAAAAGGGGGGAAGAGAGGAAGAGGAAATGTGAGAGTGCTGAGGTAGAACATGATGCTGGTAATGTGAGAGTGCTGAGGGAGGAGCAGAGGCTGGTAAATCATCAGGGAAGGGGGGAACATTTGGCTTCCTGCCTGGGCATCAGACATCTTGGGCCAGCCCTGTCTATCAGCAGTGGCGTCGCTGGAGGTGGGGCGGAACGCTAATTCCGCACTGCACTGACCTCTGTTACTCACCGGCATGAGGCGGCCCTGCCCCCTTGCCTTTGGAGCCATTCAGTGGGGTGAAGGCAATGCGCAGGATGTCTCCTGTGTGTTGCCTTCGCCCCACTGAATGGTTCCGAGGCGATGGGGCGGGGCCGCCTTGTGCCAGTGAGTGACGGAGGTCAGAGTGGTCCGGAATTTAGCGTTCCGCCCCACCTCCAGCGACGCTACTGTCTATCAGAATCTCTTTATGTTCTGTTTTAGGTGCATATATCCAGGTGCTTTCCCCTCCCCCTGCACAAGCAAAGTTGATGCTATGTACATAAAGACAGAGGCCACGTTTGTGTGATTCACCCTCCTTCCATTACTTTTAGGGAGAACGTTTGAAAGCTGACCGACCGCCATGCATGTATGGGTTTATGTATGTAGCAGCTATCATGGGTTGCTCACTGGTTCACCATATGCTGGATTCTCAGCTGGATGAAAGTATGAAGTGGCATTTCGTGACAATGTCTGCTAGAAAAGTATGTGTACAGTTAGCGGTTCTTGTATTTACCTTTGTCAGTTAAGACAGTATGAATGGGGGGGGGAGCAACAGGTCTTCCATGCTTTCTCAACTGTACCAAATATGGCGCTGATTTTTAAATCCACAGGAAATTTGTGAGGCCAAAACAAAATGCTGCTACATTGGTTGATTAGTGTGCAGGGTTCAGAAAGTGCAGAGATATCTTAAAATTGTGCAGAAAGCACATGTCTGTACTCCAAAAGAATGACTGAACTTCTGTTTGCAATGTTCTGTTTTTGTATGTAACTTTACTTGGCAACAGATGCAATATTTATAGTAAAGTCTATCACCGTTTATTAATGTTATACATTAGAGTATTTTTGCTACTCTAAAAAAAAAGATATGCTAAAATATGCCGAAAGATTTTCAAATAAAACATGAAAAATGCTCTGACAATTTATTAATTGCATTTCATTGTTGAAATAATGGAGCGTAATAAATATTTGAGCAAAGCAATGTAAATAATATATTGATTTCATCGAGCATAATTGGGCTAACCATTTATAAAGCCTTAATGAAGTCTCAAGAGAGCACTTCCCTACTTTGTTTGTTTTGAAATTAGTAATTTTCTCCTAAAGTGAAGTTTTCTGAATTCTGATACATGCACAGAACTAGACTAGCAATAATATGTGATATACATATGTCTGTGTTACTGATTATTAAATCTTCATGCTAATTGGAATTTCTATTTGATGTGATTTGAAGCACATTAAAGGTATGATGCATCTTGCATTTTAAGTCTCTTGTAAGAAAGAAAAGACTTTTCCGAGACATATGTCTATCACCGATGACATTTTGCATTAATTATCAGACTATATTTATGTAGAGTTGCACAGTTCACTTTGTTTGGCTAAATATCAAGCTTTTATATAGTCAGTCAGTTCTTAATCTTCTAGCCCAAATATGGTTCAAATTAAATTTGTATCACTGATCTGTGGTCAAATCTGTATCTTACAAAACTTAACTTTTGTCCCAAAGTGCCCCCATTTCTAAATATGAAACTTCATCACGAAGCATCTCAAACTTTATTGGTGCTAACAGTTAAACAGTAGTAGTAATTAAGCTTACACTTGTCCATGTTTAATTTTCTTTTTCATATTCATCAATGGTCAAATGTGTCCACTATTCTTGCACTATATGCTCTTGCAATGCTTACAATGGGCCAAAATACAGTAGTTACTGTGTTGCTTGTTTGCTGCATCGAAATGTATAACACTGGGTGAGAATGACTTCCAATATTTAATCAAAATGTCCTGTCCTTGTGCTTGTACCACCTTATACAGTATTTGTAGGTGAGGAAGTACCATTTCCCACATTATCACACCCATTCCTAATCTTTCCCATGCCCATGGTTATTATACCTTACAAATTTGAAACCAAATATTTTCAATGCAGTTCTCTCCTCCACTAAAATGTTCTGCACCACAAACATACAACTCAAACTCTTTGGTCTTGAAATATCCCCATGTTCAGGCGATACTACATCAGGACTGGGTACCTAATTATATCTGTCCTCCAAATAAGAGAGGATGAAAGTAAGATTTGTCCACTATCTATGGCTTACCAAGGTTTTGATTACCAAAGAGACGGACAACAGGGGAAGGCTATCACCTTCATGTTCTGTTAGGGCATCGTTTCTCAAACTGGTGGGTTACGACCAACCAGGAGAACCAGATGCTGTCCCCTGCCACCTTAAGGGGTGGGGTCATCATGGTGGTGGCGATCCCGGGAATAGCCACTGCTTCTGGAAAAAAATGTAGTTTAAACACATACCAGGGGTCCTGTAGCCCTCCGAAGGGTTCAGGAAGGCTCCTGGCCCTCTCTGCGGGCCTTCCTGAGCTCTGTAGATCACTGCAGAGGAGGTCACAGCCTCCCTGAGCCCTCCGGAAGGCTGCAGGACCCTTTAAAATGTTTTAAAATGTTTAAAAAATGTTTAAATTACATTTTTTCCTGGCAGTGGCGATGATCCCTGACCCACAAATGCTTAGAGTTCTCCCTGTCTCGCAGGGAGAACTTTGAGAATCAATGTACTATATGAGGGACTATCCAGAGACATCTCGCTGGCCACCGTCTGACAAAATGATGGATTAGGTGGGACTATGACATTTCCTGCATTCTTGTGTATTAGGTGTTTTAGAACGTATTGTTTTGCTTAGAACATTTGAGGTATGATTACCTTGATTATCTTGTATCGTTTTAGTTTCATTCATTCGTGTGTGTGTGTGTGTGTGTGTGTGTGTGTGTGTGTGTGTGTGTGTGTGTGTGTGTGTGTTTCAATCAAGAGCTACTAAAGGATGATGGAATTTCATTTTATTTATTTTCCACTGGAACTCCCATAATATAATTCTATCCTGGTTCTCTAAGCTTAGTTTTGCTGAACTCTATAGCAGCTTTGCAAGTACTCAGTATCTCTTCATTTACTTACACGTTGCATGGCCAAGGCCATGTTTTTCCTTTGGAGGCTGAACTTTCTTATAAAGAATAATAATATTTAGAAAAGTTGAAAAAATCTAAGCTCACATAAATATTAAAAATAGAGCTCTGTTAGGGGCCTCGTTCCAAGAGCAGACAGCTTGTGCCAGTATGGAATTCCATCTCCTTTGCACTTAATTCTAGTTTTAAAAGCGATTTCCATGACAAAATCTCTGCTTTCAAATTCATCATAGGTCATTGCTAATCCTCAGATTGTTTATTTCGGGGATAGAGTCCTTGGAAGTTTGTCAAGTTTTGAATGAGAGGAGAACAGAATGCCTTTATTAACAGCGACATTCCCATGAATGATGGATTTGCTATGTAGTTGTATTAGTTCCAATCCAGCAAAAGTGATTCACATACAGAAGCAAACCTTCAAATATGGAACCCATTGTTGGCTTCAGAAGCAGATGCACAAACAGAAACCACAAGCACCTTTTCTGTGACTAGAATCCCGCAATCTGGTTTGCATAATTTGACTGGGTTTGAAAATGCAGGACTGAACAGATGATTAGTAATTTAAAAACTATTCCCCCACACCCACGAATTGGGAAAAAAGTGCAATTGACCTGGGAAGTGAGTTGTGGTATTCATCACAAACTATATCTAATAGGTGCCCATGAAACTCACTGACTTCACCCAGCAATTGCAGTGTCAATAAATATGTTATCTGGAGAAGTATTTTCCCAAATATAAAATAGATTATTTTGATGGTTTGGGAAAAAAGTGATACTTTGGAAGGAACTGTGTTACCAAGATTGAAGACATGCAGGCTGTGCACTACAGATTAAAAACAAAAGGGTTTTAACTGGTTTTTAACTGGGATAAATTATTTGGAATTAGATATAATTATTGTCACCCTGCTTATTTAACTTATATGCAGAGTACATTATGAGAAATGCAGGGCTGAATGAATCACAAGCCGGAATCAAGATTGCCGGGAGAAATATCAACAACCTCAGATATGCAGACGATACCACCCTAATGGCAGAAAGTGAAGAAGAACTAAAGAGCCTCTTGATGAGGGTGAAAGAGGAGAGTGCAAAAGTTGGCTTGAAACTCAACATTAATAAAACTAAGATCATGGCATCTGGGCCCATCAATTCCTGGCAAATAGAAGGGGCAGAAATGGAAGCAGTAACAGATTTTACTTTTCTGGGCTCCAAGATCACTGCAGACGGAGACAGCAGCCATGAAATTAAAAGACGCTTACTCCTTGGAAGGAAAGCTATAGCAAACTTAGACAGCATAATAAAAAGCAGAGATATCACCATGCCAACAAAAGTTCGTATAGTCAGGGCGATGGTGTTCCCAGTAGCAATGTATGGTTGCGAGAGTTGGACCATAAGGAAGGCGGAGCGCCGAAGAATAGATGCTTTTGAACTGTGGTGCTGGAGAAGACTCCTGTGAGTCCCTTGGACTGCTAGGAGATCAAATCAGTCAATCCTAAATGAAATCAACCCTGACTGTTCCCTGGAAGGACAGGTACTAAGGCTGAAGATCAAATATTTTGGCCACCTAATGCGAAGAGAGGAGTCTCTGGAGAAGACTCTGATGCTGGGAAAGATTGAAGGCAAAAGGAGAAGGGGAAGGCAAAGGATGAGATGGTTAGACAGCATCACCGATGCAACGAACATGAAAATGAGTGAACTCAGGAAGATAGTGGAGGACAGGAAGGCCTGGCGGGAAGTGGTTCATGGGATCACGAAGGGTCAGACATGACTTAACGACTGAACAACAACAACAAAGTGAGATGGTCAAATTTGCAGATGACATCAAACTGTTCAGGGTGGTAAAAACTAAAGCAAATTGGGAAGAGCAACAAAAGGATTCCTCCAAACCAAATCAATGGGCAACCAAACGGCAAAGGTGCTTCAATATAAAACATATAAAGTGATGCACATTGCAAAACATCCTAACTTCATATATAGGAGGACTGAGTTGTCAGTGATGAACCAGAAAAGAGATATTGGGGTCATCATGATTGATAGCTCAGTGAAAACATTGACAGGCAGACCAATTCTATCCTTCCTTGGTGTTGGCCGTGCAGCATGGTCCATATGGCCCATGTTATATTCTATCTGGGAAGGAGGCAGCTGGAGGTCTACTCAGGGTAAATGGACATCTTCATGCTTATCACAGGTAAACTCCCAGCTGCCGCAATGGGGCTACTTGGATCTGTGCCACCTAATTTAGCAGCGCAGACCCAAGAAGCCTCCTGTTCCTCCTGGGGGCCTGGGAGGGTGGATAGGATACAGTGTCCAATGAGAATGCTGATCCCACCCCCTTCTCACACCTGATCCATCTTCCTCTCCACCCTCTCCCACCCCGTTATGCCCACCCTCCCCCAGCCCCCACACTGCTCGGAGTGGTCTTACCTTCTCCAGTGTATGGGGATCCAGCGCCAGCGGAATGGCGCAGGCCTTCCTGCTGGTGCTGCTTCCTCCTGAGTCATTGCAACATGCTTTACAATGCATTTGTGATGAGGCTGCAGCACCAACACATGGGATTCCTTAGAATTGCACCGTCAGTGTGTGACAACTGTGAAAAAGGCAAATTCCATCATGGGGCTATTAGGAAAAAGGATATTAGAATACCCCTACATAAATCTGTACTTGGATTTGTGCAATCACAAATCACACTACAAGTGCAATCGTACTTGGAATACTGTGTATAGTTCTGGTCACCACGCCTCAAAAAGGATATTGTATTGCTGGAAAATGTGCAAATGAGAGCAACCATAATTGTCATAGGGCTAGAACACCTTCCCTACAAGGAAAGGCTACAACCTTTCAACAACGGCTGGTGCGCCAGCTGCGGCCGTACTTGAGTCGATCGGACCTGACCACGGTGGTCCACGCCTTAGTGACTTCAAGACTGGATTACTGTAATGCGCTCTACATGGGGCTGCCCTTGAAGACGGTTCGGAAGCTGCAATTAGTGCAGAATGCGGCAGCCTGGGTGGTCGCTGGAGCTAGGCGGTTTGAATCTGTTGAGCCGCTGCTTCAGCGGCTGAACTGGCTGCCCATTCGTTTCCGAGTCCAATTCAAGGTGCTGGTAATGACCTTTAAAGCCCTTCACGGTTTGGGTCCAGGATATCTGAGGGACCGCCTTCTCCCATACATTCCAGCCCGCTCTCTTAGGTCATCTGAGGGGGCTCTCCTGCGGGTACCACCTCTATCGCAAGTTAGGGAAGTGGCAACACGTGGGCGAGCTGTGGCGCCACAACTGTGGAACTCCCTGCCAGGGGATCTGAGAACCACCCCCTCCCTCATGACTTTTCGGTGAGGGCTCAAAACGTTTTTGTTTCGTCTAGCGTTTAGGTGATGGGTTGTCGTCTGCCTCCTGTGTCTCAAGATGCTCTGCCATGCTGCTTTTGTGCTCCATACTGTTGCCCCCCCCAGTGGATTTTATTGTTTTTAAATTAAGTATGTATTGTTTTAAACTTATTTCTGTATTTTAAACTATGTTTTTAAATTTTTGTTGTAAGCCACCTTGGGCATTTGCCTCGGCATAGGATAAGGCGGGATATAAATAAATAAATAAATAATGAAATGCAGCTGGGGTAGTGATGCCAATTTGTTGGAGGAGTAGGCAAATGGAATCAAACCCTTCCCCTCCACACCATTTTCTCAATCAAAACTGACCCCACATATCTTTTCCCTGCAGTAGCCTGGGAGTAGTAATTTTGAATGATAAAATGGCTCAAGGGAAGGTGGTAAACCCTCCCTCAGAAACATATGAACAGAATCATCTCACTTCATCGGGGGTGCTGCTCCCGAAGACTAGTGTCAGAATCTTAATTTCAGCAACCGGCTAGAAGGTTACGAACATTCTGAAATCCAGACTCTTTTTCCAGTTATTTAATCGCTCTTCAGGTTTGGATTGGTCTGCCATATAGACTTCATATGGCAGACCATAGTGACCAATACAGGTGTGTTGGAGAGACAGGTGACCCTCAGTGACCATTACAGTGTTGGAGAGGCAAAAGCATGTAAGCTAGAGTTATACAATAAAGTGGATGTTGACCTCCAGCAGTAGGGGGAGTTAGTTGTTTGCTCAAAGGCTTGTGGGTTGCTCCCTCCTACTTTGTGGGTAGCCCAATCCTATTCTGGCCTCTGCCGGTGTAACTAGGTCCAGTGCTGTCACAAACGTGCCATAAAGCACATTGCGTCAGTGTGGAGGCCAGTTGTGCTGGCATGGAGGCGAGTGCTGGCTGGACTCCGCCGGTCCAGGAGCAGCACCTGCTGGAGGAAGGTGAGCTCTGCACCGGGTGGCAGGGAGGCAAAGGGAGGGTGAAATGGGGTAGGGAAGGGGCATTCCGGTGTGGGGGAGGGTGAGAAGGAGAGCAGAACAGGCCTGGGATTGTGCTGTAAATCTGCAACTGAACTTAATTTTACATTTCAGTCAGTTCTTTATTGCTTTTAACCAAAGACCTTTGCAAGGGAAAAAAAAAGTTACAATACAAATAAAAGCATAATATGAAATATAAAATATAGGTCATCACAGACATTGATTAGAACAAAATAGTCTTATCTATAATATAAATCAGCTATAGTAATCTCCTAAAAACAATCAACAGTGTTAATACCTTTCCCCAAGTTTCTTAGCAAAAAAGGGCTATATGCCAAGTCACAAATTTATTCATATCAGCTAGCAGGTAAGCAATCACATCCAATTTAATATTTCCGCATGTTTCAAACATATTATATGCATCGTAATATAACATTTGAATTGATTCTAGTCAATTCAAGAGAATAAATACTGTGAATGTCAGGGCTAGGCTTGCTTTTTAGAAGTTCCTGGGTTTTTTTAGCACATTAACAAAAATCACTGATACATAGTGTCTGAAAAGGGTTTTGGATTGTTATTTGCACTTTTTCAGCTTTAGATTTAGTTTAAGTAAAATGACTGACTTTTGCAGTTTTGTTCTCTTCATTCTTGTAAATCTGAAAAAAAAAATCAAGAAGCTATATACAAGTCAATATGTTATGCAGCAATTATTATTTTACTTTGCCAAATATGTTTGCAACCATTTGGCTCCCATCTATCACCAAAACTCAATTAAAACAGCCTTTCTATCTGCAGCTAAAACAAACCTGTTTACCTACATTTGCTCAGTGTTTACTTCACAAGAGGTAGAAGACCCAAATATAAGAGTCACATAGGTGTCTTGGGATATAGCATGGGTCAAAATAGTTAACCCAAGGAGAAAGGCCTAATCTTTGGGTTGCAACTGGAGACTTGCTTCCCCCCCCCTCCTTAGTAAATGGCAGCATTATAACGTTACTCATACCTCACGTGGTGTCCTAACAATCCCTGTATTCAAACTGAAGGGATATATTTCTTTTGTTACAAAGTATTAAATTTGTCCCTCAAGATTAGTGTGTAAGCACTTTTAAAGGATGAAACAGGATTAGATAAGGTTTCCTACTGAGAAAGAATTTTGAAACTGTGTTGTAGAAACTCCTTAGCACCAAACCCCTCCTTTGTTTTAATAGTTCAAGACACAAGTCATTTTTTTTAAAAATTATTCGTTGACACTGGGGAACGGGGCTTAGGGAAACTGGGATATGACAGTTTACTTTAATCATCGTTGAATTTTCAACTGCAGGAGTCTACTATGCCATTTCCAGTTTGAAAGCTATTCTAACAACTTCGTGTTAAAAATAGTAATTGTGCTTATTCTGAAAAAAAAATCATTAAGAACATTTTGCCTTTGGTAATTGTGATTTTACAGGGTAAAAATATCATACCTATATGTCATGTATGTTTAACCTAGTGCTTTCTTTTAAACAAAAAAATGACAAAAATATTCAGATGTATTCTAAAATATACTATTTGAGGTTTTCACGACTAGTGTAGATTACTGAGTTAAACACTTCCATATTCTGGGAATTACGTCGTTTAAAAGAGGTGACAGGTTTATTAAACCATTAAAAACAATTGACGTTTTGCCACGAAAGTACTCATGGCTTCATCAATGAATTTCTCATGAATTCTCATCACTGTCTCATGAATTTTAGCGATTTGTATTGTTTTGTTTTCTGTGCTTTTAATTTCTACATTCGTTTTAGCTAGAAGTCTTGACTAGTAAGTTGCTCCCGAGACATCCACGTGTTGTCAATCTGAACCCCTCTTTTGAGCTTTATTGGTTGCATCCATGTCATCTCTGGTCAGATTCTAAAGCTGGCAGTTCATGCTCTAACGTAGTGTTTCTCAAACTATGGGTTGGGACCCACTTGGTGGGTCACGACCTGATTTCTGGTGGGTCCCAGGTGATGGAAAGATCAGATAAGTAATTGCCACAGGCCCTGAGACTATTCAAAAATTAGATAGCTACTAATTGCCCTTCAAAGAGCTGAGCTCCTGCAGTTTGCAAGATAGCTGCTAATTACCCTGCAAACAGCTGAGCTCTTTACTTGTAAATACATATATTTATTTATTTCTAGATCACCTTTTTAAAAAATCTCATAAAGCTAGGTGGGTCCCGATAGACTATCATTTTAAAAAGTGGGTCCCGGTGTTAAAAGTTTGAGAACCACTGCTCTAAGGAGACCAACTGACTCTTGTATCAGCTGTTATTCTGATGAAGCCACGAGTACTTACATGGCGAAACATCAATTGTTTTTAATGTTTTAATAAACCTGTCACATCTCTTAAACGATGCATTTTCCCGAATATGGAAGTGTTTAACTCAGTATTCTAAAGTATTTGCATGAACTTTATTCATGCATACCTGAATGGTCAAGTGGATTTTTGGGAAGCAAACTTAAAATTTGCTTAAAGCATATACATCTTTTAAATAAATAAATAAATACTGTCATAAAGTATGCACAAATTGGACCATGGTATGAGTGGGTGTCATTTGAAGGTGTCACCTCACCAAGCAAGCCAAAACGTGAGTCACTGGGTTGGAGAAGCTACTGTTCTCCTTCATAACTTTCTGTGCTTCCTATGGGCTTCTTCTTTTTAAAAAAAGAGATTGAGATTACATTAAGGTATTCCCTAGAGAGCAGACAAATATCAACCAGATATTTTCTTACCCCGTTATAGCTTCCTGTGATACCCACTCACTATTATCAACTAACTAGTCATGGCATTTGCAGGTGTTTAAAATATTCCCTCATATATAGCCAGTCTTTAAGGGCAGAACAAGAAACACAAATGACTCACACATCCGGTGGTTTTTGTTCTTCTACTGTAATCTCTGAAAGAGAGGCTTGTGAAGCTCCCCTGTTGTGAGATATATGTGCTGCAGAGATATGGGGAAAGCTCAAGCTTCTCATTAAGAGATGCATATGGCTCCATTTCAGATGTTACTGAAAAAGCATAGAAACAGGAAACGTGTGTTTTCACTTCCTGCCAAAGATGTAAAGCGGGGGCTCTATCCAGGCGAAGGACGCAGCATGGGAGAGGCTTCCAAGGAGCTTCTTCCCACACAATTCTGAGAACATCTAGATGGCAGAACCAGTTTTGGATGGATCCAAGAAAATGAAGAAAAGTGTTCAAGGCAAAGTCTGGTTTTTCAAATGTATTTATTTATGTGCTATATTTCTACCCTCACCTTTAATTCAAAGATTAAAACAAATATTAAAACAAGGATAATAAACAATCAAAAACAATTATTATAGAACTCAGCAATCATAACAATGTAACATACGGGATAAAACTACACCATAACAATTTTTAAAAGAACCTATGAATGAGTGAAGGAAGCAAATTAAATGCTTTGCAGAATAAAAAGTCCTACAAGTGTCACCTGAAAATAGAGGTGGAAGGGGCCAGGGGGTGGCAGGGGGTTTCTTTGCAGAGGGTATCACAGGGGTAGGGCCACCACAGAACCAGCCCTACAGCACAACTTTACGTGGTCGACCAAAAGGGCTGGCTGAGGAATTCTGAGCCTGTTCCCAGGCCGCACCGGCACAGCCTGGGAACACCTTGGGGACGTTCGACACCTTCCCCAAGAGCAGGGCTGCCCAGGGCCTATGGGCCTCCTCGGATATATGCCAGCTCTGAAGCTTACATATGAGGGGCGGGGTAAGGCCAAACTTGGCCGAGAAAGGGCAGAGGATATTGGCAGAGCACACCGCCAATATCCCTGCCCTCTCCTGGCCCAGTTCGGCCAATGGCCCTCTCCCGCCACGCCCCTGCCTGCCCTCCCCCCCCTGCACCGATTGGTGCAGGACTTACCTCCACCAACGGGTGCCAGATCTGGATGGCAGCAGAGTAAGGGCTGCTGGCCTCTGCGCTGGTGGCCATTACTCTTGAGTTGTCACAAACATTCTTTATGGGACGTTTGTGACGGCCTAGAGTAGCGAAACACACGTTCCGCCGCTGTAGGACTTACGCTGGATCAGGCTGCTAGTCTCCTGTTGCCTGAGGTAGTGTGAGAAATGCTTTCCCCATTACCTGGTGAAGTGTCAGCCTCTGCTCCTCCCACTCTTTGAATTGGAAAAGGAAGAGGGGAACTGAGTGGAAGAGGAAGTGTGGAGGAGAGGGGAGTGGTTGGCTAGAATAAGCTGGAGAAGAAGGAGGAGCAGTGGAGGTGAATGGGCAGTTGGAGGCCACCCCTAATCACCACCAATTGCTGCCTAAAATGACTGCCTCAGTCATCCTCACTGATGCTGGGCCTCCATTGAAAAGGCGCTGCTCTGGTTGCTGCCAATCACATTTTCACCAGCATTGCATCTACAACTGAGGCCTCTGTGGCCAATTGTATTTAGAATGCCTACCAGAGTCTTTCATAGCTGCCTGAACAGGACTAACCAGTGTGGAGACACTGGCTGATAAGTAAAACCTGGACTGGATCTGCTTCAGATTCTGGTATGATAATAGAGCTAAAAGAAAACACGAAAAGGACTTCTAAACTGGGTAGGGCCATTATCACAATTCCTTCACATGCAAATATTGTCCAACCTGCTCCAACCTGTGATCGGTAGAGATGTTAAAAATACACAGCAGGAGTTAATCTTGCATAAAACTGGCTTGACTCCTGTAAGCAGGTGGTTGGTAAAATCCAGAGTGAGTCAAGAATGTTAGAGGTGGTACTGCAAGACATCCTAAGCTTTCATTGCTTAGACTGCGCTTGCTGGTTGAGAGGTAATGTTCTGGACAGAGAAACACCTCAGAGGGTGTGGAACATAAAATCTGATGGCTGCAGCTTCTATTGCTATCCTATCAGCAATAGCTGGCTATTTTTTGGTTTTCCCGACAGTACCAATCAATGGATGGATGCTCTTTACTGTGTGTGAATGAAGAGCTGCAGGCATACACTACACATGGCATCTAGAGTGTGTTTTAGCCCTGATAGATTTAGTTATTTTATCTACAGCATTATGGGGTGCCTTGCCCTTCTCCCCCATCATGGTTTGATCTAGCTGCTACTAACAAATAATAACACTTTAAAAGTTATGCATAGTTTGGCCCTAAATGTTCCAGCGTAAATGTCATTGCGCTAAGAACTCCAAACATATTACAGGCTGATTACCCCGTTACCTGGACATCTGAGGTCCAGGCTATTCCAAAATCCAGGCATTTTAGAGGCTATGACTTAACAAAAAACCATTCCAGCACCTAGCTGGCATAGCGCAAGGTATGCAGAGGCACAACGTCATTAAAATATTGTATACAATTACCTTCAGGCTATGTGTATAAGGTGTATATGAGAAATAAATGAATTTTATTTTTAGACTTGGGTCCCACCCAAGATATCTCATTATGCCAAATCTCCCTGCCAAAATTCCCTCTCCAATTGGAGAGGACGTGTTCCAGCAGTCGGAGGAAAGGGCCTTGCTAGCCGGTAGCACGATGAATCGGAGCGCCGTTGAGGAGCGGCAGCTAGGTGAGCCCTCGGTCACCTCGTGGAGTTGACCAGGAATGCCCGCAGTCCCGGGGCAACACATTCGGGCGGCAAGGAGTGCTGGATGACGCGGACGGCCTTCGTCACCGTTGAAGAACCCAAGATACCTCATTATGTTTATAAAAATATTCCAAAATCCAGTCAAATCCGAAAGCCAGGAAACTTCCCATTCCACACAGTTCGAATAAGGGATACTCAACCTGTGCATAACTTTTGAAAAAGAAAAAGCCTGTGTGGTGAGGAGACAAGGCTTGATCTCTATATTGACTGAACATGTGAAATGTTTCGGTATCCAATATTTTATGGTAAACACAGAGGCATATCAGGAGCGGATGCTGCCTGGAGCACCGCTCCTGATACGCCGCCCGGCTTACCGGGGCGCTCCGAGGCCTTCTCCCCCGGCCTCGGAGCCAGAGAAAGCCCCAGAGCGTCCACCCTGACGTAAACGTTCTGCGCATGTGCAAAAAAGGCTAAATAGCGCACCGCCTTCAGAAAGCCCTGTCCACCGGTCAGGGTGGACGCTCCGGGGCTTTCTCCGGCTCCGAGGCCGGGGGAGAAGGCCTCGGAGCGCCCGCCCGCGTCACCGGACGGACGGGCGGGCGGGCAGGTGCGCTCGCTCACTCCGTGGAAAGACTGGAGCGAGCGGAGCAGTGCCGCCCGGCACCGCGGTGCCGCCCAGAGCCGCTGCTCCGCTCGCTCCAGTCTTTCCACGCCTCTGGGTAAACAATACTAACTTTTTTTTACCACCTTTTTCATTGTTCATGACTTTGAGGCTCATTTTGTACTTCTGCCCAAGTTACACCTGGGCAGAGTAACCAGGTACAATGGAGGACAAAGTGCCTATACCTTTAATAATAATAATAATAATAATAATAATAATAATAATAATAATAATAATAATAATAATAATATACAGTATTTATATACCACCTTTCTTGGTCATTGGACTTCACCTCTGACTTTAATCCAAGGCGGTTTACATGGGCAGGCTTTCCCAACCTCCCTAATTTCCCAACCCCCCTAATGGCCTAACCCCCCTTAGGCTTTCCCATCCACCCCTTTACAACCATATATATAAATGTTCAATCTTTCCAAGAACAACTGCATTCCAGATGGTATCCTTCACAGTCTGGCCTCTCTCTGGCCATCGCCTCCCACGCTTGGCAGACGCAGCTGGCAGCTCTTTATCTCTCCTCACAGAGGCATTCACAGCTTATTTTTTTGTCAGTGGCGTGTCTCGAACTGGGCGATCTTCGGGCTTATGAGGTTGCAACTCTACCAACTGAGCCAGACCTCCTGCCCAACTGAGCCAGACCTCCTGCCCATTTGGGTTGAAGAGGAAATTTTGGATTGAACCATTAACCATTGGATCGAAGAGGAAATTTTGGCAGGTGCAGCTTTTTGCACCTTCCATGATGAGCTGCACCTGCCAAAATTCCCTCTTCTATACAATGATTAAAGGTCATGACAGACCGCACGCCGAGGCGAGTGAGCGAGCCCCGAGGTGAGCGAATGAGAGAGGCTGGCCGCTCTTCTCCGCGCTCTGAGCTTGTCTGTAGGGGTGTCTAGTCAAAGGGACAAATAGTCCCTCCTTTTGTCCCGCCTTCTTGGAAGAAACCTCCACGGTGATTGGCTAACACTCATCCCCGTCTCATCTGATTGGTGGCTGCAGTAGCTTCGCGAAGCAGCCCCCTCAAACATGGGCCAGGAACAGTTTCGATCGTGCCGGAAATCGGGAGATCGCATCTCCTCCGCTCGCTTCCGCTATGGTAACCAGACACCTCAGCACAGCTCGACAAAGCTCCTTGGGTGTCCGGGACGCACTGAAATTCGTGCGGTCTGCAGCAGCCTTAAACGTATAGGCACTTTGTCCTCTATTGTATCTGGTCACCCTGGGAAACACAACACTTTCTCATCTACCCTAGTTATGCTAATGAGTTTAGGTTTTAAGTGAACATTGACTATTTGTATAACTCTGCACCAACTTCCAGTGTCCTATTCCTTCCCTATGCTATACCTTAAAGTAAAACTGTGGGTTGAGTTGCTCTTATTCAGGGTTGTGATGACAGAATATAATTGAACAGCATTCTATAGTTATACTTTTTTTAAAAAAGTTGAAAATAACCTATAGTTATTCAAATCACTAGGATATCTTGAGGTTGTGGTCATACTGTTTCCGCTACATCCCCCTTCCCATTTCTCATATAGTTTTATAGTCCAAATAACACTCCACAATACAAGGTATTGTCTTTAGGCAAATAACCTGTAGCACATACAATTATAAATGTCATATATGTCATTTTTTTATAGACATAGAAATGTCATATATCTTTAATGTCATATATCTTTAATACTGTTTCCGCTACATCCCCCTTCCCATTTCTCATATAGTTTTATAGTCCAAATAACACTCCACAATACAAGGTATTGTCTTTAGGCAAATAACCTGTAGCACATACAATTATAAATGTCATATATGTCATTTTTTTATAGACATAGAAATGTCATATATCTTTAATGGAAGATGATGATTTACCACACACACACACACACACACACACACACACACACACACACACACGCACACACACACACCCCTGATGTTAACACAAATCTACCATAAATGAAAATATTGCAAGAGAAGTAGTTATGACTGTGTATCAGTCACATCCCTTTTCTTAAAAAAAAAAATAAAACATGAATCAAATGTCATTTATAAATTATCCTGAAATAATGTTCCTATAATGATGCATCTATAGGTAGGTAGGTAGGTAGGAACACACTTGGAGACCTTTTGGCTGGACCTTACGACCTTTTTATTTAGGTTGGTGTTTGATGGCTGACATGATAGGCTGGCTTTTTAATCAAATGTAATTTTAATCTGTTTTATGTGATACATTGGAGCTTGTCTTGCTTTACTTGTTTTACAGCCCAATCCTATTCAAACCCCTGTGCTGAGATGCAGTGGTGTGCAGTGGTGTTCCTACAACCCCCGTGGGGGGCGCTGACACCCTCCCACAAGACGCCACAAGCCATGCCCCCTGGGGGGCATGACGTCATTTTCGCGTGCCACCATCGAATTTTGGTGGCGGCACGGCTTAAAACACACACACACACACGCCGTTTTGCATGCCTTTTTCGAGCCAAACGGCTCCAGGGTGGACGAGAGGGCAAAAAGAGCGAAAGCGGGAGGCGAAAAGAGCGAAAGGGTGAAAAGAACGATGATGGGAGCAGCGGCGACCAGGCGACACATCCAGGAGGCATGTACACACACCCCGCTGCCACGTGCACCTTGGGGCCCACGGCCCCCACCCCCACCCTAACGACGCCACTAGCGGTGCAGGGCAGGCTCCGCTCTATCCAGTGCGGGGCTGGAGGTCTCCTCGAGGGAAGGGGAAGGAGATGATGATCCCCTTCCCCTGTGTAGAGCACCAACAGCCCCTATGGGACTACTCAGAGGCACACCAGCTAAATGGCCGGCGTAGTGCCGAGCAGCACCGTGTCATGCTTTCAAGGTCTTCTCCGCTGAGCCCGCCCCTCCCGGGCCTTATCTACCACCCTCTCTGCCATCCCCCACCCCAGAACATCCCCTCCTCACTGCCCTTCCATCCACCTCCCCACCGCCCAGCGCAGAGCTCACTTGCTCTGGTGGGTGCTGCTCCTTCACCGGCTAAAGCCTGCAGCACTGGCCTCCTCTCCACGCTGTTGCAATGTACTTTCTGGCACATTTGCAACAACATGGATCCCAGTACCACGAGTGGAGACCAGCATAGGATTGGACTCTTTAATATTTCATTGTTGTTGTTTAAATATTGTAAGTCGCCTTGATTGCCCTTATCGGGAGAAAGGTGAGATATATATTCTTTCAATAAAATAAATAGATAGAAGGAAAGACTTTGTCTGCATCTTCTGGTATACCAAACCAATACTGAAAGCCTGTTATCATTTTATTACCATTTACAAGCAGTGATATAGCTTTCATAACATGTGCTCCCAAAAACTTTTAAACCATCAATATAACGGCAGGCTGAATAGGGGGAATAGAAAAATGTGTGCTCCGTCTTCCATGCATTCAGCAAAATCATATAATCCTAAAATGAACTTAAAGGCTTGCCCTCTTTTCCTTAACATTAGTTGCAGCAAAATGTATCTCCTTACAACACATGGTTTGAGAATCATAAACCACGTGACGCCACTAGCGGTCATTAGCCACGTGAAATGGCACTGGGACTGCAATTTTCAAAGCACAAATACAAATGATACACTGGTATAATTCATGAACCATTACAACAGATATATTACCATAATGCAATGCTCTGAAATGACTGTCTCCATTTTGTATAGCTGAAATAAAGCTCACTTCAAGAAAAGTGTGTGTGTGTGGGGGGGGGAGACTGGAAATTGGGCATACTACACCACACAGTATACGGTTGTCATTCATGTTGCTTGAGATTGCCCGCTCTTGTTGGTTTGGGGGCTTTTCTTTCCACTGAAGTAAGAGTCACCTTTCAGTAGTTTCATGCAGAGATCTTGTCAAGCTTGCGTTTGTGTGTAATATTGAAGCTAACCGAAACAGCCCCTTATAAGCACATCAGTAGGTAAAAATGATCGCAAGAATCTATACTCCATGGAGTTCGTCACATAAAATGACTATGTTTCATATCAGCTTGGGAGTACTTCTGGATTCACAGCTCTCCCTGGAAAGCCAGGTGGCAGCTGTGGCCAGGGGTGCGTTTGCCCAGCTTCGGCTGGTGCGCCAGCTGCGGCCATACTTGAGTCGATCGGAACTGACCACGGTGGTCCACGCCTTAGTGACTTCAAGACTGGATTACTGTAACGCGCTCTACATGGGGCTGCCCTTGAGGACGGTTCGGAAGCTACAATTAGTGCAGAATGCGGCGGCCCGGGTGGTCACTGGAGCTAGGTGGTTTGACTCTTGAACTGCTGCTTCAGCGGCTGCACTGGCTGCCCATTCGTTTCCAAGCCCAATTCAATGTGCTGGTAATGACCTTTAAAGCTCTCCACAGTTTGGGTCCAGGATATCTGAGGTACGGCCTTCTCCCATACATTCCGGCCCGCGCTCTTAGTTCATCTGAGGGGGCTCTCCTGCGGGTACCATCTCTATCGCAAGTTAGGGGAGTGGCAACATGTGGGCGAGCCTTCTCTGCCGTGGCACCACAACTGTGGAACTCCCTGCCAGGGGATCTGAGAACCACCCCCTCCCTCATGACTTTTCGGCGAGGGCTCAAAACGTTTTTGTTTCGTCTCGCGTTTGGGTGATGGGTTGTGGTCTGCCTCCTGTGTCTCAAGATGCTCTGCCATGCTGCTTTGGTGCTCCATACTATCACCCCCCCAGTGGATTTTATTGTTTTTAAATTTAGTTATGTATTGTTTAAACTTATTTTATGTATTATTTTAAATTATGTATTTTAAATTTTGTTGTAAGCCGCCTTGGGCATTTGCCTTCGGCATAGGTTAAGGCGGGATATAATTTTTTTAAATAAATAAATAAATATCAGCTCTAGATCTTGAACCTCAAATTATCTTCATAAACCTGGTTCCACCCCAATTCCGTAGCTACATTGGAACAGAAGCATCGTCGGGGTTTGGGCGGTGGTGCGGTGGCCCCCAGGACCTCAATCCCTTTTTAAATTATCCCAAGCATGGAATTGGCCTTCTTCACAGCCGAAATGCACTGGGTGAACACTTTCATCCACCTGACCACCAGTACCCCAAGATCTCTCTCCTAATCTGTCACAGACAGCTCAGAACCCATTAGCGTGTATGTGAAGTTTTAATTACTTGCCCCAATGTGCATCACTTTACACTTAGTTTACAGTTTACACTTTACAGCTTACATTGAAGCTTTGAGTGCTTAGGGTGCTTTTTGGTGCTTGGAGTGTGAGGACAGAGTTTAGTGGCTGTATAGGGACCACCAACAGTGGCTTGGTGGTTAAGACGCTGAACTGCAGACCTGAAGGTCAGTAGGACAGCAGTTCGAGACTCGAGTGCTGCGTAACGGAGTGAGCTCCCGTCTCCTGTCCCAGCTCCTGCCAACTTAGCAGTTCAAAAGCAAGAAATTGCAAGTAGATAAATAGGTACCACTGCAGCGGGAAGGTAACTGCGTTCCGTTAGTCACGCTGGTCACATGACCACGGAAGCGTCTTCGGACAGCGCTGGCTCTGCGGCCTTAGAAACGGAGATGAGCACCGCACCCTATTTATTTATTTATTTATTTATTTATTTATTTATTCTTTTTCACATTTTTATACCGCCCTTCCTCCAAGGAGCTCAGAGTGGTGTACATATTTCCTCCCCTCCTTTTTGTCCTCACAACAACCCTGTGAGGTAGGTGGGGCTGAGAGATAGTGACTGGCCCAAGGTCACCCAGGAAGCTTCGTGGCTGAGCGGGGATTTGAACCTGGATCTTCCAGGTCTAAGTCCGACTCCCAAACCACTACACCATCCTGGCTCCCTAGAGTCAGACATGACTGGCTTTTGAGCAGGGGATACCTTTACCTTACTTACTGCAACCTGCCTTCATGTGCCATGTTCTTGCATCCACCTACTCACCCACGGGCCAGTCTAAGATTGGCTGGTTGCCTTTTGGAGCACAGTAGGAATGTTTTGCTGCCCACCTGATTGGCCTTGGTTCACGGCCTACCCCAGACTGCTCTTCATGGGTTGAGTTTCTTCTTATCCAAGGCAGCCACATCTGGCAAGTATGGTGTGAGCCATGGAGTCAGAGTAGGGATTTTGGTGTGCACCCTGAGGTAAGCAGGGTCAGAGGAGGGACCAATCCTTAGATGTTGCCTGGCTCAGGGATGCTGGCTGGTAAACCCATGTATTGCAAAGCCAACTTCAAATGCTTTCCAGCCTGGGGGAGGCCCGTAGGCGGTGCAGTTCAGCTTCCTCAACACCAATGGGTTGGTGCTGGTAAGCTCAGGCTTCAAGTGTCCAAGCTTATCCCACATCTTGAAGAACATTCCCCCAGGAACTAAACAGTTCTAAGGAGGAAACACACTAACTGGCAATCCCCTGGCATTAAAAAGCAACAGATCATAAACAATGGAGTTCACCCGGCGATATGCGGATTTTTAATTCAGAGATTTGTTCACGTCGTGATAACCTACGAATGTATTTATGAAAGACTTATCCAATAAAATATATTCCCACGTATCATTCATTGTTGCCAGGAGTAGTCCCCATGTTCCAGACCAATGGGGTTGAGTGGCATTTCCACGGTAGGGGCGTTCTTCGCGCGGAATGGTTGCAACAGCGAGGGGGCGGCGCCTCCTCGTTTCGGTTCCTAAACACGGTACTCGACGTGGCGTGACTTACGGTGCCGCCCCTACCGTGGAAACGCCACTGGTGGGGTTCAATCACTACCACTTGTCTGTCACTACTGCAGTGGGCTTTTGTCACTACCACCGGTGTCTCCTCATCCCTTTGATAAATAATCTTCTGGGAAGGTGCCACAGGACAAGACAACACTTACCCTTAAGCTGCAGAACCGTCTCTGTTATCTGGCCCACCTCCCACCACCACCACCACCACCATATTCTGAACACAAGCTACGGGATCTGATCTCATCGAAATTAAATTTAATCTGTCATTTAATTTAATGTGTAATAGGTTTCTTATTTGCAAGAAAAAAAGTTATACATGCTGCAGAAAAAAGCTTCAAGGTTTTCTGTATCAGTATATCCATGGTACAATGCAACTAAAACATGGGATAGCTTATATTATTCCTTCAGCATCCACAGGAAGTGCTACACATATTTCCAGGAATTTTAATAACATGACTTGGAGGACATGAAGAAGGTGAAGAGATTACTATATTTCCATGTACTCTTTTGATTGGTAAGGGACAGCAGAGGCCCATCTGTTTTGCAGCAAAGTAAGCCCCAAACCATCTGTGTAGAGCCACATGCCAGCTAAAACACAGAGAGATGCACAGTTTTTTGTTATGAAAATTTTTGCGGAATTTTTTTCCAGCATTAGTGTGAATAAATTAGCAACAACTAAATTAAAGACATCTTCAGAGAACACTGACTTTCGAGTGCATGCTGAAAATTGTATCCATTTAGAAGTCATAAAACATTCTCAGGGAGGTACGTCCATCTGATGATTTTCCTCCGCCAGACTGAGAAGATATCATCTGTAAAGCGAACGATCACCTTCAGTTTTGCAATCTTCGTTCAGCTATAGCAACTCCTTGGAAATATTCAAGCAAAACAGAATGGCAAGCAGAGTCTTTAAACTGTGATGACAATAGCAGTTTAAAACATCTGTTTGTCTTTTCATGCGCAAGCCTGGAGGAGGGAAATGTTCTCACCCAATATTTCAGCTTTGACTGACCCTGTGTATCTGCCATATTGAAGCATAGACTCGCATGGCCCAGTCCTACAAGGCGTAATTGGTAGGGGCAGGCAAACACGGTGATAACAAAATAAAAACACATAACATCGCTTTCTGCTAAAAAATCTGTGAATAATAATAATAATGATGATGATGATGATGATGATGATGATGATGATGAAACACATAACACCGCTTTCTGCTATTTCATTTTGGTTACACACCAAAATCTGCAAAAAACAAACAAACCATTTTCTTCCATCTCTAGTAATTGGTCACAAAAGTTAACAACCCAATCCTAACTAAACTCCCATGTGGCAATGCTGCGGCACATACTTGGGCTGCACTGCATCTCATGGGGCAGTTTTTCATGATAGAGGTCTCCTTACGGTAAGGGGACATATGTCTATAGACAATTGGATAATATTTACAGGATTAAAAGCCATGGCTGTATAAAAAAATGTTTATAGTTAAAAAAAACTTAAAACATTCGCACTTAAAAGTGTTAAAAACATCCAGCGCAATCCTGGGGATCTTTTGAACGGCCGAGCGCGCACTCCGCCATTCGAAAGTGTCGCAAATGTGCCATAAAGCATGTTTGTGACTACTCAGGAGTAAGGGAGGCCAGCGCAAGGCTGGCCTCCCTCACTCCATTGCTGGACCGGGCAAGCGACCACCGGTAAGCGTTCCCCCGGCGGCCGCGTGGGCGTTCCGGCGGGCGAGGGAGGGGCCATTGGTCTAGCCAGCCTGGGAGGGGGATGGCACCCACCATATCCTCGTCCCCGCCGGGCAGCTAGGCCATTACACGACCTCCTCCAACTTCTGCCAGCTATTTAGCTGGCAGAAATCCGAGGAGGCCCATCGGGCCGGCCCCGATATACACCCAAGGAAGGGGACAAACGTTCCCTTCCCTGAGTAGACCTATGGCCCACCGTATGGCAGGCACCCCGCAGCATGGGATCCGGCAGGTGGCCCTGGGTCGCCGGTGAGATCCTTAGTCAGGATTGCGCCCATCAATACATTAAACTATTAAAATACTAAAATGCTAAAAATATATCTGGCTTGTCCCAGACTTCCCCAGGTAGCAGGCTCAGCAGGCATGTCCCCTTTCCCTGGGGTAAGACTCAGCAGCAACAATTGGTCAACTCAGACTTGCACCAGTAATATTGCTGGTGCATGTCCACGTTGATCTGTGCAGGCAGATTGGTCCCAGTAAGGGGGTACGGATATGGTGTGCTCTGACACTGCTGTTCCTGTCCCCTCCTAGACCTGATCCGCCCACCCTCGCTCCGGTCACCACCTTCCCTTGCACCATTCTGCCCTCTGTGCAGGTTGACCTGGTAACGGCAGGCATCCCCGTGTCCACTGGCACCAGCCGGAAGGCCCTGGCACTCCTAGAACTAATGCTGTTGCAAAGTGCTTTACGGCACCATCCGTCAACAGGATTATGCCATAAAATACATCTCCGTGAAATAATGGGTTCGCAAGCTTTTGAGTCTCCTTTTAGTATTGTTGTTGTTCAGTCGTTAAGTCGTGTCCGACCCTTCGTGATCCCATGAACCATATCCCTTTTAGTATATCACCTGCTTTGTTGTCTCTAGTAGAGCACAAAAAACTAGTGGGTTGTGTCCAAAGGAAGTTAGTCATAACTAATGTCTCATTGGATTCAATGATGCATAGTCATGACTAACTGGCTACAACCCACCATTCTCTGAAAACAGAATATATTGATATTTCTCTTTTTCTTTTAGAACGAATCTTTTTCTTCCTGATAGATGTGTAAAGAAAAAACGATGTAGCCCTAAACCTCATCATCTTAGCTTCTTTTGCCTCCCTCTGCAGTAGAGTCTGTGTAATAGCTCTTAAGGCCCCTTTGGCAACCGTTTACATTTCTTCTAGAGCTTTTAGACATTTCATTTAAGAAAACAAGAATAAAATGCACTGAAACATATCATGAAGCTACTTCTTTAACTGCCAGTCGATGGAGTCGATGGACTTCATCTTACAGAAAGGAAGATACGAGCTGGTATGTCATAGTGGTTGAGAGCGCAACCTATGAGCAAGAAATCCTGGATTCAGATCTTATCTCAGCCACAGACTCACTATCCTATGCATTTACTCAGAAGAAAGTCCCACTTTAGTAAATCCCCCTTGTGTTCAGCAATGATTAATCCCTGGTGAGTATTCAGCCTGTGCGGCTTTAGGCAAACCACTCTTTCCCTCTCACTGACACAGAAGATGCATGTAAATTTTTTGGGGGGGAGACATTATATACCGTACATAAACATATGCAATGTGCTGGAGCTGACAAAAAATTATTCCCAAAAGTTAGCCTCAAAGAATTTGTCAATGTACGTTTTCTGAATATTTGCTATTTTTAATTAATCATTTTTACGTAGAATTTGTTCAACGCTCTAGAATTGCATACTAGTTCTTTCATCCCCTTGACTAAAGTAAAGGTAAAGGTATCCATTGACATTTAAGTCCAGTCGTCTCCGACTCTAGGGTGCGTTGCTCATCCCTGTTATGAAGCAAAAGAGCCAGCGCTGTCCGAAGACGCTTCCGTGGTCATGTGGTAGGCATGACTCTCCTTGCTGCAGCGCATAGCATGCAGCTGGACACGGAACGCCGTTACCTTCCCACAAGCGGTACCTATTTATCATTCTACTCACATTAATATGCTTTCAAACTGCTAGGTTGCAGGAGCTGGGGTGAGCGGCGAGAGCTCACCCCATCGCACGGATTCGAACTGCCGACCTTTCGATCAACAGCTCGTGGTTCAGTGGTTTAAGCCACTGCGCCATCCTGCAGCCCTGCCCTGTTGATTAGAAGAAGTGAATTCCAGTGATCTAAGAACAGGACACTCTTATGTTGGAAAACAGTGTCAAGGGGGAACTTCAGTGCCAGAACAGAGCTTTAACTCCTACTTTTAAGGTATACAGTTCTGGCATAAATGCCATTTTCATGTGTAGTGATTCCAAGTACTGTATAGTCAATTTTTCAAACTCACATTTAAGCTCTAACATATTTCTATCCATAGGAACTGTATTACTGGATAAAACCAGTGTGATATGAATTAGAGTACCCACCACACAGTCACATCGCCATTGAAACACCCACTTAAGCTCCAGTTCAGACCTCCTTAAAATCACTATCAGTCTTTATATCTCCATGGGAAAGTTGTCCCTGCTGTGCATGGTGAACATGTGATGGGGAGGGCAGGATTGCACCAACTAACCAACCCCATCCCCTCAGAATCCTTTCTGCATTTCTTTTTTTTATATATATATTTATATTTTATTGATATATTAAAACATAAAAACAATACATATTTCATAAAGTTATAGCAAGCGCGAAGCAATACATCCTACTAGCATACTATTCACTATTTTCTACATACAATTTCCAACTAAGCCAAAACAACACCCACATTCTATTCATTAAATCCGCATATCATCACATCATTCCTCTCTCTCTCTCTTAAAAAGTCAATAAATGGTTTCCAATCATTCACGAAAAAGTTAACTGACTTTTCCTTAATTAAAATTGTAAGTTTATCCATTTCAGCATAGTCCAAAACTTTCAGCCACCAATCTTCCAGCGAAGGTATCTCCGAATTCTTCCAATATTGTGCATATAAAATTCTTGCCGCAGCTATCATATATAAAAACAAAGTTTGAAATTTTTCGCCTACATGATCCTCCCACATACCCAACAAAAATGTTTCCGGTTTCATTTGGATCTTAATCTTTAAAATCAACTCAATCTGTTTGTGAATCTGAGTCCAATACTTCTTTGCTTGAGGGCATGTCCACCACATATGGTAAAAAGTTCCTTCTTGCATTTTACATTTCCAACATCTATTCGTCACCTTCTCATACATTTTTGCTAATTTGCTTGGGGTTATATACCATCTATATATCATTTTATACATATTTTCTTTAATATTAACATTTAACGTAAATTTCAACTGTTTTAACCATAGTTGTTCCCACTGGTCCATTAAAATAACATGACCTACATTTTTCGCCCAATGAATCGTACATTCTTTAACCTGTTCTTCTTCTGTTTCAAACTTCAAAAGCAATTTATACATTTTTGAAATTATCTGGTCTTCAGATTTTAATTGTGCCTCCAATATTGATTCTTCTTCTACAAATCCATATGCCTTCTTGTCCACTTTAAATCTCTCCAAAATTTGAGCATATACAAACCATTGACAATTAAAGTCTTCTTCCATTAGTTTTTCTCTTGACTTCATTAAGGACTTCATTAAAGGACTTCATCCTTTCTGCATTTCATGATGTCCTCTGCAGGCAAACCCTGAAAATGCAGTGGCCTGGGGACATGGCCAGCACGCATATCAGCACAGGGGGCATGTGCAGCAGATGCACTTCCATTTGCCCCCCTCCTTACGCATTCATTGTATATGAGAGACTTCTTTATTTCAGGAACAATGTACACTGGAGACTATACAACGCGCCTTTAGACCCTATCAGCCTCTTTTGACAGGTGGACGGATGACGAATCCTCAATTAGTTCCTGACCAGGGTCATACCCAGAATTGATGCAGTGAGGGAGCCTAAAGGTGCATGTGCACAATACTGCAGAATAGCCAGGATTACATCCATAGAGATAGCTTAGGAGTGAACAAACGAGCGAACAAACGAACAAACAAAACAAACGAGTGATTTTGGTGGTTGGGGAATAGTTCTCTCATAAAGTTGAGGAGATGGAGAGGAGGTGGTGGTAGCAGTGGTGGGTGTCCTTTTGTTCTTTTTTAAAAACACACACATACATATTTTTGTCATGCTTCTGGAGATGGTGGCAGGAGCATGAGGACCCCCCCCCCCCGCCATCTGGGTGCCACCATTTTCCTTCTTTAGAATGATGCTATGTTATTCCTGAACTTTCGGGGGGGGGGGGAACAGTGACTCCTGCTGGCCACTAGGAAGATCTGCTGCTGCTACCACCCTCAGATGCACTTTAAAAAATTGTAAGAAGCATGGACAACTGCTGCCATCAGCAGCAGCACCACCAATCACTGGTAAGTTTCTCCAAACTATATGAGAATTTCACCTTGCCTCTCCACACAGGCACACATCTGGGTTCCAAAGAAGGAGCTTCCACATTTCCTCTAGTTTTTCCATTAAATATTTGCATGTACGAATGCAGAGTCGTGTATGGAGGCCATTACTTCCTGTACATGAGTAAGACTTTTGGTATGTCTGGCAGCGCTGGCACCTGTCAGTTATTCTGAGAGTTGGAATTTGACAGTGATGTAGACTTGAGTCTATTAACTCGGACTTGAGTCGGACTCAAGTCGCATCAATGGCTTGATTCGGACTTGACGATTGTAAAAGACTCAAAAGAATCGACTCGAGACTTGATTATATTATATTCAGGTTTAAACCCACTTTCCCCATTAAATAGATAGGGACTCGCAACCAAAGTCTTGGGATTTGGGGGCAAAGACTTGGGACTTGTCTTGAGACTTGGACCCAGAGACTTGGGACTTGATTCGAGACTTGGAGTCAGAGGTTTGATCCACATCCCTGGAATTTGATGGTAGTTGCAGAGGACTTGCTGAAGCAAGCTACCAGTACTGATGATAATGGACGGCTGGAATTCCCTTAACCCGACGACAGCAACAAACAAGCACATTTTGCCTTTGCCCATTTTAAGAGGATTCTCCCCTCCTCCTGAAGTTCCATGCCACCACATGTCATCCTGATCCTGAGTGTCCCCCATCTTGAAGAGTAGTTTTTGGGGAGGTGCAGAGGGGAGGAGAGTGTTGGAAAAAGTACCCTTTCATTTGCTTCCTTCTCCTTGTTTAGCTACAACCATTAGGTCATAACTTCTAAACCAAGCGTAACTGCATGCAAACTGAGCATGCATAAATTTTGTGATTTGTACCCTGCATTTTTGTAAGCATGGAAGCTGTGTCCGGAAATTATGTGGCCAAGTGGAGTTTGAGGGTGAAGTCAGCTGGTCCAGTCCTAATCCTCTTCTTTCTTTTATCATCATTTGTGGTCTGAACAGTAAAGTTTGCTAAAAAATATATTCAAAGAGAGACTGAATGGTTTTTTTTTTAAAAAAAAAGGTCTATTATAGCAAACAAAAGAAGTGACTCCCCAATCCTGTAGGCTAGTTCATTGATTCCACCATGTTTTATTTTTCTTATCAAGCACAGGATCACACTTCATCTTTAGAATTCTCTAGTGGTCCAGTAGTGGGAAACCTTTAGGTGCCCCCCTTCACATGTCATGTGTTTCTGTACATGAAATGCCGCAGATAAATAAATAGCGCAAACATGCTTAAAAGGAAGGAACTGCAACATTCAATCTGACTCCAGTCATGGTAGAACCAATTATAATGGAATTAAATGGCACAGTAAATTAGCTTAATTCAGACATTCCGATTTCAATATACTCACCTGGATTAAACATTGGGCCACACTTATGGACATGGATTTAGCCTTAAAAGGCAAGGAAATTCTCTGAAATTCTGCCAGAATAAATGTGAGCTAGAGGGCCCAATCACTCTTGCTTTTACTCCTAAGATAGTCACTGACATCACTGAATACATATTGACCTTATGATTTAATTGCTGTTGTATCCAGTATTTTATAGTAGGATCAAAATGATGATGATGAATATCTTCTGGTTGATTATCAAACTGATGAGAATAGGATAAATTATTAGAAAATGAAACTCCTGCATTCCTGGTTACTCTCCATTAAACATATTTCAGGTAATGATTTTAAAGTGGATGATTTACCCGTAATTTCCCAAATTCAAGAGCTCTATGTAATATGTGTTCCGCAGCTGACAGTTTTTGTTATACTGTGTAAGATAACTTTGTGATCCTATAATTATTTTTTTACATTCATTATTTTTAAACATGTAGGGATTTTTTTTCTAAACTTGTTAAATAGTGAGTGACCTGTTTTGAACTACACCAGAATTTTGAAAGGAAAAACTATTCACACATGAAGGAGTTTGGTAAAAGCTGTGATTTTTCTGCTTGACTTGAAATTATTTTAAGATTTCGTTATAAGAAGGTTAATCAATCTGTATGGAAAAGGAAAAGGATATCTATTAAAATTGTCGCAAATAATTATTTGCAGTATGAGAAAAAAATTATTTTGAAAAGACCCAATTAGAGTACAGGTTAATTTTATTCCTATTGTAGGAACTCAAATGGATTTATTACAGAACTGTATATATTTCTGTAAACACAATAAGCAATTCATGTTAAAGTCATTTGTGATTATCAGTTATATATTCTATAAGCCTTGAAAAAATACAGGTAAGATTTTTTTTCTTCATCAGCAAATTGCTTATTAGGCAACAGTATTATATTATGATTTGAAGAGCCAACAAAAAGTGATATGATTTTATGTAAGTGCAACATTTGTTTTTGAAATTTAATCAGATGTCAGATTTGTATTTTAATATATACAGAGATCTCTTACTTAAAGAGAATACCATACCATATGTTTCCCAATTCAGGATACTGCACTCTACCCCCACCGCTTGGATTGGTGGAGGGGTTTTTTTCCCCTTCCTTTTTTGCAACTTTATAAAATAGTAAATTCTGGAACATTTACCCATGCACGTCAAGTTTTTGCCTGTATATTACAATGCACATTCTCATTAATGCTTTCCAGTCATTCTAGACTTAGGAAAAGAGTGTCCAAAAGTACCATATTTAGCTTCTATCTGAAATTCTCCCGAGCTGTCAATTTAGGTGTTAAAGGGACCATTTGTAAAGCTTGGCTGGGAACTGCCATTATTGACTGGAATGTGTGTTTATCATTACATTCAATGATGAAAGTGGAACATGTAGCATATGAATAAATGTCAGCAGATGTTTCTTTTAAATGGCCCGGTTTCAACCTCCTGTTGTTTGTCTTGAATACAAATATTATAAAAGGGAAAAAGGCAGAAAATTTTATGACATAAGTGCAAGGATAGTTATTTAAAAAAACACATACACACAAAAATAATTATCAGAGTCAGTAGAGAGTAAGGAAAGTATAATTAATAGGAATAATTAGGTGTTGTTACTACTTAATTTGAAAATTAGGGGAAAAGATGGAACAGCAGTTCACTGTAGCCCAGAAACTCCCAATCCTCGCTCTGCAAGAACTGGGAAAGGTCGGCAAGATTTGTTACCAAAATTGAAGCCTCCAGTAAAGTTGTATTTTTGCACAGTTTTTACTTTTTGTTCAAAAAAGCCCAAACAAACAAAAATAATCCCAAGAAACAGGTGGTGATAGAAGAAGGTCTAGGACACCCCCCTCCCCAAGTTGGAATGTTCTCAGTCACTTGGATGGAATGATTCTCTTCAGAAATTATCACACTTCCTGGGTCCCTTAAAAGATGTTCAGTAACTCAAGCACCAAATGTTTGCTACACATGAGAAGCTTTGGAAAAAAAAGAAAAGAAAATGCAGAGGTATTCATTAACTGTGTGATGAGTATGAGCTTTACATATATTTTATCATCGTCCTTTTCACTATCCCTATTGCAATTACTTTGCCTCAGGGTACATGATGGCATTTCATGACATTCGGGGTCAGCAATGTAGTTTTGGGAAAGAATTTGGCAGAGTTTATCAAGGGACAAAGGTCAGAATAGCTGACATACTGGGCAAATCCTAAGGGTATAAGGCCATCACGGGGTATGAGAGCAAATGTGTGATGGAGAATCATTTTTCAGACTGCTACGGGATTGCAAGAGCGGTGGTATTAGGAACAATAAACAGCAAAATTGTGGCAGTGCTGGGGCCAGGTTGCTGAGGCCTTGGGGCAAAGTCCTGTATTAGACCCCCCACACACACGGAACCACAATCCACCCCCTTATTGATGACTTATTATGGTGCATTGTGACTGCCACTGTCACTGGCACAGTGGGGGGCCCTCTGGGGGCTGACGCAAAACCCTCCACGTGCTGCCAAACAGAACCCCCCTGGGGAGCGTGACGTCATTCTTGTGCGCTACAGTGCGGCGCGAAACACACACCCCGTTGCGTTTTGTCCCATTTTCGGCCCAAACTCCCGACCCGAGGAACAGCTGGACGGAGCGATCCAGAGGTGAGTGCACCCACCCAATCCTGCCTCCCGGGGGCCCACCGCCCCAAGGCCCCCACCGCTGACGACGCCACTGCACTGACATGCCTTCTGATGGGTGTGGATCTTCAGTCACCGGCCAACATGGCTGACCCTGATGGCTCCCCTGAACCGCGCTCCTAGCTGCTCACTTAGAACAATCAGGTGATGGCTGTACTCAAGTGACACATGAACTCAACATGCCACTTTTACAGTAGCCACTAGGGAGTGCAATATTTTTCAGTGCGTGACTCTGACTTGAAGGATTGAAGGTGTTATGAAATGTGGAAGTCGAGTGACATTTGGAAGCTGAGGCAGTTGGTAAGATGATGAGGCAGGGATGGAATTGGAAGCTGAGACCAGAGTTGGCAAGACTGAGTGAGTTGGAAGATAGAAAGAGTGGTTTGACTGCTATCTTTTTTTATATGCTTGTGGTCCTATGGAACATATTGAAAGAAAGGGTTCACTCTTCACCCTCAAACCTTTTCTAGCCAGGACAATCAAGTTGGCTTAGAGAGCCCAATCCTATCCTCCCCCCCACCACATTGCTATCATACCAAAGCACACTGAACCAATGGGACTTGCCTTCAAGTAAATTGTCTTCCGAGTAAATGTAGTTAGGCCTGGAATGCCAGTCTCTAATACTTTGTTAGTCCAAGAGAGAAATTATCTATCCAAAAGTTGGAAAAAGCACAGACTTTGTTTTTTGTGGCTGAGGGATTTACATTAGGAGTAGATATGAACCTTAACCATTTTTTTATCAACAAAAATGTAAGTGAAAAATGAAATATCCCAGCCTTTCAAACTTTAATAAAAGTAATAGCTGAATAATCAGAATGACTCCAGGCTGTAGATATATTTCCCCAGATCTACAGCAATAAATTACTAACTGTAACTTTGTGATAGGACGGTCATCCCTTGTTTGTTCTCAATGATCCTGATGTTTGTTGATGAAGACACTTTCCCCTCATGATGATGAACAGCCAGTTGTGCATGTGCCCCAAATCTGCTCTATTAATGGCAGTTTGGCATCCGTACAGAGCCAATACCTGGTTGCTAGGGGCCTTGGGGCAAGCCCCTGCCCTGCTCATGATAATGAACCGTGCATTTCCACTTCCACCATAGCTGAGAGTTCAGGGGTTTACTGAATTAGGCAAGCCCTCAGATAGATTTGAACCTTGGTCACTGCCCAACCTCGTCAACCCCTGATGCCACCTATACACCGATGCAAAATGTTTTAGAGGTGGAAACACAGACCAGGGGCTTCTCAGTAATTGCACCAGTTATTTTGAATTCCTTACCCAACAAAGTCTACCTAGAAGGATCTTGTACTTTTTTTGGGGGTGGGGGATTTTGAATAGGACTTGGCTGTTTGAGGGAGATTCACAGCACAATCCTGACTAAGGATCCGGACGGCAACCCAGGACCACCCTCTGGATCCTGTGCACAGGCTGCCCAGTGCATTCCGGGCCAGAGGTCTACTCAGGGAAGGGGATGCTCATCCCCTTCCCCGAGTGTAAACACGGGCTGGCGCTATCGGCCTCTTTGGATTTCTGCCAGCTAAATAGCTGGCGGAAGTAGAGGAGGCCATGTAATGGTGTAGCCGGCCTGGCGGGGACAGGGATATGGCTGGCACCATCTCCCGCCCCCTCCCGGGTGCCGGAGTGAGGCAGGCTGACCTTGCACCGGCCTCCCTTACTCCCCAGTCATCGCGAATGTGCTTTACAGCACATTCGCGACGGCTTCCGGAGCCGGAACGTTCGTTCCGGCACTGGACCTATCCTCAGGATTGCACTCTTATTTATTTATTTAAAACATTATACCCTGCTTTTCCAAAAGCTCAAGGCAGCTAGCAATACTTAATAAAATCAATCTCAAAATAAAAAAATTGCATAAACATAAGTTTAAAGGCATACATATTCAAAAAATAAATTAAAAGCATACAACATTGAAATACAAAACATACATACAGAGCCAGATCAACAAATAAAAGATGACTCAATAAAAGTAGTAACATTTCAATAAGAACCTGTAAGGCAGTAATAGGTAATAAATAGCAGCACACAACAAGCTAAAAGTACCAAGGCGGCAAAAAAAAAAGCAAGCAGGTAGATTGATACATAATTTTAAAAAATGGACCAGCTAGAAGCAGCCGGGGTATCCCACCCCTACCCAAACCCAAAAGACAATGTGAGTAGAAATTTTTTAGACCTCACCAGAAACTCTCCACCGAGGGGGAAGATATTAAATTTTCTGTTAATGAATTCCATAAATGTGGTGCCACAACTGATAAAGTCCTGTTCCTTGCCACTGTACCCTTGACTTCAACCCGCAGTGAAACTCTCAACAGGATGATATGGGAGTAGGCGGTCCCTCAAATTTACTTGGGCCAGCTAGTTTTGTTTTCTTATTAGCATTGTTGCAAACGCAGAATCTTGACAAAATTATTTTCTAGTCATCATAAATCCACAGCATAATTCCACAAATAAAAGTTAGGCAGGGATCTTAATAAATGCAAAACATGGTTATGCATAGGAATCTCCAGCCAAATGCTTGTGAGGTGATCATACTCCCCTGTGTATGTCCAAAGCACTGAGCATCTGCAATCACATCCATGCCCTAACATCAGGTTTGTGGAACATTGATCTTACCAAGGATGAGACTCATGTGTTAGCTGTATGTGTACTATATCATATTAATTGGGAAATTGACGTATTAGTCATTTCCATATCTACAACCCTTACTTGTAATATATCATAATTGCCCCTAGAGCCTTACACTTACAGCCCAATCCTGTCAAGCAGGACACAGCGGTAAAAATAAGGCACCCACCGCATCCTGAGCAGGATTGGGTTTGCCTTGGCATGGCCAGAGGCCACCTCGGGGTAAAGGGACGTTTGTAGCATGCCAGCCGCCTCGATGTGACTGTTGGATGTGTGCCAGCTATTTTGCTGATGCACATTCGAGAGCCCCGTGTAACAGCGGCTAGACCTGGGAAGGGCAATAGGATATGGTGGAGGAAGCCACTGCCGATCCATCCCCCATGCCAGGCCCGACTGACCAATCCCACCCACCCCTGGAACGCCCGGCTCCGCCTTCGCTATGTCCCTCCGCTGCTCGGCAGGGAACTCAACTTCCCTAGCGGGCGCAGCAGTAACTCCGGCATGTAGAAAGTGACCTTACGGCACGTTTGCGACATCCTAGACCGGCAGTTGCTCCTCTGGTCTATTGCAAGTCAGGATCGCGCTGTTAATGCATCTAGACTACCCATTTATCTTGCAATTTCCTACCAAACATGTATGAGAGGCTGTGTAGTGTGTGTCACTTTCCATGGTCTGTCACTGTGCGCACTTCATTTTCCAGTACAAGTTTTGGTACGGTTGGTGTGAAAAGAAGTATTGTACTTTTTTCCCCCAGGCATTGTTTGCCTCTCTCCATTGTTGGAATGTCACTACCCCACCTGTGTGGTGTGGGCGGAGGTATCCATTGTCTAGCCCACCCCTGCATGAGGCAGGCCAGGCAGAACTTGCTCTGGATTGGTGCAGGTGACGCAGGGGGTGGAGATATTATCACATCACCCCTGTCCCGGGCACCAGCTGGTCCAGCAATGCTGTTGTTCCATATTGTCGTCTAATCCAGTGTCACCATTCTGATTTTTCAGAAAGGATGCACGCATTCTCTCTTAATGGTATTTGATCAGAAAAAGTATTTTTGTTTTTCTTCTTTCACATGTTGTTGTTGTTTCTTTTCTCTAGAGGTCCCCCCCCCAACCATCACTTGTGTCATACAAGGCATCTGACACATTGCAGGATCTTGTTGCACACTTAGGGGTCTATTTTTCTTTTAACATGCATGCATAACTGCCCTTGATGCTAAGGAGAGTTATGCATGCATACCGAAGAGAGAATAGCTGTCTTAATCCTGCTTGGCAGGATTTCCCTGCTAAGCTTTGGCCCCAAGCAGGCATGTGTAGTGTTTGGTGACCTTTTGCACTGGACCAATCAATCCATTGTGGACTAAAGTAAAACTTCCTTTTCTTGGCACGCAGCAAGGCAGAGTTCCATCTGGGATTCTTTGAAGTGTAGCATCGGAAGTCTACAAGATAGAAAAGCTACTTGAGCCATGGAAAAATTGTGATGCACAATATTTTATCCTCTTCTACTAGAGTATCTTTCATGGGCTATTGTACTAAAGTTTCGAACAACTTTTGCTCAGCAAACCAACTATTTTTATAGATCCCGGAGAAGGAAATTATTGTGACCGTTCTGATAATTTCCAGTGGCAATAATTGTTCCACAACTTCAGATCCTTTTGTCCAATATAGGTAGGAGTTGGCCTGTTGTCCTCCTAGTATATCTGTATTAGGTTGCTCTACCTCAATTTTCATAGGTCAAAGCAGTGTAGAAAAAAAGCACAACCTGGTGACAGAAGCAATTCTTTTAAATGAATGTCAATCCTTTGAGGCTCTGAAGGGGAGGGATTTGTGTGTTTAACTGCTATTCATGATAATGGGGATTACTTAGTTCTGCCACCCGGCACTAATAGGGGACTAGACTCAGAATAATTTACAAGACAACAATCAGTTCCAAATACTTATTGTGTAGGAATTTTTATACTCCATTTACAATTTATTTGATCATGAATTTCTATAAAACTTTCCTTGAATTTTGTTCAAAGGGGTATGGTGTGAATATTGCATTTGAAAAATGTCAGGAAGAAATAGGTAGAAACTATACACGACAGGTGGATGTACATATTTGCTGCAACACAAATATGGTATAAAACAAAGAAAAACCCAATTGCATAGCAACAGTTTTCATTTGGTCCGTCCATTTGCTCAAGATTCCTGATGCAGGATGCTTTTACATGCATATACAGCTATAGCATGCAGGACTATGTGTGTTCATGGCCACTGGTCCCCCCCCATGCGCATGAAAGAACCTACATATACAAAGCGTGCATGCAATTGTAGACTCTTGAATCCTCACAGTCTGTGATCATGTGGACAAAGTCTATGCATGTACAATGCATGTATAGGCTCTGTCAAATTTCCAAAACGCAGGTAAATGGGGCAGAGGTGGGGCCAGCAACTACAAATTCCCCCATACCCATGTTTGGGCAAACATTTTAACAAACCTACACACTCTCGTGTTTTAATGATTCCCAATATTGTACTACTTAATATTTGAACAAATTCATTAACTAGTTCATTTACTATTACAAATCATTTACAGCCCAATCTTATCTAGCAGGACGCGGTGGTGCAAATAAGACATCTGCCACATCCTGTGTAGGATGGGACCTGTACTAGCACAGCTGGAGGCCTCTTTGGGCTAAAAGTAGGCTTACCAGATCTCCAACTGGGACAGAGTGCTAGACCTTTAGGACAAGAGTGGGGAACCGGCGGCCCGCGGGTCGGATCCGGCCCCAGGAGCGATCCGGTCCGGCCCGCGCGAGCCTGGACCTGATTCCATTCGGTCCGGCCCGCGCGGGCTCGGACCGGAGGCTCCGGAGGCCGTGTTCACCTCACCCAACTTTTCAAACCCTCCCGGCTGTTAGAGACATGCACAGAAACAGCCGGGTTGAGAAGGAGTCACGCGACTCCTTCTCAACCCGGCTGTTCTGCGCATGTCTCTAACAGCCGGGAGGGTTTGAAAAGGAGCCGAGTGAGATGAGCGCGAGCGGCCGCCGCCACCGGCGGCGGCTGAAGAGAAGAAAAGGTAAGTAGGAGAGCGATGGGGGTGGGCGCTTGCTGGCCGGGTGGGTGAGTGGGAAGAAGGGAGAGCGAGCGAGTGAGTGAGCGGTGGGTGGGAGTGAGCGAGCGAGCTGTGGGTGGGTGGGAGGGATGGAGGGAGGGAGAGCGGTGGGTGGGAGGGAGGTAAATTCGCGGGGGGTGTAAATTTGCGGGGGGGGGAATCGGCCGGCCCGCAACAAGTTTTCCCTATGGGAAAATGGCCCCCCACCACAAATAGGTTCCCCACCCCTGCTTTAGGAGAAGGAATGTGGGCAGGTGCAGCTTGTTAAACCTTGGAGCACAATCCTGGGCATGTCTATTCAGAAGCAAGCCCCAGTGAACACAATGGGGCTTGCTTCTGAGTAGACATGCCTAGGATTGTGCTCTAGGACTTAACAAGCTACACCTGCCCACATTCCTTCTCCTAAAGGTCTAACACTCTGTCCCAGTTGGAGATCTGGTAAGCCTACCCATGCCCCTCTGCCGCCCGTCGGGGAACTCGCCTTCTTGGACGGGTGCAACTTCAGTTCTAGACTGGGGAGAGTGGCCTTGGGCTCAGCACCAGCATGTGTTTTACAGCATGTTTGCAACACCCTAGACTGGCAGAGCGATCACTCTGCTGGTCTATGTCTAGACAGGATTCTGCTGATAGTCAATGACCAGACGAGGATTATAATTTGACACAATAACAGATATGCAGTTAAGTCATTGCAGATATGAAAATCAAAATCCCACAATATGCTGTGCTTTCTATTTAATAAGGGTTTATTAGGACCTTTTAAGAATTATTCCATTAGCCATATAGTTGCACATGCTGGAAGTGAGAATCAAACACTGCGACTGGTTTAAGAAAATCCTAATCTGTGTACAAACGTATTTTATACAATAGGTTTGATATGGTGTAAATGGTAGACCTGTTAGACTGCAAGAAAAAGAAAAGATCAACTGCGTGTTTTTGTTTACTCTATGGGTCATTTTGTATATTCCAATGAAACAGTGAAAGAGAAACATGAGTGAGTTATTCTTCTCCCCCAGTCCTTCACATGTGAATATGGGAATGCACATTTGCCTGGAGGGAAGAGGTTCATAATGTGCCCCCTATCAGAATGCATCTCTTCCCACATGGAATATGCATGCCTGAGCCAAACAGTTGCAATGCAGACTCTAATGTAACATGCTCACACAACCTACTTGTGATTTGCAATCATGTCCTCGCTTCATTTGGGCTTCTCATTTATGGAAGTTCAAGAAATTCCATTGATGTAATCCAGGAGATAGATACTTGCAAATCTCCCAACTGCAAATATACCCCTCATTCCAATGATGTAGACTTAAGTCTATTGACACAAACTTGAGTCAGACTCAAGTCATGTCAATGTCTTGACTCGGACTTGACTCGATGATTGTAAAAGCCTCAAAAGACACGACTCGAGACTTGAAGCCTTTTACGACAAGTCGAATTTTATTCAGGTTTAAACCCCACTTCTCCATTAAATAGATAGGGACTTGCAACTCGCAACCAAAGACTCGGACTTGGGGGCAAATGCTTGGGATTTGACTTGAGACAAAGACTTGATCCACATCCCTGTCTCATTCCTCTATCGCTGGATTGATATTTCAAAACAATGAAATGTGAATTCCTTGCCTTTCCAAACCATTATGGAATGAATTTGGAAAGCATTTTTATAATACTGCGAATAGCCGATAGAATACAATCTGTATATGCTTTTCCTACATATCCAAAGCTATTATTTTCCTGTATCAGCTCATGTTTGAAGATGCGGGAGATACATTTTGCATGTGCTAACACATTTTGAATTAATAATGAAAGCTGCCAATCATTTCCCCCTCCATTAAACGATAGCAGTTGCGGAAGCACACTTGGTTAGCCAAGGGCCCTGATGCCAAGCTGGGGAGGGTAGTTTTGTCATATGGACAAATTGCTCCCAGGGGGAGGGGGGCCTGCACCAAGTGTCGTTCCGGCAGAACGGATGTTGTCTGTCACTTGATGAAGCAACATTAGAGAGACTAGGTGGCTTGATTTTGCTCCAGCATATTGGTGCATATGACAAGGTCTCACTCACAGGATCCCAAACGTGTATTAAACATAGGTAGCTACAGGCCGAAAGAAACTGTTCACAGTGCCATGCTTGTTTTCCATACAAACCTACGCACTGCCATTGCAGCCTCCCACATACTGCTTGCTTGACAACTCACTTATGCGGCAAGCATCTTAATGACCAAAATTAAGCTTCACTTTTTTTCTGTGATGTACAATACAGCCACATCCTTAAGGTACGTCTGTCTTAGTTCCGCAGCAGTTTATATGGATCGTGCCATTCCTTTGATGGTCATCATGCTACGTAGTATTTTCAACATTCTAATTTTTTATTTTTTTATTTTCAAAATGGGCGCATCCATTCTGTGGACTGTTCTTTGAAGCAAAAATTAAATAGCAAGGTTTTAGCAAAAGCCAGCTAGCGTATGAAGGGAAAAAAAATGTAATAAAGTTGACAAATCTTCAGTAAACAAATTAGCTTGTAGGCACATTGTGGGCAATCTCTACGGAGTCTTGTTGACTACCTATGAAGGTATATAATTTAATGCTTCTAGATAATTCATGGGTAAAATACAAATCAGCTGACATTGTGGTATAAATAATAAATAATACTCCTCTTGCGCTGTTAGGTTTATAATTAAGTGTAAATGTGAAACCGAAATCAAAATACAAACAATGGATAGAGATAAAGAATTTGCTGCTATATAAAATGGTTTTCGGGGAAGGGCAAGTTCATGAAAGCTGAGTCAGAGCTGGGCCATTGTAATCCAGGGGATGTTGCGTAGAGTCACAACGTGGTTCAACCGTCCTCTACCATGTGGACCCTCAGGATAAACCTAAAACCCCTCTCTGCTTGTCCCCACTTTGGTACAGCGGAAATAAATAGAAATTTATCTGAAAGAGGTTGTGATGACAAAAAAGGTAACAATTTACCATTTTTGCACATCAAAAGCACTATGTAAATTATTTAAGAAGTTTTATAGTAATGCAAAAGAAAAAAAAGCAGCCCACAACCCTCTAGACTAAATACTACAGAAGACACAGTGGATGGTTCCAAACTTGAGCCCTTCTAAAAGGAGTGAGATAATCCCTCCCCCCACAAAGGACAATATACAAATGCCGTTTTAAAGAGCGCTCTTCATCTTAGAAAGGGAGGTTGTTTATTTTTCTTCCTTCCATATATAAATGCAGGGAAGATTTGATTACTCACAATGACTTAAATGGCTCCCATTGCAGCCTTGCAACGTTCAACTTTGCATTCATGGAAACGGTTGTAGCTTTACGGCATATAAATACATATACATATCACATTGCTGCTAATTTGAAAAAATAATCACTTGGGAAGAAGTGGGAGAGAAGTATGTTAAGATGGCAGATTATGGAGACACAAAGGCAATTTGCAGCTTCAAGTGATGTCTAAGTTAGTTTGTTTTCATTGTTAGCAGTGACAGTGCGTAAGTCTGCCTTTGGGACTACACGGCCAATACCACCCTAAAGTTTTCAAATTTGCCCAATTTCTTTTTAAAAAAATGACACAGTGCCTACAGCAGGGATTTTCTAGCTCTCATCACAGAGTGCAGGCTATTGATCCTCAAATTGCTGGGATTTCCTGCTTGTTTGTACTGCCCTGTTGTCACTGAAGTGGTTAAGGCTCTGTTTGTTTGTTTTGGTTCTGAATGGCTTTTAATGGATTAAACTTTAGAGCTTTCACCAATGCATCAACCATTGATTAAAGTATTGTAGGGCGGGGGAGGGGGGACTGCCCCTGAAAATTTGAACAAAAAGGACTCCACGCAAATAGAGCAACTGTCACCCAGAAGTCCTTTTATGCAGGATTTCACACTTTAAGCACAAACAAATACTGTATTTAGTTTGCCTTTTCCTTTGGGTGCATTCTGAACTGCACTTTTTTCTGACTATATCTGTGTTGTTTTATTTCATTTTATCAAGATCGATAACCAGCTCCATTGTAAATGTTGAGGGCAAGTAACAACAGTCAAGCAAAGATGAAAATATGACATGGTCTGGATCCTAACGTCCCCTTTCCCCCAAGAAAACCTCCAGGCCGCTCTGGATCTGCCCGGAACAAGGCTAGGATCCAGTGGGCGAGCCTAGGCCCGAATCTTTAGGCAGGATTGTGCTGCCCAAAGCATTCCAGTTTGGGTGACTCAACAAGCCATGCTTAGAATACCCTGTATAGTGGAGATAATGATGAAAAGACTAAAATCAGGAATTATTTATTTATTTATTTATTTATTTAAAGAATTTATACCCCGGCTTTCTCCCAGCAAGGGCACTCAAGGCGGCTTACAATAAAAACATTAAAATACGTATATACATTAAAATAATTAAAAACAAATAATTAAAACAATTAAAACAAACAACCCCAGTGGGTGTAAGACACACAACTGAGTGATATGAGTACCATGGCTAAATGATAGTATAGTCAGCTGGTGCTATGTGTTCTGTGGCACACGTGCTAAATATACCCATGGCTTTCAGTGGTGATTTCTATTGCATTGGTTGATCTGTGATGACCGGTAGATTGGAGGAACCTGCTGTGTAGCAGGGGGTTAATCTAGATGGCTATTTATAAAGATTTTGCCAGGCTTTTTCTCAGGTTGGATCCAGAGATGTATCAGCAGAACTCTGTTTAAGCACAGAGACTTTCTCATCCGCCTGCTTCTGCTGCAGCTCATTGTACACCCCCCCCCAAAAAAAAAAAAAAAACCAAAATCCATTCCTGAGATTGTGAGACCTCTGGTTTGGTGTGGAATATGACACAAAGGGCAACAGTGGAAGAAGGCAGTCAGCAGAAATGGGAGGGGGCAATTTGCATTAGCAGAAGGGCCTTCTGCTCACACAAGGGACCCTCTGGATCCCAAGCTTAGTTTTTACTTAGGTAAGAAAAATAGATGGCTGCTATAGTAATAAATGTTATTGAAGTGTTTTAGTAATAACTTTGCTATTACTATTGTAAGAAGAAATACATGAATAGTTTGATCCTGAACTGAAAACAATGTCCTACTTGCATTTCCAGGGATGCTGGTGCCTCTGATTGGTGCTCTTCTCCTGCAGCTTTGGCTGATGGTGTAGGGTGAGATGCAAGCACATAAGGGGCTCCCGAAGCTCCCAAAGCTCTTGGTGAGAGGCCTCTGAGTTTTTCTTTTTCAGAGAAAACAGGTCTACTCACCGTTACATGGTGGTCATCGGAGCCATTCCAAGCAGCGAAGGCAGCATGCAGGAGACACCCTGTGCGGAAGGACTCTGATGGCAAGTGGGTGGGGCTACCGTGTAATGCTGAGTAGACCTTGCGCAACTTACAGTACTGCCCCCCCTAGGGATGCCACTGACCGTACGTAACGTTTTGCAACAGATGAGAGGATAAGAAAAGAGGGCAAAGAGGCACCTTTTAAAGTGGTGTTTCCTTATATTTAGCAAATGTCCCTCTTCACCTCAGCATGGCATCTTTTCCAGACGCTCTTCTGCGTCGTTTTTCAGACCGTGAGCCCTTTGGGGACAAGGAACCATTTATTGATTTATTTTGCTATGTAAACCGCATTGTGAACTACATTTTTTTGAAAAACGGTATATAAATATTCTGATGATGATGATGATGATGATGATGATGATAAATCCCTGTCCTGAGGGACTCGTGGACACAAAGGAGAAAAGAGAGAAGGGGGGAGAATGGAGGCAGCAGTAAACAGGGGATAAATATGGGACTATTTTATGTGGCTGCTGTAAGATATTGGGACTACGGGAGTTGTGCCAAAGGTTTTCTGGACCAAGTCGGTTTTAAGGAGAGATTTTCAGAAAGTAAGAGAAGAGACATTGCTCAGGTGACCTGGAAAGTTGTTCCAAGCATAAGGAGAAGCAAGGGAGAAAGAAAATTGCTTGCGGAAGTAGGAGATCCTTAGACCGCTGAGGGTGAGAGAGCTGGAAGAGTGAAGTTCACAGATGGGTCACAGTCAGAAAAAAAATATCCTATTTTCATTTTTTCCCTTTTGGACGTTACACCAGCAGCTACATGAAGTAACTTGCGAGAATCACTTGTATTTGTACATCTGTTTAGTAGTGCCGTGTTAGCATTATATAGCACATAATGATCGATCTAGTGTGCAGATGTTGGACATTCCTTTGACTTTGAATATATTGGGCACACTTCACTGGAAACTCTTTCTCTATTAGAATGAAGGGGAGTTACTCAAGAGCACAACAGTATCCTTGGCTTGAACCATTTCCATTCATTTCAGTGGGGTTCACATGGAAGACATCACAGTACAAGTCACACATGGTTGTGATGCCCTGAAAGGAGCCTTTTGCATATTTAACTTTCTCTTTGGAATGTTACTGATTGGTGTGTGGTTTCTTCTTCTTCTTCTTCTTCTTCTTCTTCTTCTTCTTCTTCTTCTTCTTCTTCTTCTTCTTCTTCTTCTTCTTCTTCAGATTTCCAATGTGACTGTATAACTGCTTAAAATTATGTTCCACTGTGGGAGTGAATTTCAGCATGCATTTATGCTGACTGCGTTCTTTTAAATATTCTTTTGATCTATCACTGACAGAAGTAGCTGTCATTGCAGTATTTCAGAGTATAACATTAATGTGAAAATATATTAAGCCAACACAATTCATTGAAATGACACTTTTACGGGATAGTGGGTGTTAAGAAGGAGTGCTGAAGTTCAAGGATTGGGCGTAAGTAACACATTGCTTGTGTGGCATAATAGCTAAGGGACTGAGCTTTGAATGATGCTCCCCTGGTTTGACTCTTGCCTCGGTCATGAATCCTGACTAGCGGCGCAATCCTGGGGATCTTTACAATGGCAGAGCAAGCGCTCCGCCATTCTAAAGTGTCGCGGATGTGCCGTAAAGCATTTTTGCAACTATTCGGGAGCAAGGGAGGCTGGCGCAGAGGCCGCCGGAGGAGGTGAGTTGGGATCTGGTGGGTGCCGGGGCGGTTCGGCGGGCGAGGGAGGGGGCCATTGGCTTAGGCGGCCCAGGAGGGGGCAGGGGATGGCAGCCATATCCCCGTCCCCGCCGGGCCAGCCAGGCCCCGGTTTACACCTGGGGAAGGGGACGAACATCCCCTTCCCCGAGTAGACCTCCAGCACGCCGGTCAATGGGCAGCCCAGGCTCAGGATCTGGTGAGCAGCCCTAGACCACCAGCCAGATCCTAAGTCAGGATTGCACTGCCCATGGCCTCATGCAAGCCACCCCCTTTCAGCATCAGCTCCCAAGCTGCAATACCGGTATAATAGCACTTACTTTACAGGATTGGATGGCCTCCTGATTGTCATTTCCCCCCCCCCCCCCATTGGATGCAGCGCACACTCCACCAGTGCAGGTGCCTCAGTACCGATAGTGGGATATAGGATTGAGCAGTTAGTTTACATACTATGCTACTCCAGCTCTCATGTCTCTGAAATCTCTATCAGGTCTTCTGTGATTCATTGTTGCCGAGTAGATGGATCTTCCTAGATGGATCTTTCCCAAACGCTCCATTTACACAGACTGTCTTTTTTTTTCTTTTATTTGCAGGCGATCTCTCTTGAACCATGGTAGTGTTTCATAACCCAATCATGTGCATTGGGGCCCATCAGGTGAGTCTCTTTAACAGAATCCGCTCCTCCCTCCTGGCACAGTTCCATGTGAAAATTTAAAGGCAAAGATCCATACAATGGGACTCTGCCCACTATGATACTTTAAACAATCTCACAGCTAAGCAACTCTGAAGCAGCGGCCAAGATGGCTCTTCACCCTCCCCTGTGCCTTACCTGCCTTTTCTAAGCTCCAGCACAGCTGTGAACCTGGAAGAAAGTGCTGATGACATCATCGGCACTCACTTCCGCTGGTATGTGGCCGACCAGAGACCCATGTAGGTGGTACACAGCTGGAAAGGTTGAGAGCCGCTGTTCTAGAAGTCATCCCAAAACATGAATAAAGAACTGCTGCAGAGGGGGACCAATTGATTACATTTTGTACTGAGCTGACCACATATCATTACTCTAGGCCTAGTAATAGAATTGGAATTTGATACAGAGCTTTGTTACTTGTTCCATGATTCTCAGCCCAATCCTATGTAGGATTGGGCTGCTGGCTGGAGTTCAACTGTCACTAAATGGCTACCAACAGTGCGCAGAGCACTCCGTGGCCATTTTGGGAACACTACCACAAGAGGTGACAGCTCCCCCTGTCCCTCGCCAGACCCTTCCGCAACCACCAGAGCAGTTAAGGCAGTGACGGAGGCAGGGAGGGGGCAAAACTGGGCAGGGAGGGTAAGGAATGAGGTGGAGAGGCTGAGAGAGGGGGTGGATTCAGCAGCGATAGTGCATGATGGATCCTATCCCCTCTATCAGCAGCCTTGCTGCCCCCTTTCTCTCCTCACAGTCGGACTTGCGCCAGCTAAAGAGCTGGCACAGGTCCGAGAAGGCCCATTGTGGAGCAGGAGGCTTATGGAGGGGTAAGGGCAGAGGCGTAACCACCTCCCTTGGCGCCCGGAGCACGGGGGGAGGCGCCCCTATAATTAAATAGCGTGATGGATGCTCCGGAGGGGGGGCGCGTTCCGGGAGGGAGGGGCGCGCTCCAGGAGGGAGGGGCGCGCTTCGGGAGGGGGCATCCCTTTTCCCTCAGTAACAGTCTGAGTATGCGCAAAAAATTGCGCAGCGGGCCTTCCTTAGAAGACGTCCCCAGCCGGCTCTCCCGATTGAGGGAGCCGGCCTGAGTCGGACTCGGACTCGAGTCTCCGAGTCCAAGTCCGACTCGCGGGCGGAGCGGCAGGTGCTCTGCTTGCTCCGCCCTAAATACGCCTCTGGGTAAGGGGATTTAAATCTCATTTCCCCTCCAAAGCCTCCCAATTCCCCCCATGTTTGATACAGCGCACTCCTTTTTGGAATAGCTGCACCAGTGGGCGGGGGAGGGGAGGAGGATAGAATTGGGCTCTCTGTTGTGTAATCCATCACTGTAATTCATCATTGCTGTTTCAGGTTAGGGGACTCTCTGTAAGCAATTGTTGGCCTTCCTCATGAAGTCTGCATGAGAGAATCATTTTCCATAATCAATTGAAGTAACTGAAAAGATTTTTTTACTTGGACTTGTAGGAGATTGTGAGACAGGTTCTATTTTCTTTTAGCAGGCCTCTGCTGCAGTAGCTCTTCTCAGTGTACCGCTATTGCCCCATTAGAACTGGAACCAGCTAAACAGCCAATCATGTAACTGTAGGCACGGCTATAGCCATGTGCCAACCACAGTCTAAAACTTATGTATTGTAAAAACACAGAGCAGAAACACACTTTGGGGACAGGGAGGGCTTTTCATTGGGAAAATGGCAAAAAGGGAAAGCATTAACTAGCCTGCTCTGTAAGCCACAGTCCCAAGACAGATCACATTCATGACTTGCAGTATGGCTCTCAACCTCTTTTGCAATCAAGTTTTCCCATTCATTTCCAACAGAAAGGTGCAATATGCACAACCATTCCCTTTGCCCAAGTAGAGTCCCTTTTTGTCCCTTTGCCCAAGTAGAGTCCTGGCCGTCTCTATGGGTACACTCGAATGTGTGCCAGCTATTTTGCTGGTGCACATTCAAGCCAGCCGGGTAATACCAGCCAGGCCTAGGAAGGGGGATAGTATATGGCAGAGGAGGCTACCAACGATTCCTCCCCATTCCCAGGCCCAGCTGACCAATCCCACCCTCGCAAAATGCCCCATCCCACCCTTCCCCCTTCCCCTGTGTCTGGAAGCTGCCTGGCTCCGGGGCAGAGCGAGTGATGTCAGCCTCAGCACCGGAGCCTTATGGCATGTTTGCAACACCCGGAGCTGGTGGAAAGATGGTTCCACTGGTCTTGACTTACAGAGCAATCCTCTTTAAACATCTGCATGCAGAGTGTGTGTTCCGCAGGTGCCATAAACGTGCCATAAATCGCATTTTTGGCACTCGGGGACAAAGAGCCGCCGGCGAGCAGGCTGACTGCCCTTACTCCACCTCCAGACTGACTCTGCAGCCACCAGAGCAGGTAGGTTTTGCACCGGTCGGTTGAAGGGTGAGGGGATGGTGGGCTGGGAGGCGAGGGAGGGCAGCCATTGGGCTAGCCGGGCCGAGAGGGGGCGGGGATATCGGCAGTAAGCTTCACCGATATCCCGCACCCGTTCCCAGCCTCAGCGGCCCTTACCCCGCCACCTCGAATGTATGCCAGCTCAAAAGCTGATGTACATTCAAGGAGGCCCATTGGGGCCTGGCAGCTCTTCACCAGGCGGAAGAGGACAAACGTCCCCTTCTCCTGAGGAGTCCCCGGGCCGAACTGGATCGGCCAGGGAAGGGCACAGGATCCTGCGGCTGGCCCTATGGGCCGCCTGCAGATCCTTACACAGGATTGGGCTGCCTGACAGGATGCACTGTAACTCCATTTAAATTATAGGGGAAGTGATAGCTTCTGATAGATCTCAGTGCATTTACCGGAGTCCAGTGCATTTACCTATTCCAGCATGTCATGAATGGTCTGCAGGTGTCCTTCGGGAGTTTGGGGGAAGATAATTTATTATTAGGGTCATTGGTGGATGTGAGCCCCCTACCAGCAGCATGGTGTGCCTTGTTAATTGTAAAAAAAAAAAAACAATGGTGTGCCTTGACAATGTGCCGTCAGATGAAAAAAGTTGAAAATCACTGCCCTATTCCCTTAAATGAATTGACTGACTTTGTTTGGAAAATTGTGAAATGATGATTCTTAACTTTGCAATTGGGTAAATTGGTTCCGTACATTTGTGTGAGTTGGTAAAACTAATAATAAATAATAAAATAATTTTAATCTGTATATTTTTGTGTCATCTAATGATTTCTGCTGTTTTAATTTGCAAGTGTATTCCACCAATTGTAAAAAATAGAATATAAAGTGAATACAGGTCTGAACATATCAGCTGTTTCCAATACCAATATGAAAGAACTAATCTTGTTCCAAGTAGCATACTGTCAGAAGTTAATTGAAAAACTATACCCACTTTACATTTAGTAGATTGAAGACTTTTTTTTAAATCTCTTCAATCCTGTGAAATGCATTCATAATTATATATCAAAATAGTCAAATGCTTGACTGAGGTATTTTAATTTTTGAAAAGGTTGTCAAAATCTGCATGTTACCTTTATTCCCATTTGCCTTTTCTATACCTATTGTATTGATTGAAGTAAAATTATTCTGGAATGCTGAATAATTTTGGTAGATTAAAATTTGCAGTGCAAAATATTCATATTTGCAGAACTTGTGTTCTCAACATATACGATATTCTGCAGATGTACAGATTTCAAGGATAATAGTGCTAAATAAATTGTGATGCTCCATTCACATACTGTATATTATTGTCATGCAGTTATTAGTAATCCCTCTTGCAGTGTGATAGCTTTGCTTTATTACGTTTTATGAGACGAGCAGCCCAATCCTATCCAGTGGTGGCACAGCGTGTGCGCCAGGCACATACTGTATCCAGCGCTGGAAAGGGATGGCCTTGAGATCCCCTTGGGAAATGCGGACATTACCCTTGGGGTAAGCGAACATTAGTCTGCTTACCCCAGGTAATAACCTGGGTAAAGTCCAGGCTACTTGGTTTCCATCAGCTCTTTAGCTGTGTGGGGGAAAGGGCCTAGGGGGTAGGATAGGATACGGCACGCTGCAGCGTTGCATATCCTGCCCCCTCCAAGGTCCAATCCATCCAACCCCATTACGCCCCTCCCCCGCCCTCCCTCAGTCCCTGCATCACTCAGAGCGGCCTTACCTGTTCTTACGTAGGGGGAGCCAGACTGAAGAGCAAGCGGGATGGCGCAGGCATTGCATGTTTTCTGGGTGCCTCAAATGTGCTTTATGGCTTTAGGCCGGCGGAGCAGCGCTGAGCTGGCTCAACAAAAGAATAGGATTGCGCCGAAAGATAGTTCATGAGAAGTTTACATAATAGCCTTTTTCGTTGGAGGGTGGTGCTTTCTGAAGCATTTGTGCTTCTTTGCATGGCAAAATTCATTTGCAACCCACATAAATGAGACAGCTCAATCCATGTATGACTCCATTAAGGGGGACTGATCTATGAAAATCAGGAAGGGACTTTAAGTAGCACGATGTTAAGTCATGAAAAGAATCAACAGCTATCTTCTCTTATCAAGAATCACTTGGCATCCTCACAATTATTACCAGGACAAGGTCAAGGGCTTCAGCTAGTTCCAAATCCTGGCAATCAGTTTCAAGAGGTAGCTATGTATGGTCCTAAAATACCCTCCAGACTGATGGTAGTCCTTAGCTACTTGTAATGCAGCAATGTTTCATAAAAATATTCTTGCAAATATTCTCCCTTTTACCTCAAGACTTCAGTTTTACCATTGCAGGAGAAACTATATTCAAAAAAATTAACTCACCTTTATGTCTAAAAGCTGTTGAGTTTTAAAATCAATGCAATAAATACACTTAAATACTGTATCACCATTTTTGAAACAGAAAAGAGCCTATTGCTCATCTCTGCACAATGAATGGTGGTCCAGATAAAATAAGACTTCTGTTGCTTTTGAAACATGCCATGGCTCAGGCCTTGCCATACCTCTCAGAAAAGGAGTGTTCCCAAGCTGTAGAGTCATACAATAGCAGGGATGTGGATTAGGTCTCTGAGTCCAACTCTCAAGTCAAGTCCCAAGTCTGTGAGTCCAAGTCTCAAGTCAAATCCCAAGACTTTGCTCCCAAGTTCTGAGTCTTTGGTTCAGTGGCGTAGGAATGGGGGGCGGGGGGCAAGCACCCCCGCGGTGACATTCGGTGGTGTTTCGGCAGCAGCAGCTCTGTTCACGCCACATTTTTTACGGGCCTCGGCAGTGGCAGCGATCTTCGTAGCGCTGCTGCCGAGGCTCCACGAGGCATTTTCGGCCTTCCCGCCCACTCCTGGGGCCGTTTCTGGGCCTCTGATGGGCCGCGTGACGTGATCCCAGGGGCGTGGCTTCTGGGATACGTCACGTGGTGGGGGCGTGGCCTCTTGGGGAAATGGCCTCTTGGGGGCCATCATCTTAGCCGGCGGCCCCTGGTAGGGGGCGCCTGGCTACGCCCCTGCTTTGGTTGCGAGTCCCTATCTATTTAATGGGTAAAAATGAATTTAAACCTAAATAAAATTCAACTTGTCATAAAAGGCTCCAAGTCTCGAGTCGAGTGTTTTCAATCGCCAAGTCAAGTCACTGATACGACTTGAATCCGACTCAAGACTGAGTCAATAGACTCAAGTCTTGTTGTTGTTGTTCAGTCGTTAAGTCGTGTCCGACCCTTCGTGATCCCATGAACCATATCCCGCCAGGCCTTCCTGTCCTCCACTATCTTCGCTCATTTTCATGTTTGTTGCATCGGTGATGCTGTCTAACCATCTCATCCTTGGCCTTCCCCTTCTCCTTTTGCCATCAATCTTCCCCAGCATCAGAGTCTTCTCCAGAGAGTCCTCTCTTCGCATTAGGTGGCCAAGATATTTGAGTTTCAGCCTTAGTACCTGTCCTTCCAGGGAACAGTCAGGCTTGATTTCATTTAGAATTGACTGATTTGATCTCCTAGCAGTCCAAGGGACTCTCAGGAGTCTTCTCCAGCACCACAGTTCAAAAGCATCTATTCTTCGGCGCTCAGCCTTCCTTATGGTCCAACTCTCGCAACCATACATTGCTACTGGGAACACCATCGCCCTCACTATACGAACTTTTGTTGGCATGGTGATATCTCTGCTTTTTATTATGCTGTCTAAGTTTGCTATAGCTTTCCTTCCAAGGAGTAAGCGTCTTTTAATTTCATGGCTGCTGTCTCTGTCTGCAGTGATCTTGGAGCCCAGAAAAGTAAAATCTGTTACTGCTTCCATTTCTGCCCCTTCTATTTGCCAGGAATTGATGGGACCCGATGCCATGATCTTAGTTTTATTAATGTTGAGTTTCAAGCCAACTTTTGCACTCTCCTCTTTCACTCTCATCAAGAGGCTCTTTAGTTCTTCTTCACTTTCTGCCATTAGGGTGGTATCGTCTGCATATCTGAGGTTGTTGATATTTCTCCCGGCAATCTTGATTCCGGCTTGTGATTCATTCAGCCCTGCATTTCTCATAATGTACTCTGCATATAAGTTAAATAAGCAGGGTGACAATATACAGCCTTGCCGTACTCCCTTCCCAATTTTGAACCAATCAGTTGTTCCATGGCCAGTTCGAACTGTTGCTTCTTGACAGGTTTCTCAGGAGACAGGTAAGGTGGTCTGGTACCCCCATCTCTTTAAGAATTTGCCACAGTTTGTTGTGATCCACACAATCAAAGGCTTTTGTGTAGTCAATGAAGCAGAAGTAGGTGTTTTTTTGGAACTCTCGGGCTTTCTCCACGATCCAGCGCATGTTGGCAATTTGATCTCTAGTTCCTCTGCCTCTTCGAAACCCAGCTTGTACGTCCGGTAGTTCTCGGTCCACGTACTGCTGAAGCCTAGCTTGTAGGATTTTGAGCATAACCTTGCTAGCATGTGAAATGAGTGCAATTGTACGGTAGTTTGAACACTCTTTGGCACTGCCCTTCTTTGGAATTGGAACGTAAACTGACCTTTTCCAATCCTTTGGCCACTGCTGAGTTTTCCAAATTTGTTGGCATATTGAGTGCAGCACTTTCACAGCATCATCATTTAGGATTTTAAGTAGCTCAGCTGGGATATTATCATCTCCACTAGCTTTGTTGTTAGTAATGCTACCTAAGGCCCACTTGACTTCACTCTCTAGGATGTCCGGCTCTGGGTCAGTGACCACACCAGCGTGGTCATCAGGAACATTCAGATCTTTCTTGTATAGTTCTTCTGTGTTTTCTTGCCATCTCTTCTTAATCTCTTCTGCTTCTGTTAGGTCCTTGCCTTTTTTGTCCTTTATCATGCCCATCTTTGCACAAAACGTTCCCTTGATATCTCCAATTTTCTTGAACAGATCTCTAGTCCTCCCCATTCTGTTGTTTTCCTGGATTTCCTTGCATTGTTCATTTAAGAAGGCCTTCTTATCTCTCCTTGCTATTCTCTGGAACTCTGCATTCAGTTGTTTATATCTTTCCCTTTCACCCTTGCTTTTTGCATTCCTTCTTTCCACAGCTATTTGTAAAGCCTCATCTGACAGCCACTTTGCTTTCTTGCATTTCTTTTTCTTTGGGATGGTTTTAGTTGCTGCCTCCTGTACAATGTTACGAACTTCCGTCCATAGTTCTTCAGGCACTCTGTCTACCAGGTCTAATGCCCTAAATCTATTCGTCACCTCCACTGTATACTCATAAGGGATATGGTTTAGGTCATATCTGACTGGTCTAGTGGTGTTCCCTACATTCTTCAGTTTAAGTCTGAATTTTGCAATAAGAAGCTCATGATCTGAGCCACAGTCAGCTCCAGGTCTTGTTTTTACTGATTGTATAGAGCTTCTCCATCTTTGGCTGCAAAGCACATAATCTGTCTGGTTTCGGTATTGACCATCTGGTGATGTCCATGTGTAGAGTCGCCTCTTGTGTTGTTGGAAAAGAGTGTTTGCTATGACCAGCGTGTTCTCTTGACAGAACTCCGTTATCCTTTGCCCTGCTTCATTTTGCGCTCCAAGGCCAAACTTGCCTGTTGTTCCGTTTATTTCTTGATTTCCTACTTTAGCATTCCAGTCTCCTATGATGTAAAGGACATCTTTTTTGGGTGCTAGTTCTAGAAGGTGTTGTAGGTCTTCATAGAACCGGTCAACTTCATCTTCTTCGGCATCAGTGGTTGGGGCATGCACTTGGATTACTGTAATGTTGAATGGTTTGCCTTGGATTCGAACTGAAATCATTCTGTCGTTTTTGAGGTTGCACCCCTCGTGAGGTTGCACCCCCGTTTTTGAGGTTGCACTCAAGTCTACATCACTGTATATTAGGCCACACTATGCCTCCTTACTATTTGAACTTGACACATGGAGAGTGATACTGAGATGCTTCTCACAACTGACCATAGTTATATAAAAGGTGACAGTTTCTATGGGGGATGGGCAAGTGCGATGGGGGATGAACGCATGCGCAAGCGTGCACACGAGCACCGGGGGGGCGCTCGTTTGTGGTGGAGGGGCGCACGGCCCGCAACACATTTCCCCCATGGGGAAATGGCCCTCCACCACAAATAGGTTCCCCACCCTTGATTTAATGGCTTCCTTTTCAGACCTCTCTTCCTATCAGCACTATTGCTCTGTGGAATCAAATTTGACAAAGAATGGGGGTCAGCCCCTCTCTTCCTGACAGAAACATTTATTCTTGATTCCAATATAGCAACTTGATAACTGTATTGCTAATAGCCTATAACCCCTGGAAAGATCACCCTCTGGACTAGATGGGTATTTAGCAATAAACAGGAATATACTGCAAGTCCTCAATTAAAGTCGTTTTATTTAAAGTTGTTTTGTTTTAAAGTTGATGGGGAAATGCCATAGGAATGTTTACATTTATCAATTAGCCTATTATAAAATTGGTTTCATTATAAGCTGTTTCACTTAAAAGTCGCAGTTTCCGAGAAGAAGCTATCAGCAATGTAAAGTGAGAACTAATTGTACGTAAGGATAACTATTTCCATAAAAAAAACCTCTGAGGAGGGGCAAAGGATGTCTTGATGCACAGTCCAAAGGCTTTGTGTAATCACAAAGTTTAAGAAGAAAAAGGAACTCACTCCCACATGGTGTATCTTTCTTTCATCTGCTATCAGAACCCTGAGAGCTTTGATCAGATATGCTCTTCCTGTAATGTCATTCAGATGATATTTCACCTGGCCTAACTAAGGTGAAAATGGGTATCTTTCCTGCACAACAGTTACTGCTCTGGATCCTATGGATGCAAAAAGGGGAAATGGGGAGAAATATCATCAAGTACCTTGGAGCAGAGCTGGCCCAAGACCTCTTAGGCACCAGAGGCAGCATGCCCCCTTACTGCCCCCCTTACCTGGTGATATGCCAGTCGCTGCTCCTCCCACTCCCTGGATTGGAAAAAGAAGAGGGGGGTGGAGTGAATGAGGAAGCGCAAACTTTTCTCTTCTGTTCTGTCCCCTCTTCTTTTTCCAATCCAGGGAGTGGGAAAAGGAGTAGTAGTAGAGGTAAGTAGGTATACAGAGATGAGTGCCTCATACCAATCTGCTTCCTGAGGCAATCACCTCAGGCAGAGGCAGAACAACGACCGCCCCGCGGCACCAGAAGAGACGTCGCCGCCACTGCTGTTTATCCATCACACAGAGCCGCAGGGCTGGTGGGAGGATCAAACCCGTTGCCGCCGACAAAACGGCCCGATGCACCCCACCGCCGGAAGCTTTGACTCCCCCCGCCTACCTGCCGTCCAGGGCCTGACACCCCCCTGGCTTGCAGCAGGGGGCCCCGCCCCTGCCCCCCTCCAGCCACCACTTCTGTGAATGGTCCTGTCCTGCTTCTTCACCAAAATATGCAACTCTTGACCAAAATATGCAACTTGTCCCTTAAAACGGCCACTGTGCCAGAGGATTGGAGGATAGCTAATGTCACGCCAATCTTTAAAAAAGGAAGGAGGGGGGACCCGGGAAACTACAGGCCGGTCAGCCTAACATCTGTTCCAGGGAAGATGGTGGAAAGTCTCATTAAGGATAAAATCTTAAAATACATAGAAGAACAAGCTCTGCTGAGGGAGAGTCAGCATGGCTTCTGCAAGGGGAAGTCTTGCCTCACAAACCTGGTAGAATTTTTTGAAAAGGTCAACAGGCATGTGGATGCGAGCGAACCCGTGGATATTATATATCTGGATTTTCAGAAGGCGCTTGACACGGTCCCTCATGAAAGGCTCCTGAGAAAACTCCACAGTCAGGGAATAAGAGGGCATGTCCTTTTGTGGATTAGGAACTGGTTGAAGACCAGGAAACAGCGAGTGGGAGTCAATGGACAATTTTCACAATGGCGAGAGGTGAAAAGCGGTGTGCCCCAAGGATCGGTCTTGGGACCGGTGCTTTTCAACTTATTCATAAATGACCTGGAGTCGGGGATAGGCAGTGAGGTGGCCAAGTTTGCAGATGACACTAAACTTTTCCGGGTGGTGAAGACCAGCAGGGATTGTGAAGAGCTCCAGAAGGATCTCTCCAAACTGGGAGAATGGGCAGCAAAATGGCAGATGCGCTTCAATGTAAGTAAGTGCAAAGTGATGCACATTGGGGCAAGAAACCAAAATTTCACATATACGCTAATGGGTTCTGAGCTGTCTGTGATGGATCAAGAGAGAGATCTTGGGGTGCTGGTGGACAGGTCGATGAAAGTGTCGACCCAGTGTGCGGCGGCTGTGAAGAAGGCCAATTCCATGCTCGGGATCATTAAAAAAGGGATTGAGAATAAAACGGCCAATATCATTCTGCCTTTGTACAAATCAATGGTAAGGCCACATCTGGAGTATTGTGTCCAGTTCTGGTCACCACACCTCAAAAAGGATATAGTTGAATTGGAAAAGGTGCAGAAAAGAACGACCAGTATGGTTCATGGGCTGGAGCACCTCCCTTATGAGGAAAGGCTACAGCGTCTGGGGCTTTTCAGCCTAGAAAAAAGGCGCCTGAGGGGGGACATGATTGAGACGTATAAAATTATGCATGGGATGGAGAGAGTGGATAGAGGGAAATTCTTCTCCCTCTCGCACAACACCAGAACCAGGGGACATGCACTAAAATTGAGTGGAGGGAGAGTTAGAACAGACAAAAGAAAATATTTCTTTACCCAGCGTGTAATTCATCTGTGGAACTCCTTGCCACAGGATGTGGTGATGGCATCTGGCCTAGATGCCTTTAAAAGGGGTTTGGACAGATTCATGGAGGAAAAGACCATCACAGGTTACAAGCCATAAGCAACCTCCTGTTGTTTTTTTTTTTTTTAAGAAGTGGGTTTTCTCTGTGCCAGGTGCAAGGGAGTGTCAACGGGAAACAGGTTATCTTGTTGTCTTGTGCTCCCTGAGGCATCTGGTGGGGCCACTGTGTGACACAGGAAGCTGGACTAGATGGGCTTTTGGCCTGATCCAGCAGGGCTCTTCTTATGTTCTTATGCTTCGAGTGCCCCACAAAATAAAAGAGTGTTGGGACTGACAGTTCAGATTGTATTGGTGGTTTGAATTTTTTCTTCTGGAGAGTGGGGGAAAGGGGCTGAATCCAGATATTTCATTTTCCTCTTCTGCCCCAAGAGGAGATCAGTGCAGTGATGGTCTGAACTGTCCGAATCAATCATCTTTGGCAGGGTGAAAGAGGAGATATACACACGCACAAAGCTATTGCACAGCCTGCTGCTGTCTGAAAGCATCTCTAAATTATGCCATGGTATTTGCAGAAGGAAGCCAAGAAACCCAGGCATGTTCAAACACAGTAAAGAGGACAAATGTGCAGAAACAGACCTACCGGTAACGATGCACTTAGATCTAATCAAGGAAATAAAATGGATGTTATTTATGTTTTACACATTATTGCAAATGAAATACAAATGCGATAAAGTATGAGGTAGTTAACATGTTATGGCCCTTATGAAACCCTTATGAAATATAGAATTTCCAAAGTAAATATGAAGTATTCATTGTAAATAACACGGACAAATCTCTTGTAATTGCTGATTGCTTATGGGAAAAAATCTCATTAATTTCATCAGGTCAATGTGAGTAAAATGTCAAACATGCTGTGTGGTTTTCCTCTTAAAATGAAAAGCATTTTTTTCTAGGAAAAATATAATGATCTTCAAACTAAGGAATTGTTTGTGAACTTCAGCCAAGAGAACTATATGCTGATGTTAAGTTTCCAAATGTCAAAGGATCCGCCGATTCTCCATGACCTATTGTCCCCATTAGGTCTGTTTAAACATTATTTGTATCAATGGATTTCTATAAGTATATTTCCCTTCACACAAATGAATACAAATGGCTATTCCTCTGTGACTTTGGCCATTGCCTAAGGTTAAAGATAACACGTTACATTCATAGTCATCTTTTAATTCTGTGGTCTTGAGCCTTTGACCCAAAGGGGTGCTTGGAGTTCACTAGGGTGAGATTAAATGGACAAAACGCTTGTATTAAAAGCCCAGACCATGACCTTCGATATGTAAAAAAATGAATTGGCTACTTGCTACCATATTGCTATGATCAATCAGTGGTGCTGGGTACCAAAGAGCAGTGATGAAGTCGAACATGTTTTAAAAAACATTTGAAGTGGCATGACTGCCTTTCACTTCTTTCTTTAACAGTTATATTTTCCCTGTTGAGGACTTTTGATCCTGATCTTTTGCAATACAGTTTTTACAGATATGTATATGCATACACATACACACATTGATGCCCGCCCAATGTCAAGCAATTATTTTCATTTCACTGGCATCCTCAGCAATTCATTCGCTCTCATGAAGCATAATTACAAGACGTCCATTTGCCAAGTGTTTCTGCTGTCCCCTTCCACAACTCATTTCACTTTTTTTCTTTTACAACTCCGTGAATTTAGATTTAGATTTTTGTATAAAAATAAAAACGCAATGTGATATAAGGCCTGGACTTTACAGAGTGGTATTTGAGTACATTTCAAATGAATGTTTGTTAAACAGGGGGGGGGGGGGAATCAGCCTGCCATTGTCAAGAGTCTAAGAGAATTAGGTGATGCAGGAACAGGAAGAATCCGAGTGGCTTGCATTTAATGAGCACTTACTGGTCCCAAATAAATTAGACAGATTTGTCCTGTTTTATGAGCAAGATCCTGTTTTTCTATTGCATGTTCTTTGTGCTGGTAGTCAGGACGGATCTGGCTCTTTGGGTACTAAATAGGCAGCTCATTGAATTGGTGCTTTCGCCTAGGGTCTGCTTGCAAACCAGTGCCAGGCTCACAGGCTCTTTGTGTGCTGCCCTCCCTGCATGTGTCTGGCTAGTCAGGTTTTTTGTCTCTGATGCTTAATAAGCTTTGAGCCTGGTAGTCAAATGTGGTGGGAACGAGGACAGGACGAGGGTCCTTAGTGAAGGTGTTTGTTGTTAAATAGAACAATTCAGCTGTCTCTTTAGAAAACGTGACAAAAGGAAATGCTCCCTGCTGAAAATTTTCTTAGCCTGTTGCACAAAAGATGAAGTTTGTTTAAGAAATTGCTGCTAAAGAAAGCGTCAACCCATTAAGGTAATTATATGGAACCTGTGCTGTATAACAGCTTAATTGATGTTAATGTTTGTCTAATTGGTGATTGGGAGAGTGCAAAGGACTAAAGGTCTTCATAGCACTTTCAGTCATGGCTCTGAAAGGGGTTCTTCTGGTTTTCACAGTTATAACAATGCCTGTGCGTCTTTCTCAGATTACGCCTTGTTTGCAGCCCCTTACAGCATTCTGCTCCACTACTTAAAGCATAAAATAAGGGTGAAGAGCCATTGTCTAATGCAGCCTTTTTCAAAGAGTGTTTCTGACAGGGATTGTTCTAGGAATCAGGCAGGAGAAAGGGAGTGGAAGAGGTGAAAGCCACTATCACCCACTTGTGACACATCCCCAATGAGCTGCAAGAGCAGCCTAATTGCTGCATCTGTTTTTTTTTTCTCCCCCTCCAAGCTTCCATTCACCTCAACAAGATCCTTACACCAGTGCCACATGTTCTTGTGGAATCTATCAAACAAAACAAAACACACACACACACACACACACACACACACACACACACACACACACACACACACACACACACACACACACACCAACCTTTACTGACATTTTCCAAAACTGGCATAAAAAGAACTGCTAAGGAAGCATATATAACCCACCTAAAATCAACTCATTTTTTTGAACACACACACACACACACACACACATACACACACATACACACACAATGTGGACACACTCCATCAGAATGCGTATATTGGAGACCGCATAGTGCAAAATATACATGCTTACCAGTATACAGCCATGGAACAGAGTGAGGGGGGGGGACAAACACATAACCACGTAAACAGTAGGCGTAAAACCTCGTATTAAATGACACATATTTTTGAACCCTTCTCCCTAACACTTTTTCCTCTTTAGAGAAACCTCACAGTAATACTTGCCAAGACAACCAGGGGAGAGACCTCAAATGCATTTATATTTTGCCCACTGAGATGGAAAGAAAAGGGGAACTGAGCTTACCCTGAGTACTGCCCCCTGCCTCAACACACACACACACACACACACACACACACACACACACACACACACACAGACATACTGAGACATAAAATATTTTTCCATTCCCTCCTCTTCTGAGTTCTAGTTTACAGAGTTGTTAGGTTTAAGGACTTACATTCCTATATTATGAAAGATTGATATTTTCATGTTTGTTCCCTCAGCTTTTCTAAACACACACACACACACACACACACACACACACACACACACACACACACACACACACAGGGGATTTCAGCCCAGAGTCCTAATGAGGAAATGACGACTTTTATCAACCTTATTAAACATAAGCCCAGAAGATATCCATTTTAATAAGGGGCCAATTACTATGTGTATCTTCAGCGAGAAGGAACATAGCTTTTACCTTGTTCTTTGGCTCTCCACGTCTCTAATTAATTGAATCTTGAAAACGCTGGACTTTCAGCTTAAGAAAAGCATGAAGAAGGGAACTTAACAACACTGCCTATTCCTTTATGTCTAGAAAGGGCTAAAAAAAACACCTGTAATGATAAAAGACTCAGGCTTTTGTCAGTTTCTAATATTACTTTTCTGCCTAATTGCCATCACTGCTACGTACATTAGGCCTTTTTTCAGCAGGGTTAAAACAGGGCCAGTGATGAATGGAAAACTGATTGTACTGCTGTCAAACTTGAATGTGAGGCTTATTCTAGAGATAGAAGTATGAGGAAAAGGACAGAGAATTGCACTTCATTAAAGCTCTACCAAGCTGATTGGAGTGGAGGAGGTAATTGAGATTTAAAGTGGCATTCCCATCACACTGTCCCTTTTTCAACTTAACAACTGTCATTCAAGCCACATAGGGCAACAATTGGCCAGATTTCCCAGCTCTTCGGAGTAATAAAACAGACACTCACCTTCTGGCTATTCGCTTTACTTACTTTGTTCTAATTTCCAATTCATGTGTCATTAGTGAACGAAGATTGACAAGAAATAGCTTTGACCTCACAGATTTGACCTTCAACCCCAGAGACCCAATTCTAGACTGAACATAGGTTGGAGTAGGCTAAGAACACCTTTCCTTTGCACCAGGGTGAATGGCAGTTTTTCCCCCCTCCCTGATTTGTACCACCCCCTGCTTGCCACTACATTTAGACTATGAGACATGTCAACTGCCTGACACCATTACAATAGACACAGCAAACCAGAATTTCCCCCAAATCCAAGGGGAACTTCCTGAACAAAGAGTAAATTTTTACTGCACAGATTTTTGAGACCTCCAATTTGTGCCGGCATAATGAATGCAGCCCACAGACAAATAGGTGGTTGTTAATTATCCCAGCAATTTCTTTTTTTAATGTGCTAACAACACAGCATGCTAAGCCTTCATATCTTACACTGTTACCTGCTGATCTCATCACATTTGAAAAGATGGTCGTCTGGGGAGGAAGGCTTTGTGATTGCAAGTGTGTGTGACAATACGTTCAGTGGAAGTAATCCTGTATATTTATCATGATTTAATCATAAGCAAACGTGACATAATAGAAACATAGATTCAGCTGCACCTTTCATAGGGGACTGAAGTCATCTTACCTATACAGAAAAAGCCTTAAAGGGTAACTTGATCATTTTATTTTCCTTGGGCAATTATCCTAAGGCTTGTATATACTAATTTAGTGTCATATTACTCATCAGAGCAATTTGTGGATGAATACTAACCAAAGGGCAGGACCTATGACCTTAATAAGAACCCTCAACGAATTTTCGAGGAAATTCATGCCTTCTCCAGAGCTGCCTTTCAGAGTGCAGCAGCTCAAAGCGGAAATTTGATGCCAGCAATGCCATTGTGTTTGGTGCGTTGTTTCTGTTCCTTCATATTTCGTGAATAAATATTTGGAAGATTTCAGTATTCCGCCACCGACAAACACAGTCCTTGAATACGCCATTTCATTTGTTATCAGATCTTAAAGAACTTGATCCTGTCTTTCTTTCTTTATTCCCTGTAAGATGAAACAGTTTGAAAACACACACACAGGTTACTTAGTGCATCAACATTAGCTTAATGAGATGTGCAATCATTTTCCTTTTTTTTTTTTTTTTGCCCACCTTATGATATTCATTCTTCTACAGCAAAAGAAAACACTGGCAGGCTACCACATCGACTCCACTCTAATGGGATACACAGTCATTTAGTTTTCTTCTGTAATATTCAGTCGCCTATTATAAAGAATATTTGCATAGCTCATTGTGTTGCCCTCTTGTTTTCTGAATTCCCCATTCATGTTGCCGAAGAAAGCGCATAAAATGTACTCTATTTTCTAACAGAAGGAGGTATAAACTTTTGTGAAGTCTCACAGTTGTCACCACGTCATTTATAAGTACTGCTACAATCCTCTACCTTTCCCAAATTTAAGTAAATTTCAAAGCACGAGCTTCTATTCAAAAGGGAGCGATTAGCATATAAATGCAACAGAATCATTTTCGAACAGTGCACGTATCCAGCGTATGACATGGTAATAGTTTACTAATAATTATAAAATCCCATGAATTCTATTGAGCACACAGTACTATTCTCTATTAAAACTGTGTCACAATTGTGTGAAAAACAGGGCTTTGTGTTAATGAAAATACATTATTTTACCATCACTCTGCACTGTTTGTATACTTACTTATTACGCAGCTTCAATATTTCTTTACGCCAGCCAGAACTAAATCTTTATGTATATATACACAGCTTCCTCTTTCCCTGGGGTAAATTTTAATGCCCAGAAAGGCCAAGAAAGGTCAGCGACTTTGGGACTGTATCTCAACAGTGCATTTGTGGTCATCAAAAGAAATAGGCCTCTAACCACTGGTACTGCTGTAGAGATTCCTTTTATCCTGCACCTGTGACAATTACCCTGTGTTAGTGAAGCTAACAGGAGTCAGGTTTTAGGTCAAGGGTCAGAGCACTGTCAAGAGGAAGTTATTCTTTAGTCCACTTAATCTGTTATCATTTTCATCTAATGTGACATCCATCTGTCAATCAGGGAATTTAGGCAATTGTCGTCTTCTAAGTGCTGCACTTTATGCTTCAAGCGGCTCACATTTTCCTACTTTTTCTTATAATTACATTTTTCCACCTTTCCATCTTCAAAATAAACATGGAATATCTCCGCTCCGTTGTTCTGAAAAGTTGAGGGAGGGCAAGGAGGAGGTATGCCAAAAGCGGCTTCATTTACAAGGCTGAATTGTGATCCGCGCAAAGTTGGATACTCACTGTAATTTCTGTTTGTTATGACATTCCAGCTTTTGGAAGGAAAAGAAAGTTCTGAGAAGTATATGCAAGTACCCAAGTATCAAGTTTTGTTTTTTCTGCAAATAATCCCTCCCAATTCCATACCAGCAGATAAAAAGGATGATTTGCTATTCAGGTATTTTATATGTGGGTCACTTAACCTATGCTAAATTTGAACATAGTAGGGCCCTGTATCCACAGGGGATAGGTTCTCTGCTCCCCATGGAAAACTGAAACCATGGAAAAGAGGAAACGCTATCTCCATGCCCCCTTGCCCTCCACGCCCCTTACCTTTCTCTGTGTTCTAGCAGTGGCCCCATGCAATCATGTGTCTTGCTTTCACAAAATGCTATAAGCACAAACTGCTTATAGTAGAAAAGCAGACAAGCAGCCTGCATGCTAGAAAGGTTCAGTGTGAACATTAACAGGAAGCAGGAAGCACGAGCTGAGCCTTTCTAGCATGCAGGCTGCTTGTCTGCTTTTCTGCTATAAGCAGTATAATAATAATAATAATAATAATAATAATAATAATAATAATAATAATAATAATAATAATAATAATAATATACAGTATTTATATACCGCCTTTCTGGTCATTGGATTTCTCCTCCGACTTTATTCAAGGCAGTGTACATGGGCAGGCTGTTCTAAACCCCAAAGGGTTTTTACAATATAATAACGTTCTAATCTTTCATAGAACCCTTCATTCGAGATGTTACTTTCACAGTCCAGCTCTCTCTCTCTCTCTCTCTCTCTCTCTCTCTCTCTCTCTCTCTCTCTGGCATTTGCCTCAGCATGCTTCAGCTTCAGCTGCTCCACTCCCCCAGAGGGTTCTGCAGTTTATCAGCTCGGCGTGCAGCAGCTCTCCGACAGACTTCCGGCCGTCTTGAACTGCTGTCCTGCAGATCTTTAGGCATTTGTGAGACGAACGCTCTAACCAACTGAGCCAGATGTCCTGCCCTGAGCCAGACATCCAGTATGCTGCTTATAGCATTTTCTGATAGCAAGATACATGATTTTGGGGAGCCACAGCTAGAACACAGAGAAAGGTCAGGGGCGTTTGTCAATCCTATCTATACGGCATACCCCATGTGTTCACACTGCATCAAGCAGCAATTGGTTCTTCTTGATCACATGCACAAACAATGAACAAAAGCAAAAGTGTTCCCCTTCACATTATCCATGGTGGTATAGGTGCCATTTTTGTTACAAGCACAATTACCTATTGCAAACTGTAAAAGCTGTATGAAACTGATGTAGGACAAAGACAAAAGTTTTGTTGCAACCTAACAAAAACTATATTTCAGATTAACACAGGTGCAAATATGTCATTGACTTTGGATATGCAAACCTACTGGCATGGGAAGAAGACAAAATTAAGACATCAAAAACGGATACTTTCTATTTGTGCACATCCTTTTTAGCATCCAGAATGGGTGTGGGTTGGGCATCACGGATTCATGGTTTCTTGAGCCCCAATACCTCATGGCATTGTGAGCTAAGACTGGCATTACATGTTCAACGTTAGTTGCTGTGTAAACCTCTGCTGCAATATGGAGCTTCCCTTTGAAGTTTGTTTAAAGACAAGCAAATGATATGATCCGGCATGACTTGTCAAGTCTAATTTAATGAGAAATTGGCATGCTTTTTTTTCACTGGCTTTGGGCATTTGACAAGTGTGAGCGGGTTAGCGCTTTCTATTTCCACGCTTCTGTGTAAACTCTAAAACCACAATTCACACATCTTCTAGGAAGGAAAATGCATGAACTGCAGGTATAGCAAGAATATATACATCTTCCCATAGGGCAGATGCACTAACCTCTACTTCCAACATTACATGGAAGTGCAAACACAGGAGCTTTTCTGTACTTCCTGTTTCCTCTGCTTATCAATTATCTGAAGGTGTTATTTCTGGTGTTGTGCTTGTAGTAGTATGGATTACTGTGATTCTCAATGCACTTCCACCATCCAAAACAACCTCAACTATAGGTGTGAACTGTCACAGCCCTATCGTATTGCAGATTGGGCTGCTGTGCTGATTGGGCTACTGCAGCGCTCCATCGGCAGCCATCTTCCACTGCCACAGGAGGCACTCCACCTTTGCCAATGGACACCGCCACACCCTTTGAAGAAGGTAAGGTAGCGGTAGGGGCAGGAGATGAACAGAGACAGGGTGGGGAGTGAGCAAAACTGGATGGGGAGGGGAGGAACAGGGGGAGGGGAGGCTGCGGGAAGAGATGGATCCAGCAGAGATGACACATGCCTGATCCTTTCTATTTGCAAGCCTCCCTGACCCCTTTCTTTCTTTCTTTCTTTGGGCTTGCGCCAGCTAGAGAACTGGTGCAGGTCCGAGAGGACCCATTGCGGAGCGGGAGGCTTATGAATGGGTAAGAGGAAATAATTCCCCTTTCCCCTCCAAAGTCTACCGATTCCCCCCCCCCCAGCGCTAGATACAGCACATGCCTTTTTGGTGCAACTGCATTGGCAGGGGAAGAAAGATAGCATTGGGCGGCACAGAACTGGTGAGCTCTTATAGGAAAAGGTTCAACAATGTAATTATTTTTCCAGGGGTGATATTTTAACTTTAAGGGAAGTTAAAGAAGCATCAGATATGACTCCCTGCATACTGTTAGCTGTCCTTTAATCCAATTCCAAGATCTATGCTTGTTCATGTTCTTGGTCTTCTTCAGGGGTAGCATCAATGGTTGGCCAGGTCAGGCACTGGGTGAGGGGCCGTGTCCATCTTAGGGCCTCCCTTGGCCCCTCAGTATTGGTGGCAGTGGAATGGGTAGAAGGCACTATGGGGGTCCAGTGCATGGCTTTGCTCCAGGGCCCAAGCAACCTGGTGCCAGCACTGGCTTCTACTGCATGCCACATTTGGCAACATATGGTCCATCCACAGGGCAACTATTTTTTGAGAGACAACTGTTGAGGGACAATGGGTCCTTGCTGCAGTTGATTCACTTTCTAGTCTAGAAGTCCAGCCTTCTCTTTTCCCAACCGCAGGAGTTTCTACTTACACTAAGGACACAATCCTATGCACACTTCCCTGGCAGTGAGCCCCATTGAACTCAGTGGGACTTATGCCTGAGCAAACTGTATGCTGGCTACTAGCACAAATCTGTGTTGCAGTGTTTTGGGTTCCAATATTTAAGACTAAGTAATTTTGACTTTTGCAAGATATCAATACTAACCCATTTCTTTTATCATGAACATTCATGGACCAACGCATCTTGGATTGGATCTAGTGACAACTGGCAAGGCTACTACGTAGGTGATGATCACCTCATATTCATAGCTATTCATAGTTTGCTCCCATTCACAACAACAATTCAATGCAGTAAGCTCATTGTAAAAGGGAAGTCAAACGGAAACTTGGAAGAAGAGTGTATAACAAAGTCAGCAGAGGTGTAGAATTATTGTTTGTTTCACAATCACAAACCTTCAGATTAATGCTAAGCTACCCTATTCAGCTGTATTGGCCTAGAGACCAATCTTCTGAAGACTTAAAACAAAGCAGAAGATCCCCACCCACTCAAAAATAACTGTGGCATGTGTTTCTCCACTGTAGGCTCCAATATGTCATAGGAGTGTGACACATATTTCAAATAGCATATGTACATAACATTCAGTATTTATGTATTTGAAAATATCTAACCTGCTTTTCAATCACATTGGGTCTTCAAGGCAATTAACAATTCTACAATAACATAGAAATGCCACCGCCTAGAAACTAAACAACAAACAAATGAAAGCCTATGTGGGGGTCTGCCTTCTAGGCTGGTTATGCAGCCCCCAGATTCGCCCTAGGCAAGGGCTGCCCCATCACGGCTCTGGCCTCAGTTTTGGCAGGGAAGGAGGTTGAGTCAACCTTAGCCCTTCTCCTGCCTTTTTGCTCCTTTGCAGGGGTCATAGGCAGAGGCGTCGCTCCGGTAGGGGCGGGGCTGTAAGTATCGCTGCGGTCATAGTCTCTTTACCGAGCGAGGAGGAGGCAGCCCCGCCCCCTCACTGTCCGAGCCAGTCCCCTACGGAGAAAGCAGCAGGCAAGAGACCCTGCCTGCTGCTTTCTCCGTAGGGGACTGGCTCGGACAGTGAGGGGGCGGGGCTGCCTCCTCCTCGCTCGGTAAAGAGACTATGACCGCAGCGATACTTACAGCCCCGCCCCTACCGGAGCGATGCTTCTGGTCATAGGCTGCTGGGAGCACAGAACTCATTGGCTGCCTACCCTCTACTGAGCTCCTCATCAACCTTGGCAGGTTATTTTATACAAGCTCTGAGCCCCTTGGCCCCACCCCTTCCTTCCTGGTTGCTCCAACCCTCCTCCCGAGTAGACCCAATGGACCCAGTAAAAGGGGCCACTCGCCCCTTTGGTCGGGCTCGGCCAGCCGTGCTTGGAAGAGGCCCTCCTGGCTTGGGTTGGGAGGCGTAACCCAGGCGTGTTTCCTGCGAAACCACATCAGGGGCAGTTGTGCCAGTGCAGTTCCCATTGCCATTGGCATGCCCACTAGCGCCGTAGGAGGCCATGGCATGGTGTGGTTCCGGTGAAGTCGTGGTGGGGCTCACCAGAATTGTCTGTGCTAGAGCCCATGGCAGCTGCATCCGGGGGGCAGCTCTCCTCAGAGGCTGGGGCTACGCGGTCTCTGGTGGCAACTGGACTGCCTAGGCAGCCGCTGTAAGTTACGTCCAGGGGGGAGAACCCAGACAGCCTAACAGTGCAATCCTATGCATGTGTACTCAGAAGTAAGTCCCATTGTATTCATTGTGTATATAGGATTGCAGCCACATGCTTACCTGGGATTAAGGCTCATAGAATTGAATGAGACTTGCTTCTGAGTAGAAATGCATATGTTTGTCCTTTTACAAACCTCTGTTGGTACAACAGCGGTCAGCATGGATAAGGAGCTCTGAAAGTTAATAAACAGATCAGTGGGTTGGTTTGGAAGACACCAGACCAGCCCCACATATTTAAAGATGTGCATTTGCAGTCTCACAGGATCCTCACATACTGGCCCCTCTATTTGCTATTGCGTAACAATCTAATCCTTCCTAAATCCCCCCCCAAAAAAACTGATGGAAATGGGCCACTGAAGCATGTACTGCATCCTGTGGGGGGGCAGTCCATGAGGTCTCCTCCAGGTAAGAGAAAATTTGTTCCCTTGCCTGGAAATAAGCCCTTGCTGCCCCACTGGGTCTACCCATACCTGCACCAGCGATTTTACTAACACAACTCCAAGTGGACCGAGGAAGGTGGATCGAGGCCAGGAAGGGGGATAGGATATTGGCGGCAACACCACCACCAATATCTTATCCCCTGCATGCCCTCAGCTGATGATCTCTGCAGATGAATTGGTTCATCTGGCTTCAAATGGTAAAGTGATTGGGAGAAAAAGAACTTGCAATAAATTTGACTGACATCCCATGATGGAATCTTCCTCAATTCATAGTACACTGTTGTCTAGCATATTCCTATCCTGGCTAAATGGGAACAGCAATGTAATATAGCACCATAACTATTCTTTTTGGGGACCAGTATCTAATGGCCCAATCCTAATGATAGGAAGTACTGGTGGAACACATGTTCCGCCGACGCTGGCCGCCACTAAAGCACCGTAAAGAACTTTGCAGCAGTACAGGGAGCTGGTGCACCAGTGGGCAAGGTGAAGTGTTCCTGCACTCGCCAGCAGAGTGACGGAGGCCCACCAGAGCAGGTAAGCCCGGCACAGGGGGTGGAATGGGACAAGGGGAGGATGGGGAGGGAGTGAAAGGCAGAACACTGGGGTTGTTTATTTTAACTTAAATTGTTTTAATTAATTATTTTAATGTGTTTATTAATTATTTTAATGTGTTTATATGTATTTTAATATGTTGTAAGCCGCCTTGAGTGCCCTCGGGAAAAAGGCGGGCTACAAATTCTTTAAATAAATAAATAAATAAATAAATAAATAAACAAACAAACATGGAAGAGCCAGAGCGGGGGGGGGGGGTGGATCTGGCCCAAAAGAGAGTGGGATCAACGGTGGTGGTATGTGCCAAATCCAAACCACCTTCCCAGGACTGATCTGCTTGCTCAGATCGCAGACTTGCAACAGTGATATCACTGGTGCAGATCTGACCGGTTGCGGCTGCTGGGACTTACCCTGGGGCAAGGGGACAAATACCCCCTTACCCTGAGGAGACCTCCAGCAGCCAAAAATCCCCTATGGGATGCAACGTAGCCCGCACCAGTACCGCTGCATCACAGCGCGGGGATTTAGGTTGGATTGTGTTATAACTCATATAAGTAGCAACTGACATTCACTTTCATTATTCAGAATTCTCCTGTCTTCCTATTGCATCTTTTGAAAAGCTTCACCTGTTTATGCATCTCAACCTCACAACACCTGAAATATTACCAAACTTAGAATCAAGGCTATACCCTTCCAAGCACTAAATCCTTGTGGTTAAATTGTATGTGTGTGTGGGGGGGGGAAACGACTCTTTTGCTATTGTGTGGGAAAGAATATGTTCACCAACAACGTGAAGTAAGACCCTCTTATTGGTGCTATGGATTTAATGAAACTGTGCCTGTTTAAAGAGCCATCCTACTGTGTGTTTTAAAAGAAAAACTCAGGACCGTTGTTGGGTTTGTGTGTGTGTCTGTGTGTGTGTGTCTGTGTCTGTGTGCTGACACCAAAGATCACCTGTAACCTGAGCTGAGTTCAGTTAAGTTTCCCAACAAGGAGACAGGCCGGCAACAAGGACCAAAGAGAAGGTGTCGGTTTCAGTGGCAAAGTTCTGCATAGTTAGAAAAAGACAACTTGGAACATTTTCAAAACACAGGCAGATAAATGACTCCTATGAAAAGGAAGTGTGTAACTTGCTGTGACCTGTACACAATGCTTTCTCTCTTTCCTTTTCAAGGTAGAAGCCCTTTTTCCCCCCTCAACTAAAACAACGTCTTATGCCTACCATTAAGGACATTATTAAAAGCAGGTAAGCATTTTGTCTTCATTTCAAAACAGCGTGCCATAACAATCACAACATTTCGCTGGTTATAGGCTCAGTCCTTGTAATGCAATAAATGTAACATTTTAAGGCCGCAAGTACAGGTGAAAGAAAGTTGGAAGAAATAAAATGAACCATATTCATTTAATGTATTTAATTTATTCATTTTCAACGTTGCCTACTGCAAAGCCTTCAGCTCGAAGTATAAAAGACCGAACAGAAACACTGTTTGGCCTCTAACAAGTAAATTATATTAATTTGGAGTGAATGATATTAACTACTTTTCAAACAGACTTAAAAAAATGAATTAACCTTTGCAGCTGGGTAACTTCTGGTGTCTTCTTGCCTTTATACATCAAGAAATCTTTAAGTATATTTGCATTATTTTATGCTCACAAAATACTCTGGCAAACTCTCCTGGAGCCCTTCCCCTCCAACATGTGCCTTGTAATTTATGGCAGGAACACTCCATGCATAATAGCTCAACTTTCCATCTTGAAAAAAGGGGGAATGATAGAGATCTAAGTATGGAGTACCCTATCACCTAGTGAGCCTCAGAGCTCAATCTTATCCTTTTCATCCCCCACCAATGCAGTGGCGCCAAAATGGCAGCTGCTGCATCCTGTACAGGGGGAGGGCAGGACCAGGAGGCTTCTGCAGGGGAAGGGGATGTTTAATCCCCTTACCCCTGCATAAGACTCATGGCCTGCAATGGGTCTCCTCAGATCTATGCTAGCAAGTTTGCTAGCAAAAATCTGAGAAAAGAAAAGGGGCGGGGAGGCTGCAGGGGCTAAGATCCGGCGTGGACCTTCCGTGATGGATCCTCCACCCCGTCCCATCCCCTTTACGCCTTCCAGCTGGCTTACCTTTCCTGACAAGCATCCGGAGGTCCTCCGGCATGGCTGGGAAGACACAGGTCTTCCTGACGTCTCGGGCAGCGCATTGATCAGCACGCTGTCTGGGAGGCTTTTGCAATCGACACTGACTACTTTGCAACAGTCAGCCAGCGCAGGAGACATGTCACCATTGGGCGGCGCACATAGGATTGAGCTGCACTGGCGTCACTGCAGGGGGGGCGGAGCTCTAAGTTCTGCCGCGGTCCGACCCTCTATTACACGGGAGAACGAAGCGCCCCCGCCCCCTCGCTTTCAGAGCCATTCGGAGAATTGCTTTCACCAACTTGAATGGCTCCGAAAGCGAGGGGGTGGGGGCGCTTCGTTCTCCTGTGTAATAGAGGGTCGGACCGCGGCAGAACTTAGAGCTCTGCCCCCCCTGCAGTGACGCCAGTGTTGAGTTATCAGATGCTTTTGCAGTGGCTTAGCAAAATGTTTACATTACTGTAAACTAGGATTTGGTGCAATCCCATAACCATGGTCTACCGACCAGTTTTGTTACTCTGTCCATGCTCATACTAACCCTACACATCAGGTCAAAGATGGGAGGGGACTAAGTGTCACCCACCTCTTTCCCAGATCCCCCAACCTGTTCTTTGAGAGCCCGATTGCAGACTCTTTCCTCTTGTTTTCCTCCTGATGGCCGAATAGTCTCTTTCACCCTGAGCATGCATCAATGTTTCTCCTCCACGTAAGAAGTTTGGACCTCACAAGAAGAATGCTGGCATCGCCATTGCCTAGGCCTGCCAGCCAGCCAGCCAGCCATCTCAAGAAGGGTTGTTCTGCGCTCAAGAAGGGTTGACACCAGCTTCCCCCAACCCAACCTCTCCCCCACTGGGGAACAGATCACGCCAGTGAGTAGTCCCCAGGATTAGCACCTGGCCCCCTGGTACCAATCCTGGACACTCTCATTCTCATTAGAGTTTTAAGCCTAAGCCATCTGTATGACCAGTTCTTAGAAATATTTGACGTCATGCAATAAGATATCCATATGCATTAAACAATTGGAAATTCAGTGTGTGGTGAAGCAATCATCATACCATCGCTTTACTGTGCTCCTAAAGTCAGCATATTTATATTTTTGGACCTTCTTAGGGCCTTGTTATTCAGCCTCCTATATGAAGTAAAAAAAAAAGTTATAGGATGAAACTTTTAGCAGACTGTTGCTGCAAAGGCTGTAAAGGTAATGAAACCGTATTTTTCCCCACCAGCTTAGCATAGAACCATAAAATTATGCAAAATTGCCTATACCATTATCTGCAAGGGTATATTTTTCATTAGCTCTGAAACCAGCATATAAGCTCTAGTTGGTGAAATGTAGTGTGATATTCTTTATCATTTTCTTTTTTTTTAGATCAGAAATGAAATGAACACTTCTCTGAGAATCCGGACGGCAGTAAGTATAGTTTTCTAGTACCATTAGACGCTGTTTTAAATATCCCAGTCTTAAAGTGAATGTAGCACTTATAAAGAGTGCCGCAGATTGACACTCTTTGAGCATGAAGTCTTCTGTTTACCTTCACTCTAGGAACAGCGGGTATTGTCCTTGGGCGAATGGAAAGAGCGTTCTGGTCATGCCAGAAATCTTCCCCTGGAGGGCACTCCCAATGGTGGAAGAACTAGTGAGGAAGCTACCCATGATGTGTATGCTCACAACACTTTGGCCTACTAACACACTGCGCACTTCACCACCGCAAGCCATTAGAATTGCTGAGGTTTTGATCCTTATTCATGTTCACACACAGTTAAATAAGACATTTTTTCACATTGAAAATTGTTTTAGTACTTTTTATTTAACAATTAATTACCTAATTAATTGATTAATCCAATTAATTAGTAGTTAATTAGCAGAGGGTACTTCAGAAAATTGGACCGTGATAGGGGGTACCTGGTCCTCCAAAGGTTGAGAACCCCTGCCTTAAAGCATCTGAATATTAATAATGCCTTCTGGTTTCTGAATGTGAAAAGGAGAGCACAAGGGCAAGTTCACAATGGTCTATGTCTGTTATTGCAGAAAGTTACGGAGGAGGAGGATTGTTGAACACTCAGTCTGCTTTTCGCTTAATGCAGCAGGTATGAATGAACATGAGCACTGATGGTCATCAACACTGTTACTGATGAAATTATGTTCATTCATAGAAACCAAAACTGATTCAAGAACCAAAATGAAGAGAAGGACTGCAGTCATGGTTGGAGAGTCAAGTCTCTCTCCAGAGAAAAACCAGTGTGGTTCTCCAGTGTTTGGAGGATGTGTTTGGCCTCTTCCCCAGGGGAAAAAACCAACAACTTTGTGCATTTATTTCACTGATCTCCATTTGTCTAGGCAAAAGCTCATCTGACAACAACACCAGGGACAGAATAATTTTTGAATGATCCTATCTATGGTGTACTTTCTCTAATGGACCTCTCAGCCACCTCTCAACCACCTTCCAATTGGCAATGTTTCTTTACACCTGGCTCCCAGATTACAGCAGTTGCCAAGTCAGTATATTCACAGTTTAGCCTACCATCACTGCCTTCTGTATTGGCCTCACTACCCTGCATGTTGGCCTGATTGCATACTTGAACATAAAAACATAAGAAGAGCCCTGCTGGATCAGGCCAAAGGCCCATCTAGTCCAGCTTCCTGTATCTCAGAGTGGCCCCACAGGTGTCTCCAAGAGAACATAGCCAAACAGATAACCTGTTTCCTGTTGCCCCTCCCTCGCACCTGGCACAGAGAAAACCTGCTTCTAAAGCCAGGAGGTCGTTTATGGCTTGTAACCTGTGATGGGCTTTTCCTCCATGAATCTATCCAAATCCCTTGTAAAGGCTTCTAGGCCAGGTGCTATCACCACATCTTGTGGCAAGGAGTTCCACAGATGTAGTACATGCTGGGTGAAGAAATATTTTCTTTTGTCCATTCTAACTCTCCCTCCACTCAATTTTAGTGCATGTCCCCTGGTTCTGATGTTGTGCGAGAGGGAGAAGAATTTCCCTCTATCCACTCTCTCCATCCTATGCATAGTACTTGCTGCCTGTCTGATCTGGCTTTGCAAATCCCTATCAGAGCTGATGGGATGCACCTTTCACATGAGACACTAAGTAGTCATCCTCACTAGCCACAACACTCTACCAGTGTGACACCATTCCAGCATTACCAAATTACTTTTATATTTTCTTGTGATTCAGTATAGCCAGTTGTTTTCAAAGATTTGGGAACCTAATCCATATGTCTTCTAAGGAAACCTGTGCTTTGTTCCTGGGTCCCAGGCATTCCTGGGGAGATGAAGATGATATGATCAGAGCAATTGTCATGTGTACAAGTTCAAGGCTCGACCGTCAATTCATATAGACCGGGGTGGCCAAACTGCAGCTCCTGAACCACATGTGGCTCTTTGCCGTATATTGTGCGGCTCTCAGAAATATATTGGCTGAGCTCCTTTTGCATCACAATTAATATATAAAAGGTAAATAAGAAATGTTCAAGATTTATAATTATTTACCAGAGTTACAGCGCAATCCTATCCAACTTACGCCTCCCGTTCTCGCTGCACTGTTGGTTACACTGGTGGTGTAAGTTGGATAGGATTGCACTGTTATTCAGATAAACTGAGAGTTACTGGATTAAAACGTAAGTTTAATGTTCATGGTGGGTAAATATATTTAAGAATTTAAATGCTTCTTAAATTTTGCGGCTCTCTTGCAGCTCTCAAACATCTGAAGTTTATTGTACGTGGCTCTTACATTAAGCAAATTTGACCACCCCTGATATAGACCATCAGCCTGGCGTATTGGATGGGCCTAACTGTTTCCCAGCATGTACTGACAGTATGTTGAAACATTCACGTAAACATCGTCCCAACTTTTATACTACTTCAGAGAGAAGAGGGAACGAAGGTGACAGTTCTAATACAGACCTATCTAAGATAGTTGTGTTCACTTTGGAGTTCCAGGTTATTTGCTCCGTATTTTATCCATATATTTAAATATAGAATACATAGCTACTAGCAATATTAATGTAACATAAGTGCTCAAAAAAAACACCTCCCATATGTAAAGAAAGATAAGAAGTCTCCAGGGTATAACAATAAGGAATATGAATAAGTTACAGAGAAATTTCCATCACAAAGGTTTTACTTTTATTCTCAGGGTGTGTGCTTTTTCCCCCCTTACTTTTTCTTTTGCTGACTTCAAAATGATATTTCTCTTGTCTCATTACTACTATTACAACTTTTTATTAAACAAAATTACTATTACATTTCTCTCTGACTCTGAAAACAGGAGCAAAATTAGTCTACTTTTGACTACCTTTTTGGATAATAATATTTTTCTACTCCTTCCACAGCCTTGTCCAGAATTGATTCCCCCTGTGACCCTGCCCTCTGTGGCTGAAGAGACTGAAGAGAGACCCTTGTTTTTTAAGAGAGTTGATGACACGATAGTGCTGAGAGTGTTTGTTACCAGAGAAGGACCATTTGGCCTGAGGTGCTTCTCCTGTGTTTGGCTCTTAAGAACAGAAGAAGCCCTGCTAAGATCACGCCAAGGGCCCACCTAGTCCAGCTTCCTGTATCATGCCTCAAATAAACAGGAAGTATGCATGCTCCCCCAGCATGCTCTACTCATCCTCTTTATTTGAAACAGGATGAGCTCAGAGGAAGGCAGTGGCACTGGAGCTCCAGATAAGAGGCCCAGGGTCTGGATCGCCATGCCTCCCTCTCCTTGCCCACACCCAGCTGCTTTCCTAAGTAGCTGAGTTTGAGTGAAGAGGCAGCAGCAGGGGACAGTGGCAGCTTCCCCCCCCCTTCCTCCAGTGGTGCCACAGGAAGAGATGGGCTACCGCTGACCCAATCCTCTTCTTGCTTGCTGGTAGCAAGTGGGAAGAAGATTGGAGAACTGATTGAAGTGGCTTGATGGGCAGCAAGCTGGAGAGGGTGGCAGGCAGATGTGGGGTGCAAGCCAAACCCTGCCCCATTGCCCAAATCATACAGTAGAAGCCTGCTCCCTTCCCTGAAACTGCAGCTAATACAATGAAGGGGGAGCGCTCCTCGCGCGCCGCGCGCCTTGCCTCCAGCCCGACTGGGGACGCGAGGCTGAAGTGCTGCTGCCCGGTGATTGGCCGGGCAGATAGGAGAGGGGCGGGGCTTGGTCGAATTAACGCAGAGTGCCTCGCCCCTCTTCAGTTTGTGGCCGGCGTCGCTGCCCTCCCGCCCACCCAGCATACAGTTCGAGATTAGCTGGTCGCCGATCAGGGGCCGGGAAGGAATTTTTGGCTGGCAGTCAAATTGGCCCGGACTGCCAGTTTTTTTCACCTCCCCCGAACTGTTGTAGGGTGTGGTTTTGTGTTAGTTAATTCACCTCCAAGTCATGGGTGGAAAAAACGTGCGGGCAAGTGTAGGTAAGGTCTGTATGGTGTCCACCTCGAGGCAGCAAAGTCGCAGGGGTGGCCAGTACCGCTCAGTCAGGGTACTGGACCGGCCTGGTGAGGCAGGCTGGCAACCCCTGTGCGCTGGAATTGAGTGTGCCAGGCGGGGGATATTTGGGTAAAATATCCTCGTGGCGTCTGGAGCCAGGTGGCACACCCGTGTGATCATCCAGATCAACCCGGGGAGGTAGACAGCTAGTGCTGTTTCCCCATTTAGAGCCCGCACGGAGTTGTTCAGGGTTTGGTTAGTGCCCTGCCGCAGGTTATTTGTTGTGTGTATTTTAAATAAAACTGACCCAGTTTCAATCCAATCTTCTGCTTCGCGTCTTTATTTGGCGGGTATGGGGGTAAAAGTTAGGGAAAAAATTGTGAAATGTCCATGTCTAGACCAGGTATGGTCTGAGGGCACATGATATAGCTACCTCACTGAAAGCTGAAGCAGAGGTAGATGTACTTTGCTTCAGCCTTCAGTGAGGTAGCTATATCATGTGCCCTCAGACCATACCCTGGTCTAGACATGGACATTTCACAATTTTTTTCCTAACTTTTCTATTGCCTGGCTGGGTAATTGCCTAGGAACCCTACATAATGAGCTCCAGGAGAGATCTTGGCAGAAGTAAATCAATGTAATCACATATCTTTGTACACTTGAATATAGAGAGGATGAGTGGGATGGAGCTTTGTCTGAGAACACCATCCTCCTTCTAGGTAAAACACAGCAGAGAGGTGGCCATAATTCAGCGGTGTCGCTGCAGGGGGGGCAGAGCTCTAAGTTCCGCCGCGGTCCGACCCTCCGTTACATGGGTGCAAGGTTACAAGGCGAGGGGCGGGGCCGCTTCGTGCACCCATGTAACGGAGGGTCAGGCCGTGGCGGAACTTGATGGGCAGCAAGCTGGAGAGGGTGGCAGGCAGATGTGGGGTGCAAGCCAAACCCTGCCCCAGTGCCCAAATCATACAGTAGAAGCCTGCTCCCTTCCCTGAAACTGCAGCTAATACAAAAGTTAGGAAATAAATTGTGAAATGTCCATGTCTAGACCAGGTATGGTCTGAGGGCACATGATATAGCTACCTCACTGAAAGCTGAAGCAGAGGTAGATGTACTAAGTTCCGCCATGGTCCGACCCTCCGTTACATGGGTGCAAGGCGTTTCAAGGCGAGGGGCAGGGCCACTTTGTGCACCCATGTAATGGAGGGTCAGGTCGCGGCGGAACTTAGAGCTCCACCCCCCGCAGCGACGCTAGTGCCATAATTTGATGCCAAACAAACACAGCTGTGTCCTGCTTATATACCAACTCTGTGTACGTATCCTGTTTCTCCGTTCTCCTCCCTGTTGCCAAGTGGGTCCCTTGATTGAGTCAGAGAGGGTCTATGATTTTCCTGCAAAGGGGGAACCCTTCTATTTTTATACTCTGGAATTCCAAAGAAAGCACATGTGTTTCAAACTCTTTCTTGATGATGACACTGTGATAATGTGTCTGATTCATGATTTTGTTCTTTGTGTAGCTTAGTTATAGAATGTAAGAAACTAATGAGACAAAGCACCCGCTAGTATCTTGTTTATTTGACAAAATATAGTAATAATTTAGGAGAGAGGTCATCTCCTGTGAATATTAAGTTGTTTTACAATACTGCTTCTTAACATACGGCAGGCGTGCACAAGTTGTGGCCCACCAAATCAAACAACCACCAGCGGAAGGGGCTTTAGTTGAGTAAAAGAGGCCAAATAATATATACCTGTTTCTTTGTTGTCCCCATCCCCCCCATTCCGTATTTGGAAATCAACTTTTGTGCAGCTACTCAGATGTTCCATAAGAACCACTCGTCTCCTCCATCACGGCATTTGAGAGGACTGTGAAAACCAAACCACGTCATTTTGCTGAGATGAGTTTTTTCTGCTGTGATCTGTAGTCATTCTTTGATTCTTTAGTTTGGGGGAGGGGTATTTCTAGTATATCTTGAATTTCTTCTGTATACTGCCTGGGAAGCCTTATTAAAGGCAGCAAGGTGATATTAAAAAAACTTGTCAATAAATACATAATAAATATTGATAGCAAGAAACCTCAAGCAAAGTGTTGGCGCAGGCAGTCTGAAAGCACCATCATTGCTGAGTCGGGTGGGCTAATGTCTGGTGATCACGGGACAGGTGGGGTGGGGGAAGGCAAAGTAAGGCAAGCATTGATGATCACGGGACAGGTGGGGTTGAGTGCAGGTGCAGGGGAGTGACAGCAGAAAACAGGTTATCTTGTTGACTGTGTGCTCCCTGAGGCATCTGGTGGGGCCACTGTGTGATACAGGAAGCTGGACTAGATGGGCCTTTGGCCTGATCCAGCAGGGCTCTTCTTATGTTCTTATGTTCTTATCTATGCGGGACAAAAAGGCACTCTCTGGCATTTATACATGGCAAGATACATGCTTTTTTTCTGAAAACAGCAGCACTGTCTCTCCTCCATTACTCTTGCTTATAATTTCTAGTGAAGAAAATGCATGAGGTGGCATCATCATGCTTCACTTTTCTCATTCCGCTCCACTTCATTTGCTGTCATGGAGCAGGATGAGAAACCCAGGACATCGTGAGGCGTGATGACATCATGGCTCGTCTTCTCATTTCTCAAACATTACTGGCCAGAGAGGAGGAAGATATGTAGGGCTGCTGTTTGGTCCATGTGTCTCCCACATAACATCTAGTTCTTCTCACAGCAGTAATATGTGAAGCAGTCCCAAATAACTCAGAGGTTCCTGCCCTGCCAAGCTCTGGATATGGTCCAAGGCAAGCATCTGTGTTCTATTGTGGTTGCCCTGGGTATACTTACTTCTGAACTATCATGTCGGTTCTGCCTGTAACTTACGGAAACATTTGTAGATATGTATTAAACATTTATTTCTAGACACTGTGTTATTTCTCATTATAAAACCTAGGCTTCTAGCAAACGTACTTGCAAGTGCATTGGCAGGAATAATTTCCACCTATGCAAAGAAGATGTCATTTAAGAGAACAAGTTCCCATTAAGGCAAAATCTCCTGTGTTGCTCCTGTCATTCTAGTTGAGGAGTAAAAGCTGGTGCCGTCTTCAACCAAGGAAAATGTTTTCTTGACTGTAACACTGAGCAGCACACAACAAAACCTGCTTATCTGGTGAGATGACAAGGGTATTGCCTCCCACGCAGTTCTGTCCAGGCATTTGATGTGCATTTTTTAGTAGCCCGTAATTACATTCTTTGCCAGTCGTAAGGATCAAATTGAGCTGTGCTCTTGGTTTTGTGAGGTGGGATAATGAGATGTGAGGTCGTGATGAGCTGCATGTCCTCAAAGTCCTTTACTCTGTTCTCAGATTAATATGGTAATCATGGAATGTGAACCTGAATTGAATAGTATTGTCTCCGGTGAGTGCAGGTTGCTTTCCGTGAAGCTAGATTGTTAAGAGATTTGTCATCAACCTTTCCTTCAGTCACCTGCAAGCTCTAGAGAGTTGTGTCTACTTTATTACACAACCTCATATCACTACCCACAGAGCCCCTGGCTAGAGAGACCACATTTGATTGCAAAATGTATCCATCTCCAGCATCCTCAACTTCTTCTCTTTCCACTGTTACCTGTAGGGAAAGTGTTACCACAGGACCACAGTTTGTTTATTCACTCACAGTGTGCTACTCAGATAAGATATATGGGAAAATGTTTTGCTTTAATTTTGAAAGAAATAAAGAGATCGGTTGACCAAATAAAAGGAAGGCATAGCAGTATGACATATACAAAGTAACAGTGTCTTCATATAGTGCCTTCCATTTTTCTTTGGTGACGCATAAGAACTTAACGACAGTCCTGCAGGATCAGGTCAAAACTCTGTCTAGTCCAGCATCCTGTCACCCACAGTGACCAACCATATGTGTCTGGGAAGCCCACAGTCAGGAAGGAAAGGCAACAGCTGTTCCCTGCTGTTGCTGCTCAGCAAATGGCAATCAGTGCCATATTCTTGCATTTTTGGAAGACTATTGTGGAACGTCTAAAAGTTAGAGTTGCCAATCCTCTAGAATTGGCCTGGCATCTCCAAGAATCAGCATCAATCTACAGATGACAGTTGAAAGCCATCCTGGAGATTTTAACAAGGCCACCAGGAATTTCCAACATTATAGCATCTTGGGGGGGGGGGGGAATCAAGAAGAGGTTCAATCTTAGTTTGGTACCTTACTGAATGTCCACAAACATGATACAATGTTCTATGGTCAGAGCTGCTATATGTGATATCTCCTAATTCAACATTTAGGAGGACCAAGCCCTTGATGTGTAAGATAAACATTGATCAGTCTTAGCGATTACAATAAAATGCATCTTTAAAAAGGGTTGACCAGGGCCAAAGGAGAATGTCAGCTCCTACGCTGCAAAAGCTTCAGTAACCAGTTTGATTCTGCTGTGAAGATGGGAACGAAGGACTGTTGTGGATGGAAGTGTATTCCACAAATATTTGTGGGGAGCTTATTGGAGCTTGGAGTCAGCGGGTGGCGCAGTGGGTTAAACCACTGAACCATGAGCTGTCGATCGAAAGGTCGGCAGTTCGAATCCGCGCGATGGCTCCTGCTAACCTAGCAGTTCGAAAGCAAGAAATTGCAAGTAGATTAATAGGTATCGCGTCAGTGGGACGGTAACAGCGTTCCATGCGCCTTGGTGTTGAGTCATGCCGGCCACATGACCATGGAAACGTCTTCGGACAGTGCTGGCTCTTCGGCTTTGAAACAGAGATGAGCACCGCTCCCTAGAGTTGGACACGACTGGACTTAATTGTCAAGGGATACCTTTACCTTTACTTATTGGAGCTTAACAACACATGATTGCAATAGCATCATCTTAGGACAAGCTTACATTTCATTTGAAACCGGCTTAAATATGAAGTTTTCAACTGTCTTGATGCCTACAGGGACTTGTGGAGGGGTGAGAGTCTCCTCACAAAATTCCTCCATATCCGTGCAATTCTGCAATACTACAATTCCCAGGGCTCTTTGTGAGACTTGGCAGGTCCTAAAGCAAGTCTTTTACCTTAACAGATGTACAGTGCAGGTGCGCAGCTCTTACTGCCTTATAGGTCCTAAGCAACACTAACCCCCACCCCCCCAAAAAATAACCTCACGTGGGCATTTAAATCTTTATAAGGTTGAGTGCAGGGGTCAGGAACCTGGGTGTTTGGAACTAGAATAGTAGTGACTATAGTAGTATAGTAGTAGTATAGTAGTAGTATAGCAGCCATGAAATTAAAAGACACTTACTCCTTGGAAGGAAAGCTATGGCAAACTTAGACAGCATAATAAAAAGCAGAGATATCACCATGCCAACAAAAGTTCGTATAGTCAGGGCGATGGTGTTCCCAGTAGCAATGTATGGTTGCGAGAGTTGGACCATAAGGAAGGCTGAGCGCCGAAGAATAGATGCTTTCGAACTGTGGTGCTGGAGAAGACTCCTGAGAGTCCCTTGGACTGCTAGGAGATCAAATCAGTCAATCCTAAATGAAATCAACCCTGACTGTTCCCTGGGAGCAAAGGTACTAAGGCTGAAACTCAAATATTTTGGCCACCTAATGCGAAGAGAGGACTCTCTGGAGAAAGCTCTGATGCTGGGAAAGATTGAAGGCAAAAGGAGAAGGGAAAGGCAAAGGATGAGATGGTTAGACAGCATCACCGATGCAACGAACATGAAAATGAGCGAACTCAGGAAGATAGTGGAGGACAGGAAGGCCTGGCGGGATATGGTTCATGGGATCACGAAGGGTCGGACATGACTTAACGACTGAACAAATAGTAGTATCTATATTATATTTAAAACATCAGCACAGTGTCTTGCAACGTATAAGTACCTGTTATACATTGCACCTGGGAGGTGTATCTAGCGACATTTCTCTCTGCCTTCGAAACCTAGTCAAGATCGCCCTCTATCAGTGGGCCTTCAATTTACGTTAACTATCCCAGTAGGATGCAGTTGTCCTTGGGTTTTTCCAGGCTATTGCTCCCCTGTTCTCTAATTGTTTTGGTTTTTATTCCTTGCTGTTCTCTTTTGTGGATTTTTAGCTGTTGCTGAGTTTTAGATTTGTCATTCTAAACTTGTTATTTTGAATTGTTTTCTTTTTCTTCTTGTGAGACATCTTGAGTTCCCTTTGGGACACAAATCCATCATCTACGTTTAAAAAAGAAATCCATGAACATAGACGTTGAAACAAGCTCCTGACCAACAGCAGTTCCCATCTTCACAGCCGAATCAAACTGGTGATTGCCGCTTTTGCAGAGAAGGTGTTGAAGTTCTACTTTGGCCCTGGTCACCCTTTTTAAAACTGGAGGGTGCCTCTTCTTGTAACCACTGAGACTGATCAAAGGATCTTCTGATTAGTTGGGCAAGAAAGCAAGTAGACAAAGGAAGGGAAGAACTATCTTGAATATGAAATATAATATGAATTGTACAGGTCTTTTCTGTAGATCAAACTCATGTTTATTTTGAAGGGGATTGGTAATATTTATCTTACACAAAAACTGTATACATGAATATTTAGCATAATTAAACTTTATGTATAGGAAAGAAAATGATCAAGTCCATCATTCTGAACTAAATTAGCTATAATTAGTTGTAAAGGTTCTTTTACTCTTCCATTTCAGGCTGTTTCTATCGTAACTGGATCGCCAATTATACATCAGGTTCAAATGCATTTTCTGTCGTCCTATTGGAATTCTGAAAATTACCAGTTTTGCAGCCATAACACAGTTGCAGAATTCCAAAAGGATGATTTCCTTCCATTTTGTTCAATTTTTTTAAAAAAGACATGTTCTCTGAATACAAAACCATTTCTGTTTTGAATATTCAAAGTGTTGTGCGTAATTTTACAGTTTCTTTTTATACCATTTTGTCCATTGAATCCCTTTTAAAGGAGAATCATTCTCTCCGATAAAACATTATCCTAAGAGCAGCTTTCCTTTCACTGATATGATTAGAAAATTTAGATTCCCTGCATATGAATACATTAGAAAAGAATCTCCCTCCCCCCACCTTCACCCAATCTAGGCTACACAAAAGAGCTCAACTATATTGCAAATAAATAATCAAGCATCTCTTACGCATTTAGAAATAAATCTCCCATAACTCAGTAATAGTTATTTAAAAGTGGCCAGTTTGGCCTCTTCAGGAACGCAGATCACGTGTCTCATTTTCAGTGTTGATTTTTAACTGGATGGCAGAAACACCAAGGTGACAGGACTGAGAACAGGTAAATCATCCAGGAATAGAAATTTATTCAGACGTGGAGCCAGCTGGTGTGGTGTTGCCTTTGTGTCAGTGATCCATGTTGCATTCTGTAATCGGGACTGTTCAGACAGTCTGTTGCACAGCTGTTCTTACTTAGAAACGAACAGCCAGGTCTGTTCGTGGTATCACTCTGCAGGTACTATAATGACAGTAAAGGTTTTAATTATTTTTTAAAAGTAGTACATGTCTTCATGAAATGAAAGAAGGGAATTATAAGTAAGAAGTGAAACATGTCTCTTTTCCCTGCTTTGGACCACTTTAAATGGCCCCACTATTTCTACGGAGACCATTACATTACATGAATTTATTACATTTCAGCTTGAAAAGGAAACTGTTGCTCCTGTCTTTATGTACCATCATCTTGTTCTCATGCAGTGGGCAAGTAATTGGCAGATATTAATTAACTTGTTGACTAGGTATATTGTTGATGTCCATTTCCTCTGGTCTGTAGCTGCTCATCAATAGACACATTCCCTAATTTGGGGATTTGGAGGACTAGCATTCAAAACAATGAGGCACAGTAAGGAAGCTGATTCAGAGAATGCCCAAGAGAGAGCTCCTTACTCATTTACACTTACAGTAAGGCACCGAGGCTGCAATTCTGTACACACATTCCTGGGAGTAAGCCCTATGAACACAGTGGGGCTCACTTCTGAGTAAAGAGGCATCGGATTGCTCTGCAGTACACATAGTTTCATGGAATGGAAGCCTGCAAATGTATACAGCTTCATTTTACCCAAGACTCAATCACTTCGACAGACTCCCACCCCCCTCACATTTGTTGCTAGCATGAAAATACTTATCACTATTCTCCCCCCCCCACCCCATTCATCAATACAGCACATTCATTGCTGTCTCAGATCATTGGCACTTCTCTAAGATGTGGTGAATTTCAGATTTCATCAGAAGGAGTTCACAGTTCTGCATCCAGGAGAGATGCTAGCCACTTTACCTTACTTAGGTGGACCTTGATCTGCTCCAAGATAGCCCTCAGAGCTTCTGATTGGCATGCCTCTAAGCAATGCCTGCATAGCTCTGTGGCATGCAAAGATTATTTGGCCAGTAGACAAAGTCACTCCTAAAGATCTTCTCCTAACAAGTAGGGTTCGGTTGTTCTCTTGGTTAATCAGGAGGTTATGGAGCAGATGGGGAAATAGTTTGAATTCAAAGTGTGGAAGACTTGAAGTGAATTCAAACACTGCTAAGAGGTAGGCACTATCAAGCCTACTCTGTGGCACCGACGGCAGCAAAGAAGCAATACTTTCCCACCACTATCACCTCCATGTAACACCATCCAGCAGAACTCTTCCAAATGGTGCAGGGATTTCTCCAACTTGTCTCCCAAGGTAGAAGATGTGAAGGAACTCTTGCAGATGCACCGTGACATATTTGCTAAGCACTTCAAGGATAAAAGTGCTCCAATTTGTCTTACTTCATCAATGCCACTACCGTGACATTTTAGTCGGTGGTGTTTCTAGAGCACCATCAAGTTCTTTTGATTGCCTTTAATTTTTGTAAGCTGCTTAGTATTTTATTTTAAGTTGAAAAGTAGAGTAACTACACGTGGGTCCTGCGGCAAAATGTTGCAGTGTGTCTTCACCCCTAAGAGGCATACTTCTCAAGTCTGGAACAGGAACTTTGTATTAACTTTTTCTTTCCCACTCTCTTGAGGCCTTCCTTTGCTATAGGTAAAGGTAAAGGTGACCCCTGACAACTAAGTCCAGTCGTGTCCGACTCTAGGGTGTGGTGCTCATCCCCATTTCAAAGCCGAAGAGCCAGCGTTGTCCGAAGACGCCTCCGTGGTCATGTGGCTGGCATGACTCTCCTTGCCGCAGCGCACACGGAGCACTGTTTACCTTCCCGTAAGCGGTACCTATTTATCTACTCACATTAACATGCTTTGGAACTGCTAGGTTGGCAGGAGCTGGCCAAGCAACAAGAGCTCACCCCGTCGCGAATTTGAACTGCCGACCTTTCGATTGACAGCTCATGGTTATAGTGCTAGAGACTCATGTTTTGGGATGAACCTGAACAACTTATTGCTCCATAGTGGTAGGAGGATTCGGAGAGCAGGTGCAATTCAGTGGCTAAAGAGTCATGCCTATGTGTGTCTACTCAAAAGTAAGTCTCATTGTTGGACTTACTCCCAGGAAAGCACTGGCGTCACTGTAGCGGGGCGGGCGGGGCGGGCCGCCGGGGGGTGACGCGCGCCGGGGGGGTGACGCGCGTCACCTCCGTGACGGCGTGCGTCACCCTCCGGAGGCCGGACGCTCCGAGGCCGGGGAGCGTCCGGCCCGACCGGTGCTCCAGGGCCTTCTAAAAAGAAGAGGCCCAAAGTGCTTGCGTTAAAACGCGAACTTTTAAGATTTTCGCGCATGCGCAAACCCTTTTCTGAGGGCAAGGGCCTGCCCTCTTGCCCTCAGGAGGGTCTGCGCATGCGCGAAAAATCTTAAAAGTTCGCGTTTTAACGCAAGCGCATTGGGTCTCTTCTTTTCAGAAGGCCCTGGAGCGCTTGCGTTAAAACGCGAACTAAGTTTTTCGCGCATGCGCAAACCCTCTCTTTGGACCTCTTCTTTTTAGAAGGCCCTGGAGCGCCGGCCGGGCCGGACGCTCCCCGGCCTCGGAGCGTCCGCCCTCCGGAGGGTGACGCGCGCCGGAAAAGGTAAGTTTCTGTGGGGGGGGTGTGAGTCGGGGGGGTGACGCGCGTCCCCCGCTCTGGGGTGACGCGCGTCACAGTGACGCCACTGCAGGAAAGTATATAGGACTGCAGCCTAACAGCCCAATCCTACCTAAGTCCCTTCATCGCAATGCAGCGACGCCAGTATGGCAGCCACTGTATGCCACAGGGGGAGTTCTGGCTGCTGGAGGTCTCCTTGGGGTAAGGGGACATTTGTCTCCTTGCCCTGGGGTAAGGCTCAGCAGAACTCGGACCTGCACCAGCGATATTGCTGGCACAAGTCTGCATTGATCCATGAAGGCGGATCAGACCTGGGAAGGGGGTTGGAACTTGGCATGCACCACTGCCACTGAACCCGCCCTCCTCCCAGGCTCAATCTGCCCTTACCTCTCACAGCCCCCCTAATCCTCCCTACCATAGCATACAGCACATGTCTCCATGGCATTTCTGTATGCTACAGCATGGCAGGGGATAGGATTGGGCTGTAAAAGGCACACTTGAAGGTGGTTGGAAGGCTGGTGGGAAGGGATGGACCCAGGATGCACCCTGGGACAAGGTTGGGAGGTGGGAAGAGCCTTCGCGTGACCCGGAAGTGGGTCGTGCAGCTTCAAGAAGCCTCATGGAGGCTTGAAAACACAGCGGTTTGACTTTTAAAAGGTAAAAAGAGCCTTTGGGGGCTTTTTCCCCTTTAAACAATGTTTTTAGCATTTACATTTGCGGGTCCGGGACCCACAGTGTAACAAATCCGTGGGTCCCAAACCCGCTAATAAAAAGGGTTCACTGTATTATCCAGAGGGATGATGCCAGGCAATTGCTTTGTGGAGAGATTCTCCTCCAAAGCCTGTTGCTGCCCATGAGAGCAGTGGGTGGGCACTGTTCAATTCAGTACGTTAATTTATTGAAGGGCAGCACAAACCCTGTTCAGAAATTATCAACTGTGAATATATAAGTGGGGAGCTGGATTTCACTCAGTAGCCTTGCTCCCAAAGCTGCCATATCTTCTGGCTCTACCTCCAGGCAGCTATATATTCTCCACTTGTAAGAAAGTGTCTAAGCTGTATCAGTGGAGGGCTAACCTCTGTGATATGGAACCCTGGCCAATCCAGGGTTCCAAATTGATATAGTCCTCCATAGGTACAGCTCTGCCCCATTCATACAAATGGAGAATGTGCAGCTGTCTGCAGGTAAGGCCAGAAGATATGGCAGTTATGGAGGCATGGCTACTAAATGAAATCCAGGTCCCCACTCCAGTAGCATAGCCGGGGGGGGGGTGGTGGTGCAGTGCTGTAAGTAGCGCAAGACACGGCAACAAGCATGTAAGCAGCCCCTCCCACTCGCTGCCAGTGCCATTCCGGGAAGTGACGGCAATGCACAGCGTGCTCCCCGCAATGCAGTGTCACTCCCCAAATGGCTCCAACGGTGAGTGGGAGGGGCTGCTTACATGCGTGTCGCAGTGTCTTGCGCTACTTACAGCGCCGCCCCGCCCCCCCGGCTACACCACTGTTCTACTCATGTGCTCATTTAATGCTAGGAGGGATGTTTTCTGAACAAGGCTATTATAGGTTATGAAAATGATGCATTGTACCAAAAAACACTGCACAATTGCATCACTTATTAAAACAAGCAAGCAACCTGGAAGTATTGCGATAACTATCATATGCACACCACAGGTAATAAGGATGGGGGAGATTCAGATTGCTAAAAGCTCTTGCTGTGTTGGCAAACAGCTTCTTTGCAAAGGGAGGGATGCCTCCTAATCCTATACAAAAATGATGATAGAAATGGTTATTTAATTGAATGCCCGTAGGTAGGATGACTGGTAATAGCTTCAACTATTAGTGAAGGGAACAAACGTGGAAAACCACAGAACACTAATTTATAGTTAACAAACAACAACAACAACAACAACAACAACAACAACAACAACAACAACAACAACAACAATAATAATAATAGCCAGTATTTATATACCGCATTTTCTTTGGTCATCGTTTTTCTCCTCTCACTTTAATTCAATTTATCCCAACCCACCCAGGAAAGGGGGTCAAGGGAACCAAGTTGCTCAGCCCATCCCAAGCCAGACAGACCTTTAGGATGAACTGAACAACTTAGGCCCCAGGGGTCACCAGCCAACATCCCCAAGCCGGATAGATTCTTGAAATCAGTACTGGCTTCCCCTCTGGCCCTTGCATACTTTAAGGTGCACACCAGATCCCTACTCCTACTCGCAGGCCCGCCCTATACCTGCCAGAAGTGACCAACCTGGCTACGCTAACACCGCACCTCAAGAACAGTCTGAAACAGGTGAAAAAAAACTTCTGCCAAGTACCAATAAGATGAGAAACAAAAAATTCCTACCTGGGCCTGAAAAGGCAGCCAGCTAATCTCAGACTATCCGTGGGGTGGTGGGTGGTGGGGGTGGAATAGGCTGCAATGCATCAGTAGTGTTCCTATGACCGCCCCCCCCCGTGCGCCGGAAGTGACTTAACCGCAGCAGCCATTATCGCTCACTCAGAGGCGCAGGGCGGGCGGGAGGGCCAAACATGCCAATGGCTCACCTCGCTCGTCCCGGCGAACGGGATGATCTGCGCTGCCGCCGGCCGCCGTTGCACCCCCCACCCGTCTGCTGCCGGGGGTCCTGACCCAATGCCCGGGGGCCCACTGCCCCAAGTTCCCCACTGCTGACGACGCCACTGCATTGCCTATCCAGCTCCAAACGCTGAGCCTGCAAAACTCCGCACAAAAAATGCTGACTTTGCACCTCCTCCAAGGTGAATCAGGGGTGATTAAACTCTGTCTTGCTTCATGAGAGGCTGGCAGGGCAAGGGCAGCCCCCCTTTAATGGCAGCATGGCTGCATTCTATACACCCCACTTCAATAGTGTTTCCAGGGCAATTTACAAAAAAAGCATACTGGAAATAATGTTACATTATGTGATCAAAACATAAGAACATAAGAACATAAGAAGATAAGAAGAGCCCTGCTGGATCAGGCCAAAAGCCCATCTAGTCCAGCTTCCTGTATCTCAGAGTGGCCCCACCAGATGCCTCAGGGAGCACAAGACAACAAGATAACCTGTTTCCCGTTGACACTCCCTTGCACCTGGCACAGAGAAAACCCACTTCTAAAACCAGGAGGTTGCTTATGGCTTGTAACCTGTGATGGTCTTTTCCTCCATGAATCTGTCCAAACCCCTTTTAAAGGCATCTAGGCCAGGTGCCATCACCACATCCTGTGGCAAGGAGTTCCACAGATGAATTACACGCTGGGTAAAGAAATATTTTCTTTTGTCCGTTCTAACTCTCCCTCCACTCAATTTTAGTGCATGTCCCCTGGTTCTGGTGTTGTGCGAGAGGGAGAAAAATTTCCCTCTATCCACTCTCTCCATCCCATGCATAATTTTATAAGTCTCAATCATGTTCCCCCCTCAGGCGCCTTTTTTCTAGAGTGAAAAGCCCCAGACGCTGTAGCCTTTCCTCATAAGGGAGGTGCTCCAGCCCACGAATCATTCTGGTCGCTCTTTTCTGCACCTTTTCCAATTCAACTATATCCTTTTTGAGGTGTGGTGACCAGAACTTGACACAATACTCTAGATGTGGCCTTACCACATAAAACAATAATAACAACAGCAGATTAAAAGCAGCAGCAATTAGCACAAATTAAAGAGTAATGTAAAAGTCCTTGAAAAGGAAAAAAAAAAGTCTTCACCTGGTGCCAGAAAGACAGTACTGTGGGAGCCAGGTGAACATCTCTGGGAAGAGAGTTCTACCTAGGTAAGGGGCTGGCCTTTTCCCCTCTCCCCCAATCTGAGCAGTGCAGGGGAAATTCTGAGAGAGAAAACAGCTATACAATAAAGCAGTGGTTCCCAAACTGTGAGGCGTGGCTCCCAGGGGAGCCGCAGAAAACAGGCAGGGGAACGGCGAAGTTCCCACGGAATCCTCTCACAAAACAGTGCAATGCCAATTGGCAGGCATCAACATCCTGTAATGGGGAGCCAATGGCCAATGGTCGCGGGAGCCGCAGGTCGAAAAAGTTTGGCAAACACTACAATAAAGGTTTGAGCATCCCTTCCCACGCACCCCCTTTTCTGCTCCAGATTTTATTGTTTAAAAAAATTGTCTGGAAAGTTATACTGAATTACATGGAGTGTGCAGTTTGGTCCATAGAAATATACTATTATCTCAGCCTCAACCCCCTCCCCCAATGTTTATTTATTTAATATATTTATATTCTCCTTTCCCCCGCCCCTGGTTTTGGGGGCACTCACATTGGCTTACAGATTTCACAAAATCACAATAAAAATACCACAAAAGGTAAAAGACTGGAAATAAAAACAAAAATAGCATTGATTGTTTGTTTGTTTGATTGATTGATTGATTATATCCTCCTGCAAAACAACACAGAATATATCTGGTTCAAAGTTTCTATAATATAGGGATAATCAGGCTCAACCAACAATTGGATGCTAACGGAGGTGGCCCAATTCTGCTGTGTCCCCCCCCCCCCAACAAGAAATGTGTAAAGGTTTGTGTGCACACGAGCCCTCTGCCTCCCTGCCAGGCAAACAAGAAGAGCTGGAATGTGGCAATCCAGATCCCATCCCTTATCTTCCACTCCAGAGCACCACCTTTTTCCTCTGCATGGTCCTGTTTAAGATAAATAGCGCTGCCGGCATGATCCATTCATCCTGTTTATTTTAAACGGAACCATGCAGAGGAAGGAGTTGGAAATGCAGGGTGGAAGGTAAGGGGGCAGGCTCCAAATTGCCATGCTCTACCTTTCCGTGCCGACTTGGTTGCTTTCCTAAGCAGTCAGGTGGGCAGGGGGAGCAAGGAAGTGGGGGTGGTGGCTGCAGCTTTTTTCTTTCTCCTTCTTCCTCCAGAGCTCCCCCTGCCCCAGTTCCCCTTCTGTTTGCTGAAAGCAAATCAGAAGAGGATTGAGTGCTGATTGAGGCAGCTCCTTTGGTGACAGGCCGGGGGGGGGCAATGGGCAGGCATGGGGTGTGACAGGGCACCCCTCAACCAATCACCACTCCCCACCCCAACTCTCCACTCAAAGCAAGCCTTGCAGCCAGTCTCATCACTAGGCTGGCCCTGGGGATAATAATACTGGCTTACCTTTGGGGGCTGGTGTAAGGATTACTGAGAAAATAGACATAAAGTGCTTTTAGCAGTTGAACTGCAATATACAAGTGCTAAATATTACTATTATAGCTGATGCCAAGTCCAAAAGAACTTAATAGATGAGTTCCTAACTAGAAATATTTAAAGTCCCCTTCTTATGATTACAGATAGATCGTTTCTTTTATTTTGCTTAAAGGGGGAAAAGGTGTGAGGTTTATAGCTCCTTTGATTCCACTGTGCCTTTGCTGTCAATACCCCCACAAAATCTGGGTTTCTCAATGAAAACCATGATGCAAGCTCAGCTATGGTGGAACAAGCTCCTTGCAATAATAACCAAAAATATACAGTTCTGCTCAAGAAATTATGCGCTTCCTTGCGTAGGAGGTGCATTTTATTCACAAGGAAGCAAGATGAATGCAAATCAGATACATTTTGTAGGCAGAATTTATGAGTAATATGCAAATAAGAGACGAAAGCAAATATCTTTGTTGTGCACATTTTTAATGTAATAGAGGCATCTTCGCTGTCAGGTGCAGATTTTTCTTTTGTTTGTTTTTTTTATTGAAGAAGAAAAGGCAATAGAGACCATCAGGGAAAATTCTCACTCTGCTGCTGACAATGAAATTACCCCACTTTTATTGCTATGTAAGTTTTGAAATATCTCACAGCCTGCCTGTGCGTTTTAAGGATGTGGCAGGATTTTGCTGGGTTAGGGCTCAGAATAGAATTTTTGGAGCTGGGAATTATCCTCCCAAAAGGAGAGGTGGCCCTCGACAGCCCTGAGAATTCTTCTGAGTGCAAAGAATTCAGAGAAATTCTCCATCTTCCCTGCCCATTCCCAGTGTTGTAGAGTCTATTGACTTGGACTCGAGTCGAACTCAAGTCGCATCAATGACTTGACTTGGACTTGACTCGGTGATTGTAAAAGACTCGAAAAACTCGACTGGAGAATTGGAGCCTTTTATGACAAGTCCAATTTTATTCAGGGTTAAACCTGATTTCCCCATTAAATAGATAGGGACTCAAAACTCGCAACCAAAGACTCAGGACTTGGGGGGCAAAGACTTTGGATTTGACTTGAGACTTGGACCGACTTGAGACTTGACTCGAGACTTGGAGTCAGAGACTTGATCCACATCCCTGCCCATTTCCCAGTAGCCCTCCACCCTCTCCTTAGTGGCAGAGCAGCAGAAAGCTAGCAAGTGCCCCCTGCTTTTTGACTCTGGTCTGCTGCTCTGCTTAGCTCATGAGGCAATCCTGTTTTGATCATTGCAGCTGCCTTGAGCCTCCTCTTGCTTGCTCTCAGCAAGCAGACAGAGGCGTCGCTAAGGTGGGGGACGGTACCGTAAGTTGCGCCCCATCCTAGTCCCCATTTACAAGCCGGAACGAGGCAGCCTCGCCCCCTCACCATCAGAGCCATTCCGTGCAGAGAAGGCAGTGGGCAGGGAGTCTCCTGCCTGTTGTCTTGGCCGCACGGAATGGCTCCGACGGCGAGGGGGCGAGGCCGCCTCATGCAGACTTGTAAACGGGGACTAGGACAGGGCGCAACTTACGGTACTGTCCCCCACCTTAGCGACGCCTCTGCAAGCAGGAAGACAATTGGAATCGTGATTGAAATAGCTGAATGGGCAGCATGCCAGTAGGGGGTGACAGACAGAAACAAGGGGCGGGGCACTTCTTGTCACTTTGCTAGACTCTCCAGCTTGCCAGTTGAAGTGACTGCTTCAGTCAGACGTGTTCCTGGACGGACCAGTCCTGAGGTACACCTTCAATAAGGAAACTTTCCATTGCCCACCAACCCATGGAAATAAGGTGATTCCACTTTCTGTATACAACTCTGGAGGGAACTAATGAGCTTGTAGGCCTCAGGTTTGGGAAGGAATCATTTCTTGTAATCCTCTTAGATAAGAGTTATAGCCTTCCCAGTATTCCTGCATGAGACTAGTTTATGACATTTCTATCCACATGCAATGCTATCCAAAAAAGTAGCACCCAACTTTGGAAGTGAGATTGCAAGTACTAAATATGCAAAAGAGAAGTGGCCAAATGTGAGACTCACAGATTGGCAATACAGCATGTACATATGAATCCTGTGCTTATATTATCAGTCAAGATGACTCAAAGAAAAGGGGGAAAATAACACCCAGAGTAGTACTGATCTTACAAGAAAAAAAAAGGAGGTCTGATTTAAAGTGACAACTGCAAATTTCAAGTCCAGGCTTCACTTTGCTAAGAGGACAGGAACAGCTTTAATATTGTGAAAAAGCAGCCATACCTGAAAACAGAATTTCAGAGGTGTTTTTGCCATGTCCCACTAGCTCTACTTTTGCTTACAATTCTAACAAACAATTTCAACAGGCAGAAACTTCACAAAATGCCTGATTTTCACCTTTTAAAAACAAAGGTTCTCATGCTTTTTAACAGTAAGGTATCCTAAATCAAAGTTAGTATTAACACATAGGCTCTAACGGTAGCAAGATCAAGCAATCATAGGATGGCTCAGTTGGGATTGCAATGCACAAAATCCTTCAGGGAAGATGTGGAGCAAGCGGTCTTGCAAGCCTTCCTGCCACCCAACTGACGAAGCACCAACAATTCATCTGGGTAGCTCATCTGCTGCTGGCCATGCTCAGATATGACCACATGCAGCTGTGTCAAGGATCAGACCTAGAAAGGAAACAAGCAAACCCACATATATGGGCAGAAAAGTGATGGTCTGGATCAGGGAGATGCTAGAAGGAAGTGGGGGGGCATACAAAGCCCTAGACATGCAGCATATTGGAGGGAAGACCGGGAAACATAGTACACACCATCGAGAAGGGATGTAGAGCCTTTACCCTTTCCCTTGTGGGCTTAACCATGGGACTAGTCACATTACCCCATTATTCACTGTATCTAGCTAATCAAAGTACAGTAAAAAGTTTTTAAGCAAACAACTTTAGGAGTTGGAGTCTTTTCGATGGAGAGGATGGGGCTATTCGGTGCAATGACTGCAGATCATTCATTCATTCATTCATTCATTCACCTTTATCGGCATAGGTAAAGGTAAAGGTATCCCTTGACAATTAAGTCCAGTCGTGTCCGACTCTAGGGAGCGGTGCTCATCTCTGTTTCAAAGCCCAAGAGCCAGCGCTGTCTGAAGACGTTTCCATGGTCATGTGGCTGGCATGACTCAACACCAAGGCGCATGGAACGCTGTTACCGTCCCGCTGATGCGATACCTATTAATCTACTTGCAATTTCTTGCTTTCGAACTGCTAGGTTGGCAGGAGCCGTCGCGCGGAATCGAACTGCCGACCTTTCGATCGACAGCTCATGGTTCAGTGGTTTAACCCACTGCACCACCCCCTGGCTCTTTATCGGCATAGACATATACAAACAATAACTTCCAACAGTATGGCAAGCAGATAAAAAAACCCGGTAAATATTTCAACAGATGTCCAATCCCAAATAAAAAATTTTTAACTGCAGATCATGAAGAAATGCCAGTGTCATGAAAATGGCATCGTTTTTCATTGCTTTTTCCAAGTATCAAGAGATTTATAAACTTTTTGAGGCAGATAATTTCTACTTCTTTTTGTACTAGACAGTTCTTTTATTATTTATTCTTATATATCAAAGTTTTATATGAGAATGTTAGTCATTTCAGAGTAAACAACAGATGTTTGCACCTATATTATGGGTTAGTACTGAAACTGGTATTAAACAACAATGAGACAACATGTCAAAAACATTAATGGTAAATAAATGTGTCAGCAAGGAGCAAAAATATTCAAAGTTCACTTCGTCTCTGAAAAAGACTGCAAAAAATAGCACCTTCTTAGTAGATCTGCTCCTGAGGTGGCATCTAAAGACATTCTGGAGAGGGAGAAAAAAAAGAGCACTACCAAATGAACACTGTTTAAAAGAGCAACCCACCTGTCGCAGAAATATCATTTTATTCACCTGTTTTCAGATGTACTCCCCCATTCCACACCCTATAAAGGAAGAAAAGGAAAGAAAAGAAAGAACTAGGAGCCAAAGATAAAAGGACTAGACTTGGATGCCTCATTGACAATATCTGAGGATGTCCCCTTGGCATCTGCTGGTCCAGTGTTGTGGGATTCTTTTCAGCTTGTACAGCCTGAGGATGTGGACAGGCTCCTTTGGAGCGTGAGGCCAGCTGCCTGCCTGCTCGACCCTTGCCCTGCTTGGCTAATTAGATCGGCCCGGGAGGGGCTGGCCGAGTGGACGGGGAGGGTGGTTAACTCTTCGTTGGTGGAGGGGGTGCTGCCGCTCACTTTGAGGCGGGCGGTGGTTCGACCCCTTCTGAAGAAGCCCTCCCTTGACTCCACAGTAATGGACAACTATCGGCCAGTTTCAAACCTCCCGTTTTTGGGCAAGGTAATTGAGCGGGTGGTGGTCCTGGATGAAGCGGATTATCTAGATCCCTTTCAATCCGGTTTCAGGCCAGGCTTTGGGACTGAAACAGCCTTGGTCGCCTTGGTGGATGATCTGCGCCGAGGACTGGACAGGGGGAGTGCGTCCCTGTTGGTTCTGCTGGACCTCTCAGCGGCTTTTGACACCATCGACCATGGTGTCCTTCTGGGCCGACTGGCCGAGTTGGGGGTCGGGGGCACCGTTTTGCGGTGGTTCTGCTCCTACTTGGCAGATAGGTCTCAGATGGTGGTGCTGGGGGACGCCTGTTCGGCACCCTGGCCCTTGAGGTGTGGGGTGCCGCAGGGTTCCATCTTGTCCCCCATGCTGTTTAACATCTACATGAAACCGCTGGGAGAGGTCATCCGGGGATTTGGAGTGGGGTGCTATCAATATGCTGATGACACCCAGCTCTATCTCTCCTTTCCACCTGATTCCAGGGGGGCTGTTGAGGTTCTGGAGCGCTGCCTGGAGGCGGTGGGGACCTGGATGAGGGCTAACAAGCTGAAACTAAACCCGGACAGGACAGAGGTTCTCCTGGTCCGGAAATCCACAATGCAGGTACTAGAGTATCGTCCTGCTCTGAATGGGGTTGCACTCCCTCTGAAGGAGCAGGTCCGCAGCTTGGGGGTCCGCCTGGATCCGCAGCTGCTCCTGGATTCCCAGGTGGCGGCTGTGGCCAGGGGGGCCTTTGCCCAGCTTCGGCTGGTGCGCCAGCTGCGACCGTACCTGGATCGTGCAGACCTGACCACGGTGATCCATGCCACGGTGACGTCGCGATTAGATTATTGTAACGCGCTCTACGTGGGGCTGCCCTTGAAGACGGTTCGGAAACTGCAATTAGTGCAGAATGCGGCGGCCCGTGTGGTCACTGGAGGTAGGCGGTTCGACTCTGTTGGGCCGCTCCTCCAACAGCTGCACTGGCTGCCGATTCGTTTCCGGGCCCAATTCAAAGTGCTGGTTTTGACCTTTAAAGCCCTATACGGCTTGGGGCCAGGATATTTGAGAGACCGCCTACTTCTATATAGTCCGGCCCGTCTCCTTAGATCATCAGAGAAGGCCCTTTTGCGGGTGCCGTCGCCCAGGGAGGTGCGAGGGGCGGCGGCCAGAAACAGGGCCTTCTCAGTAGTGGCACCAACCTTATGGAATTCCCTCCCCTTTGACTTACGAACTGCTCCCTCCTTGGACACTTTCCGGCGAGGCCTAAAAACCCTCTTGTTCAAAGAAGCCTTCTGAGCCTTTGCCTTTTTTAATAGCTTGCTGGTACGGGTGGGTTGCTGCTGTTTTTATGATCTTGTTTTAAATTTTTAAATTTTTAGATGTTTTTATTTTTTGCTGTTTAAAATGTAAAATTGTAATTTATGTGTATTTGTATTTGTATTTTTGTAAGCCGCCTTGGGTCCCGTGGGGAGAAAGGCGGGATAGAAATATGGTAAATAAAATAAATAAATAAATAAATAAATAAATAGTCCAACCCTAGTATGACAGCTAGGGTCACAATGAGGTTTTATACTGTTTCTGATATTCTAAGGAAGAAGGGTAGGAGGGTTTGAGCTTCCTTTTCCTTCATTTGATGAGAACATCAAAATCCAAGACTACTGATATCTTCATCCTGCCTGGCAGCCGCACACACACACATAGGCACATACAATGTGCATACACAACTAACTGCGGAGAGAGAGGTGAGAGAAGTACGAACTCAAGTTTGGATGTTCTTTAAACACTGTGGGAAGAGAAGTGCAACTCTTTTTCTTCTGCTGCTTGTTCAAAATATGCAAACTTTCTCCACATGGTCTATGTCACACTTTATCTGAGCAACAAACAACCACAGTAGCTGCTTTCCATGCGGTTCTGGTAATATTTCAAGGGAAATTATCACAAGGGTGGACTGCCTGTGATGGTATCAGGATCCCAAGTCCCAGCCCAGATCTTGATACTGACAGCCAGGTAAGTTGGGGGGGGGGGAGTATTGCATACTCTGGGGGCACGGGATAGGGTTCCTGACAACCCAGCAACCTCCCAAACTAAAGACCCCTGAGCCAAGACTACAACTCTCAAATTGGATATCACCAAAGGGTAATATCCTTGCACCCAAGGGCCTCATGCTTTGAAAAGAGCAATCAGCACCCAGTGATCTGTCCATGGTCCTGAAACACCTTTCTCCAACCAAATGAATCCTATTTCAACAAGCTCTCTTTTCTCCTTTGCTTATTGAGTTCATGATGTCAGATTGGACTCTGACTTACCTGTATGGCCTTCTTCCTCATACTTGTTGGACCTGCTTCCTCCCCACCACTCCATGAGTTCTACCCCACCAGAACTATATATGTGGTTGCTTCCCTTGCCAGTATCAGTGGCCCATACATTGTGAGAAGTAACAATGGGAGCAGGCGGTCCACCAGTGGTCTTATATTTTTACCTGAGACAAAAGAGCAAAATGACACCCTCCTTCATGCTTATTTTTACTGTGACACACAGAAGGAAATGAGAGACAAGAAATGGGTGCTTCTTCTGGAACCTTGCTGAACAAGTCCATTTTATTGTTTTTTAAATTATTCTATGTACTGTTTTTAAATTATGTATTTTAACTGTTATAAGCTGCCTTAGGCATTTGCCTCGGCATAGGAAAAGGCGGGGTATTTTTTAAATAAATAAATAAATCTATCTCTAAAAACACATTGCCCTGAATTTAAAAAATAAAACAAAATACCATACAACTAGTTCTATAGAGCAAAGGTGAATTTGGACTTGTGCTTCTCAAACAGCAATTCTCATTGTCATGTAGCAAACCTATCTTGTTCCCAAGGGAAATGATATAGCATAGTGGGGGGAAGGAGGTCTGGTGTTTCAAGAAGAAGAAAAAAACTCTAAGGTGTCTCACTCTAAGAGGGTGTTTGGCGGTGGAGACAATTTTTGTTGCATCAAACGGCAACCTGAAATGAATACACTTTCCTCCTACTCTAACAGTAAAACAACTATTTTGCTTATCACAACAGAGCAAGTCTAAATGAACGTAAACAGCAGAGAAGAGAATATTTAATAGCTTGCAATCTTAGAACTAGCAACGCAGATGTTTGTTGTCGCATATTTACAGTTGTATTGATAAAGCTAACTGATATCATTTCTCCAGCAAAGATGAACGACATCCAATGCCTTCAGTTTTCAGTTTTCTGTCCCAAAGGGGTTGGTCTTCCTTGCTGCTTCATGAATCATCGCCAGATGCACTTTATGTTACCTTGTCATCTGAGTGAAATAGATTGGTTTAGAAATACAATCTATTAGGTGTACAACTGGAGCTTGTGTGCTGCTGTACCAGCTAATACGTTTTTCCGATGGAGTACAATAACTGCTATGCCTGAGCAAGAGGTTGCATGGAGTATCTGTTGAGAATCAAAAAAGGAGGTTATTGCTCTAGCAACAGACTTGAGCTCTGCTCTACATCTGTTATACTAGTAGTAACTACTTGAAATTGCAGCACACCTGGATGAAGACAGGGTAGGGATGCTTTCCTTGGATTTAAACCCCCCCCTTTGGATGATTCTGCAAGACTAACGGGAAAAAAGAGTATTCATGGTGGACAAGGTGTCAAGGACTGGTCAGCTAGGGCATCAGTTCTCAAACTGGTGGGTTGCGACCCACCAGGAGACCCGGATGCTGTCCCCTGCTACCTTAAGGGACGGGGACAGCATGGTGGTGGCAGCGATCCTGGAGATTGCTGTTGCTGGGGAAAAAAATATTTCCCCCCCTTACGGAAGGTGCGGGGAGGCACGCGGTTTCCTCTACTGGCCTCCCTGAGCTTTTGGATGAAAACTGGAATTGGTCGTAATCACTGCAGAGCAGTGATCTAAAGCTCAAGAAGGGGGGTTGGATTCAGTGGGCGCTACCGCCACTGGGCCCACCCCCTCCCAGGTCTGATCCACCCATCCCCCACCCCATCTCCTCCCCGTTCTGCTCATCCCCACCCTGTTCCACCCCATGCGCCAGGTTCACCTGCTCCGGCGGGCCTCCCAAAATCTGCCGGCGTGTGGGAAGGCTCTGGTTCCTGTCAGCATGCCAGCAGCTTGCGCTGCCACAAAGCACTTTATGGCTGCTTTGTGGCAGCCTGCGCTGGAGGAACGTGCTAGTCATAGATAGGATTGGACCGTAAATCACTTACTAACTAGAGGATCTCATTCATGCTATAAAGCCTACAGTTTTCAGAGAGGGAAGGAAGGCTACAACGCTCCTGTTCACACATTGTGTATTCAGGCAAACTGGGAAACACGAGCGCTATATCTTCCATGACACCCAGATTCCTAAATGCATTACAGAGCCAATTTCATTTCTGCAGCCCTAGGCTTCAAATATTTGATAAGAATCATTGCCTGTGACAGTCACCACTCAGGACAGCATGCCACATTTTGCTTCCTAAGGTTATTCATTATAAACCTCTTCCCTAACCCCACCCCTCCCTTCCACAACCTCACCCAAAAGCCACTGCTGAGGGTTGGGTGACCTTTAGCAGTGGCATAGGAAGAGTCAATGGGGGACTGCAGGGCAGGGGGGATACTGGGAACCCATAATTTTCACACAAGCATTCAAAACTGATCTCTAAACAATGGCAACCAAGATATTTCAAGGGGGAACTGTATCAGTGGCGTCACTGAGTGGCACGTCACGCACACACCCCTGGCGGGAGGTCAGCGTGTCACCCACCCACTGCCGCCATGTCACACACACCCTGCTGCTGCCGCCATGTCACCCTCCCAATGTTGCCACGTCAACCCCCCAACCCCCACTGCCACCATGTCACCCCCTGTTCCCGCCCAGCCCCGGTACGAGCTGGGAGAGGGTGACAATGCGTCTTCTTTGGCCGGCAGCTCAGCCACTTCTGACTAGGCCAAAAGTGGCATTTTCGCACATGCGCACAACACCGTTTGAAGCCTCTTGCCCTCAGCGGCATTGTGCACATGTGCAAAAACGCCGCTTTTGGCCTAGTCAGAAGCGGCTGAGCTGCCGGCCGAAGAAGACGCATCGTCACCCTCTCCCGGCTCGTACCGGGCGGCAGTAGGGGGTGACGTGGCAGCAGCGGGGAGTGACATGGAGGTAGCAGGGGTGACACGGCAGCAGCGGAGGTGACGGCGAGGCGGTCAAGCGGTTCGCACAGGCCAGGGGGTGACGCACCACACAACGTTGGGTGCGTCACCCTCAGCGCGTCACCCCCTCCCGCCGCGTCACCCCCCGGTGGCCCGCCCCCCCACGCATCAGTGACACCACCGCAATGTATCCTGGCTAATGCTGTTAGCAGCCTAGTCCTATCCAGGGCTTACAGTGGAGGATCTTGAGACCTTCCACTGTAAGCCCTGGACTGGCAGCACTAAAGCCAACAAGTGAATGCACTTCGGGGCTGGCAGTGCAAATGGCCAGAGGGCTCATGTGCACAACAGTGGCTCCTAGATCCTCCACTGGAGTAGGTAGGTCAGCGGCAAGGGTAGAATGGGGGAGGACTAGGGGTGGTTTAGGGCAGGAAATGGCCTGGCAGAGAGCAGGTGGGGGCAGGAGGGGGAGGATTTTGGTGGCAGTGGCATAGGCCAAGATCCTACCCCCCATTCTCTGCCATGAACTGCCCCCTGAGTCTCGTCAGACTTAAGCCAGCAAAATAGCTGATGTAGGTCTGAAGAGACCCATTGGAGGCCAGATGATCTATAGGGAGGTAAGAAAAAAAATACATTCCTCTCCTAGGACATCTTGTCCCGTCCCCATACCATACGGCATGTGCACAGTCAGTCCATAGCATGCATTTTTTTAGCATTCTCTGCATGCTATGGACTGGCAGGGGATAGGATCGAGCCCTTACTTCCCTTTTGGATGTGGTCAATGCACAATGTGGTCTCTTTGTAGTTCTGGATGGATGGTCTCACTTCTCTGGAAGGACCAGGTACATAGTCTGGGGCACTTCTTGATCTGGCATTGTTCCTGGATGACCAGGTAGGAGTTATTACCAAATATCCCTTTTAGTAGCCACAGGCTAAGCTGGTGTACCAACTGTGGCTGTTTCTAGTCTGGTTAGGTTGGTGAGGACAATGAACAGGACCTATTCAGTGGTGGTACCTATTTTCAGAGAACACATTCTACAGAGAAGCTCTGTCTTCACCATCTGGAAATTAGGAAATACTTTTTTGACAAGCATTCAGGAGATAAGCATTTTATTTTAAGTTAAGAGTGGTGGTATTTTATACATTTGCAATAGTTTCAAAAATAGTTTGAAAATAGTTGTAAATTATTTCAGTTCTTATTTTAAATTCATAGTAATGGTTTTAATTAGCCTTTTTAAAAATAGTGTGTGTATAAGTTTTTATATATATCTTCTGTATTTCTAATTAATGAAATTGAGAGTGAGTTCATATTCTTTCTGTCTGAGTAGCTATTATTGCCAGTCAATGAATTGTAGCCTTAAAACAAGGTGAGGTCAAGAGGCTTATTTATCTAACACACTGAATTCTATACATGCCTTAAAGGGAAAAGGGATGTTTTTTTTTCACCCTCAGGGTATTAGTCATGGTCCATGGTTCGTGGGAAAAACGTAGGAAGTCTCAAAATTGTGTCCCTATTATTTCAATTTCTCTTAGACGTTGAATTCCAAAGTGAATTTCCTATTCTTCCTTTGTAAGTTGGCCTAGAAGGGTACCAAGAGTCTTTGGAGAGCAACACCTGCAGTTCGCTGTATTAAAAGGCATGACTTCTTCCAAGGAGTTTCTGAACTGCTTGGCATTGTCCCGGGAAGGATAAAGACCTAGGTTCTTTACCTGACTGGCAGAAGGATTCCAGCACCAATAGAACTCTAAACATTGTTTGAAAAAGTAATGAGCCCCGCTGGTTTCATCCTGCAAGACACTGAAATCCCACAGGGAAACACGGCTAGAAGTAAAACAGAGAGCTGGAGCTCGTAATGAGTTTCCTATCCACAGAGACTGTTGAGCTTTTATACTACTCCTTTTATTTCCTGCAGCTTCAACAAAGGACCCCAGAGCTGTGGGCAACACTCTTGCCCCTGAAGCACACAGAAAACTTGGCAGAACTGTATACTTCAGAAATAATAAGCAATTGCTCTCCAAAATAAAAGCATAATAATAACTTCAACATAAGGGGGGGGGAGGAAGTTAAATATGTAATCCTGTTTTGCCAACATGGGTGAAGGTGGGGTGAAGCCAAACAAATGCAGCTGCCAGAACTGAGGTGGGACGAAGCTGTAGGAGGGAGCAGAGAGAGAGAGAGAGAGAGAGAGAGAGAGAGAGAGAGAGAGAGAGAGAGAGAGAGAGAGAGAGGAGAGAAGACTGCTTATACCTGAGATGAGAAATGAAGGATCTCCTGGCAAAAACATGTGGTAACAAAAAAGATGCATTCCCTCAGAATCAGGCTTTGATCAGTCCATCTGAATGACCTCTTTGAATGACCACTTGTCCAATCTGGCAGGCCTCAATCCCCAACCCAAAGAAGCGAGATGACATGAAATTCAAACTGCCCCAAAGAAAACAGAAGATGGCATGAAACCAATTTACAACCACTTTCCTTGACAGAACGGTAAAAGCGAAAATTGTACAGCATCATCCTGGTTACTGTTTTGGAATGAAGTATTAGAATGGCCCTCAATTACACACCTGTGGATTCTCTGGCCCAGTCTCCACTTGACCAGAGGTCTTTGGAATGCTGTGCCAAAGTGAAGCATTAGAGATATTGGTCAACTACATCTGAACATGCTATAATAATGCAGTTGTGATGTGTTTAGGGATGGTCCACATAGCCTCATAGGAATGCAATCAATTAGGATAAAGCATAGATTATAGGCATGCCACCAAAACATTCTCCTTCTGGCAAAGGACCCCTTCCTTGCTGATATTCTTTGGAAGGTATTTATTTATTTATTTATTTATTTAAAAAAAATTATATCCCGCCTTTTTCTATGCCGAAGGCAAATGCCCAAGGCGGCTTACAACAGATTAAAATACATAATTTAAAATACATAAAATACATAATGATACATAAACAAATTTAAAAAACAATTAAATCCACTGGGGGGGGGTGACAGTGTGGAGCAGAGAAGCAGAATGGAAGAGCATCTTGAGATACAGGAGGCAGACCACATCCCATCACCCAAACGCTAGATGAAACAAAAATGGTTTGAGCCCTCGCCGAGAAGTCATGAGGGAGGGGGTGGTTCTCAGATCCCCTGGCAGGGAGTTCCACAGTTGTGGCGCCACAGCAGAGAAGCCCACGTGTTGCCACTCCCCTAACTTGCGATAGAGGTGGCACCCACAGGAGAGCCCCCTCAGATGACCTAAGAGAGCGGGCTGGAATGTATGGGAGAAGGCTGTCCCTCAGATATCCTGGGCCCGAACCATGAACGGCTTTAAAGGTCATTACCAGCACCTTGAATTGGGCCCGAAACGAATGGGCAGCCAGTGCAGCCGCTGAAGCAGCGGCTCAACAGAGTCAAAACGCCTAGCTCCAGCGACCAGCCGGGCTGCCGCATTCTGCACTAACTGCAGTTTCTGAACCGTCTTCAAGGGCAGCCCCACGTAGAGCGTGTTAGAGTAATCCAGTCTTGAAGTCACTAAGGCGTGGACCACCGTGGTCAGGTCCGATCGACTCAAGTACGGCCGCAGCTGGTGCACCAGCCGAAGCTGGGCAAACGCACCCCTGGCCACAGCCACCATCTGGCTTTCCAGGAAGAGCTGTGAATCCAGAAGTACTCCCAAGCTGCGCACCCGTTTGTGCAGGGGGAGTGCAACCCCATTCAGAATGGGCAGATGACTCAGTACCTGCATCGAAGCTTTCCTGACCAGTAGGACCTCTGTCTTCTCTGGATTCAATCTCAACCTATTAGCCCTCATCCAGACCCCAACCGCCTCCAGATAGCGCTCCAGGACTTCCACAGCCTCCATGGAGCGAGATGGCAAGGAGAGATAGAGCTGGGTGTCATCAGCATATTGGTGACACCCAACTCCAAATCCCCAGATTATCTCCCCCAATGGCTTCATGTAGATGTTAAAAAGCATGGGAGAAATAATAGAACCCTGTGGCACCCCACACTGTAAAGGGCAGGGCGCCAAACAGGCGTCTCCCAGCATCACCATCTGGGACCTGTCAGCCAAGTAGGACCGGAACCACTTCAACGCGGTGCCCCCTAGTCCCAACTCGGCCAGCCGACCCAGAAGGATACTATGGTCGATGGTATCGAAAGCCGCTGAGAGGTCCAAAAGGACCAGCAGGGACGCACTCCCCCTGTCCAGTCCTCGGCGAAGATCATCCAACAGGGCGACCAAGGCTGTCTCCATCCCAAAGCCCTGCCTGAAGCCAGACTGAAAAGGGTCCAGATACTCCGTCTCATCTAGTATCCTCTGGAGCTGAGACGCCACCACCCGCTCAATCACCTTATCCAACAAAGGCAGATTGGAAACTGGCTGATAGTTATTTAAATTGGAGGAATCCAGAGATGGTTTTTTCAGGAATATCACATGGAATCATGTCATGATGTCACCCTGCCCCTGCTCTATGTTCCTGGTGGTGGCTGGAGGATATTTTCAGTCTCACAGTGTAACGGCACCATTTGTATTGTAAGTGTTCTTAAACATTATGGACCACGTGGGAATCCGTTTAGGAAGAGTACAGAGGAGCTGAGCGCCATAGCTGCTAAGGGTGCATCAGCTGGCCAGGACCTCTAAGAAACAGTCTTGCCTTTATGTCTGTATAAGACTTCAGTCTGGGACTGGATGCATTTCATCAGTGCATCTGATCTCTGCAAGTCATAGGAGCCCAATCTGAGTACACACTGTTCACCTATCCATTTGGAAAGCAGAAGGGATGTCAGCAGGGGTAGCACAAATTGTCCACATGAGCCATGGTGTGCTGTCAACATGGGGTCCTTCTGCATTATATTTTTTTGGGGGGGAGGGATTTGTGCTAATCAGTTAGCAAGAGAAGGGACAAGATGTGAGTTTTTTGGCATCTTAGTCCCAGATGCACCCTCAGCCCTGCAAATTATCAATTAACACACTGCTATAATTTAACAAGTAGAAAGGAGTAGTCAATTAAAAAAAATCAAAGGTTTACAAGAGTATGACTGTAACAAAATACAGTATGCCAAAACTCATCTTTAAAAATAAAGAGCAATAATACCAATATAAGCAGCAATAAAACAATTTATAAAATTGTTAGATTGTTATGGCTGTTTTCATGTAAGGACGTAGATTGAATAAAATAATGTGTTTGAGTCCGCTCTCAATGGTCGGGTGGTTATCAAGGGTCGGGCCATTTATCATGTATTCAGATATACAGACAAATTCAACAGGTTTTAGGGCTCTGAAAAGTTTGGGTATTCATTATTCTCTGTGTGTGTGTGAGTGAGAGAGAGAGAGAGAGAGAGAGGAGAGAGAGAGAGAGAGAGAGAGAGAGAGAGAGAGCTGGTTTGGATGATACATTTGACTAGCCCTGCCCTCCCATTACATGAGGAGGAAAGTGGATGAATGTGTATCTCCCGCCCACCTGGCTTGTTGTCCTGTCACTGCATAATTGCATCAGAGGGTCAAATATCCAAACAATCCCTCATGCACAGTTTTGAAATACTATTTAAATAGTATTTAATTTGCATTTGTTGTTGTTGTTCAGTCATTAAGTCGTGTCCGACCCTTCATGATCCCATGAAGCATATCCCGCCAGGCCTTCCTGTACTCCACTATCTTCCTGAGTTCACTCATTTTCATGTTAGTTGCATCGGTGATGCTGTCTAACCATCTCATCCTTTGCCTTCCCCTTCTCCTTTTGCCTTCAGTCTTTCCCAGCATCAGAGTCTTCTCCAGAGAGTCCTTTCTTCGCATTAGGTGGCCAAAATATTTGAGCTTCAGCCTCAGTACTTGTCCTTCCAGGGAACAGTCAGGGTTGATAATTCAAGAATTCTCTCTCTCTCTCTCTCTCTCTCTCTCTCTCTCTCTCTCTCTCACACACACACACACACACACACACACACACACACACACACACACACACACACTTATGCGTTTGCAGGATAGTACACTAGTTGGGGAAGAGACATCCATGCACAAGCTCCTTCCTACATGATTCAATAGGCCAGTTAGGTAGTATCATCCAAATCAGTCGTTTGTGCGTGTGCGTGTGCAATGTGTGAAAAGTAAACCTGTATGATTGCAAAGATAAGATACTCACTTACCTGGCATGACTGGCACCAGGGAACCTCCCTCAACAGAACAATAGTCTGTAGAGAACTCCGTCATGGTCGGTAATGAATGGAGACCAACAGCAATTTGCCTTCCAGGGCCTTTATCTGGCAGTCGGTTGAACTGAGTTGCCTTTTGTTTGCTGAGTCCTCACAAACAAAACCACTCACAGCCACTCCTGTAGCTGAGTTATTAGCTAAGGTAGTGTTACTGGTGAACTTAGGTACCTACAAGCAACAGAAGTACACCAGATCACAAATGATCGTCCTAACTTAAAGAATTTGAGTTAATGCAATATGGTACATTGCAAGGGTAACGTTGACCCAGTTCATACGTTATCATTGAACTATTTCCATACAAACCATGCCACAATCTCCAAACAGGACAGACCACTGTACATAAGAGCAGGAGAGAGTAAAGGAGCTAGTGGTACACTTCTGAAGAAGCCCGCCACAGTTAGCGGATGAAACGTCAAGCCTAGCCAATTATAATTGACATGGTTTAAACTCGAGAACAGCCGAAGCTCCAAATAGGACATGTCATCAGAACTTCCAGTCCCACTATTCACCACTTTGAATAAATGAACCATATGGTTCAGACAACTCTTCACCCCTCCCCTGGCTGAGGTCCTGATATATGAATATATGACACCATTGCTATAGTCTGAGACTGGACCTCTGGGCGGCTCCCTGAGCCCACCCCTTCCTACCCCACAATAGTAGCACAGAAATCAGGCCTAAGCTTACACTTTGTAAAACTGCAGTTTTATTTCTGGGAAATACAGTAACATAAAGGGGCATTCATGTACCGTGTATTTGTCATTCCATTAAATATTGCTATGGTTTCATAGTGTAACTTTAAGGGCTTCAGCAAGGCTCTGTTGATGCCTTCTCTAATTAGACAAGTCCAAAAAGTTTTACACTTGATTAAGTAAGGTACACTTGCCACTGACATTTTGGCTGTTCATGGTCTGTATCTTATAAGGAGACGTTTCCCAGACTAAACAGGATTAACTTACATGATTATGAAGTACAGCAACAGAACAAAGGCTTGAGAAAACAATCCAGTTGCTGCTGCCCAGATGGCATGTTGTGGTGTATAATAAAGGATAACAAAGAATAATAAAGGATAATAAAGAATAATAAAGGATTACCACATTTTTGAAAAGGAAGCACATTAGGGCAATTATAGATTCAGCTTAAGATACTTATAACAATTAAGAACTGGAATAATAGCTAAAAAGAAATCCAGAAATACTGGTGCCATTTTTAAAAACATTTTCAGTGTAATGGTTAACAGCCCAATCATCCCATCTACGTTTATTCAGAATTAGGCTCCATTAAGTTCAGTGGGGCTGACTCCCACGCAAGTAGACATAGGATTGGGTTGTTGTTAGATTAAACCCAAACCAGCGGTACGTAGTATGTCATCTGGGAGTGTGCACATGGTAGCCCAGGTTAAATACATTGTGTATGCCCCTTGGAGACAGGATAATTAAAATTAGTGGGGAGGGAGGGAACACAGGCATTTCTGCAGTAGGGGCAGTACTGTAAGTTGCGCCCTGTCCTAGTACCATGTTTATAAACCGGAACAAGGAGGCCCCACCCCCCTCGCCGTCGGAGCCATTCCATGCGGAGAAAGCAGTGGTCAAGAGACTCCCTGCCCGTTGCTTTCTCCGCACGGGAATGGCTCCGACGGTGAGGGGGCGGGGCCTCCTCGTTCCGGTTCGTAAACATGGTACTAGGACGGGGCGCAACTTACGGTACTGCCCCTACCGCAGAAACGCCTCTGGGAGGGAATGCCCTGAGTGAGATATATGGTGAGAGATAAATCAGATAAACAAACACACATATACATGAAAGAATCAGTGACAGTGCTGGTCAGATGTTGGGGAGAGAGGAGGAAGTGGAGGTATCTACATCCAGTCCCCTTCTTTCCCCATAATAACTCACCCATGCTATTACCATTTTCTGACCAGGCCTATCTATGTGCACACAGACAGAGTAGATGAATCAGAAGGTGATCTGCACATACAGACTGCTGACTGAATTGAGATGGTTAGCTGTAATCCAGCTCAGAGAAAAACTTGCATGTTAAGCTTTCCCAGAGCTCGTTCTGAGGTTACATGATATGACCATGTGGGTGATGCTAAACAGCTTAGGGCCTGATCTGAAGACCACTCTGGATCCTTGTGTAGGCTGCCTTGGGTTCCAAGGTGGAAGAAAGGTGGGATATAAATGCAATAAATAAAAAACCCTATTGATTTCAATGAGATTCAGAGCCCAATCCTATCCCCTGCCAGTCAAGATCATGCAGCGCCACTGATGAAGAATGTGGTGCATGCTATTGGCTGGGGGGAACAGACAGTCCTGGAGAGTTGCATGAATATTTTTTTTTTTACTTATATCTCCATAGGCTGCCTGGTCTCCAATGGGTCTCCTCGAACCTATGCCAGCTCTTTTGCTGGCATAAATCTGAGGAGATTCCTGGGGGTGGGTCTGGACTGGGAAGGGGGGTAGGATCTTGACATGCATGGCTGCTACTGAAATCCTTGCCCTCCCACCCTTGAACTGTCCCTGGTCTAACCCACTCCCTGCCCCAATCCACCCCGATCCTCCCCCAATCTGCCTCTGTCATCAACTTACTGGTGAAGGTGGAGGACAACAGAGTTTCAGCGGGCTGCTCTCGCCTGTGTGTAGCCTCTGGGCATTTGCAGTGGTCCTGCTGAACAGCAGAGCAGTTTTCATGCCATCAACCCAGAATTTACGGTAGCAGATCACAAAATAGGATTGGGTCATAAGTATGCCAAACTCTGTTTTGAATTATGGCCTTTCTTTGTACAGAAGGAATCCAATCTAGACATACATGCAAGGAGATTTGTGCCTAAATCAGACATTTTTGCTTTCTTTCTTGAAACATTACTGCTGTCACTATAACTCACCATCAGTTACTATTCATAACTCCCCCAAGTTTAAAAAGAAGCTCGTGATGTTGCACATTCAGCGGGCACTGCTTTTCAAGAGAGTGAAAAGCCTCTCACTGCTTATATATGCCATGCAGGCACATTCATATTTTCTCAGCCTTGAGCTCCTCAACTCTAATTTATTTATTTATATTTATTTATTTCCACATTTTTGTCCCATGATTCCACTTTCACAGTGACCCTCCAAGGCAGTTTACAAGAAGATCACACAGTTACAAAGGTAAAACATCACAAAATGTACAGCATACCAATAAAACCACAGAAAGCAGTGACATACTAAACTGAGCCAACTCATTCAACAGCAACAATATACTAAAGTCAACTTCCAGCCATAGAAACCAACTCAGACAAGAAGGCCTTCACCAAGTTCTTAACGGAAGGTACTGCATCCAAAAAGGATCTGCTCACGGGTATGCTTTGGCGGATAAGGAGACGGAATCACCTGCTACATGGTGTGTGTGTGTGTGTGTGTGTGTGTGTGTGTGTGTGTGTGTGTGTGTGTGTGTGTGTGTGTGTGTGTGTGTGTGTGTGTGTGTAAGAGAGAGAGAGAGAGAGAGAGAGAGAAATACTAAGTTGAGCTCATAATACACCTTCAAATTCACAGAATCTGTCTCAAAGCAGTATACTTTGTCTATGGGCACATCAGCAAGTTTGAACCTTATGCTAGTCCCACATTTCTCTGGATGGAGGCCAAAAACATGATCCAAAAGATCGGGCAAGTTACTGGGGGTCTGGGTCAGTTTAGATTTTCTCATCTATCACTCACTGAGAACTCCCCACATGTAACCTATTTTGCACATGCAGAAGATTTATACCACATACGAAAGCTTGCTACTTCATACAAACATTGGGTTCCATAGATTGAGGCTATATTGCCCAGCCTTCAATCCACTGCTCTTATAGAGCTATATTTGTCTTCACACTGCAAAATTGCCTTCTGTAACAATTCAGAGGAAAGTGTCACGCACTGTAATGGAGCTTCATTCATGACTCTTAGCTCGTGAAACCATTTATTGTATGTTCTTCTAAATTAGACCACAATGACATCACAGTAATTTCTACTTGGGTATGATAGAAGAATTTACATCCTAGGATGAACGGCTTTTTTGAGTTCTTGCACACGTGTGCACACACATGCATGCACGCACACACACACAACACACTACACACACACACATACACACATGATTGCTAGGATATTAAAGTTGGTGGTTATTCAATAAAATAAATATTGAATGACATATTTATCTGGGTTTCCTTTGCTATAATTACTAATGCCATAGGTGTCTTGAAAATATAAATGTTGCCTTCTTGTGGTGCTTTCAAGATGTTCTCTTTTTTAAAAGAAAAGCCAAAGATCATTGCAGTAAAGGCTGTAGCATGAGCATTTTAAAATACATTTAAAAATCGCATAAGGATTTTTTTTTTCCTGGTATGGAACGTCACTTTAAGGGCTTCCTAATATTTTTGGAAAGAAACGATGGGATGGACCAATGTAAGCGCTTTCTATTTATGTTGGCTACCGATCTCAATATTCAAGAGAAGAGAGTATAAAGTTAACAAGCAATTATTTGGCAAATTAGTACTCAACAACCCCGAGTAAATAGGAAGTTTGAAACCTATCTGTTATATAGCTACTTTAATTTGCATAGCACACTGGTGTGTTTGCTTTGCAAATACTTTGCAATGAATCATCATTTGTGCTATACAGTCCAAAGAAAAGCAATCAAAATTCACAGCAAGACAATGAAATTAATTATAACTGTTGAATTCTGTGGTGGTAATTCCTCCTCATGCAGGAAGATTAATTGCATTGCACTTTCCCTGCACTCCACTAAATGATCTGATGAATGTATAATCATTTACAGATTTCTCAAATGCTGAAAATTGATTACCTTTGATTAGCTCTGATCTGCACAAAGAGCTCTGACAGAGTATCACTGAAACATTACAACATTACAGACAAAGTAACAAATGATTTAATTACCAGTGTGCTTATTAATGTTAGATTCCCTGCAGTGATCCTGGCAAATGTGAGGCCTGTAATAGACCTGAGGGTTTCACTGAATTCCATTAGGGTTTAAATAATATTTCTCACTATTTCACAAATCCTTCTTTTCATAGCGGCTTAATAACGCTAATTAATTTTAATTTACACCCCCCCAAAAAAATCTATCACATCTCTTACAAACTTTTAATTAGATGCAAAATAAGGGAACTCGCCTCTTTCCTGAAAGCATGTAAATATGATCTGCCATTGTCTCTGTTTCCAAATACGGTTAGCATTAAAAAGGAATTTATTTCCCTGGGATGTTGTTTAAAGGGAAGTGTAGAACAAATGTTGAATAGCAGCAAAACATGATTTCAGTCAGTTGCTTAAACAGAAACCGTGTGTGCGTGTGTGGTGGGGGAAAAGGATAGGAAAATGTTTAACTCACAGAATGGTAAACATCATTTTAATACTTTTTTTTCTGTAGTGCCAATATAGATATTCCCTCATTTTGTTAATTGTAGGAGATAAAACACACTGATTAAGCAGCTACAGTGTGTGTGCTGAAAGTGTTTCTAACAGAAAGATCAGGAGAACACTAGCCAGGGAGATAAGCCTGTGATGAATGTTGTTGGCACAAACAAATCAAGCTTTTCTAGGCTTGTGCTTATGATCGCTTAGATCCACTAAGATTGGCAGCTTCTGTGGCTTTGCCTCATTTTATGTCATTATGTATGACATTCAATTATTATGAAGCAATGACAATGGAAACCCAGATGATCAGACAAGTCAAACAGAGCCCAGATGAAGCTCTGTTTCTGGAAGTGTTTCCAGAATATAATGTTGGTAATCAAAAGCTTACATTGCACTGAAGCCTTAATACAGAGTGGAGCTGATTTGTAATAATAATTTTGCAGTCTTGCGGGAAAAAGGAGCGAGAGACTGTAATGCTGCAGGTGTTGCTATGTTGTGTTTCAAGGCACGAGCTGGGAGATCTTAAATACAGCTATGCAGCTCCCGTTGCAGATTATTACATTTTTTATTATTATGATTATTATTATTAGAATCAGTCTGGGCTGTCAGCAGCTGAAAAGCCATCCATTTCAGCAAAAATGGTGACAGGAGTCAGAAGTCTCTCTGCGCAGAGAAACACTGAAGTCAGATTGTTGATGTCAAAAGTCACACTTGAGTTCAGCTCTGTGTTTTATGAATCTGGCTTAGACACATTGTAGCTGTGTGCAGAGTGATACACAACAGAACAGACTTTCTGAAAGGTGTGACTTAGAAGCCAAAAAAATATTCAGCCTAGCAAAATCTTATCAAGAAGCTGTTGGGGCATTTAGATCTGATATTCGAACGGATGGCTTTGTACATGTTTACCATTTATTTTCCATTAAATCTTGGCAATTTGGCTATCGTGTTTAACACTATTTTATCAACATATGTGAAAACAGGCAGACCATAAAACATGGCCATCTATTATATTATTGATATATTATATCCTTTTTGTTAAACCTTCAGATATTGTAGGAAGAATGAACTATACGTTTTGTACTTATTCTGCACTGTAAGTGTAAACAATGATGCCGTCTGCTCAATTAAAATATGGGGAATTTACATGAAAATATCCTGACTTGCTATTGAGAGTATCCAAAACAAATTCAAATTCAAAGCAGTACTCCCCCCCATCGCACTATAAAGGACAAAGCATTCATTTCACACCTATGAAGACTGTAGCTGGAATTAGCTGCAATCTGTAATATATTCCCACAGAAAGAATAAGTGGATATGCATAAAAAGTGGACAGTGTGGTTCTGATGCTGTTTGTTTGTTTTAAAAAAGGTGAGATCATGAATTCTGCTGAATTCTAACATTTAATCCTTCCCAGTAATTGAAGTGAATTTTGATTTACAGCTATATAGTTTTGGGAGAAAACTCTCTTAAGAACCGTCTGAAAATGTGGAGCAGTAATAATGGAGGTTTGTTTAATGTGAGTGAACAGAACACCTTGCACTCCACAATACTGAAGAGAGTGCTTTAAGGAGGGTGCTTTGTATGTGGGGAGGAGCATGTGAGGCACCCATTTCTAGTTGTCTCCAATCACAACCAGTTTGTTTTAACAAAAACAAGCCTGTTTTGTGAATTCTGCGCAAGTACAGCCTTTACATCTCCCCCCCCCCTTAATTTTGGCCTTCATGTTTTTTTTTCCTAGCCAGCCCTCAGGGCACATGATGTAATGATCTGGTACTGTGTACAGTATAGTGCAGAAGTAGAAAGAAAAGGGGTTATTTTGTGAATTGTTGGTTCATATAGCCTGTTGTAAAATGAAAATCTGTATGCAGAAAAGGTCTCTCACCCACTTTGGCTATTTTCTAAGTGGACTAATTTTCTTGAATAGTGCCGAAAACACAACGTGAATTGTGCAGCTTAAACAGTTAAAAACACAGGCTTTAAAGTGGCATGCCTTAAATACAAATACACACCAAGAAGAAAATAGGGAGCTTAGGGGAAAAAAAGGGATTGAGGACGGATTCAGTGATACCAGATGCAACTCACAGGTCTGTGGATTGAAGGGTCATACGTTTAAGTAAAAACTCAACTTCGAGTTAATTGGCTGGCAATGGTGCTGCACAAATTGTAGAGCAAGGATGTTTGTTCCCGAGCAAGGGAGTCAGTGTTTCTGTGAACACCAAGGAATTGACCCTCTGACTTGTCTGTGATGCTCTTCCTTATATTCCTATATATCACCATCTTAAGTAAAAACAAAGCACCAAAGACTCACATGATGATGGAATTAATTCAAGGACCAGCTGAATCAGAAACAAATACACGCGTACACCCCTTATTATTTATTTAAAATATAGGGTTACACGACATTATTCTCCATTGTTAAAACCATGCTACAATATTTGGGTCCAACTATGGGGGAGAAAGGCGGGACAGAAATTCAATAAATAATAATAATACAATATGGCCACAAAATGCAGAATAACTTTCAGCTTTTTTATGGACCAATACTGTTTTTAAATAAGTCATGTTCTACCATGTTCTATTGTGTGGAAGAAACAGTGTACAGTACTGTACAGTGCTCTCATTCGTAGCCTGCTCAAAAGGCCATTTCATTTTGTCATTTTTAAAAAAGAAAAAGTATGGGTCTTGATTTCTTTTTTGAAAAGGCATGATTCGCAAAAACATTTAAAATGGAATGTATAAAAAGTTATAAATTTTTCAGGAAAATACCAGGGAGATGGACAGGGGGGGGGAAAATGGCATAACATAAAAATGGAACTTGACAGCTATCAAAATTGCTTTACTCTAAATTTACACCACTCCCTGGTGTAAGTAAATGACTCCCCCAGGGGTGTGCTCTATGCCTCCCAGGCAGAACACCATAGTCCACAATTAGTCTATATATTCAAGGGCCAAAAACCCTCATTGTTTTACTTGCAGTATAATTATCTGTTATGATGAACTGTGCTTCTAAGGACTATTGTCTTTAAGCCTGGATCTGTGTATAGAGGGCTTGTCTGGCTGAGCCCCAGGAGTGGACCTCCATTTAGAATATATGCCTGAGTGATTTCTCTAGTCTCTTCCCGGCTGGGTGAAGCAGGGACTGTTTCTGCATGATTTCTTGGGTTGATGAGAAGCAATTATGCCTTAAATGAAGTCATTCATGTCTGCCATTTTGTTTGCATATTTTTCAGCGTTCACCTGTTATTAAACCTGTCTTTAAACTGTAAACTAGTTTTAAGTAGACTTTTATGTCTAACACAGTTCTTGTAATCAGAGAAAAACAACATAGATAATGTTTTCTTCACAAGTCACTCAAACAAGAAATCTAATAAAGTGCTTTTAAAACACACACACACACACACACACACACACACACACACACACACACACACACACACACACACACACTCTAAAGTAGCATTTAAGAATATTTGGGGCATTTTCTCTTTTGTTGCTGCTTAATTAAGAGCATCATTCTCAAAGACCACTGTTGTCACCCATACAGCCTGATCCCTGCAGTGTGTTTCCCAGAAGAAAATGCTCTCAGGTAAGGTGTATGTTCAATTCATAGACTCTATAGGAGTGCAGTGGAGGCAAGAAGATGAAAATGTATAGTATATATAATGGATGTGAATATTTATTAAATAATTGTCAACTGATTGTGTTAGGTTCCTTAAAATGATATTCTTCACTCATTATTGCAACCCCCCTTCTTAATTAATTTTTCTTAACAGGCTGAACATCAAACACGTTAAGCTTAGCTTGGTTATGTAGATTTGGTGGTGTTTTTTTTTTTAATTAAACTACTATGTCAGACACAATGTTTCCTGAAAGCAATTTCCAAAGTAATGCTAGCTTCAATGTTGAGGAAAAAATGCCAGGATCATCAAAATAATGAAGGATGTGGATTCACTTTACGCAAGACACACTTTATGCTAATTCACTCGGCTTTTTATTGTTTTGTAAGGTTCCTGGATTCCCGTAACGGACAAAGAGTACGTTTTTGATCAATGCAATTTACCATTGACATTCCTCAAGATCAGAATTCTTTTGCCTTTTCCCCCTTTTCAGTTTGTAATAGGTACAGGACAAAAATAAATAAATAAATAAATAAATAAATAAATAAATGAGACAGCAATAGTGCAATCCTAGGCATGCTTATTCAGAAGTTAGTCCCATTGTGTTCAATGGGGCTTACTTTTGAGTAAGTGACTTTAGGATTGCAGCCCAAGGGACATTGCACTGGAGCACTGTGATGCTTTACAAAACCAATTTCAGGTATAGGAAATTATTCTTAATTAGCCTATGATGCTGCTCATACATGATGAAGTAAACATGTTTAAGAAGTCATACCTTCATGGTACAGCATAGTACATAAAAAGCCAGTTAATTAACAACACTGTTCTGCTTCTGTACATTTCTCTTAAATTTCACTTTAATCAGAGAGACATCTAAAGAGACCGTAAGCTATCTCCAAATAGAGGAAAATGTTGGGGGGGGGAAGAGGGTAAGGGGAGGGGGATTTTACTCAGGTGGCCTCTGCTTTTTTTTAGGGGGGGGTCACAAAAAGGCAAGCCACTCCTTCCAAATAATTCAACAGCTCTAAATTACTAGGCCAGTCTTGCACACTGCTGTGCTTTCAACTATTTGCTAAATTCATTATTGTTTGGATTACTACAAATGATTTTCCGATTTTTGTTCTCATGGCACTGGAAATTTCCCCTGTCATTTACTTCCTTGCCATTTGCGTGCAAATTCTGCTTGGACTGGGATCCCTGCCATTCCATTTTCTTCACAGTGAAGGGTTTTCTCTGCTCCTGGTGGGGCAAAGTCATGACCCAGAAAAAAATTGATTCATGAATTCTCAGGGTGCAGCTAAAGGAGAGAGGAAATATGCCTTGGCTGAGCTCCTACTAGTGACAATTTAAAACCTGTAATTAGTTTGGATGCAAGCTGTAAAAGGAATCGGAATTTAAACGGCATTAATTCAAACTGATATATTAACTTTAACAACGTAGATGCCTTATTATGGAGAATCATTATTACAGTCTGTTTGGCTAACTGCTGGAAACGAGGCTTTATTAACTTAAAAAAAATGATTAGGAAATGCCAGTGAGTCTAGGGAACATTTTATACATGGGCAGAGTTTTGGAGAGAAGCAGAACTTTTTCGGGGGTGAGTTAGCTTTAACACCTTTGCTATAGATGCTATTTTTGTAAACTTCCATCATCCTTTTGCATCACAATAGTCAAGGCCACGTCCTCCCGCTGGTATCAGGACCCCGCATCCCCTTTGGGCTTTTTAGCTAACTCCCTGACATTTCTATGAACTACACAGCTGAAATGTTATACAGTAATTAATGTTGATCCTAGCACACACTCAGCCTCCAGTACAAATTAGGATGGAAAAGGTTATCATAATATTTTGCTAGTCTGTTTAGTAGATTTCGATGGCTCCCTGTGGGGGGACAAACAAAAAATGGGCATTTTTAAAGTTATGTTGCTTGAGAAAGCAGCGGCCAAGTCTTTCTGGACTGGAAAAGAAAGAGAAGAATTTTCGAGATCTACTTGGAAAAAAAGAATTAACCTTGCTAGGGAGAGATTTGGAGACGGAGAAGCGCTCAATGCCCCCAGGACCAACTTGCAGTGTTGTGGTATGCAGTTTTGTAGGCAGTGCTAGCAGATGATGACTGAAACGCCAACTCCAGCTCTGTTATCTTGCCGAGTTCAGATCCAGGTACAACCAGCAGCTGTATCTTCTCGACCTGTCAGTGGTGTCTGAAAAAACACCCAGAGACTAAATAATTTAGATTACACGATTCTGACCTGTATAATTGTTTAAATGAGTAATGCAGCAACTAACTGAAAGAGGTCAACCATCTGTAGAGGAAACATAGAATTTGGTTTCATTTCCAAACAAACTTTTGAAGAGCACTGCTGTGGGAGGTAGGAGAAAGTCCAAAGAGGGGCCAAGCACTTATCTGGTTAAAACTTCCATCACTTGCAGAAAGGAACATTAATCGCAAATGGGCCAGGGACAGCAGCTAAGTTTGATCTATCCAACATGTCATTAATCTAACTTTTCTTTCCTATAGGTTAACATGAATGGGTTTTAAATATCCATTATCACTACTGATGTAGTCATTACTTAGCAAACAAATTACAAACATCGAGAACCCTGGCCGTATGGGACTCATCACGGCACCTTCGCAGTGTATGCGGTTTTCCACTTTTCTCTCCAAGGAGAATAAAAGCACAAAATGCATTACACCAAATGTATACACAGATTAAATTCTAGCAACCTGGTTGTCAGCAGTGAACAGATCTACCGAATGGTCCACCAGAGAAAGGTTTGTAGCCGTGTGATGCTGATGAAGCTAAGCAGGTTTGGCCCCTTAAGCTGCCTGGAGGCAAGACCACCTGGGAAACATATGTGAGCTCTTCAGAGGAAGCACAGGATATAATAATAAATGGATGAATAATAATGGCCCCTTAAAGCTAATATTTGCCCCTATGTAATCTTTTATGAGAGCAGAGGCATTTCTATGGTAGGGGCGGTACTGTAAGTTGCGCCCTGTCCTAGTCCCCATTTACAACTCAGAATGAAGAGGCCCCGCCCCCTCGCCGTCGGAGCCATTCCGTGCTGCGAAGGCAATGGGCAGGGTGGAGCCTCCTCATTCCGAGTTGTAAACGGGGACTAGGACAGGGCGCAACTTACAGTACCGACCCTACTGTAGAAATGCCTCAGCATGAGAGCATTATTTTCAGGTGGCACAATCTTGGCATAGGATGCAAATGCCTTAGTTAGCATTTTTCAGTCCCATTGCTTTCAGTGGGAAACATCAAAGTGTGCACTTAGCTTTCCCATTGAAACGGTGGGGGCTGAAAAGTGCCTAATGATGGCTGGCTTGAAAGCAGTTTGTAAAATGTTCCGTTAGCAAACATGTTTTTCGCTCAGTGATGAAACAAATGAAAACTGTGAAACTGTATAAGGTGCTTTCTTGACAGGTGGTAGAAAGGTGTCAACCAGTGTGGAGGAGAAGGCCTTACATAATTCAGTAGGAGTCAGTCTAGGATTTTAGGAGAACATTCGTTTAGCTGACAATACCAGCAAGCTCTGATATATCTTTATACTATAAGGCTTATAGATTGAGGGCAGGTAAATGAAGATGTATTGTCAACAGGATATTCGGTCCTTGCAATGGGGAAAATTTAATCTTTCATGTAAGCAACTCAGGCTTACAAAACATATGGTGATGCAGACACTGTAAATTGATCATGATGCATGAACATGCTGGACACTTGTTAAAGAAGGAGAACTTAAACGTTTTGTAATAATTGCCTACAGAAGCAGCATTTTAAAAATTAATGCCATCCAACCTGCATATCTCTCTACAATATGGTATAAATAAGAGTGCTATACATATAGGAGTCTTTTTACCCGCAAAGGTAATTGTGTGTGGGGGGGGAGGGGGGATCTCCTGTTCTGAGATCCACCATTGCATCATTTAGATGCTGTCCATCAGAGATTTTCAGGAGCAGTTAGAACTTGGCCTATTCTGGATGGGGATGCACTCCCCCTAAGCAGATCAGTTTTGCATTCTAGAGGTGCTCCTTACATCTAATTTTGTCACTAGAAGCCCAAGCCGTGGAGCACCTTTCAACAGCTGAGGTTGATGCACTCACGTGTTTTGCATTGTCAAAACACACAGTGTGTTTTCTGTGTGTTCTGTGTGTTTTCTGTGTGTTTTGACAATTTTTTTGATTTTAGAACGTGGGATTTTTACAGTTGGTATGATCCTATTGATGCAGTCCTTTGCCTGTTTCATCTAGTTTTAATCTCGGAATTTTTAATAAACCGGTTTTAGAACATGGCTTTTAAACCTGTAAATTTTTATACTGTATGCATTGTGGCCGGCCATGAAATCATTTATGTTTGTGCATGTGTATGCACCATCACCACGTACCTACACATACATGGTGTATTCCAATGGATGAGAGGACAGATCTCTGCTCCAAGGAGCTTACAATCTATATTGTAGAGACAACAGAGGAAGGGGAGGGAAATGGAGGCAGGAGTAAACATCATTTTTAATTACTTCTGTGAACAACCCTGGAACTTTGATTGAAGGATGGTATATACACGTATATAAATACAATTAAAAGAGTCATCCGATGGCTATAGCATTATAGGATTTAATATATACAGCAGTGATAATCACAAAGGTTTTGCAGCAAGCCTATGGGAAACATGCTGAGACTGATACCTTATTAAATGGTTCTGGTCTCTCAGTGGCAGGGTCTCTGCTGGAGGTGGCTCACTTGAGCAGCTGTTGTGGTACATTTAGACCTGAAGAGGGAGGAACTGTTGCCAGGTATTACACACAAATAAGGTGTATGAACCTGTCTCCAATCAAAACAGAAACATTGCAATGTCCAGTTGGCAGGATCAAGTCTAAATGGGATTTTGTCTTGGCAAACAGGTGCCTCCCCCCATTTTTGCCAAGATAAAAGGGAATGTGGGTGCCAGAAGTCACTTACTGGGGAGAATCAGAGGGCAGGAGGGCTAAGGTCTTAACCCCCCCCCCTTTCAATTGTCTCCTACAAAAGCCCCACATCTGCTGGTTTCTCCTCAGGCTCATTTTTGTTTCTGAGTCTTTCTCAGGAGAAATTACAAAAAATAAAATAAAATACCCTTAAAAACCACCTGGAAGGGGGAGAATGCCTGGGAGGAGCTGAGGGAAAGGCTTCCCCTGCTCCAGGGTCAGCCCCACCAAGAAGCAGGGTAAAGCAGGCCATTCCAGGCAGCAGATTGTGGGCCAGTTCTTCTTAGAACCCCCCAAGACTGTCCCCACTATGGGTGGCCTGCAGAAGAAAGGCAAAATGGCACCATGCTGCTTTTTCTTGTCTCTTTCTTGCCTTTCCTGTTAGAAAGGAGATAGATTTGAAACAAGGAAGGAACTGGGGTGTGATTTGAATAGGGGAAAGTGAGAAATGAGAAAGGGATGGGCATCGTTTGGCACTCTGCTTTAGGCAGAAAGTATGTGTGGGCTCATAGTGCCCTGCTGCCTTCCAGTCTCCCCCCCCCCCCAAATGCTCTGCTCCTGTATTTGTGTAGCCAGGACAAACCAAAGTTGAGCACTCCAAGCATTCCATCATCATGTTCAGGTTGGCCTTCAAGTGCTCAAACATAATACTTAAAACCATCAAGTAATTCTTTAAACCAGTGGCTCTCAAAGTGGGGTGGGTCTCAACCCACCATTGGAACCAAAAGCTGCCCCCTGTCCCCTTAAGGGGTGGGAACAGCATGGCGGTGGCGGCAATCCCAGGGATCGCTGCTGGCACTGGGGAAAAAAGTGAAAACTAGAAGTGGTCTTAATCGCCACAGAGCGGTGATCTGAAGCTCGGGGGGGGGGGGCTGTGGAGGGTAACACAGGCCTCCCTGAACCCTCCGGAGGGTTCCAGAACCCTCAGTAAGTGCACAAATCACACTTTGTTTTCCGGCGCCAGCAGTGGTCCCTCGGATCGTCGCTGCAAGCCTTACAGGGAGAACTTTGAGAACCACTGCTTTAAAGCATGAACTTGCCAAGACTTTCTTCAGGAGTAAGTCCCTGTCGATTCAGCAGGACTTACTCCAAAGTAAATGTTCATTTACATTAATGTACAATCCAACCAACATTATCCTTTTTACAGGCCAGTTGATTCAACTGAAAAGAAGCCTGCATGTGCTTGGCTTTCCTATTGAAATCAACTCAATCTTACAGGGTTTAATTTCGACTGGATGCACCCTAATGGTTTTCAAAACCATAACAACAGCCTCTCTGCCTTTAACGACTGCCTAATATGAAGATGCTAAGCAGGAGAAGCTTTTCCCCATCACATTATCTCCATTCCAGGAAAAAACTGCACTGCTTAAATTCCACACAAATTGGTGCTACTGCAGGCACAGTAGGAGGGTCAGAAAAGAAGACAGACAGCAAGAAGAGAAACAAAGAAATTGTCCTCTGCAATGTTGCTAGTCAATACAGGAAATCCTCACTTTAAGTTGTAGATAGGTTCCTGGAAACTGCAACTTTAAGTGAAACAACTTATAACAAAACCAATGTTACCATAGGCTAACATACATAAACAAGAGTTAGGTTCCTATGACATATTTCTGGTCACAAAAACATCACCAAACGTCTAAATAAAGACTCAAAACACTTCTAATAATACACTTTTTCTCTGATTTTTTTTTTTTGGAGGGGGCACAGACATCAGGGGGGCATGGTGCACATTTACCACTCATTGCAGCAGGGTTAAATCAAAGATTTATCAACAATGACAAATGGCAGGCTCACCAACTTTCAAGTGGCAAGCTCGTAACTTGCAAGTTGCAGGATCAATACCATAATTTCCACAGTGTTCCTGGAGCTGGAGGGGTTAATTGGTTTCAGCTTCCTTGCTTTAGCTTTAGGGCTTTTGTGTTCAGCAGCCTGCTAGAGATAAGAGGCTGGAGCAATAATTGTTATCAGAGCCAATGCCTGGGACTCCGTTGTTTTTAGTACGAAAACAATGTGGAAGTGATTAACAGAGTAATCCTGCATAAGGATCCGACGGGCGGCCAGGCCACCCACCGGATCCTGTGCTCCACCGCGGGCAGGCTCCTGCTCGGCCAGAGGTCTACTCGGGGAAGGGGACGCTTGTCCCCTTCTCCTAGTGTAAATGGCGCTTGGCAGAAAATTTCCACCAGTGAAATCGCTGGCGGAAGTAAGAGGAGGCCGTGTAAAGGCCCAGCCACACGGCGGGGGTCAGGATACAGCCGAGGCCATCCCCCGCCCCCTCCCGGCCCAGCTGGGCCTATGGGCACCCTCCCTCCCCTGCCGATCCGCCCCCTGCCCGCTGAATCCTTCCCTGGGTCTGGTGGCGGCCGGGCGAGGGCTCCGTCGACAGTGCAGGCCTTGCGCCGGCCTCCCATGCTCTCAAGTCGCCATGAATGTGCCTCATTTTGCCGCCTTCGACTTAGGCAGGATTGCGCCGTAAGTTATTGCAGCTTGAAGAACAATGTTAAAACAAAAGGATGTACAGCGAAACGACGGTAAGCAGGGGCTTACTGTATTCTCAAAATATTATCTAGATCAGCAAATATTCAGGAAGCATTTGTTCTTCGGCATTAGCATGTGTGATCAAAGATTCTGCAACAATGAGAGTCAACATTTGACAGTACCAGGCAAACAGCAATCAATATTTGGTGGTATCTGATAGTGGACATGCAGTAGCAGTATTTGTCAACTGACTCGCAACAGAATTTAGTACATTTTCTAGCAAGTTGATCTATTCATTTAGCCAATCAAAACTGGCAAATTTGGAATGTAGGCATCCAGTTTTGATTCTGATATTCAAATGGCCATTTTTGAGATCAAATCCGAAGGTGGAAATACAGTATTTGAGATTCTGAAATTTGGAAAAATTTTAGTAGCAAACCAAAGCTATCCAAAGCTACGGTGACAGTAGTATAACTTCTTCTAAACCAGTGTTTCTCAAACTGTGGGTTGGGACCCACTTGGTGGGTTGCAGCCTGATTTCTGGTGGGTCCCTAATTGCCTCAAGCCCTGAGGCTATTCAAAAATCAGATAGCTGCTAATTGCCCTTCAAAGAACTGAGCTCCTGCAGTTTGCAAGGAGATGAGCTCCTGCAGTTTGCAAGCTTGTGTAAATATAGGAAGATAAATGTTTGAGCATCTTTTTTTCTGGGGGGGGGGTTTCCCCCCAAGTCTGTCAATGACAGATAGTGGGGACTGGTGAAGGCTGGATCACATAACTAAGCCCCTCAAGCTTTAAGGCTATTCATTAGGGCTACCTCATTACAAGGAATGGATTGAACTTTTTTTTACAAATAAATAAATAAAATATTGTTGTTGTTGTTGTTCAGTTGTTAAGTCGTGTCCGACCCTTCGTGATCCTATGAACCATATCCCGCCAGGCCTTCCTGTCCTCCACTATCTTCCTGAGTTCGCTCATTTTCATGTTTGTTGCATTGGTGATGCTGTCTAACCATCTCATCCTTTGCCTTCCCCTTCTCCTTTTGCCTTCAATCTTTCCCAGCATCAAAGTCTTCTCCAGAGAGTCCTCTCTTCGCATTAGGTGGCCAAAATGTTCGAGCTTCAGCCTCAGTACCTGTCCTTCCAGGGAACTGTCAGGGTTGATTTCATTTAGGATTGACTGATTTGATCTCCTAGCAGTCCAAGGGACTCTCAGGAATCTTCTCCAGCACCACAGTTCGAACACATCTATTCTTCAGCGCTCAGCCTTCCTTATGGTCCAACTCTCGCAACCATACATTGCTACTGGGAACACCATCGCCCTGACTATACGAACTTTTGTTGGCATGGTGATATCTCTGCTTTTTATTATGCTGTCTAAGTTTGCCATAGCTTTCCTTCCAAGGAGCAAAATATTACTCCTTCCAAGGAGTAAAATATTACTTGTAAATAAATAAGATTTATTTCTAGATCACTTTTTTTAAGTCTCGTAAAGCTAGGTGGATCCCAATAGATTGTCATTTTAAAAAGTGGGTCCCGGTGCTAAAACATTTGAGAACCACTATTCTAAACAATAAAGACAAACTCATTAATAATATTTATGCATAGTGGGCATCGTTTAGAGCTTAAACAAATTGCCTTCCATCAGTACTCCTGCACTGATGAATGTAAGGTTAAAGTTTTGGTGTCTGATATCCACTGTCATTATTTGACATCCAATGGTATTTTATAATTGATATCCAATATTAGATGGCTGACATTATTTTATATTTGACAGCCTATCTGACCATTTTGACAGCTGATAAGCTATATTTGTTATTTTGTAGAAGACAGATGCCTTGATCCAGCAACTGTGAGCAAGGAATTGACTTGTTAAACTGTCAGTTCCACTTACACATCTCATAGTAAGCCCTGCTTCAAAAGAACACATGCTAGGACTTAACGAAAGTTTCAAGGGTTCTTGCTTTGGCCTGAATAGTCTAACTTGCTCATTGTGATCACATTGGTTTCGGCTTTCACACCACCTCTCAAGGACAACTGTCAAAGATGCCCCACCACCAGTTTTGATACTAACTGATATTGGGGGTGTATGGCATCATGCAAGGCATGAAGCCTTTAAAAGAGTTTTATTTTTGATATCAGATCTAGGAAGCAGGTAGCATTCTATCAATAAAATGAGCTCCACCCCAGCAAACATTTCTCATATATGTCGGGCATGTCAGGCTGCAATCTTATATACACTTACCTGGGAATGAACCCCATTGAAAACAATGTGTCTTACTTCTGAGTAAGTACTATGCAGTACTTATCTGCATGGAATTCCACTGTCAGTCTCACTGAATCAAAACAACTTTAATTAATTGTGTCTAATGGCGCAATCCTCTATAGAAAGGCGCCTGCAGAGCACGCTCTCCGCAGGCACCTGCTATTGTAAATGCAATGTAAAGCGCGTTTTCTACACCCGGGGAGTAAGGCGCACAGGCCAACAGCCCTTACTCCGTCTCCCACCCGACACTGCAGCTGCCGGTGCAGGTAAGAGATGCACCAGACGGTGCAGGGGCAGGGGAGGGAGGGCCAGGCGGCAAGGGAGAGCCGACATTGGGCAAGCTGGGCCAGAAGGAGGCGGGGATATTGGTGGTGTGCTCCACCGATATCCTACGCCTGTTCCCGGCCTCAGCAGCCCTTACCCCACCTCCCCAAATGTATGTCGGCTCGACAGCCAACATACATCCGAAAAGGCCCATTGGGGCTGGGCACCCTACACCTGGGGAAGGGGATGGCCGTCCCCTTCTTCCGAGGAGTCCCCATACCGCACCAGTGCGGCCTGGGAAGGGCACAGGATACTGTGCACAGTATCGGCCTGCCCATTGTTTCACACTTACATTCACAAGAACATAGAATCATTCAGGGCTCCATCTAGTCTAGCATTCTGTTTCTCACCGTGGCTCACCAGCTGTCTTTCGGAAGCCCACAAGCGGGTCATCAAGGTATATATCACTCTCCCACCATTGCTTCCCTGCAATTGGTATTCAGACGCATACTCTGCTGAACCTGAAATAGCGCATAGCCATCATGACTGGTAGTCGTCGATAGACCTGCTGTTCATGAATGTGTCCAATCCTCTTTTAAAGTCATCCAAGCTAGTGACCATCACCATATCTTGTAGCAATGGTTGACACAGACTAATTGTGTGCTGTGGAGAGGTACAGTTGGCCCTCCATATCCGTGGGTTCCACATCCGAGGATTCAACCAACGTTGAAACAACGATCGCAATTAGTAAAAAAATATATGCCTCCACCTCATGTGGTATGCCTCCACTGGCCCCACAGGTAAAGAGCACCAGCCCTGATCAGCAGTGGTGCCCCTACAGCCAGGGCCATGTGCCAGTGTGCCATCCCCAAGTCTATCCCGCCACCACCTCCCCCACCACTGCCAGCCTCCATAGGCTTTAAGATGGCCCTGAGTTGCAGCGACACCTGCTGGAGGGAAAGAGTTGGCATGGTTATGGCATGCAGGGAGTGAAAGCATTTTATATAAGGGACTTGATCATATGTTGATTTTGGTATACACGGGGAATCCTGGAACCAATTCCCCACAGATACCAAGGGATGACTGTATCTCATTTTGCGCATCCTAACTCTCTTGCCAATCATTTTCATTGGATGAACCCTGGTTGTACTATTCTAGGAGAGGAAGAAAAACATATCTCTGCACATACCACACATAATTTTGTAATCATGACCTCCTTTAATCACTCTTTTTTCAACTAAATAGCCCCAAATATTGTAGCCTTCCCACATAAATGAAGGTGCTCCAGCCCTCTCATCATTTTGCTTGCCCTTTTTTTGCACCTTTCCCAGTTCTACAATACCTTTCTTCATCTTTAATTGATTTCAGTGGGACTTAAATGCAACTTTCTATGGCCAGGGGCTAAATGTGTTGACTTAATATTTAATACGCAATTTGTGTAATAGTACAAAGAGACGAGATTGGACTGAGATCATAAAATAACACACAGCGGCTTCAGAGAGAGCTTCTGTGACATACACCTTTCAAGTGCATGCAAGTCACCTTGAACTAGTTACCAAACCTGAGACCTCTTTTACAATACGATGTGATCACATCAGTATTGTAAGTGCTCTCTGAATATATAGGAAGAAGATTGATTCAAGCTATGCTGAGGAGACAGTGACAGGCTAAGAGGAGCTTTATTCACTGCTTGTTGCCCCAGCTTTTTATTCACTGCCAGCAAGGATGTGCGATGCTTTGGGAAAATGGCTGTCTTGATGAGACCCCTGATTGCAAAGGACTTTCAAACTGGAAATGATACAATGTTCGATACTGAATGGGTAACTTTTTCAATTTTTTTAGTTCATCATGCCTCCCATCCCCCCCCCAAAAAAAACATCCCCATGACACTCATCATGACATTCACCCCAGTGACCAAGTGTTTCACTGTCCATTTGCAGAAACGTGGGGAAAACATACACAAAACCTTTTGTCGAGCTGGGGGTCTGCTGTGAAATACTGTTTGCCACTTACCAGAAGCAGCAGATTTTATAAACTGTAGTTGAGCCTTCATCGCAGCAGTTGTTATCTCTGCTTCCCGCTGTACTATTTCTTCTTGTAATCATTTACCATCCATCTCAGAAAGAAAGAAAAAACATGCAAAACTCATACGGAAATGAGAATGGAATAAATGGAGGGAAAGATCATGCAATAACAGAAGATGGCACTTCTTGGTCTTGAATCTAGACATTAAGGATTTGCTTACATAATCGTAATCATGACTACAAGCCAAGGCTGCCTGATCTGAGTTCTGCTTCCCCTTGTGGGGGAAAGGTTGGGGCCTTGTACCTCCTGCATTCTGTGCTGCTGGTACATCTGCTTGTCAGCCACGTAGGAAAGACAAAAAGAAGACTGAAAGAACTATTACTCTACCTAGTTCCAGCCCAGATCCACCGAGCCAGGCCATACTGGGTTCCCCTTGGCAGGTCTGGCTAGCAATGCTTCTGGTTTAGTCCTGTGCCTTTGCCTGGACTTTGACTATGTATGTGGGCCAAACCCCATGCTATGTTAAAAAAAAAATCGTATTTTTAAATAGCATGCTTAAGACCTCCTTAATAGAAAGCTGTCAAGGGGGGCCTGATCCAGATCAGGACTGCAGTGCAGGGGAAGGAGACTGAACCCTTTCCCCCACACCCTTTTGCCTCCACACTCCCCAACAAACTATAGGATAAGTGAGAAAAGGGCCACAATTTATTGGAAAGGGCTGGAATGTATTGATCAGATGCAAAGACTTGTAGAGGTCCTAACACAACTAGAACTCCACCTCCCTTTGGTGTAGTTCCCTTCCATGGGGGGGGGCAGAAAGCTAGCTACTGTCTATTGCCCCTATGGTGAGCATCCCATCCTGGCTCCAAGCTAATGATGACTGATGAGGATTGCAACATATCAAGACCAGTTCCTTTAAAGGGAGTTTGAGGAAGATCTGGATTGAATGCCCTCCCCAAGCTGTCAAGCCTAAAGTAGATGAAAAAAAAAACTCCCCAGCAAGGGCCAATTAGAGAGAAGAGCCCAAAATTCCTACTTGACCCCCAAAGATGATTAGCTAATCCCAGATTGACCTCCCGGGTGAGTGAGAGGGCCAACTCCTCTCTCTCACCTAATGAGAAGGAAGATGGTGGACCTTTGTTACTGCAGCTCAAGCCCCACCTCAGTTGTCCCAGCAGCTCCAATACGCTGTCTCAGTTTCCCTGGGTTGAGAGGGAGTGGGGAAAATACCAACCACATTGATGCCTCATGGTCAGCCCCATTCTCACCAAAAATTCGCCCTTCAGCTATTCTTTACAGCTAATACCAGTACTGGGAAGCAAGGGAACAATGCAAATGTAAGAGTTAACACATTTTTTCCCCATTCTGTAGCCTCAGTCTAGATCGGTGCCCCTTGCAGCTGTTTTTTTTTTAAAGATGCAATTGAAAAACCTTTATAACAGAACACGTACGTAGTTTGGCCCTATTTTGCGAAATGTGTTCCACGTACAGTACCTCCACTTCCCCCAATTTCCAATCTAGTTCCCCGTTTCTCTAGCTATTTTCAGATCTTCTAATTCTGTGTAGAAGCAATGTGTTTTGGCGGATCCATGGCCCCAACATCCACATGTTATTTGACTACATTTGCACAGCACAAAACCTACACAGGTGTTGTGGTAGAGCACATGTTTTCATTGCATGCACATGTTTACATGCAGAGCACATGCTTGCATGCAGAAATGCTCAATCCCCAGCACTTCAAGCTAAGGTAGAGAAAATTTCTGTCTGAAACGCAACGCAGACCTAGATGGCCCAACAATCTGATTCAGTATAGGCAGATACCTATGATGATTGAATCCTATGTTTCAATCCCCACTTATTCAGAGGAATAAAGCCGGTGACAGACCAAGCCCGTGGTCCGGGCAGTGCGTGCGTTGCTCCGGCTGCGTTGCCGCACCGGACGCACACTAGGGGGCTGGATGGGACGTTACTATGTCCCACCAGATCGCAGCCGCAGCGAGGATCGAGCAGCAAGCGAGTGAGGGAGAGGGGGGGAGAGAAGGGGGGGGAGAAGAGGGAACTTCCCTCTTCTCTCCCCCTTCTCTCCCCCCTCTCTTTCGCTCACTCGCTGCTCAATCCTCGCTGCGGATCTCCCATCAGGGAAGAGAAGAGGTCAGGACTATTGGGGACTGCACAAAAGAGAAATGCTTGTGTGTGTGTGTGTGAGTGTGTGTGTGTGTGTGTGTGCAACTTGCGATAGTTACTGCCATTTATATTGTAGCTTTAGTAAACACACACACACACACACACACACACACACACACACACACACACAAGTACAGATGAGTTTCTCTCGGCAACTAGCGAGGGGGAGAGGGGACCTGCAGGGGGGAATCAGCAAATGACAAGACGCTCGAAGGTTTGAAAGGCGCGCTCGCTAGTTACCCCAAGCGAGGAGAAAAATGGCTGCTTTATGAAAACATTCTGCCCCTCTTTCCCTTTGATTGACTTTTGCTTCCTTTCCTTTGATTGGCTCTGGCCGCTCTGTGTCCCGCCTTCAGGGGGCTGGGACACGGACAGAACGGGACAAACGTTGCCAGAGCTGGGCTTGGGGCAGCTGAAGCGTTTACGCGGCCGTGGCTGACGACGTCTGACGGCGGCTGCCAGGAGCAGAAACGGAGCCATGTCACACTGACCAAACGCGCCCGCAGCGTTTTCTGTGCTGCACCCCTGTGCCGCACGGAGCACGGGCTTGGTCTGGCACCGGCTTTAGTGTCCTCTGAATGAAGCAAACTCAGATACAACCCCATGCTTGACTGTCTGTCTTCAAGTTCTGCCTGGACATCCTGCAAAATCTGCTGCAGAATGGATCTCTGAGTTCCAGTTCTATTCCCCTGGGATTTCTACCTCCACCACTCCCGTCCTCCTGCGTAAATTTGGGTTGCTCACAAGAGTTGCTTCCAGAGCCCTTTGCATTTCCGGCATTTCCAGGATGACGTCAGTTCCACCCACATTACACCTGTTCAAACATAAATATTTTCATGCTGTTAGAAATACCAACCAGACCATTTACTAGCGTGGGAGAGGCCCCACCACTGAAACAGATCACTTGTATTCTAAAGTTCCTTTATGTTAAAAACAGCAACTCGTTACCTCAGATTCATGTTCTTTTATATTGTTTGTATTCATTTTCTTGTATTTATTATTCCTACTATTATGTCAGCATCAGTGTACATAGAGGATCTACATTTCAACAGGAGGGGATATAGAGGGAGGGAGGGAGGGAGGGAGGGAGGGAGGGAGGAAAGGGTGAGACATGACAGTCACATGACGTGAGAGAACGTGAGAGACGTGAGAGACGTCTCACGAGTAACGTGAGAGACGTGAGAGACGTCTCACGAGACATGAGAGTAACATGACGTGAGAGACGTGAGAGTAACATGGGGTGGATCTGTAAAGCTACAGTTACATGTAGCCAAGCCGCTGCTGCACCAGAAGTAATTGGCGGTGACATGGTAATGTCATCATATCATCGCCAATTACTTCTGCACACTTGGTGGGGTGAAGCAACCACACCTCCTGCTCTCCTTCTAGGCAAGTGTGTCAGCACTGTGGGGCGTGGCTAGCGCATGCTCCCGTTCCCCCTGTACAGCGTACAGCAAACCCACCTTTTGAAGACCTAAAGAGGGCTCTAGTCTTCAATGTAAACGTGTACATGGTCCTCAGCAGCACAATCATGAAGTCCATGTCTAATAAAAGTTAAGTGTGTACCAGATCATTCCATTTAAATAGTCACATTTCTAGGAATCTCTGTTGGAAGTCAATGTCTGTTTTCATAGTATATACCACATCAGACATATTCACAAGTTTTACAAAAAAAAAAAAATATGTCAGGGACAGAAATTCATCCTTTGCTTCCCTTCTGAAAGCTTCCATAGCCTGATTAAATCTCACCCTGGATCTCGAAGTCAATGTCAATGTTAATAGTAAATAAAGATCCATGCTTAACGTTTTAGCAAGAGTTTTCGAAATATTTAGCACTTGAGTGCTAAGAGAAGTGAGAATTCCAATTGTCAGCACTTAACACTTTCTTATTCACTAATCTCTGGAAATTGTGTCCTGTGAAACAAAAGCACAGTTAAAATGGAAGCCACCAGCTTACAAAAAAAAAAAAATCTGCACTATATCATTCTTTCCTTTTTCCAATAGTGAACTCAAGAACTGCTTGTTTTTATTTGCTGTACTGTACTGGGTACCATATTTCTTCGACACGTTGTCATGTGGCCTCCTGAAAGGTTATTTTGAAATATTCCAGGACAAAATACTTCACAGCTTATTATACCGTACATGACAATACCAGGATCTGTCAAACCTGGACGTGACATTATATTGTACATTTTAAATTACATCAGCAGATGTTCTTGTTAAAAGTTATGGCTCCTTTAAGAGTTGCTGTAACCTTTCCCATCCTGGTGGTGACAGTCAAATTGATGGCTTGCTGATTTTAACAGCACTTTTTTTTTTCAAGCAACATGAAGAGATTAAGAGGTTGTCAGAAAGATATCAAGAGAAGTTAAGGGATTAATTTCAAAAGTCATTTTAAATTAACAACTAATGGCTAGCTTTCTTTGAAAATACTTTTAAAGATGGATGCAGCTGGATGGAATAATCAGTGACAGAGAACTTTTTAGCAGCAATTTAGCTGTGTTGTGGTGACCTTCCCAGGTACCATTCTAATTGTCCTTATGCAGACATTTTCCAATTAATAAACTGATTACATTTTCGGCATAATTTGTTTGTCCTCAATAAGATGATGAAACTTTGAAGTACTAGTTAATATGACAATGTGACATAGCTGAAATTACAGTGTGGATCATTCCAAAGAGGCATGACCTCCTTATTGTTGAAAAGAGAAGCAGTGTCAAATTGAAAGTTAGGCATTTTTAAAGAAAAATCAAGATCTTGACTGGCAAAACATTTGAATTCTTCAACATATACGCTCCAAAAATAGGCACATTTGATATACTGCAGAATCAATTGCCATACTCTTTGTACTGAAAAATAAAACGGTGATTTGAGTAGCCATTTTGGGAGTTGAAAAGAGCACTGATTGAGATGTGGAGCAGCACCTGCCTCCATATAGCAGTATTAAAATAACTGACACTAAACTAGGCCTCCTTCCCATGACTGATCCAGTTTCAAAACATAATGTCCTTTCTTGACTGAGCCAAAAGGTGGTAAGCACAATATGAACTAGAGTGGCCAGATGCAAAGGACGACTTTTTACCATCGGTAGTTGTGAACAAAAGAGAATTTCAGCAGGTACAGCTTTTCTCACCCCTGTATGACAAACCGCAGCAGCCCAAATTCACTCCAATTTAGCTATTATAAAGATGCCCATTTCACCTTTGCATCTGATTACCCTACAACCTACTTTGCTCTGTCTTTCCCTACTATTGTTCATAGGGCAAGAATTTTGAAGCAGGCTGGATGATACTTTGCAGACTGGCTTGGTCCCCTGAGATGAAGGTCGTGAACACACTGTGAGTGGGACACTGCTGCTTAATCACGGTGTGTGTGTCTGTTTGTCCGAATCACTTGTAGAGGGGCAGTTTGGATGAACCGCCCCCATGTGATTAAGCAGCAGTGCCCTGAAAAAGGGGAGGGGACAGGACACACACACTCATGCTGCATTCACATCCTCCATCACTTTGGGCCAGGCCAGTCAGTGAAATATTGTCTGAACCAGCCAAGAGCTTAATAAGCCAGGGTGGTGTAGTGGTTTGGGAGTCGGACTTAGACCTGGAAGATCCAGGTTCAAATCCCCGCTCAGCCACGAAGCTTCCTGGGTGACCTTGGGCCAGTCACTATCTTTCAGCCCCACCTACCTCACAGGGTTGTTGTGAGGACAAAAAGGAGGGGAGGAAATATGTACACCACTCTGAGCTCCTTGGAGGAAGGGTGGTATAAAAATGTGACAAATAAATAAAATAAAAAATAAATAAATAAGTGATGCCGTGAATCTGGGTGATTGCATGGTGGCAATACTGAAGAGGGAAGGGCAGGAAAAAAAGAGAATCTATTGTACCAGAAAGCACGGATAGACAAGAAAGTAATTTCTTGCAGGCATTTTTCAGGTTTCTCCCTGAAAATAGTTATCTTTTAAAAAAAAAGGTCCTTTTAATTGAAGAGCTATAAGGAAAATTTGTTCAGGAAGGCAGGAGGGCTCAAAACATAACTGTTTTGTCTGGCGTTTGCACTCTATGCCTCTGTAATAGTGTTTTGGTTCTGCTGTTTTTCTGGCCCAAATAGTTGTCCCCCCAATGATTTTATCATGTATTCATTGTTTTTATACATTGTATATTTCTGTGGAAACTTGTAAGCTGCCTTGGGCATTTGCTTCAGCATGGGAAAGGTGGGATATAATTTTTTTTAATAAATCTTTGCTTGCTAGGAAGTAAACTTGCTCCCACCTTCCAGTGGTCCATCCAATGAATGCAAAGCCACTTCAATAACTGACCCTGTTTCCCTGAAAATAAGACCTCCCCTGAAAATAAAACCTAGCTAGGATCACCAGACAGACAGACAGACACCCCCAGCACTCCCCGCAACCCCCTCGGCACTTACTTTGACTGATTTAATTCATTCTTTCCCGAGGGTGCAAGGCTCTGAAAGGCCTGCACTTGAGTCCTCCACCATAGAGACGATGTGCTAGAGAGGCCTGCAAGGAGGCTGCAACCTTACAGAGTCTCTCTAGCATGTTGTCTCCATGGTGGAAGACTCAAGTGCAGGCCTTCCAGGCCTTGCAGAGCCTTGCACCCTCGGGAAAGAATAAAGCTTTAATCAGTCAAAGTAAGTGCCGGGGGGGGGGTCTCACCACAGGTTGGGAAAATAAGACCTCCCTGAAAATAAGACCTACTGCATTTTTTGGAGCCAAAATTAATAAGACACTGTCTTATTTTGGGGGAAACACGGTATATGTTACATTTTATTTTATTTTATTAATATTGAATATAAGAGCCTGCCTGTAGCTTTTGCTGGCTGTTCTGCAGCCACTTCCCAGTCTGTGAGGCTCCTTCAGATCACCCCACCACAACGTTTCCAACTATGGGCCTATTAAGGTGGCCTTCAAGAAACATCGATGAGAATAGCTGGTGTGAAGAAAAAAAGAGCACCCCATATAGAGAGAAGAAACACTGAAAATGTGCTGAGCTCCTGGGAAAGAGCTGTGATGTTTTTGCCTCGGGAACAAACATCACTTGTGTAACGTGTGAGTATTTGCATCAGTGCTAAGGAATTGCACCAAGGCCCAAGCTGAAGGACACAATTAACAGACTTAATGTGATTACTGTGTAGCTTCAAGTGGCAGGTGGTGGTCTGAATATGGCCCCTATATTTTTTTTTAAAATCCATGTATGTGTATAAAACTAGCATATCAGATAAAAGACTGGGTTAGAACTAGGGGAGAGAGCACATACGTAGCTCAGTCACAAAGTACATACTTTGCATGCAGGAAGTTTCCACTTTCAAGATTCTCAGATAACAGGACTGGGGAAGACCTCTGCTTGGAATCTTGGAGAAATTCTGCCAGCAGAGTTGACACTACTGGGCTAGATGGACCAATAGTTTAACTTGGTGTAAGGTAGATTACGGTTCAACTCTTCTCCCTGACATGCTAGTTTTCTGTATCCAATGAGTTATAGAGCCTGCTCAGAAGAAAGACCAATCTTGATCCTTCCCCTACCAGGCTCTTCTAAAGTGCCCAGTGTTGGAAGGTGCAGGAGCCAGATTGCTGTGTGCTGAGCTGAGGAGTATGCACTGCATTCCCTGCTTTGATTGAAGAGCCATGCGAAGGAAGGGGCCAGCAAGGAGGCCTGTGGTGGAGTTGGGGGGAGGTGGCAGGCACTGGCGTCGCTCGAGGTGGGGTGGAATGGTAAGTTCCACACTGTGCTACCTCCATTTACTCCCCAGCACGAGGAGTCCCCGCCCCCTCGCCATTAGAGTAATTCAGTGCGGCGAAGACAACACGCAGTAGACTCCCTGTGCATTGCCTTCACCACACTGAATGGGTCCGACGGCGAGGGAGCGGGGCCGCCTCGTGCCGGGGAGTAAATGGAGGTTAGCACAGTGAGGAACTTACCGTTCCACCCTACCTTGAGCGACACCACTGGTGGCAGGCATCTGTTCAGCACCACTCTGCATGGGCCCAATCCACCACCCAATCCACACATTTGAATCATGGATGGGCTGGCTGTGTGGAGGAGAATTCAAACATTTATAATAGGGCCCAGCTGGATCAGACTAAAGGCCTATCTAATCCAATAGCCTATTTCCTACAGTGGCCAAAGAGAAACCTCTGAGAAGTCTACAAGCGGGATTCGAAGGGTAATAGATTACTACTGCTTCCTAGTAATCGATATTCACAGGCAAACTGCATTTGGACCTGGAGCAATTTGCTTCCCATCTTCAGTGTCATGGTACAGTACAACAACAGGTCCATATAATGTGAGACCTGGAGTTGGGGATAAGCAGTGAGGTGGCCAAGTTTGCGGATGACACTAAACTTTTCCGGGTGGTGAAGACAAGCAGGGATTGTGAAGAGCTCCAGAAGGATCTCTCCAAACTGGGAGAATGGGCAGCAAAATGGCAAATGCGCTTCAATGTAAGTAAGTGCAAAGTGATGCACATTGGGGCAAGAAACCAAAACTTCACATACACGCTAATGGGTTCTGAGCTGTCTGTGACTGATCAGGAGAGAGATCTTGGGGTACTGGTGGACAGGTCGATGAAAGTGTCGATCCAGTGTGCGGCGGCTGTGAAGAAGGCCAATTCCATGCTCGGGATCATTGAAAAAGGGATTGAGAATAAAATGGCCAATATTATGCCATTGTACCAATCGATGGTAAGGCCACATCTGGAGTATTGCATTCAGTTCTGATCACCACACCTCAAAAAGGATATAGTTGAATTGGAAAAGGTGCAGAGAAGAGAGACCAAAATGATCAGTGGGCCGGAGCATCTCACTTATGAGGAAAGGCTACAGCGTTTGGGGATCTTCAGTCTAGAAAAAAGGTGCCTGAGGGGGGGGAAATGATTGAGATATATAAAATTATGCATGGGATGGAGAGAGTGGATAGAGGGAAGTTCTTTTCTCTCTTGCACAACACCAAAACCATGTGACATGCCCTAAAATTGAGTGGAGGGAGAGTTAGAACAGACAAGAAAAAATATTTCTTTACACAGCGTGTAATTAATCTGTGGAACTCCTTGCCACAGAATGTGGTGATGGCACCTGGCCTTAGATGCCTTTAAAAGGGGATTGGATAGTTTCATGGGGGAAAAGTCCATCGCAAGCCATAAGCAACCTCCTGGTTTTAGAAGTAGGTTTTCTCTGTATGCCAGGTGCAAGGGAGTGTCAACAGGTCAGGATACAGGTATCTTGTTGTTTTGTGTGCTCCCTGAAGCATCTGGTGGGGCCATTGTGAGATACAGGAAGCTGGACTAGATGGGCCTTTGGCCTGAACCAGCAGGGCTCTTATGTTCTTATGAGCCTGCCTACCACATGTTGCAGCTTTCAGCTTATTGTCATATGTTACTAGTTCCCATATTTGTAAACAGTTGGAATTTTGATACTTATGGCCTTTAGCAACTAACACAATTGGATTGGAAGTCAAATGAAATGTGAAAATGTTCAGATGGGTGTAAAATTCTGGAACAGTTTGCCTGGGACAGTTGTGAGAGTCAAGGATATTTGGTTGTCTGGATATTTATTTATTTAATTTGCTTGCTTGCTTGCTTACTACAATATTTATACTGCTTTTCTCAATAGACTCAAGGAGGTTTACATAGGCAGGCTGAACATAAATCCATTTTTCAATGAGATTTTTACAAGTATTATTCCATGTCATGAGACAGTCTCATTGAACCCCCATTTCTCCAGGTTTTCCCCTTCATATTGCAGTTGTCATCCTGGCTGCTGGCTCTTGCACTTTCCAAGCTCTCACAGGCAGCTGCAACCAAGCTTCAGACCAACTTTTCAAGGATGTTATCTGGCTTTTTTGCCAGCGGGCTCCTCCACACTTTACTCCTCCACACAGACACGCCAGCGGCATCAGTCTCTCATCCAAGCAACCAATCCTACTTAGCTTTTTCATGCAAAAAGACCTCCAGACTGCACGTCCTTGCCCATATTTGTAAACAGTTGGAACTTCAATACTTATGGCCTCTAGCCATTCTTTTGAGATCATCATATGATTTTTTTTCAGCACAATCCTATGCACATCTACTCAGAAGTAAATCCCATTGTGTTCAATGAGGCATACTCCCAGGAAAGTGTGGATAGGATTGCAACCTCATAGTAGTGTGTCAGGAAGTGTGTCAGGAAGTAGTGTGTTCAGTAGTGTGTCAGGAAGGGCTTTTTCTCACCTAACCTCTTCGGGAGTTCCTGTTTCCTTAAGGCATCTCAAGTAGACACAGGATATGGACTGGTATGTATATTGACATTTCCATAACATTTTCTTTGGGAAATTATAGTGAACAGCAGAGGCGTTTCTATGGTAGGGGCTGTACCGTATGTTGCGCCCCATCCTAGTCCCCGTTTACAAACTGGAATGAGGAGGCCTCGCCCCCTCGCCATCGGAGCCATTCCGCGCGCCGAAGGTGACGGGCAAGGAGTCTCCTGCCCGTTGACTTCGCTGCGCGGAATGGCTCCAATGGTGAGGGGACGGGGCCTCCTCGTTCTGGTTTGTAAACGGGGACTAGGACGGGGCGCAACTTTGTAAATGGGGACTAGGACGGGGCGCAACTTACAGTATCTCCCCTACCGTAGAAACGCCTCTGGTGAACAGCTCTGCTTATGGGCCACAGCCCAGTATTAGAGAATACACTTTGCATGCAGAAGGTCCCAGGTTCAATCCCCACTTGTTTTTAATGGGATAGGAGGAGTTGCGGACTTCCTTGGTGGCGAAGGAGAGTTGCTCTGGAAGGTCCTTGGTTTTCTTACAGCTCCATGATGAATCACTGAGCTAGTTTCATAAAATGATGAAGGGACACCAATGAACTTGGTCAGTGAGTTCCTCTTTTTCAGTGGAAACCCTTTAACCAACATGTTGCTTAACCAAAATGGGGAAACAGAAAACTCTTCCATTCAGTTTGAATTATTGTTAAGGTTGTATTTGTATTTCTGTTTTTTTACCCCTCTCATCAGTTGTTTGTAACTAAGCTAGAAAGAATCTCTCTTGGCTGGAACCCAGAAGCCTGGTGCTCAGCTTGAGTGGAACATTATTTTTTTTAAACTTTGAAAATATTTATTGAATCATGTTTTAATTAGCAGGAAAAAAACATTTTGTTTATTTTCAACGGGGTTTTTTTCTCCACATTTAAAGGGTAAAATCTCCCCGCTTTGTGTTCCACTTGCATAAAGGTGACTGGATGGCTGCTTGGCACGAGGCAGAGCAATGTACTTGATTTCCTGCCCTTACTTTTTGGAAGAGAGAAAATTGGCAGCTCCAGCGATGCGTGGGGAGCTACTTTCTGCATCTTGCTATCCAGATGAAACACCATCATATTTTACTCATATGGATATGTTCTTTTGATTTCTGTGTGTGCAGGGATTGTTTTTGTTCTGTGAAAAACCTCCTTGCAATGCCCAAATACCACATTATCAGACCCAGGTGTAGCAGTTGATTCTTCAGCATCCATCAGAAACTAAACCCAGATAGGGTGGAGCTGCTTTATGGCTGGGAGCTGAGGAACCTGGAAAGTGGTGGATTTACGTACAGTCAGTTCTCTTTATATGTGAATTCGCTATCTGTGAATTCGCTATCTGCGAGGGACAGGATTGTCACCTATCTCTCCGTATCCGCGGTCTGTTCTCGTTATCTGCAATCTCATCAGGTCCATTTTTCTCTTAGCTTTTTTTCGCTGGTCTCCACATTGCTCTGGGAGCAAATTTCCCTGCCTTGCTGCATTTACTGTAAAGGGTAATCTATCTCTTCTGGAGTTTGTGTGTGTGTGTGTGTGTGTGTGTGTGTGTGTGTGTGTGTTCTGTTGAATGCCAGTTGCAACACAATGGGAACTTTTTGTGCTCTCTCTGGGCTTCCAGGATACTGTACAATACTTTTTATATTTCCATAATGTTGTTAGGAAGGAATAATAATTAATTTGCTAGAGTTAGGAATTTTTCTATAACAAAGGGCCAATGTGGTATACTGGATGCTGGCCCCGCTATCACCCAGCCCATAGCCTTCAAGTTAAGATTCAGGTTCACAATGTTCATATAGTGCATGGCGAAGAGGGTCCCCTGGAACCTAACCCAATTTTTCCCATAGGCTCAATGATTCGGTATCTGCTAATTCGGTATCCACTAGGTTTTCCAGGAACCTAACCCTAACGGATAATGAGAACTGACTGTACCTTAGATAGAGCCATACTCTTGCTGAAATTCTAGATTCTCAGGTTGGGAGTTCTCTGGATGTGGGCTCCTGAGGGCTCAACCATTGACAGAGGCAGATGGTAGACCAGGGGTGGGGAACCTCAGGCCCCAGGGCCAGATCAGGCCCCCGAGGCCATCCGGTCCGACCCCCGGAGAGATTGCCGGGAGGCCGCCCAACTGGCCCCTGGAGGCTCCGCCGGGTCCACGCGTCACCTCCAGAGGCCGGGAGAAGGCCTTTGCATGTCCTCCCTGGCCGCCGCCTTGACCCCTTCTCACCAGGCCGTTGGCCATTTTGCAAATGTGTACCACGCCGATGAGGGCAAGGTCTTGCCCTCTTGCCGTCATCGGCATGGTACACCGAAGGTGACGCGCAGAACCGGCGGCGGCTTCGTACGGTGAGCGCGGAGCCTCCGGAGGCCGATGGGGGGCAGGGGCAAAAATTAAATAAATAAATAAAAATGGCGGCCGGCCCTCAAGCAAATTTCTAATATTTAAAATGGCCCTCGCCAGGGAAAAGGTTCCCTGCCCCTGTGGTAGACCAAAGTAGCGAACTAGATTGGCATTTTTGACCTTTTTAATGTTCTTATCCTGTTTCCCACCAGCTGCCTCTAGGAAGCCCAAAAGCAGACGAGAAACAGACACTTCTCTCCGGCCATTGCTCCCCTGCAACTGGTATTCAAAGGCAGACTGCCACTGAACCTGGAAGTAGTACAGAACCATAATGACTAGTAGCTACAAATAGACTTTTCCCCCATGAATTTGCCCAGTCTCCTTAAAACCATCCAAACTAGTGAATATCACAAAAAATGTAGTGTTTTTTTTTTTAAAAAAAGGACCTCCTTTTGTCTGTCTTAAACCTCCCACCAATCCGATTCATTGGATGAGTCCTGATTCTAGGACTGTGAGAGAGGGAGAAATCTCTCTCTCTCTCTCTCTCTCTCTCTCCCTCTCTCTCTCTTCTTGGTCCAGAGACATCGTTGCGGGGGGCCCTGGGCCCCAGGGTGCAGAGGGCGCAAGCTTCAGGGGGGCACAAAATGTCTGGGGCGTTTTTTGGGGGGTCCGGGTTTTTCCACGTTTTTTTTTAATTTAGCACCCAGCTTCCCCCCCCACTGCACCCCCAGGGTGGCAGCTGCTTCGTGTGCAACCCCCCAGGCACAGGTGGGCATTATCGGCTGGGCGCGGGGGCGAGATTTTACTTAACTGGCCGGCAGCAGCATTTCGATCCTCCTTTGGGGCCGGCAGCCCTTTTGTGAGGGCGAGACTCTCTAGGACGCAGGTGTACCTAGTCTCAGTGGTCAGTCCTCCACAGTCCTCTCTAGGCTCTGTGCAGTCTCAAGCCTCAATCCTATCCTTTCCCTCTCACACCAGTGCAGCTGTGGGGCTGGAGCACACACGGTATCCTGAGCGTTGGGGGTGTCCTAGAGGTCTCCTCTGGGTAAGGGAACATTTGTTCCCTTACCTGGGGTTAACCTCCCGCGTTGGAGTGAATCTACCCGGACCTGCACCAGTGATTTTGTTGGCATGTCCGAGTGGACTCGGATCAGTGGACTGAGGCCTGGAAGGGGGATAGGCTATCACCGGGGCCACTGCCGCCAATGCCTCCCCTTTCCAGCCCACACTTTGCCCTCCATTCCGCCTCGGTCTCCTCTGAGTCCCACAGAATGGATTCTCAGGCTGCTGGAAGGGAACTACCACAGCTTCCTGTGTGCTGGCAGTTTTTTAATTTGCTGGAGTGGCATCGTGACACTCCTTGGTTGGAGGACTGGAACAAGACAGACAGGAATGTGAGCCAATCGGCAGGCTCATTCCATGTTTTGGAGGGAAAAATCATAGAAACACAAAGGATTCAGCAGGAAACACAGAGAATTCATCACAGAGCTATTCCAGCAAAATAACATGTACATACTTGGTGACATTGCTGTTTCCCACATCATATCATCTGATTACATGACCATAGCAGTCTGTGGAGTCACTTGTCATCCCATGGAGCAGCACAGCTTGCATAGAGGAGAGGGAACGATGCCATTTTCTAGTGCTGCCGATGGGAGGCCTGTCCGCCGGCCTGCACACATAGCTGCCAGCCATGGGTGCTGCAGCCTTGTTGTGCAAGCTGGCAGCACATCACTTCTGCCACTGCGCCACTGCGCCGGCATTTCCGCCAACAAAACGCTTAGCTAGGATTGGGCCTTGGGACATCTTGAGCTACAAGCCTTCAAGCTCACACATGCAGGTTGACCACGGTAGAGGAAGCAAGTAAACACTATGCTGGAATTTTCCCAGCCTAAAAAATACGTTATTTCCCTACAGGATGGCTTGATGATGGCTTGTGACAAGATCATTATCCTCAGTAGCATGAGAACAGACATGCTCAATTGTTTTGATTTATTTGCAACATTTTTCAGAAGTACTTCCAGTATTATTATTATTATTATTATTATTATTATTATTATTATTAAACAGTATTTATATACCGCTTTTCAACAAAAAGTTCACAAAGCGGTTTACAGACAAAATCAAATGATGGCTCCCTGTCCCCAAAGGGCTCACAATCTTTAAAAAAAAAAATGCAGAACACCACCAGCAAACAGTCACCAGAAAAGACATTGTGCTGGGGTAAAAGGGGGGCAGTTACTCCCCCCCTGCTAAATATAAGAGGAGCACCAATTGAAAAAGTGCCTCTTGCACAGTTAGCAGGGGTAACTATATATTCACAAAGCACATTTTTGTATCTTTAAAAAGTATAGAAAGGAAACTAATATCAGCCTTGAAGCATCTTCTCTGCAAGAAAATTCATTTGGAGTTTTTCAGTTCAGAAAAACCACGAATAAGGGGGAAATGACAAGGGTTTATAAATGTGTGAAAAGTAAAGAGAAATTAGAGGAAAAAAGCACTTCTCCCTTTCTTGTTATCCTCTGTGGGGTCATTTGATGAAGTTGGTTGAAAATAGATTCTAGAAGGACAAAAGGAAGTACTGTACAGGTGCAACCCCCATATCCATGGAACCGTTACCCGCGAATCCGCTTATCCATGGTTCACCACAGCCCCCCCCACACACACACACCATTACCTTTTATCTTCATAATGCTGGTACCAAGCCAATGTTTTTCTTTCTTTACCAAAACGTTATAAGCAACATGCTGCTTATAACGATGAAGCAGGCAAGCAGCCTAAATGCTGGAGAGGTTGCGTTAACACGAAGCAGGAAGATGCTCTACTCGCTGTAGACGAAGTAGAGTGCCCACTGAGGAATGTTTATTCCCCACCAGGCAGCAGAGGGTGTGGGGAGGGCGGAGCAGGGTGTTCTGGGAAGGGGGGGATTGGTCAGTCAGGCCCAGGAAAGGGCAGGGATCGGCGGCTAAATTCAGAAAGAGAGCTCACTGGCAACATCGAATGGTGCAAGATGCCAACCAGAGGCGTCGCTCCGGTAGGGGCGGGGCTGTAAGTATCGCTGCGGTTACAGTCACTTTACCGAGCGAGGAGGAGGCAGCCCCGCCCCCTCACTGTCCGAGCCATTCGCCTACGGAGAAAGCAGCAGGCAGGGTCTCTTCCCTGCCGGTTTCTCCGTAGGGGACTGGCTCGGACAGTGAGGGGGCGGGGCTGCCTCCTCCTCGCTCGGTAAAGTGACTGTAACCGCAGCGATACTTACAGCCCCGCCCCTACCGGAGCGACGCTTCTGATGCCAACTTATTTTCATGGGCACTCCTTAGGATACAACCTTATGTAATTATCTAGCACAAGATATGATGGCCACAAGTTCAGACATCTTTCAAAAGTATTAGGCAAATGTATGAATGAATCTATCAATAGCTCTTAATTATGATTATTAAATTAACAGCCCAATTCTCTCTACATTTTAGACCAGCAGAGCGGTGCTCCACCGGTCTCGGGTGTCACAAGGCATTTTTGCGTCACCTGGTGAGGACGCCGGCACCACTCTCACTGCCCCAGATCCAGTGGAGTGCCTGCTGGGGAAAGTGAATTCACTGTCGGGCAGCGGAGGGGCATGTGGAGGGCGGAACGAGGTGTTCCGGTGGGTGGGATTAGTCAACCGGGTCCGGGAAGGGGGAGGTATCGGTGACAGCCTCCTCTTCTAGAATCCTATCCCCCTTTCCAGGCCTGGCTGCCGTTAGATGGGTCTCTCGGATTTGCACCAGCAAAATAGCTGGCGCACATCCGAGTAGCCCCATCAAGGTGGCTTGGGCTTTACCAGGGGGGAAGGAAATGAATGTTCCCCTGTACTTACTTCCCGGCAGCCTGTCTCATGCCCTGGTTGCGACGGAGGCTGCATCGGCCTTGCTGCATCGCAGAGTTAGACAGGATTGCGCCGTTAGACAGTGTTAGACAGGATTGGGTTAGACAGATTGCACTCCAGGTTCAGAGATAGTATATCCCTGAGTACCAGATGCTTGGAAGAAACAACGGGAGATGGCCATCACTTGCATGCTCTGCTTGTGAGTTTCCGGAAGGATCTGATTAGCTACAGAATGTAAGACATGATTAATCTTGATCTGATCCAACAAAGAAATGCTTATGTCATTTTTATAGTTTAAATTTTTGGTAATTTTCCCAACATACCCCACTTGCAAATACAGCAGAAGAACAAAATATCCAGGTTGAAATTAATGGGCTTTTACTGGCTATATTTGATTGGATGGGCTATATTAGCATAGAAGGTAGGTCCCAACTTTTAAATTATCTAATTACAGTTTGCTAATGTGCAAAATGTATTACTACAAAATTAACAGAATCAAGGTTCAAAATGCAGAAATTGTTATAAATATCATGTCTAAAATTCAATCAGTGTACAACGAAACTAACATTATACAAACATGAATTATTCAGAATTTAAAATTGTTGAATACAGTTTGACTATATAATCCTCTTCAGTAGTTTTGTATTACATTAACCTTGGAGAGTTTCATAACCTCATAACTTCAGACCACTTTAGAGGTCAGAGGTGAGGCTGTTATAAATTCGCTCCCAATTAGCAATATCTAAATAACAAGTTCTATCTCTTGTAACAGTGTCTATTTTAAAACTTCTGTAAAGGAAGGTTCTCAGCATGTACTGAAATATAAAACATGCCTTTCTCTCAAAATTCTGCAGTCTGGAAAGAAAAAAAAAGATTTTGCAAACTAGGTGAGATGTAAATAACACATTCAGAAATTTTAAAATTTGGAATTAATCCTGTTTGTATAATGTTGCTCTCATTGTAGACCTGATTGACTTTTAAATGCAATATTTATAATAATGTATTTGTCTTTATTGATACTATAATAATACATTTTACATTACTCATCTATAGTTTTTTTTAAGATGGGCTTTAAATTCTATGCAAATATTGCAGGAGTTATTACTTAGAGGTTAGCTCTCTTTTTTGTTCTTTGATATTGCTGTCACATAAAAAAATGCTTGTATTTTTAAGTTAATTGGCTGCTGTCCTTGTCTAGCCTTTGAAGGTGGTGTTCTGGGTCATGGTGTCCAAAGAAAAGATAAGAAAACACTCTGAAGTAGATGCATATTAATAAATCAGAAACCATATGGTGCATTTTCACAAAAACATATTTGCATTTTGTGGGAGGAAAAAAAAGAGAAATAATAGATTAGTTAAGCAAAACGGAGGGAATTATGGACTAGACCTCATTATAATGAATTCACCCAAGAAGTCTATCTGTTGACAAAATGAGTTTAGGTGTCTCTATGCATGCATATGTGCTCTTTTGTTGTTGGTATTAGGGCTTCTGGGATAACAAGGGTAGTTACTTCTGTGAAGTATTAGATTTGACAACTTAATATTTTTCATATCAAGTCTTCAAAAGGAGAGAACAGACAAAATGTTGAAAATTTTTGCCATTGGAACTTTTAGAAATTTGGCCCTCTTTCAGATGTTCTTATATTTTGTTACAGGTGTCATATTGCTTTGGCTCATTTATTTATTAAGACTATTTCTTGTCTACGTTCATTTCACACCATGGGTTTTTTTTCCACAGGACTAATCTCTCAGCAAGCAACTTGTTTCTTGTTGTACCGTTATGTCAAGGATGTCTAGAATATTCTATAGCTGGTAATCATGGGTAATAACTGGTAGTAGCATAAAATATGTGCAGTATCTAAGGTAGATATGAGCTTCGTATCTCATTCAGCCCATACATAGCACTATATGCACTCAGTAGCAGGAAAATAATCATCACCATAATAGCCATATTAGTTTTATCATCCCAGATAGAGCTGCACTGCACATGCAATTACAGTTTTACCTCTTCCTTATCAAGAAGGAAGTGTTGTCTGGAAAAAAAGAACCTGAAACTGGCATTTTAGACTGATCATATCAACTGATCAAGTGACAAGGACATTTGTTCTTCCATAGTACCCTGATCCTGAGGGTTGCTTTTTTTTTCATTACTTTAAAAATAGAAGTACTGTACTGTACATTCTTAGAGTTGACATTCATGTCTTTAGTTACGTGAAAATAAAATGCTTGAGTGGAAATACATACTTCTAATGGAGAAAGAAGATATAGGATCAGTTTTGAATCTTACTGGGTAGGTGGGCAGAAGTGTTGCTGCGGGGTGGTGAGCCCCCAGGCGACAAGCGGGGGTGACAAAGCAGCGTGGCGGGGCAACCACACATTTTTGGTGACGGGAACAGTGGGTGGCGGAGACGGTGATGGTTTTGGCCCACCCTCCCACCCTGCACCTCAGAAGGGATTTGCCGCAGTGGCAGCAGTAACGTCACTTCTGGTGGTGACATCGGGGTGGGCCGCATTGCATGCCACTGTGGGTGGGCCTTACTGGGTGTCTATCTACCCCATCCCCTGCAAAACAGGGGTATCTGGGGCTGAAGCGTAGTTATTCTGGTGGAGTCAGCACAGCGGAAGGGCAGGTAACCGTACAATAAGTAGCTGGTGTCCTCATCTGGTGGAGGTTCAGGTTCTGGTGGGGTCCAGGCTGGTAGCAAGGGTGTCATCCAGAACTGGTGGTCACTCCACTCCCCGGATGGTCTCCGGGCAGACCTGGGAGCAGGTCTGAGTACTCCTGGGGCTGCCTCCGGGCAGACCTGGGAGCAGGGTGAGTACTCCTGGGGCTGCCTCCAGTCGGGAAGGACCTTTGGAAGCTGCAAGCTTCCCTTGCTGTCCCTCCGTTCTGGGGTGGCTGCAAACAGAGGCTTGTCAAGGGGTTCCCTGCTCACCTTTCCCCTCTCTGGAGTTCCCTCCTCCATTCTCCTCCTGCTGCCATTGCCCAGCCCTTTATGGCCCAGCCCATTGCCCAGAGCATGGCCGCCCCTGCCCCCACCGGAGACAGAACTCCCGAATCTCCCGGCTCTTGCAGGCCTTCCTGGGAGTCTCCACCCCCGCCAGACACTTTTAGGCCAGGATCCACATCGGGGAGCCAGGCATCGTGGATTGCCGAGGCTCTGGATCTTGCCTGGCTGTACTGTCGCCACCCTCTGCCACAGCGGGCTGATACGTTGCCCCACCGTTCGCCACTGTCACCTCTCAGCCCGCTACTCGTCCTGACACAATGACATCATCACCAGTTACTTCTGGGTCTTCAGGTATTTGGAGGCCAGAAAATGCAGGTAGGAGGCTCTGGGCGGGTAGGAGGGCCCTTCTCAGCATTCCCGAGAGGCTCGGCTAATGGTAGGAGCCTCTCAGGAGCGAAAATGCGCACCAAAAGTGCTGCATCGAAGCGGGGTTCCGATGGTCTGGCGTTCTGAGTACCACCAGCAGTTGGCCGAAGTACCACTGGTGGTACTAGTACCACTGTTTGAGAACCCCTGCTCTAAACTGAATACTGGCTCATCCCTCAAGAGCATCCCAGAGCTGATGTCTCCATTCCTGGGAAGGCTTTTGCTCTGCCACATTGCTGCTCATATAATTACAGTATCCCATTTCTACCACCAAACGTCCTGCATTAAGCTAAAGAGCTTTACAAAAAAGCAGGCTGTGTTTGGTCTGATGAGAGATAGGTTGCTCTTAAGGGGAAGTTGTTGTGAGTCCCTCTGAGATGGGGATCTTCTCCAATCAAGACAGAGAACAGCTCAATGGATGCTGTCAAAGCATGCACAGTCTTCCCAACATCCATTTTCACACATCTGAAGGCATTGTTAGATTCCCAAGATCACATTCTGGCCTTTTAAAAATTCACATGTGGAGTGACCCTAATATGTTCCTTATTCTAGCAATGAGCTGGGGGTGAGTGGCAAGATCCAGCAAGGTCTTAAGGGTGCAATCCTGTGTAACTCTTGCACTGGTGTAACAGTAGATCCCCCAGTGTAAGAGCACTTATGTCAGTGTAACTTGCCATATGCCAACGGACGCAGGACGGACACCGGCACAACCCCCCTCGGACACCTCACATGTGCAATTCAGATGCAAAATGGACGCTGGTGCAACTTGACCAGTGCAGGGCCTGCAGGGGGCATTCCGGGGGTGTCTGAATGCCCCCAGAATCCCCCCTGTGCCGGCGGAGTTGCGCCGGTGTCCGTTCCGCGTCCGAACTGTGCATGTGAGGTGTCCAAGTTACACAGGATTGGGCTGTCAGTCTCACTTTTGGATATATTCAAGATTAAATTTCAAAACTGTAAAACCATTTGGCATACATACCTATAACATGAGTGGGCCAGTGGTATGCTGGGTCTCCAAAGGAATAATCAAATGTAGGGTCAGACTCAGGGGGAAACCAACATTTGTGCTTGCTCTAAATGCCCCCTGGATGAACCCTAGAATTATGGATGGGTGGATAAAGGGGCCCTAGAAGTACCCTTTGTTATTCTTAAATCATGCTATAGCCAGATCTTTAGTCTACAATCCTATGCACACTTACCTGGGAGTGGGTCCCATTAAAGTCAATGGGACTTACTTCTAAGCAGACATGCATAGGATTGGGAGGGTATACCTTTTTAAATCCTGCAGTGCTTCACACCTAGATAAAAGCGGTGCTGAGTATTTTCTCCCATATGTATATCATCAGGCAAACATAACAAGTAGTGCCTGTTCAAGATAAGTGTAGTTGTATTTGCTGAAACATACATCCAACATAATCAGTAAAGCAATCAACATGGAGAGAAGTTTACTGTATGCTCCAAATCTGTTATTTATCCACAAGAGTAGCACATCCCTAAACAGAAGATTTTTTTTTTCAATTTCTTGCTCTGAAATGAAATTGGGAAGCAATATACGAAGCAAAGTCCAGCTGGGAGTGGGAGGAAAATCCTTCTAGAAACAAAACGGAAGTAAACGGATAACTAGTTAAATCACAGCTACAGAATTGCTACCATTAAAAAAAATGGGGAAAAAAAGTTCCTTGCGTAAAATAGATGTCTATCCATCACCTGTAGCTGAAATCGATCCAAATGTGAAGCTAGTTTTTCTGTCACGTGTAACGGTGATGCTGAGGCACATGTCAAAATGGTAGTTCAGAGAAGAGTGAGTTTTAGAGTGTAATCCGAGGATTTGTCCACTGAAATACTGGACAAAACATTTCCTGCACTATAGAGATGGCATTTTGCATTTGGTCAATGATTAATAAAACGAAAATTAATAAAACTGAAACTGCAACATGGTGGTAGAGCCCAGGCTAATAATAATCTATGTATAAAAAGGTAAAGGTGACCCCTGACAATTAAGTCCAGTCGTGTCCGACTCTAGGGTGTTGTGCTCATCCCCATTTCAAAGCCGAAGAGCCAGCGTTGTCCGAAGATGCCTCCGTGGTCATGTGGCCGGCATGACTCTCCTTGCCGCAGCGTGTAGCATGCAGCTGGAACACGGAGCGCTGTTTACCTTCCCGCAAGCGGTACCTATTTATCTACTCGCATTGACATGCTTTGGAACTGCTAGGTTGGCAGGAGCTGGCCAAGCAATGAGCGCTCACCCCGTCGCGGAATCGAACTGCCGACCTTTCGATCGGCAGCTCATGGTTCAGCAGTTTAACCCACTGCGCCACCCGCTGGCCTAATCTATGTATACTTTCCTGCATTTCTTTTCCTTGGCAGTCCAAAAATGTATACAGTAGTGGAATTCTTACCCCATTATAAGGAACCCAATTGTGCCCCCACTCACTTTTTCCAGCACTGCAATGGTTGTGCAATGGACACAGGTATCTTGTTGCCTTGTGTGCTCCCTGAGGCATCTGGTGGGGTCACTGTGTGATACAGGAAGCTGGACTAGATGGGCCTTTGGCCTGATCCAGCAGGGCTCTTCTTATGTTCTTATGTTCTCCCTTTCCATAGATCTGACAATAGTTATTCTAACTCCAGTCCGTTTCGAATCAAACGTTTCCTTCATTAGACTTAGCATTTGTTTAGTGGTTAGTAAGTATGATGATCCCCATCATGCAGCGCAGGGACAAGGGAGTGAAGGGGAGTGTGGCTTGCTTAAAGCCTCCTCATGAGCAGCAGCATTGCTAGCCTGGCCGCTGCCCAGGGCGGGGCTGAGATGACATCACAATGCCTCATGATGATGCCTCATGACCCCCCCCCCCCATGCCTGCATGTCGCCCTCGCCTCTGAAATGGCTCCATTTGGAGCTGTGTTGAGGCGAAGGCGGGTGGGAGGGCCCAGCTCACGCACCGCCATCTTGCGCCCCCTTGCCAGCGAAGACGCCAGAAAATTGCCACTTTGCTGCTGTGAGCGGAGGGGGTGACCCTATGCCAGCTACACTAGTGCTAGTGAGTTGAGGGCAGAGGGCAGGTTTTAACCAGGGAAGTCCTAGTTCATAGGACAGCCTCTTAGTCACTGGACTATGCCAGCTCAGAACTACACCAGCTTAAATACCACATGGTTGAAGAAAAGGTTGTGTGTCTTGGAACGAGTATCGTCCACTGTCATAAAGTGATATCCTGGCCAAGCTGTTCCCGCCTGACCTGCCTGAGCATTTATTTGTGGCATAATATACTGTCCCTCCACCACCTCTACAACCCACCATAACTGCTTAGAGTGCTTAGACTGCTCTCTTCTTTGCTCTCCCCTATGCTTAGAAGGCTCTCCTTGAACACTGATATAGTACTGCTGTCTGTCTCATCCATGCCATAGCCTTGAAGCCTTTGGCTTACCTGAGTTATCATTCGTAACCACATACAAAACCCTGCCTTGCCCATTCCTCCCCTCTGTGTTACCTTACAGTATCTGTATTCCTTCTCTCCTTTGTCCCCTTCTCTCCTTCAAATTACTACAACTGTGTGTGTGTGTGTGTGTGTGTGTGTGTGTGTGTGTGTGTGTGTGTGTGTGTGTGTGTGTGTGTGTGCGCGCACGCATGCACGCGCGCACACACACACTGTATGTTTAGGTTGTCAGTGATTTGCCTTTTGCACATGTAATGGTGATGTTACGACCACTAGAATCTGTGCTTCTCTGCTTTTATGAACTTCACAGGAGAAAATGATTCGACATGCAGCAGCAACATTTCATGATTTCACATGGAGATGCATCATCATCATCATCGTCGTCGTCTTTATGACACAGAGTGCATGATGCTTTAGAGTGGCACAATAAAAGAAGACAACTTGCTGCCTTGAGTACCTTATAATCTATATGTAGACTGAAGTATGTGTCTGAATGTTCTCCAAACCTTTTCAGTCTTGTGACACGTCTTGCATGGCTTTCTCATGAATTCTTCAAAGTCTTCCTCATTGTTTGCAACATTCGTTAATGATTATGTTGCACTTCCTCTTTGAGTGCAGAAGATGAAAAAGACTTTAAATCACGTTAGAATTGCATAAATACATTCTGAACAAACTGTGCATGCAAATATTTATTTTATCCCCTGGGTTCTTATTTTCAGTACATTTATGCTCGTTTCAGTTAAGAAAGCCATAAATCAAATTTGTTGTATATTGTGAACCAGACATTCTAAATATATTTGCATCTCTGAGATCTCCTACTTTTTAATTGATTTTTTTAACTGCCATGGGTTTTAAATATCCATATAGTATAGCTAAACATGAGCCCTAATGTTTCTGTAGTACCTGTGAAAAAAGATGTCTTCTATTGGTGTATAAATGCCCTCTAGTGATAGTCTCCAAAAATACAACTACTTTTCCTCCTCATAATATTTACCATTCTTAAGCATGACAGCAATTCATCCAGAGGATGCTTAAATTCTAATGGAAAATTAAGTGTTTTATTGTTAAACAGTTTGATCTATACACCCAATAAGTTTAACTTGGAATACTCGGATTAGAACTGGTTTAAGCTAAATATTCTTAGAGGGTCCATTGAAAGTATTTAACTTGCATCCACATAATGACCACTCAATCCAGCCTAAATTTAGGCCGGTGTTGCAAAACTGCCATAAGGCACTTTTGTGGCTCCTCCAGTGTAAGCACTGCTGGGACCGCTCACGTGGCCATCCCGAACCCGCGCCAGCTGACCCAAATAAATCCTGCGCCAGTCAGCAGGAGGGTGTGGGGAGGGTGAGCCAGGGTGGCGAGGGAGGGGGCCATTGGCCGGCCAGGCCTGGGAGGGGGTGGGGATATCTGTGCTGGGTTGCACTGATATCCTAAGCCCCTTCCTGGGCCGGGCTGGCCTTACACGAACTCCACGGAAGCATGCCAACTAAAGAGCTGGTGCGCATTCGAGGAGGCCCATTGGGGCCTGAAGCACTTACACAGGGGGAAGGGTACAAAAGTCTCTTTCCCCTGAGGTGAGCCCTGGCCACTCCAGCGCGGCCTGCATACTGATTAGGATGCAGCAGTTGCCCATTTAGGACTGCTGCTGCATTTTAGGCAGGATCAGGCTGTGAGTCTCTGAAGCCTGCATAGGTGGGGGGCAATCCACAGTCTTCTATAAAAAGAAAGTCACAGAACACAAGTAAGGGTATTTCCCCTTGCATAGGCTTACCATCCATCCCAGATTTTCTGGGACTATCCCGGTTTCTAGGGTCCGCTGTGGGTCCCGTCCCGGCCAGCCCGGCATCCCGGGCGGCCCCCTGAACCCAGGAAATGCACCAGAAAGTCCCCCACTTTCCCGGCGGCCAACTGCTCTCTGCTCTAAACCCTTCTGAGCCTGGCCAGCCATTGGCCAGACACCTCGTGTGCCTGCACGAGGCTCGCACAGTCGCACAACGCTCTAAAAGTTTTTTTAAAAGCTTTAAAAGAGTGTGCACATGTGTGGGTCTTGCAGGCATGCGAGGAGATTGGCCGGCGGCCGGCCAGGCTCAGAAGAGTTCCGGGGGCCGTGGAGATCAGTCGACTGCCAGGATGAAGATGCAACCGTGGCCGCAGTGGGGGGCAGTTCTGGCGGCCATGAAAAGCAGTCAGCAGCCAGGATGAACATGCGGTCGCAGTCGCGGTGGGGAGCAGTTCCAGCAGCCATGGAGAGTGGCAAAAATGGCGGCAGCGGTGAAAAGATGCAGCAGCGATGGCACTTAGTAAGGAAATTTATTTTTTAAAAAATAAGCATTTTGGGGGGCAAAAATAAATAATTTAAATTTTCAAATGTCCTAACAGGTGGCAAACATAAAAAATTGGGGGGTCCACGTTTGGGGTGCTCAAAATATGGTAACCCTATCTTTGCATATGCTGCATAGTGTGAGATGCCCATAGTCAGGGACTGCACTGTGCGCAATCATAGCCAGATTTGATTGCTTGGGGACAACAGAACCCAGTGCTTGACTTGTTTTTATCTCACCAGTCACATGTAATGTATATCTGTATTTATAGTTTAGTTATTCTACTTTATAAAAGATAATGAGTGACTGGCATATTGCAGAAAATGTTAATAAGACCATTTTCACCTGCAGACTTTCTCTTTTGATTTCGGATTTATTTATCATAAAATGCTTGCATTTGGAGACAAAATACATTAGAAAAGTTCCACTCTATTTCACTTCCTGAGCTTACTCCCAGTAAAGTGAATATAGGATTGCAGCCTTGGTCTCTCTAATTCACATTTTTCCTAATGAGGTATTAAAATGCCAACCTCAAGTATATGAAATAAGCCACTCCTTAAAAATTCATGATTAGTTTGAGATATGAGTTAGGTAGGTAGACACTTTTGTTTGTTTAATTGGGATTACATTGACTTGTGGGAGATGGAAATAGTCATGCTATTAGCCTAGAAGGGCAACCAACATAATTTCAGGGGCATTGCTTTAATTCATCAAAGCTAGTTGTTTTTAAAGAAATAAACACAAGAAAATGCAATGTGTAGTCATAGGCTTCATGTGTCATTTGAGGAATTATTCAAAATGGCAAGAACGTTTTTTTCTGTACCATAGTGGCGATGGCTACTGTACTCACCATGGCGAAGCAGGCAGCTTCCTCCCTATTTCAACACTGTAAACAAAGAGCAGAGGAGAATAGTGGAAACAGTAGGGGGCCATTATCACGGTCAGAAAAAATAACTTTTGAGTCTGTGCTGTACAATTGATCACACATACAGTTTGAGTTCTTTCTCACCAGTTTAGTGTAGTAGAATTACCCAGAAAGACTCCATCTGTCTTCGTATTGATTTAAAAAAATAATATTGCTATTGTAAGTACACTCTCTCTAGTACAGAAAACTGTAAAGATGTCCAGCTTTAATTTTTGGAAAAGTTATCTTCAGAAGTTTCAAAATCTTATAACATGTTGTTTGTCTTCTTATAACATCAACGGCACAAGCCTGTTGGGCTCTGCTGGCCACTCTGCTGTTCCTGGGTGTCGCAAACATGCCGTAAGAGTAAAACACCCAGTGAGTAAGTGGCGATGGTGCTGAAGCCAGCGCCACTCACTATCGGCCAGACAGAGGCCGCTGCCACCAGACACAGGTAAGTCCTGTGTTGGGCGGCGTGGGGGCAGGGGGAGGGCAGAATGGGGCAGATCAGGAGGGGGGATTGGCCTGCCAGGCACAGGAGGTGGGAGGGATCCTCAGCGGCGCACTCCGCCAAATTCTATTCTCCATTATAGGCCTGGCAAGCCCTACACAGGCTCCTCGGATTTGCGCTGGCCATCTTGCCGGCACACATCCGAGGAGATGCTCCTTTCCACGAGCAGCAAGTGCCTCACTGGGAGTAAGTGCCTCATTGGGAAGAAGTGCCAAGATGCGAGTTTAGCAGCTGTGCACGTTCAGCAGCAGGGCGAGGAAGCCAGGCCCTGAACACTGCCCAGCACGTCCCGTGAGAAGAGGTAGAGGCCCAGCTATCTCAGCTATCTAGGTAAACCCAAATCAAATACACTATACTAAACCAAATTACAGAAAATTATGCAGTTAGCCAGCAGCATGGTGGGGGCTATCCAGTGTTTTTCACCGAGTGTCACATGTATGACTATATGCCTCTTGGGCATAAGTCATGGGTGTGTGCGAGATGCAAAGAGCTCCAGGCTCTCAAGGACCGGGTTTCCTCCCTTGAAGCCTTGGTTGCTGACCTGGAGAGGCAGAGACAAATAGAGAGGGACCAGGGTGAGACTTCCAGGAACATGGAGGCATCATCCCACTCTCAGTTGGGCAGCTCCTCCGCTGCCAGGGAAGGAAGTCTCAGGTCTGGAGGACATCATTCTGGAGAAGTGGGACACTATCCCTTAGTGGGGACCCCTTCTTTAGATGGTGGGCCTGTATCCAGTCGCACTACGGATACTCCTCTGGGAAGGGGGGGAAGGGGCCTTCTTGTAGTGGGTGATTCTATAGTCAGGAACATAGAGGGGGGGTCTGTGATGGATGTGAGGACCACATGGTGACTTGCCTACCTGGTGCGAAGGTTGCGGACATCACCTCTCATCTAGATAGGCTGGTAGAGAGTGATGGGGAGGAGGTAGTGGTTGTGGTGCATGTTGGCACCAACGACATGGGGAAATGTAGCCAGGCTGTCCTGGAAGCAAAATTTAGGCTGCTAGGTAGAAAGCTCAAATCCAGGACCCCAAAGGTAGCGTTCTCAGAAGTGCTACCTGTTCCATGTGCAGGGCCAGCTAGGCAGGCAGAGCTCAGGGTTCTCAATGCGTGGATGAGACGCTGGTGTCAGGAGGAGGGGTTTAGGTTTGTTAGGCACTGGGGAATGTTTTGGGACAAGTCGGGCCTACAAGAGGGACGGGCTTCACTTGAACCAAAATGGAACCAGACTGCTGGCACGTAACATTAAGAAGGTGGCAGAGCAGCTTTTAAACTGACCCCTGGGGAAAAGCCGACAGGAGCCGAGGGGCATCTGGTTTGGGACTCCTCATTCCTAGGGAATGAGGGTAGAGAGGTTCAGGAACAGCAAGGTTACGACAGAGTAGAGAAATTGGGAGTGGAAATGGGATGGGACGAGACAGCCGGTTCATCAGGAAGAGAGGCTGCAGGGGGAAAAAAGCAAACAAACAACCCTTCTCAGGGAAACTGACATACACGTGCTTTTATGCGAATGCCCGAAGTCTCCGAGCAAAGATGGGAGAACTGGAATGTTTGGTGGCTAGGGAAAAAATTGACATAGTGGGCATAACGGAAACCTGGTGGAATGCGGAGAACCAGTTGGATGCCGCAATCCCAGGCTACAAACTCTATAGGAAGGACAGAGAGGGACGGGTTGGAGGTGGGGTGGCTATGTCAAAGAAGGGGTAGAATCTAGCAGAGTAGAGATTGAAGGGGGGGTGTCCAACTCTACCATAGAATCACTGTGGGTTAAATTACCAAGCTCAAGGAGCAATGTAATAGTGAGAGTATGATATCGTACCCCAGATCAAAAACCTGAAGGAGACCTCGAGATAAGGAAACAAATCAGAAAGATGTCAGTGAGAGACAAGGTTGTGATCATGGGGGACTTCAATTATCCTCATATCGACTGGGTCAATTCAAGCTCTGGTCGTGAAAGAGAGACTGGATTTTTGGATATGCTAAATGACTGTGCCTTAGAGCAGCTAGTCACAGAGCCAACCAGAAGACAGGCAACTCTGGATTTGATATTGTGTGGTACTCAGGACCTGGTCAGGGAGGTAAATGTTACAGAGCCATTGGGGAACAGTGACCATGCTGCGATCTGTTTCACCATGCATGTTGGGGGGAGAGTGCCAAGCAAATCTGACACGAAAATCCTTGACTTCCGAAGGGCGGATTTCTCTAACATGAGGAGACTAGTTAGAAAGAAGCTGAAAGGGAAGGTAAAAAGAGTCCCATCTCTCCAGAGTGCATGGAGGCTGTTTAAAACAACAGTAATAGAGGCCCAGTGGGAGTGTATCCCACAAAGGAGGAAGGGCTCGACTAAGTCCAGGAGGGTGCCGACATGGCTAACAAGCATGGTTAAAGAGGCTATAAAAGGCAAGGAAGCTTCCTTCCGTAAATGGAAGTCTTGCCCTAATGAAGAAAATAAACAGGAGCACAAACTGTGGCAAAAGAAATGTAAAAAGATGATACGGCAGGCCAAGAAAGACTTTGAGGAGTGTATGGCCAGAAACGTTAAAGGGAATAATAAAAACTTCTTCAAATATGTTAGAAGCAGGAAACCTGCCAGAGAAGCGGTTGGCCCACTGGACAGGGAGGGAGGGAAAGGGGTGATAAAAGGGGACTTGGAGGTTGCAGAGAAATTAAATGAGTTCTTTGCATCTGTCTTCATGGCAGAAGACCTCGGGCAGATACCGCTGCCCGAACGGCCACTCCTGACTAAAGAATTAAGTGAAATAGAGGTTAAAAGAGAAGACATCTTAGACTTACCGGTAATTGACAAATTAAAGATCAATAAGTCACCGGGCCCAGATGGCATTCACCCAAGAGTGCTTAAGGAACTCAAAAATGAAGTTGCTGATATCTTGACAAAAATATGCAACTTGTCCCTTAAAATGGCCACTGTGCCAGAGGATTGGAGGATAGCTAATGTCACGCCAATCTTTTAAAAAGGAAGGAGAGGGGACCCGGGAAACTACAGGCCAGTCAGCCTAACATCTGTTCCAGGGAAGATGGTGGAAAGCCTCATCAAGGATAAAATCGGAAAACATATAGAAGAACAAGCTTTGCTGAGGGAGACTCAGCATGGCTTCTGCAAGGGGAAGTCTTGCCTTATAAACCTTTTAGAATTCTTTGAAAAGGTCACCAGGCATGTGGATGCGAGAGAACATGTGGATATTATATACCTGGATTTTCAGAAGGCGTTTGACACAGTCCCTCATCAAAGGCTCCTGAAAAAACTCCATAGTCAGGGAATAAGGGGGCAGGTCTTCCTATGGATTAGGAACTGGTTGAAGACTAGGAAACAGAGAGTGGGTGTCAATGGGCAATTTTCACAATGGCAAGAGGTGAAAAGTGGTGTGCCCCAAGGATCGGTCTTGGGACCGGTGCTTTTCAACTTGTTCATAAATGACCTGGACTTGGGGATAAGCAGCGAGGTGGCCAAGTTTGTGGACAACACTAAACTTTTGCGGTGGTGAAGACCAGCAGAGATTGTGAAGAGCTCCAGAAGGATCTCTCCAAACTGGGAGAATGGGCAGCAAAATGGCAGATGCGCTTCAGTGTAAGTAAGTGCAAAGTGATGCACATTGGGGCAAGAAACCAAAATTTCACATATATGCTCATGGGTTCTGAGCTGTCTGTGACAGATCAGGAGAGAGATCTTGGGGTGCTGGTGGACAGGTCGATGAAAGTGTCGACCCAGTGTGCGGCGGCTGTGAAGAAGGCCAATTCCATGCTCGGGATCATTAAAAAAGGGATTGAGAATAAAACGGCCAATATTACTATGCCGTTGTACAAATTGATGGTAAGACCGCATCTGCAGTATTGCGTCCAGTTCTGGTCGCCGCATCACAAAAAGGATATAGTGAAACTGGAAAAGGTGCAGAAGAGAGTGACCAAAATGATTAGTGGGCTGGGGCGTCTCCCTTATGAGGAAAGGCTACAGCGTTTGGGGCTCTTCAGTCTAGAAAAAAGGTGGCTGAGGGGGAACATGATTGAGACGTGTAAAATTATGCATGGGATGGAGAGAGTGGATAGAGAAAAGTTCTTTTCCCTCTCACACAACACTAGAACTAGGGGACATCCACTCAAATTGAGTGGAGGGAGGATTAAAACAGACAAAAGAAAATATTTCTTTACCCAGCGTGTAATTCATCTGTGAAACTCCTTGCCACAGGATGTGGTGATGGCACCTAGCCTGGATGCCTTTAAAAGGGGATTGGACAGATTTATGGAGGAAAAGTCCATCACAGCTTACAAGCCATGATGGTGATAAGCAACCTCCTGGTTGTAGGAGTAGGTTTTCTTTGTGCCAGGTGCAAGGGAGTGGCAACAGGATGCAGGTATCTTGTTGTCTTGTGCTCCCCGAGGCATCTGGTGGGGCCACTGTGTGATACAGGAAGCTGGACTAGATGGGCCTTTGCAGAGGCGTACCTGCCTCCATTGGCGCCTGGAGCAAGGGGGGGTTGGCACTCCTATAATGACATTTCCTATAATGACGCTCCAGAGGGGGGCGGCGCGCTCTGGAGGGGGGCAGCATGCTCCGGGGGGGGCGACCCGGCGGGACCCTGCACCGGGCACCCCCCCTCAATCAGGAGAGCCAGCTCAGGGACGTCTTCCCCGGCCAGCTGCCCGGGGCCTTCTAAGGAAGGCCCGCTGCGAGAATGGTATTTATACCGTTCTTTTTGCGCATGCTCAGACTGTTACTGAGGGAAAAGGGCAGCCTCAGTAACAGTCTGAGCATGCGCAAAAAGAATGGTATAAATACCGTTCTCGCAGCGGGCCTTCCTTAGAAGGCTCCGGGCAGCCGGCCGGGGAAGACGTCCCCGAGCCGGCTCTCCCAATTGAGGGGGCCGGTCGGACACGAGTCTCCGAGTCGGACTCGGAGGCTCGAGTCGGACTCGGAGACTCGAGTCTCCGTCTCGGACTCGGACTCGAGTCTCCGACTCGGACTCAGGTCTCCAAGTCCGACTCGGACTTGAGTCTCCGAGTCCGACTCGGAGACTCGAGTCTGAGTCCAACTCGCAGGCGGGGCGCCCTTCGGGAGATGGCGCCGGGAGCCGGTGCTCCGCCTGCTCCGCCCTAGTTTTGCCTCTGGGCCTTTGGCCTGATCCAGCAGGCCTCTTCTTATGTTTATTTATTTATTTTAGGAATTTGTAGCCCGCCTTTCTCCCGAGGGCACTCAAGGCGGCTTACAACATAGTAAAATACATATAAATACATTAAAACAATTAACACATTAAAATTAATTAAAACACTTAAGATTAAAAATAAACAACCCCAGTGGGTCACCAGCATTTACATATATTAAAACCATTTGTTAAAAGGTCAGCCCGCCATGTCAGACATTAAAAGCAGTCCTGAATAAAAACGTCTTAAGGCCCCGCCGAAAGGCCTCTAAAGAGGGAGCCGTTCTTAATACCAAGGGGAGGGAATTCCACAATTGGGGCGCCACCGCCGAGAAGGCCCTACTCCGCGCCGCCATCCCCCTCACTTCCGCCAGTGGCGGCACGGTCAACAGGGCCTCAGAGTACGGGTCGGATTATAAGGAAGGAGGCGGTCCCTCAAATACCCTGGACCCAAGCCATTAAGGGCTTTAAAAGTCAAAACTAGCACTTCGAATTGTGCCCGGAAACGAACCGGTAGCCAGTGTAGCCGCCGAAGCAACGGTCCGACTGAGTCGAACCAACAAGCCCCGGCAACCACCCGGGCCGCCGCATTCTGCACTAGTTGCAGTTTCCGAACAGTCTTCAAAGGCAGCCCCACGTAGAGCGCATTGCAGTAATCTAGTCTAGATGTCACTAGGGCATGGGTCACTGTGGCTAGGTCTGCACGATCCAAGTACGGTCGCAGCTGGCGCACCAGCCGAAGCTAGGCAAAAGCCCCCCTGGCCACAGCTGCCACCTGGGAATCCAGGAGCAGCCGCGCATCCAGGAGAACCCCCAAGCTGCGGACCTGCTCCTTCAGAGGGAGTACAACCCCATTCAGAGCAGGACGATGATCCAATACCTGAGTCGTAGACTTCTGGACCAGAAGAACCTCTGTCTTATCAGGATTTAATTTCAGCTTGTTTGCCCCCTTCCAGCTCCCAACTGCCTCCAGACAACGATTCAGGACATCGACCGCCCCCTTGGAGTTCTTATGTTCTTATGTTCTTATGAGATCCATAGGGGCAGCTGGACAAACGTCCCTTTCCCCCACGAGGAAGCCTCCAGCTGCACTGGCGTTGGCCCGATCTTGGATCGGATTTGGCGCAACATGCTTTTGAACGCTGCGGCAGTCTGTCTTCCTTCACTCCCACCATAATAGAAGCATATGCACATCAAGTCCTTGAGGAAAGCAGAGGGTTTTTTAACTACTTTTGAAAAAGTGGTCCCCAGTACAAAGTGCGGATGGGTAGCCATGTATGATCACACTACCAGCAATTCCAGTATTCTTCTCATCTGCATTTTGTCATAGATTTTTGAGTTCCCAGTTCTCATAATTACCAGCTCTTGTTTCCAAACTAGAACCAATGCATTAGGAATGCTCCATTATACCATATTTTAAATTCCAAATTTTGTACAAAGTGTTGGGCAAGTAGAGTTAGCCACTGTTTTCAGTGTCTTTCCCTCTTTATATTACCAGTGTACCCATGCACATTGAAAAAACACTGAAAAGAGCACTATTAATGTGATCATATGTGTGGCTGCATCAAGATGCTTTTTGCATAGTGTTTCACTGATGCGCATGTGTACTTGTAGTCAATGGTAAAACTGCGCAAAAAGAACTTGATGTGATCATATGTACTATATGTTGGCAGCAGGATTGCTGTTTTGCAGTAACCGCTGAACCATGAGCTGTCGATCGAAAGGTCGGCAGTTCGAATCTGCGACGGGGTGAGCTCTCGTTGTTTGGCCAGCTCCTGCCAACCTAGCAGTTCCAAAGCATGTTAATGTGAGTAGATAAATAGGTACCGCTTGCAGGAAGGTAAACAGCGCTCTGTGTTCTAGCCGCATGCTACGCGCTGCGGCAAGGAGAGTCATGCCGGCCACGGGCGTCACTGGAGCGTGGCGGGGGGGCTTTTTGCCCTCAAAATGGTCTGCGCACGCGCGAAAATCCGGAAAATACCCGGATGAACGCGCTGCGTGGGCCTTCTTTCAGAAGGCCCTGGAGCGCCGACGGGGTCGGACACTCCGACGCCGGCTCCTGGGCCGGCCTCGGAGCATCCGAAGGGCGACCCGGAGGGCGACGCAACGCGGGGGGGAGCCGGGTCACCCCCACCCCCCACGCCTCGATGACAGAGCGTCACTAGGGTGATGCACGCCCCCCCGCCCCAGGGTGACACTCGTCCTAGTGATGCTGCTGATGCCGGCCACATGACCACAGAGGTGTCTTCGGGCAACGCTGGGGATGAGCATCACACCCTAGAGTCGGACACGACTGGACTTAATTGTCAGGGGTCACTTTTTATGTGCACATCAGTAACATTAAGAGGGGGGAAAGAATATGTCTGTGAAGTAACTGAAAGCTAAAGCAAACTGTATAACCCCACCCCCCCACTTCCAGTATTAATTTTAATATTTTAGAAATTCATCTAGTTAAACCAGAATTAGGAGGAGGTTAACACAGGACGGAACAAACCCATGGAACAGTAAAGGAACACAATAGAAGTCTTGCATCATTTGAAAATAAGACTGATCCTGTTGCTGTAGCAAAATGCAGATTAATTTCTAGTAATCTGAGAGTTCTGCCATCTAGTCTGTTTCCCTGTTAAGACTATATTGAGCCAGGATCCAAATAGCTGCTAAATCTCACCCATGGCATTTGTGCTAGCCCAACAGGAGTTTTGACTTGTATTTTTTGAATTTCTGACCTCACACCATGGCACGGTTTGGAAAATTCTTCTCGGTTTGAACTAATTTCATGGTTCTCTGGTTGATGATCATTGATGTAACTGGAAAATCAACAAATTTAATCAGATTTGGGCTCATCCCATCGATCACTTCCATTGCAGCTCTTAATACCTCTTGCATATCCATGCTTGGCATTCAGTCACACTGTCTTATGGATGTTGTAGTCTAGAGTTACTGAGAAGAAATCTAGATACTCTAGAACATGTGTATTTTACTCCCAGTCACACTGCATCATGGGTTTCATACTCCTGAGGCCAGGGGTGGTCCATCCATGAGGCTAAATGATGAGGGTTGCATCATTGGCAGATTCCAGGGGTGGGGACACAGGGCAACAGATTTGGGTGTCTTTCACCCAGATCTGCCAGTGCACCCTGGATTTGAGCCTCATTGTTCTCTTTTCTGCCCACTAAAAGTGAGCAAAAAGCAGATCATCTGCCTCCTCATGTTGCTCCTGGCATGATTTCTTCGAATGCAGAAGTTTGTGCAGTCCCTTTAAATCAAACCAGATGTCCTGAAGTCGTGTTTCAAGAAACTGTGCCAGGAGCAAGGTAAGAGATGTGTGTGTGTGTGTGTGTGTGTGTGTGTGTGTGTGTGTGTGTGTGTGTGTGTGTGTGTGAAGAGGTGGCTGCATTGGATGGCGTTCTAGGTTGCACCGTCCCTGCCTGAGGCTGGATATTTAGTATGCTGCAAGTGTACACAGAAATGTACACATTTCAATGGGCCTAGCAGAAGCAATGTGGATTTCAGTAAGTCTGCCTGTAATTTCAGCAAACATCTCCCTATTAACAGAGTCCCTATTCTGCTTTTAATGGAGTTTGTTGCCAGCCATTTTAATATTTTCTGGGGGCGGGGTTTTTTACATGGCTGAACAATACCAACAGTACCAAAAACTATAAGTGTTATGTATTAAGATACCATGGCAAAGGTGATCCTGATTTAGTTAGTCAGTGCTAATAGTGCATCTGCAGTTTGGCAGAGGAAACAGTAGCTCTGCTACTACCCTGCCTTACATTTGACCATGAAACCCAGACATATCCATCACAAGGCCACCTTATGTATACTGTACATAAGAACTTCTCTCTAAATATGTGCTACAACCCTAAGTTACCTTGTGTCACAGCAGCTTGTCGAAAGACTAAGTATCAGTGCTACAGATGACAGCACAAATTCCCATTTGTCATCTGGTATCAGAAAATTCGATCCAGCCAGGCAAGTTGCCCATGTCGCAAATAAAATCTATATTTGCATCAAAATACATTCTCAGTTCGTTGCTGGCTATATTTCTCGAGACAACGTGGTTCTGCACAGCACCAGGCTCTTGAGAGCCATATTTTCACAAAGATAAAGCTGGAATGTTTCCTAGGTTATTATACATCTGCATGCTCGGTCTAATTTGCATATTAGAACATAAGGCTGACCAGTGGACAGGCAGGATAATTGCATACAATCCAAGTTGTTTGGCTGATCTTTCTGCTACTTTGAAGATTCATCTCCACACCTCCTAAAATGAAGCAGGCTTCTGTCAAGTTCCATCCAAGCTACCTGGGTGATATCACTCGTATCACTGCAGGACTTGTCACAAGCCAGGTGTTACCTTCTAGATGTATTACTATCTATTAAAAAGTCTGTATCACAGTTATAAAGACCATTTTTTCTTTTTTTTCTACAAAGAAAGCCATCTTGTAACCCTGAAGTCATCTTGTAACCCTGAAGAATAGTCATAGCTATTCAAGCATTCTTTCAGAAAAACTAGGCAGATTGATTCTCTTTCAGGAATGTAACAGCCATTTCACACATGCACCATTTCGGAGGTGGACTATGCAGGGTATACCTCAAAATGCAAGGTGTGACCACAACAAACGTGTGTCCACTTTTCAGGAAGCCCCAACTGGTTGCATCTCCCTCTTGAGTGTTCACCTGAGGTAACATGGCGCTGCTCCCAACTCATCTCTGGCAACCAGCACACCATGTCCCTCCCTTGCCATGTCCTCCCTCCACTCCCCTGGCAATGTGCAGAGTGTGTTGCTTGCCACCATTCCCCCTCCCCCCCCAGTGGCACATGCATATCTCCCTATCTTACCTGGTGGTGGAGGAAGTGTGAAGAGGAGAAGTGGAAGCTGACATGCCACATCACTGGCACTCTGCTGGGTATGGTGGTAGAGACAGAGAGAGGGAGTAGTGGGCAGTGGAGAGGTGGCAATGGCAGGCAGGTGGGGTGGCTCCCATGGAAGTAGAAAATGCAACTGTGATGTCCACCATGCTCTGCACCCATCAACTGGGGCAATCACTTAAAAATTGTCCCAGTTGATGGGTGCATATTCTTGGACTAGTGCTTAAAAACCCATCAACTGGGGCAATCACTTTACCTCACCTCATGGAAGGGCATGTACGCTAATTGCGCACAGTTAGTGGCAAACCTGGGTTTTTCTGCCACGTAATGACAGAAATCGTCCTAATATTGCCTCCATACCATATTGCTGTCTGTTTGTGTTTCTGTTTGGTCAAACATGAGTTGTAGTACAGTTTTCCATTCAGGCTCTTAGCTATTGGGGTGCGTAAAAATCTCAACTTACTGTTCAGTAGTTTCCCTGAGACAGAAAAACAATTGGATCTTCTGAGTGCATAGTTTAAACATTGTAGTCAAATTCATTGAATTACCCATGTAACAGCATTCACAGTGCAATCCTGTGTAACTTTGCACCAGTATAACAGTAGATACACTGGTGTAAGTACACTTACACCGGTGCATCTACTGTTACACTGGTGCAAAGTTACACAGGATTGCGCTGTAAGTGTGCTACAGTCAGCATGTCCTGTGGGAACATTTGTCTCAAGCTGTGGGAACATTTGTCTCAAGCAACCATCTCATAGCACCCAATGCTGCTATTGCTTCTCAGCCATGTTTGTAGACGGCAAAAAAGGTGGTCAATCAATGACAAGAAATCTTGTCCATGATTGATTACATAGCAGCTAAAGTCTACATATTAGTCCCCGTATTCAAGCTTGGCAAAATTAGGCTTACCATTCATCCCGGTTTGGTCGGGACCACCCTGGTATCGGGGGCTCCATCCAAAACGAGATGAATGGCTGCCTAAAAAAAATGGTGGGTGTTGTGCGGCCGCTGGGACTCTTCTGAGCCTGGCCAGCTGCCATCCTGCTGGCCAAGTCTCCTCGCAGACCTGCGTGAGGCTCAAACAGGCCACGCCTGCAAAAAAATTTTTTTTTTTCAAAAGCCCCCAGTCGTGCAGGCGCATGGCATGGCTGGAGGCTTTGGACTTGCCCAATTCCCAGCTGGGAATCAAGCAAGTCCAAAGCCTGCAGCTACACAGGCGCAGAAAACCCCCCTCCAGGCGAGTGGCGGTGACACACGCACAAGTCCTGGCTGGCCCGATGGAAGCAGCAGCAAAAGGCAGCAGCAGAAGGCAAGTGAAAGCAGCAAAAATGGTGGGGGAAATTAACAAACAAACAAACAAAAAACAGGAGTGCTATGAAGAATCCAGAATCTAAAAACATTTTTAAAAAATTGGCAGGGTCAAAAAAATGGGGGGGGGGGGATTGTCCCAGTGTGGGTACCTGAAAACATGGTAACCCTAGGCAAAACGGCTAGTCCAAGAATCAACAGTAAACATCAGGCTGCTGAGCAGAGTAGGTTACAGCATGTGATAATGGCTGTGGTTATTGTTGAGGTTTCCTTAGAGGAGCCAGGGAGGGAAGCTATGCAGGCCATGGGGGCTTTGGCTGTATGACTTGAGGCTATGAAGGAAGAAAGGACATCTACGGAGTTGGTCATCTTAGAGCCTACACAAAAAAAGGTCAGGGCAGGGCTTGTTGATAAGGCCTACTGAATGGCACCAGAATCCAGGGCTTCTTAACTAGGGATCAGAATGCTATTTCCCTGAGGAAACTAAGGGCTTGGTTCAGGGAGACACTTGAGGGCAGAGACAACAGACAACGCAGGGGAAAAAACACATCACCGCTAATGGAGACAGTGCTGGGAATTTCCCTAAAGAATCACTCTGGGAGCAGCATGGTTGACACTCTCTCCGTAGCTCCATCCCACACTCCTCTGGTAATTTTAGAACAGTGAGATCACATAGGAGCTGACAGCATTATTTCTTCCCACATGAGTGTCACCTAGGGGATGAGGCAGTGTCAGCTGCCACAGAGTACAACCAGTCCTAAATTGTCCTGTGTTCAGTATAACGAGGCAATGCTGGTCAGGACAGCTTCCCTCTGTGCATTATTTTGAGGCTTTTAAAGTCAAAGATCATTTTGGTTGAACCAAATGTGACACAGGTTGGAGGGCCTTAATGGTGAGTAGTATTGGCGGGTGTGTGTGTTCCAAGCCGTGCCGCTGCCGTAATTCGGTGGTGGCACGCGCAAATGACATCATGCCCCCAAGGAGCGTGGCTTGTGGCATTATATGGGGCTTGTTGCGTCGGTGGGGCCCCCCAGGGGGGGTTGTACGCTCGCCACTGCAGTAACAAAGGAATCCTTCAGCTTTCGTCACCATCTCAGATGCCTACGCTGGTAGGCAAGGACTTAGAAAGACTGTACAGAAAATCCAGTGTGACTTGGTTTTAGAGCAACTTATCCACCAGGGTAGAAATCAGCCAAAGAGGGGACAGGTTGGCAAGAGTTGGGGAATTGGCTATAAGTAGGATTGCCAATACTCACGGCCAAACTAGATGTTCAACCAATGGTAGAGACAGGTTGCTACTGGTCCCAGGAGCCCCCCCCCATGGTGCCCCTTCCCTGATGTTCATGGGTTTCCGCAGCAGCCACCATGACTGAGAATTCAAGGTTTAGCCTTGCCAAGTGGGCCTCAGCCAGTGGTGTCCAACCTTGATGACACCCTGAGGGCAACTGTGTGTTTCGTAAACATGTGCTTGCCCCATTCAGCTGTAAACTGGGGGGGGGGTCTACTTTTTATACCAAAAAGGAATCTCCAAGGGAGGACAGAAAAATCCACACCTTCCCATAAGTAGTTTTCCCCTAGGCAAGGGAGGGGCGGGGTGGGTTTCACTCCCTTTGCATACTCCTTGTGGTATAAAACGTAGAGCCGACCCAACCCCATTTTATAGGCAAAAGGGGCAAGTATATGTTTGATGCATATATGGTTGCCCCTACCATGTAGTTCAGTTTTCACACATTATGGGTCTTCAAACATGCTGCCTTGCACTGTTTACCAACAATAGAATAAAATAGCAATTTACCAAGAGTCCATCTGACCATATTGACTCCTAAACCATCGCTATATGGCAGCTGTAGCATCCAATATACAATCAGGGAGTGGGCCATGGGAGGGCCAGTTCAGAGATTTATCCCAGGACCTCCAACAACCTGTGCAAAGGTATCTAAGTCAGACCTTTGATTTATCTAGCTTAATATTGTTGACACTGACTGGCCCTAGCTGCCTTGGGTGTCAGGCCCTATCTGGAAATGTTGAGGACTGAACCTGGGACCATCTGCACTGCACTGCACAGAGCTCTGCTCTGGCACATGCACTGTCGGTCTGATTCTTACAGATGAACATTGCAGCTTTATCTGGTTTCAAGTCTTGTTGAATTATTTTTGTGTATTGTTTGAATCGGCCTTGCTTTTTGTTTGCATTCTGCTTTGGATTTATTTATTTTTTTTAATAGAAATGTGGCCTCAAAACCTGAGAGGATGAGATTAAGGCTATAATTGTACATAAAAATTATTGGGAGTAAGTAAGTCGCACTGAATTCAGTGAGACATACTTCTGAGTAGACATGCATATGATTGACCCTAGGAAAAGGATATGTTCCACCATCCCACCCAACTGCCAAGATACCACCTACTTAGGCTTTGTGGCCTGCGGCTGCAGCAGCCTCTGAGTCAAGCTATACTTCGAATTAGAGAAGGTGGAACTTCCTTGAGCTGGAGTGCATAGCCAATTGGCCAAAGCCACTTTCGAAGAGTAAGATTGCACCTGCATTGGTGCATGTCACAGTCTGAGCTACTGTATTGATTTGAAAACATTCCTGGAAATCATCTCTTTGGGGAGCATAACATGTAATTGTGTAAAAGCTGTTCAAAAAAGATGCCTGGTCCTGACATTTGTACCAATGTTTGAGACACTACTAGGGCATTTTTGGTCCAATCTGGACCTATATCCTTGCCAATTGGGCAGGAAACCTGTCTATCTTGGTGAAGGAGTGGGATGGAGTGGCCAGGTAGACTCCACTCCTCCAGTCAGGTAAACTGCATGACATCATCTGTCTTTGGTTACTTAAGTTCAAGAACAAGGCTACAACGTTTAGGGCTCCTTCAGTCTACAACAGCGTATCTCAAAGTTCTCCCCGCAAGGCAGGGACAACCTTGAGTGCAGTGGCGTTTCTGAGGTTGGGGCCCGACCGTAAGTCATGCCCCGTCCTAGTTCCGTGTTCAGGAACCGGAGCGAGGAGGCTCCGCCCCCTCGCCGATGGAGCCATTCGCGCAGCGAAGCCGAACAGGCAGGAGACTTGAGTATGTGCAGGGGCGGAGGCAGCGGCAGCAGCGATCCGGGGGATCGCTACCGCTGCTGCCAAAACCACCCCCGAAATGCCCCCACACACTTACCGGGACTTGGGGAAGCATTGGGGAGGCCTACGCGACCCTCTGCAGGGCCCCCCCCCCCGATCTTCGGATCTTCAGGCACTTCCGGTTTTCATCACCATGCTGTCCCACCCCTTAAGGGGGCAGGGGACAGCAAAAGTTCTCAATGGTGGACCACAGTTTGAGAACCAGTGGTCTAGAAAGGTCCCTGAGGGGCTACACAGATGTATAAAATTATGCATGGAATGGATAGAGTGGATAGAGGGAAGTTCTTTTCCCTCTCGCATAATACCAGAACGAGGGGACATCCACTAAAATTGAGTGACAGAAGAGTTGACCCCCCAAAAAAACATATTTCTTTACCCAGCAAGTAATTAATCTGTGGAACTCCTTGCCACAAGACGGGGTGATGGCACCTGGCCTAGTTGCCTTTAAAGGGGGATTGGACAGATTTGTGGAGATTTATGGAGGAAAAATCCATCACAAGTTACAAGCCATGATGACTATATGCAACGTCCAGGTTTTAGAGGTAGCCTATCTCTGAATGCCAGATGCAAGGGAGTGGCAACAGGATACAGGTATCTTATTGTCTTCAGTGCTCCCTGAAGCATCTGGTGGGGCCACTGTGAGATACAGAAAGCTGGACTAGATGGGCCTTGGCCTGATCCAGCAGGGCTCTTCTTATGTTCTTATGTTTTTACTCCAGACAAGGAAGAATGATTCAAATCCACAAACACACATGGTTGGCTGATTACATAAAAGCATTTCAAAAAGGACAAATTCTACTGTAGGAGGATGTCCCAGCAGCTTTTTAGACTGCCCAGGAGCTTCTAGGGAGTTAGTTCTGTTCAAAAATAAAGAAAAAGAGTAAAAAAATAGGGGGGAAGCAGAGCAGCCATAACCACCTTCGATTAAAAGGCAGTTATGGCTGCCCTGCTTTTTAATGCCATCTAAGCTAGCAGCAAAGATTTCCTCCAACTTTGGTAGAGCTCTGGTGGGAGTCAGGCCTTTACCTCCGGGTGGGTGCTAGAAGTTCTCTACTTCAGGACAGGAATCTAGATTTATCTATGGATTCATCTGTGTTCATTTTTGAACAATACTGACTCCAGATACACAGCACAATCCACCGTAGAGATCCATCCGGCAGTCCAGGGCCGCCCGCCGGATCATATCCCCAAGGTCTATTCAGGGAAAGGGGAAGTTATAGCTAAATAGCTGGCAGAAGTAGGAGGAGGTCGTGTAATGTCCAAGTTGGCAGAGGCTGGGGATATGGCGGACGCCATCCCCGCACCCTCCAGGGCCGGCTCGGCCAATGACCACCCTCCCTCGCCGCTTGGGCTGCCCATGCGACCGTTGTTGGGCCATCAGCAGGGCAGAGAGTAACTGCCCCCTTTCACCCCAGCACAGTGTCTTTTCTGGTGGCTGTTTGCTGGTGTTCTGCATCTTTTTTAAAATTGTGAGCCCTTTTGGGACAGGGAACCATTTAATCATTTGATTTTGTCTGTAAACCTCTTTGTGAACTTTTTGTTGAAAAGCGGTATATAAATACTGTTAATAGTAATAATAATTAATAATTACCTTCCTCTGGCAGCCGCATGGACATCCCAGTGGCGGAGTGAGGGCAGTCGGCCTTGCGCCGGCTTCACTCCACTGCCGGGACGTCCATTCGCACATTCGCGGCATATTCGCGATGGCTTCCGGTGACTGAACACTTGTTCTGTCATCATGTATTTCCGGTGGATTGCTCTCACAGTTGTCCTTAAGCCTACTGATTCTGAATCTTCTGTTTGGACCCTGAATAATTTTGACAAAGCACAGAACACAAAGCGCTAAACCTCCAGAGAAGGAGTGATAAAATTTATTGAAATTACTGAGACTGATAAACATACAGACTTTGTTAAAAGAAGAAATTGAGTATTTTTATTGGTGTCCATGTATAAATAGAATCTATTTTGAATTTATTGGAATGCATATTGCAACTTTATTCCATTGAACAAAACTATGCTTTTGTAAAGTAATAAAAAACATGGAATAGGGCTTAATTGCAAAATGCCTGTGGAATTGTTCTCTATGTATTTGTAAACTTAGGAGAAAACTTGAAATAAGTGTGGTCTTAAAACTATTCACTGTTTTTCATGAACATTTTCTATATGAAAAAAATGACAGTTGAGTTGATCCACTGGGTTGACCAACCTGCAGGAAACAAATGGTTCCTTACCCCAAGGAGGCCTCTGGAGGCTGAAATTCTCTTGCAGGATAAGGTGGAGGCTGCTAATGCTGCTTCATCACCATGCGGGGCATTACGGTGGATTGGGCTGCCCGTTCATTCCCATTCACTGATCCCAGACTGGGTAAGATCACCAGTGAGATTACTTAGGAAGATTTGCTCACACTATATAGCAGGGATTCTCAACATCTTTCCGGCTGAGTACCATTTCCAGTGCCACTCTCCTGCTGCGTACCACCGGAAGTGACTGACAATGACATCATTGCCAATTACTTCCGGGTTTTCGGAGGCCAGAAAACGCAGGTAGGAGGCTCTGGGCGGGTGGGAGGGTCCTTCTCAGTGTTCTCAAGAGGCTCAGCCAAAGACAGGAGTCTCTCAGGAGCAAAAACACAGCGCCGAAAGTGCCACATCGGAGCAGGGTTCTGGTAGTCTGACGGTCCGAGTACCAACCAGCAGTTTGCCAAAGTACCACTGGTTGAGAACCCCTGCTATATAGCATTGTGATATAATCCGAGTCACTACAAAATTCCTCATTGGCTGAGATTACCTATGAAGGAGAAATTCCTCATTGGCTGAGATTGCCTATGTAGGAATCTAGGAAGGAGGAAAGGGCAGCAACCAGGAGACGCAATGAGAGTGCACATAAATAAGTTTAATATTCACACAAAGTTCTATTAAGGAAATGTTTGCACCCAACCAAAGTCTTTTTTTTTTGTTACCTTAGGTTAAAAGTTTGAGAATATTCAGCACAGCACTAACCTGAATTATAAATTCAGCTGAAAAAGTGATGGGGCAATTGGACTTTCAAAAACTGTTTTGATACCTAGCAGTTAATATTTTAGTAACTAGTTTCGACCAGGTAAACCCAAATCTGTAACAATGAACGTTAACTTAGCTTATTATTTCAGAATATTATTCTTGATGAAATTCGTTCACATTAAAAGTATTTTATTTAAGATTACTGTATAAACATTTTTGCTGCTATTTAGAGGTGTGACCTTTTTTAAATAAAACATGCCTAAACAAAAGTAGGCCTTCAAAAATATTGCTTTTGCTTCACAGCATTAAAAGGCTATTTCAACTTATGAAACTTGGTTAATAAGCAAATCAGCTCTATGTGTGATTTCTCTTTTGTCATATGCAATGACAAATGATAGAACCTCAAGCAATGTTAGAACCATAAATATATTTCATAATCTATAACAAATGTAACAGGAGTGCCACAAATGTACAGAGTTTTCAGGTTTTTTCCAGGAAAAAAAACCCTGTGTTTAAAATTGTTTCCTTTCAAAATTCTCTTTCTGGTGTTTGTATATGGGCACAGCAGATATAGATAATTATGGTAAACATGATTATTTTAACTTGATTTGTCTGATTTTATCATTTTCAGCACACAATGGAGAAGTTATAGTATACAGTCTATGTTTTAAAGTATAGTATACACTCTGTGATATTAAAGCCAAAACTGAAGTTCTTCGGCCACATAATGAGAAGACAGGATACCCTGGAGAAGATGCTGATGCTAGGGAAAGTGGAAGGCAAAAGGAAGAGAGGGCAAGATGGATGGATGGTGTTCTGGAGATGACGGACTTGACCTTGGGGGAGCTGTGTGGGTGGCGACAGCCGACAGGAAGCTCTGGCGTGGGCTGGTCCACAAAGAGTCAGAAGCGACTGAACGAATAAACAAGAAGCTGTGTTTTAAATGTGGATACTCTTTTGTATTATTGATCTAGGTAAAGGTAAAGGTGACCCCTGACAATTAAGTCCAGTCATGTCCGACTCTAGGGTAGATTATTGATCTACCCAATGTATTTTTGTAAAATTAATAAAATGCTTAGATATGGCAATCTTCTATTTTCAGTAAAAGACAGTTGGTTCATACATCACAAATACACAGTGGTTTGAATATAATCTTCCTACACAGCAGCAGATTCTATGCATAGTTGCTCCCATACAAAAAGGGTTTCACTGTTTTTGGTCATGGTTGCTTCCACATTGGAGCTCTTCACCACTGCTGAAAAAGTGGCATTAAAATAGAGATTCCACACAGCATTTTTCCGCATGGCCAAGATGGCCAGAACACAGACAGACACACCTGCCAGGTGTTAACAAAAGCTAACTAGATAAGGGGAAATAAAGGAGGAAGTCCTTACTAATATTCAACCTGCAATCAACAGGAAGCAATGAAATGAGCAGAACCTACAAACCTGATACTTTTCATTAAAGGCAAATGAGACCTGAAACGTTTCAATAGCACTTTGCTTGTCCACATTGGACAGGCTGATGTAGCAATTCAGTTTTGTAGGAAAAAACACATTTGCAATAAATCAGGTCTGGGGGGGAAATACCCAAAAGAATATCCTAGAAAATACTGGAATACAACAATTTGATAATGACATTGTGTAGAGTCCATGTAAAAAGGGAGTGAATAAAAGCTGGCACTTCCAAAAGCTGGCACTTCCAAAACCTATGTGAACTGTGAAAGTGCTTGTCATATGGTGGAGAGAAAGGAAAAGAAGTCCCTGAGATCCAAAATTTACCTCCTAACAGGTGACCAGCTCTCTGAGAGCTGGCAGTATCATTTGATTGGTGATGCTAATGTAGTGTAAAAGCCAACGGTCTCATCCCTTAGTGCAGAGTACTGTACAATGTTTCTTCCCTGGCAATGCATAACCCCGTTGGATGTGCACGCAGAAGCTTTTTTCTGCTTAATGATCTCCTATACTGGGACAAGAGAACATTTTCTGTTATAAATATATTTATAGGTATAATTTGATCTGTGGTCAGGGATGGCTAAATTTCTCTACTTGCAGTTAAAAGCAGCTTATCATTTCTACTATCCTTTTCTTTCTCTGGCCCCTGGATTATTCCAGTTCAAAATAATAGCGTAATAACTTGAGTATAGAACATACATGAATCGTTCTTTAGAGAATATGACAAAGAATATCTAGGGGCTGGAATGTTTGAATTTAAAACATTTTCATGCCGGTAAGGATACTCAGAAACATCTGGAAAAAGAGACAAAGCTAGATAACTGTTTAGCCTTGTTATGAGTAACACACTAGCATATGATTCGGTTTATAATGCTGCAATTTAAGAAAACTGTTGTATGAAATATTTTGTTTAGCATTCATTAAAGACTGCTAATGCACTGGGGTTTTTTAGGGATTAAATTTTCAACACGTGTTATTGGTATAATTTGGATATGTGAAGAAGAAAAAAACCAGCCAAGAGTTTGGTGTTAAAAATGTGAAAGGGAATTTTACACCAGTCTGAGATTTAATTTGTACTGGGATTTTTTTTTAACTCCCAATCCCATCTTTTAATGATTGTTATCCCAACTCTATTTTTTAAGCTCATTTTGTCACTGTTTTGTAACAGAAACACTGTAAATATTATAGATGTGGTAAACTATTATACTTGTTTTCTTATAAATGAAATGATCTGTGCCAACACTGACAAAATGAATTAATGTGTTACTAAGGCAACAGTCACATTATATGCTTTCTCTTTCACAGTATGTGATACAGCATATGGTTTGCTCTTAATGGAACACTAGCTTCTCATTAACATACCAGTAGCAATGTCAGAACTTACAAACCATCATAACAGGGAAGTAGAGGGGGGGGGTGGACTTATAAATTAGACCCTTTCAGTACTATTGAGAAGAAAATGACTGATGTTCCATGGCACAATATTTAGCTAATGCAGCCCCCTTTTTCTTCACTTTTCATTTCCCAAAAAAACTTTTCTCCTGTTATAAATATAAATATAAATATTGACGTGAAAGTCATTGATTGCCCTCCTTAAAAGAATGAGTGGCACCCATGTTTAAGAAGGATCCTTCAGCACCCTTCACCTCGCAGAAATGTTTTTCAACAGCTGTAATTCTTTCCCAACGTTTGCAATATAATGAAGCTAACAGTCATCCAGGCAAATGCAATGGAGAAAACAAAAGGCAGAAAGGAGCCACAATTGTTCACTGGCAAGTAATAGGGTTTGTACATCTCACAGTATGGAAGAGGAATGAACGGGAGTCAATAACTGTTTCAGTAATCTATTGAAAACTGATGTTGGTTATTTTAACCAAGGTGCACACACAGATCACTCGTGTGTGTGTGTGTGTGTGTGTGTGTGTGTGTGTGTGTGTGTGTGTGTGTGTTGGGTTGAGTTCCCCATGCCTTTCAACAAAGGAAGTCAAACTGAGTACACAAAAGGATGCTCAGTTTTCCTCCCACCATTGAAATGAAAAGGGGAAGCTGTTCCAGATGGGAAGCCTCATGCAGTAGCATCACTGCAGGGGGGGGGGGGGGCGGAGCTCCAAGTTCTGCCGGGCTCTGAGCCTGAACAAGTGCTTTCGTCGGCCGGAATGGTTCCAAAGGCGAGGGGGCGGGGCCACTTTCTCCCGTCATGTAAAGGAGGCTCAGAGCCCGGCGGAACTTGGAGCTCTGCCCCCCCCCCTGCAGTGACACTACTGGCCTCATGTGAATATTGGAGCACCTACAACTGGAACTAAGTCAAAGCAATGGCATGGAAGCCGACTGTACTGATTGCTTAAGGCAACGGCATGGAAGCCAACTGTACTGATTTCAGTTAGACTTGCTTTCCTGAACTGTATTCAAGACATTAGTGCCGGCTGTATCTGAAGCAAATAATATTCAGTTTTCTGGCTGGAATTTTTGAAGGTTGTGCAGTCATTTCCATGCACCACCTGATTGCTTCTTAATTAGCTGAGCCCAGGAGATGCTATTCTTCCTATGCAGACACACACAAAGATCTCTTGCAGAATAACGAATCATCTGAGTTTCCATTATTTCTTATGGGAAAATTTGCTTTGATATACGAGTGCTTTGGATTACAAGCATGTTTCTGGAACCAATTATGCTCGCATTCCAAGGTTTTACTGTATTCCGGACATCATTTTAATACAGTGGTTCTCAAAGTGGTGGGTTGCGACCCACCATTGAGAACAAAAGCTGCCCCCTGCCCCCTTAAGGGGCGGGGACAGCATGGCAGCAGTGGCGATCCCAGGGATTGCTGCCGCTGCGGCCAAAAAAGTGCCTGAAACCACCCTTTTTGGCCTTGCCAGGGCTTCGGGGGCTTCAGGGAGGCCTGCGCAACCCTCTGCAGGCCTCCCCAATCTTCAGACCACTGAAAAACGGTGATTTTTGGGCACTTCTGGGTTTCACAAGTAGCCTGGTGCCAAAGAACAGAGAATATTTCCTCTTTCAGGGAACATGAGGGATTGCACAGTGAATTGCTTTGCATTTTCATGTTCATGATATTTGTGGTCTAGAACAGGATTTCTCAACTGGTGGTACATGGGCCCCTGGCCACCAGGACGGCAGTGCCAGAGCTGTAGAAATGGCAGAGCTGGCAGAGCTTGAGCGTGTGAGTTTCCAGGGCTGGAAAAGGCCCTCCTGCCCACCCTTACCTTTGTTTTCAGGCCTCTGGTGTGGCCAAAAACCCAGAAGTATGTGGCAATGACATCATCACCACTTACATCCGGTGGTACTCGGCACAGCGGTGGCCATGGAGATAGTATGCCACACTGGAGGGGTTCAGAACCCCTGGTCTAGAAGAACTTTTTCATGACATGAAACTGGTAACAGACTCCATCTATTTGTCATCCTCTGGACTGTGGACACTGGAGAGGTGCAGGATAAACTTACATATAATGCTGCCTTTTATTAAAACAGGACATTGGTTCATTTTATATTGTCTACAATTAATAGCAGGAAGTCTCAAGGCTTTTAGGCATTTTTTTTTTCCGAGCCTGGTTTGGAAATGCCAGAGGTTGAACCTGGGAAGTTCTGAATGCAGCTCATGCGCTCTACCGTTGATCCAAGCGCCTCCCTCAATATGACTTCAGCAATCCAAATTTCATCTTGCTAAACATATGCATTAAAGCCACTTCTGCCTCACACAACTTGGTCTCTGACTACAGTGCACTGTAATCTGGATTATATACATTAATCTGTTAGAAATGTTATAAGCATGAAGTGCTTTTTGTTTTGTTTTTTTTGCTGCCGGGCAATGGCTTTGACTACATGATTCTCAGATCCCTACATTTCTGTGATATTATTGTCATAAACTGCATTGGAATCACCATTACTGCAAAGTGTATATCCATAGAAAATAACACAGTATCTTATTCCACACATACAGTATGTGTATTCACAGAGTGCCATAAGTAGGAGTAGGATCCTATTGTGAAGCTCCATCCAACAATATTAAAACTATAAATATAACTTGGTGAAAGTTCAATAAGACCCTCTGCATTAAATTTCAAATATTATTTTACTAAAGGGGCCAGCCACTGCATCCTGCGCAGTTCAATGGCTGTACCGGCACGGCCCAGGATCACCTCAGGAGAAGGGGACATTCATCCCCTTCCCCCAGTGTAAGCAGGGCAGGATGGGTCACCCCGGAAACTGGCATGCATCCGGGGAGGCCATGTAAGGCCAGCCTGGACTGTGACAGGGCTTGGGATATCGCCGCCAATATCCCCGCCCCCTCCCAGCCCAGGCCAGCCAATGGCCCCCTCCCTCACTGTTTCTGCCAGCCCTCCCCGCACCCCTGCGCCAACCAGCATGGGACCTACCTGTGGCAGCTGGCGCAGGTTCAGGAAGAGACTGAGTGAGTCGCAGCAGTGCCACTTTCTCCGGAAGAGTCGCAAATGTGCTTTACGGCATGTTTGCAACTCCTTAGGCCAGCGTGGAGCTGGCCTAACTTGCGCTGGATTGCGCCGTCAGTGTTCTACTTTTGTAAATTCAGCAATAGGTTGATTTAGAGGAAACTGTCGCTTTTTACCTGGGAGAAAGCCTCCAACTGGCCTTCTCCCTAGGGCATGGCCAGCCCTCCAGTTGGACCCAGAAGCTGTCTGCAAATAGGCCACAGCCACCTTCTAGCCCACCTCCTCCTGCCATCTTACAGAAACAGCAGGGCAAAGACTGGCAAAGGACAACAGTGGCTGCCACTCCTCCTTCCCCTACTTCCTTTTTCCTGTCTTCTCTGCCACCCTTTTCAGACAGCAGGAGTGAGGCAAGGAGAAGGAGGTGAAGATGCCAGTGGAGGCCCCCTGCATGACCAGGGCAAGCAATGGCAGTCACGACAGCCACCACCAGACACTATGATGAAGATGGGAGATATGGGGCAGTGTAAAGGAGGAGTGATCATGGCCCGCTTTGCTCACCATGTGTAACAGCCTTGGAGGGCTTCTCAATTTGCAGGCTGACTTCCATTTCCCAGAATAATATTACGACACCATCCAAGGACTCTGTGCACCTGCACTATAATTCCCCCGCAGTTAGATGGTGGGTTTCTTTATACCACCTACATAAAGAAACAGTTGCATATGGGCAATGAGATTGAATGAAGGGATGTACGTGCACACACATGCACATGGATGGAGATGAGAGCATCATGGGGATGTGGGGAAGAGTGGCTGTGAGACTCGATAACTGGGCAAAGAAAGCAATATACACAGGAGAGGGAGATGGCTATGCCCAGGGGAACTGTACTAAGACGTGCATGAGCATTTTCAACAGCATTGTTCAAGAACAGTAGAAAATATTTCTCACATTTATAGCCCATCTTTCTTCCAAGGATCTCAGGATGGTGAGTGAGTGTGGTACTCTCTTCTGTCCCATTTTATTCTAACAACTCATCTGTATAGTAGCTTAGGTTCCGAGAGAGTGACTGGCCCCAGCCCAGATCATCCAGTGAGTTTCATGGGTATGGGGAGATTTGAACCCAGCTCTCCCCAGTCCAAGCCCAGTACGCTAACCACTAAACCACACTGGATCTCAAGTCATAAGAAGGGAAACAAAGTCAAATTCGCTTCATTATGCAAGGACAGCCATCCCTAGGTCATGTTTTCTACCCATTCTGACTATTTGAGGAGGAATTTTGTTAGGAACACTAAATTTATTATGAAAGCCTAGCAAGTTCAAAGCCAGTCATATGTAAGAAAACACATTTTCTTCAACTTAGATTGGTGTAATTTAACATGGAGAAAAACTGTATATTTCGAGTTCAGCTTACTGTCCACAAAAGGTGGCCTGGTAATATGTCTTGATCTTCAACCCATTTGTCTACATCTTACATCTCCTCCACCCCATTTTCCTCAAACATGAGAAGGTTTTTGCAACCAGGAGTTAAAGCCAAAGCATTAAGTATATTGACTCAACCTGCCTTTCTGAATTCTGTTAGCATGCAGTGACAATATCCTAAAGCCAGAACTCAGCAAGCCGCCAAGTCCTGAATGTTCCTAACATGGAGCTCCCCCAAGTCAAAAGGTAAGAACTAGTTACAGCCAAGTGGTAAATGTACAATATTCACATCTATAGTTCTAGCCACACAAACATGGTAAGAGACACCCATTGGAAGACAACTTTCCTTTTCTGAGAGGAAATTACCATCCCAAACAATCACAACTGCACAAACGGTCAGCCACTTTTCTTTAAAAAAAACACATATTACAAAGAGTAATGACCTTTATATTAGCTAACCTAAAGGGTGTTCTATGGATTCATATTTAATTTAATATAATGATTATTCTTATAGCACAGTGTTCATGGGACTGTATAAATAGCAAAAAGGCTGATACTCTAGAAATTGACACAAGGGAGGCCACAAAGAGAAGGAAAGGGGATGGAGGCAGGGAAATGTGGGGTGGTGTTTTTTGTTTTATTTCCAGTTACACATACTTAACGGGCAGCCCAATCCTACCTAAGTACCTCCAAAGGTTTGGAGGATAGCTAATATCACACCAATCTTTAAAAAAAGGAAGGAGAGGGGACCCGGGAAACTACAGGACAGTCAGCCTAACATCTGTTCCAGGGAAGGTGGTGGAAAGCCTCATCAAGGATAAAATCGGAAAACATGTAGAAGAACAAGCTTTGCTGAGGGAGAATCAGCATGGCTTCTGCAAAGGGAAGAATATTTCTTTACCCAGCGTGTACTTAATCTGTTTAAGGTTATGCTCAAAATCCTACAAGCTAGGCTTCAGCAGTACGTGGACCGAGAACTACCGGACGTACAAGCTGGGTTTCGAAGAGGCAGAGGAACTAGAGATCAAATTTCCAACATGCGCTGGATCATGGAGAAAGCACGAGAGTTCCAAAAAAACACCTACTTCTGCTTCATTGACTACACAAAAGCCTTTGATTGTGTGGATCACAACAAACTGTGGCAAATTCTTAAAGAGATGGGGGTACCAGACAACCTTACCTGTCTCCTGAGAAACCTGTATGCAGGTCAAGAAGCAACAGTTCGGACCAGCCATGGAACAACCGACTGGTTCAAAATTGGGAAGGGAGTACGGCAAGGCTGTATATTGTCACCCTGCCTATTTAACTTATATGCAGAGTACATTATGAGAAATGCAGAGCTGAATGAATTGCAAGCCGGAATCAAGATTGCCGGGAGAAACATCAACAACCTCAGATATGCAGACGATACCACCCTAATGGCAGAAAGTGAAGAAGAACTAAAGAGCCTCTTGATGAGGGTGAAAGAGGAGAGTGCAAAAGTTGGCTTGAAACTCAACATTAATAAAACTAAGATCATGGCATCTGGGCCCATCAATTCCTGGCAAATAGAAGGGGCAGAAATGGAAGCAGTAACAGATTTTACTTTTCTGGGTTCCAAGATCACTGCAGACGGAGACAGCAGCCATGAAATTAAAAGACGCTTACTCCTTGGAAGGAAAGCTATGGCAAACTTAGACAGCATAATAAAAAGCAGAGATATCACCATGCCAACAAAAGTTCGCATAGTCAGGGCGATGGTGTTCCCAGTAGCAATGTATGGTTGCGAGAGTTGGACCATAAGGAAGGCTGAGCGCCGAAGAATAGATGCTTTTGAACTGTGGTGCTGGATAGCTAATGTCACGCCAATCTTTAAAAAAGGAAAGAGGGGGGACCCGGGAAACTACAGGCCGGTCAGCCTAACATCTGTTCCAGGGAAGATGGTGGAAAGTCTCATTAAGGATAAAATCTTAAAATACATCGAACAACAAGCTCTGCTGAGGTAGAGTCAGCATGGCTTCTGCAAGGGGAAGTCTTGCCTCACAAACCTGTTAGAATTTTTTGAAAAGGTCAACAGTCATGTGGATGCGAGCGAACCCGTGGATATTATATATCTGGATTTTCAGAAGGCGTTTGACACTGTCCCTCATGAAAGGCTCCTGAGAAAACTCCACAGTCAGGGAATAAGAGGGCAGGTCCTCTTGTGGATTAGGAACTGGTTGAAGACCAGGAAACAGCGAGTGGGAGTCAATGGGCAGTTTTCACAATGGCGAGAGGTGAAAAGCGGTGTGCCCCAAGGATCGGTCTTGGGACCGGTGCTTTTCAACTTATTCATAAGTGACCAGGAGTCTGGGATAGGCATTTGGACCTGGAGCAATTTGCTTCTCATCTTCAGTGTCATGGTACAGTACAACAACAGGTCCATATAATGTGAGACCTGGAGTTGGGGATAAGCAGCGAGGTGGCCAAGTTTGCGGATGACACTAAACGTTTCCGGGTGGTGAAGACAAGCAAGGATTGTGAAGAGCTCCAGAAGGATCTCTCCAAACTGGGAGAATGGGCAGCAAAATGGCAGATGCGCTTCAATGTAAGTAAGTGCAAAGTGATGCACATTGGGGCAAGAAACCAACATTTCACATATACGCTAATGGGTTCTGAGTTGTCTGTGACGGATCAAGAGAGAGATCTTGGGGTGCTGGTGAACAGGTCGATGAAAGTGTCGACCCAGTGTGCGGCGGCTGTGAAGAAGGCCAATTCCATGCTCGGGATCATTAAAAAAGGGATTGAGAATAAAACGCCAATATCGTCATGCCTTTGTACAAATCGATGGTAAGGCCACATCTGGAGTATTGTGTCCAGTTCTGGTCACCACACCTCAAAAAGAATATAGTTGAATTGGAAAAGGTGCAGAAAAGAACGACCAGAATGATTCATGGGCTGGAGCACCTCCCTTATGAGGAAAGGCTACAGCGTCTGGGGCTTTTCAGCCTAGAAAAAAGGCACCTGAGGGGGGACATGATTGAGACGTATAAAATTATGCATGGGATGGAGAGAGTGGATAGAGGGAAATTCTTCTCCCTCTCGCACAACACCAAAACCAGGGGACATGCACTAAAATTGAGTCGAGGGAGAGTTAGAACAGACAAAAGAAAATATTTCTTTACCCAGCGTGTAATTCATCTGTGGAACTCCTTGCCACAGGATGTGGTGATGGCACCTGGCCTAGATGCCTTTAAAAGGGGTTTGGACAGATTCATGGAGGAAAAGACCATCACAGGTTACAAGCCATAAGCAACCTCCTGCTTTTAGAAGTGGGTTTTCTCTGTGCCAGGTGCAAGGGAGTGTCAACGGGAAACAGGTTATCTTGTTGTCTTGTGCTCCCTGAGGCATCTGGTGGGGCCACTGTGTGATACAGGAAGCTGGACTAGATGGGCTTTTGGCCTGATCCAGCAGGGCTCTTCTTATGTTCTTATCAGTGGCGTTTTAACGCCTTCCGGCGCCCGGGGGGTGGGGGCTGGAGTGCCCCGTCGCGCCAGAGCGCGGCTGCCGCCCCCCCCCCGGAAGCGGCCCGTCACCGGCTTCCGGAGACGCTTTGCTCCGAAGCCGGGAAGCCCTCCTCCTTGCGACCGCCCAGTTCGGCGGTCGAGGGCTTTGTGAACCGTTTGCCCTCAGAAAGGTTCTGTGCATGTGCAGAAAACCCAAATAAAAGCCTGCGACGCGTTCGGCCGGCTCACAAAGCCCTCGACCGCCGAACTGGGCGGTCGCAAGGAGGAGGGCTTCCCGGCTTCAGAGCAAAGCATCTCCAGAAGCCGGTGCCGCGCCGATTGGGCGCGCTGCTTCCCGGGGGCTCGGCAGCCAGGCTCCGGTGTCGCGCCCCCCGGAAGCAACGTGCCCACTCGGCGCCTGGGGCACAGCACACCTGCTCCCCCAGCGTAAGAACGCCACTGGAGGATATAGTTGAATTGGAAATGGTGCAGAAAAGTGCAACCAAAATAATTTGTAGACTGGAGCAACTCCCTTACGAGCAGTGGCATTTCTATGACCGCCCCTCCTCACCAGATGTGACGTAACAGCTGCAGCCATTATTCACCACACAGAGGGACAGTGCGGGCGGGAGGGCCAAACATGCTGACGATGCTCCTTGCTCGCCCGAGCGAACGGGACGATCCTCCCCGCCACCAGCCGCCGTGACACACAAACCCCGCCCGCCTGCCGCCTGGGGCCCGATCCTGCCACCCAGGGGCCCACTGCCCCAAGGCCCCCTCTGCTGACGACGCCACTGCTTATGAGGAAAGGCTACAGTGTTTGGGGCTTTTCAGTCTAGAAAAAAGGCGACTGAGGGGGGCAAATTATTGATAAAATTTTGCATGGGATGGAGAGAGTGGCTAGATGGAAGTTTTTCTTCCTCTCGCACAACACCAGAACCAGAGTATATGCACTAAAATTGAGTGAGGAAGAGTTAGAACGGATAAAATAAAATATTTCTTTATCCAGCGTGTAATTTATCTGTAGAACTCCTTGCCACAGGGTGGTGATGGCACCTGGCCTGGATGCCTTTAAAAGGGGTTTGGATAGACTCATGGAGGGAAAGACCATCACAGGTTACAAGCCATAAGCAACATCCTGGTTTTAGAAGTAGATTTTCTCTGTGCCAGGTGCAAGGGAGTGGCAACAGGATACAGGTATCTTGTGTCTGAGGCATCTGGTGGGGCCACTGTGAGATACAGGAAGCTGGACTAGATGGGCCTTTGGCCCGATCTATCAGGGCTCTTCTTATGTTCTTATGTTCTTAACTTCCCATGCAGCAGGGCCAACGCAGGCTGAGCTGCATCCTGCGAGGGACATTTGCAGGCTGGAGGTCTACCTTGCCCTGAGGAAAGCCCCAGCTGCAGAAACGGGACTACTTGGACCTATGTGAGCTAAGTCCAAGGTGATTTGTGTCAGTGGATCAGGCCCGAGAAGGGGGATAGGATTTGGCATACGTCAGTGCCACTGATCCCGCCCCCTCCCAGGCCTGATCCGCCCACCCCATCCCATCCCTGTCCATTCCCTGCCCTCTTACACCCCACCCCCGTTCTGCCCTTCCCCACCCCCATTCTGCCCTCCCCCGTTCTGCCCTCCCCCATTCCGCCTCCGTGCTGCTCACTGTGAAACTCACCTTTTCTGGTGCGTGCTGCTCCTTCTGCCAGCGCATGTGGGCTGGTGTAAACCTCTGCCCTGGCCCAGGCAATTCCTACGCCCTCGCAAAGTGCTTTATAATGCACTGCAGCATGCACTGCACCACTGCAGGGATAGAGCAGGATTGTGCCATTAGACTGCAATCCTATGTATACTAACTTGGGAAGAAGTTCCATTGAACTCACTACTTACTTCTGAGTAGCCATATACAGAATTGCGGTGTTAGTTACAACAGGGAAAGAGGGGTACAAACAAAGCCCTCTCCTATCTGGGCTTTGCACTGCTGGACTTTATGTTCTGGCAGCGCAAGGGCCTTTGCAGCAGCGCTAAAGCTGGGCCACTCCTGGGCACTTCCAGGCTGCTGCCGCAAATGGCCAGAGGCATAGCATGTGCTCCAGCGGCTCCCAGAGGCTTCGGTAAGCTAGTGGCAGGTGAGGGAAGATGGAGATTCAGGCGCATTCCAGGCTGGTGAGGGAGAGGGCAGGGGGCGAGGAGCAGGCTGGAGGGGGTGGATCTTGGCGGCACATGCACATGCCAGATCCTATCCCCATTTTTCAACCCACCCACCCCCTTTCTCGAACTTATGTCACCTGCATAGCTGGTCTGAGGAGACCCATAGGTGGGCAGAAGGCCAGTAAGTAAAACAGTTTTCTACTTTTCTTTGGATGGCTTTCTGATCCCACCACCACCATTGGATGCACCACATGCTACATCAGCACGGCTGCATCGTTGCCAATGGCGGAGATAGGATTGGACTGCAAGGCATATTGCCAAAGCTTCATAGAAACATCGTGTTTCCAGAACGTATTTGAAGGCTGTGAGTGAGGAGGAATCATCCTGCAGACATTCTGGGGGGGGGGGGGGCTTCCAACTTCCAGGCATAAGGGGCAGCAAAGGAGAAAGGGCAGAGTCGTTTGAGGGAGCCAAAAAATCTTCAAATGGTTGGTGATGGTGGAGCCAAAAGAGTAATGGACAGGAGTGTAGCAGGATATGAGAGCTGAGCAGCAAGTAAGGCCAAGGAGGGCTTTGAAAGTAAGGAACTCTCCTGCGCGTTGCTTTCTCTCCGCTGACGGGCTCCTATGATAAGGGGGCAGGGCGCCTCATGCAGGAGAGTAACGGTGGGGCGGAAAGCTGCAGAACTTAGCTTTCCACCCCACCTCCAGCGACGCCAGTGAATGAGTATAAGCCACAGTGGCTTGGTGGTTAAGACGCCGAACTGCAGACCAGAAGGTCAGTAGGGCAGCAGTTCGAGACCCAAGTGCCGCGTGATGGAGTGAGCTCCCATTTCCTGTCCCAGCTCCTGCCAACCTAGCAGTTCAAAAGCAAGAAATTGCAAGTACTGTAGATAAATAGGTACCGCTGCGGCAGGAAGGTAACAGCGTTCTGTGCACCTCGGCGTTGAGTCATGCCGGCCACATGACCACGGAAGCATCTTCGGACATCGCTGGCTCTGGGGCCTTAGAAATAGAGATGAGCACCGGCACCCTAGAGTCGAACACAACTGGCTTTCGAGCAGGGGACACCTTTACCCTTTACCTATAAGTTAACTTCTGTGGAGCATAGGAGAGTGTTATACTACTAGAGTTGAAGGAAGGATGCCGATAATTACAGTATTGCTGTTTTAACTTGCATAAGTTACAGTGACTGCAGCAAGTGCCTCTCAATATGACCGAGTGTATGCCATTATAGTGATATGACTGTTGTAGCTCAAGAAAACTTCAAGACACACAGTCATAGTGTCAAAATAGTCCAAAATAGCCTACCAGTAATATTTGGTCACACATGTGACATCTTTTCAGGAGAAAAATCTACGAACCTAGGCAACAGTAATGGAACGAAATCTATGCCTTATAATGAGGCTTTCGTATCTTGTTTTATACATTTTTAAAGTGAAGATTCACATGGCCATTTTTCTACTGTAAGGTGAATCACTGTTTCATAGGGCATTAAGATTTTTTTAATGCAATAGGGGGAAAAGTCCATTTGTAGGGTCACTGAAAGACCATCTAGCCCAACTTCCTGACTGAAGGCAGAAGCATAATGATTCACCTACCTAATGCAAGCCAGGGTGTGTATGCATCATAAGCAAAGAGCATGCAGATTGCTTACTCCTGCTCATTTAGTGAACCTTCAACACTAAATATCACAGAATTTGGTGCAAATAATTTATGTTCAAAATGCTACTCAGCGTGACTTCTGCTTTGCTGGGCTGCACAGGGGTTCTGCGAGCGCAGTGCCGAATTTGTAAAGGAGACTAATTATTTCATGATATATGCACGGCAATAAATTTGCCTAATGATGTTCCTGATTCAAACGAGATAATTAAAATGTGTATCTATGTGACCCCCAGCTTCTGTCAGTTTCCTAGAGCTGGTAGGCTGACAGTCTTCCCTGTTTGTTTAGGCACAAGGAGTTAGTGTTCCGTAACAATAAAATAAGCATTTTGAGGGAGAAGTTTGGCTTTTAAATGTGAAGAAGCAGCAATCCTGGTGCAATTATACTCAGTTTCATATAGTGCAGGGCCCTGCAGGAATGCTGGCAGTGATTTCTATGTGGGTTTTCTTCCCCATCAGTACAATGTTGTGGTGTGTTTTTTTTCCCTTTCCTCCTGGTGTGAAGCGTAAACCTTCTCGAGCGTCATGCAAATCTAAGCTGCTTCTTTCAACAGAGAGAAAATTAATTAGAAAGGAAAGGAAGCCAGCATGCTTATCGTTTGATCAGGTCGTTGACACAAGTGGTTCCCGCATTTCTTTTAAAAAAAAATGACCGAGGCTTTTCATGTACACCTGTTCAGAAGGCCTCATCAATTTTATCTGAGTGGAGTCAGTAAGTTCCTCTAAGCTTGTCCGCTAAGGCAGTGTCAGTTGTGATGAAGGAAGAAACACACAGAGAGAGAGAGAGAGAAAGAAAGAAAAGAAAGGCTGCTAGGCCTTTATCAGACTGTTTGTTTTTGTACTGACGTTTGTAAGGAAACAAAGAGGATTTTAATCTTGTCAAACAAAAGCCTCTCTTGCTACCCAGAGGGTTCTCATTTACTCTACTCCAAGTCTCCCCGTTTCAGGTTGCAACATCTTCCTTTTTTGCCGATCCACCAGGCTGCCTTTCTTACCTGGGGCTTAAGATTGCGAGGTGTGAAGCTCTTCTTTTGTTTTGACAGGTGCTCTTTGCTAAACATCCAGCTTGCATTGGTGGTGCTAATACAGGGAGAGGGAGAGAGAGAAAACAACTTTGGATATGCTAATGACCACAGTTAGCAAACCTCTGACTTTAATGAGTTTTATTAGCTCGCTTCACTTTTAGTTCTTTGGGTAAAGTGGAGAAAACAAATTGTGCTGATAGAAAGAGAGTGTGAAACTTGTGCTCCTTGTTAGGAGCTGCATGAACATCTTCGCATTTCCTACCAACAACAACAAAAAATCAGAGTCTCTTAATGGGGAATAATGGGAGCAAGAGAGAGGTTGCGCAGCAACAAACAGAACTGAACCTGCTACTATGGGCTGCTTTATTATTATGTGGACAAATCTGAAGGGAATTTGTGAAGTCTTATCACAAGCTGGTTCACTTCAGCCTAGCACTGCACTGATCTCTTGAAAAAAATGGATCATTGGAAATCTTTGCTCTGGAATACAGGACAAAGAGAACTGAATGGAGCAATCTGGAATCTACAGCTTTGAGAGCAGAAGAAAACAATTGACAAGTATGAGGTCCTTAGATATCTGGTTCTGGCTACTGTTCAGTCTTCTGATTCTGCCCAAGAATTAAGACGCAATGTTTTTGGTTTGACAGACATACAGCACAATCCTGTGTAACTCTTGCACTGGTGTAACAGTAGATCCCCCAGTGTAAGAACACTAATGCCAGTGTAACTGGCTGTACGCCAACAGACATAGGACGGACACCAGCATAACCCTTCTTGGACGCCTCATATGCGGTTAGGACGTGGAACGGACACTGGCACAACTCCGCCAGCGCAGGGGGCATTCCAGGGGCGTCTGAATGCCCCCAGAATGCTCCCTGCACTGGCAGAGTTGCATGAGCAGTGCCGGCCTATGCACGGGCACCGCTTACTCCCGAGGCATTGGGAAAGTGCCTTATGGCACTTTTGCAATGCCTAACACCAGCGGACCGTACTCTGCCGGTGTATCATTACGCAGGATTGTGCCGTAAATAAGCAATAAAAAAACAAGTTGTGATGGTAGCAAGAAGCAGCTGTGGCTCACCTGCCCTCTCCCTCTGGGGGGACAGGGGCTGGTGGTTACTGCTACTCACTGCCATCGCTACTCACTTATGGAGAAACAACCACAGGAAATGCCAGCTGGGGCAGCAGCCAGTTCTTAGGGGATCACAGCAAAGATAGAGGAGCAGGAACTGCAGGCAATGGTACGAGGGGGTGCTCACCTGATGACACAAGGAGAAAAGACTAGACTAGACGTGGGGATAAGGTGGGCCTTCCCAAGGTGATGAGGCCATGGCAGCTACCCAAGGATGCTAACCCTGATCCTGGCCCTGTGTGCACCCAGGAAGTCTTGTGGGGATAGACAATGAGTTTGCATGCCTTTCACATCCCCCTAGAGAGAGTCTATCCCCCTAGAGAGAGTCTATTTATTTATTTATTTATTTAAAAATTTATATCCCGCCTTATCCCATGCCGAGGCAAATGCCCAAGGTGGCTTACAACAAAAATTAAAAACAGTTTAAAATACAGACAGTTTAAATACATAATTTAAAAACAATAAAAACTAATATCAGTAAAAACCACTGGGGGGCAACAGTAGGGAGCACAAAAGCAACATGGCAGAGCATCTTGAGACACAGGAGGCAGGCTACAACCCATCACCCAAACGCAAGACGAAACAAAAATGTTTTGAGCCCTCGCCGAAAAGTCATGAGGGAGGGGGTGGTTCTCAGATCCCCTGGCAGGGAGTTCCACAGTTGTGGTGCCACAGCAGAGAAAGCTCGCCCACGTGTTGCCACTCCCCTAACTTGCGATAGAGGTGGTACACGCAGGAGAGCCCCCTCAGATGACCTAAGAGAGCGGGCCGGAATGTATGGGAGAAGGCGGTCCCTCAGATATCCTGGACCCAAACCGTGAAGGGCTTTAAAGGTCATTACCAGCACCTTGAATTGGGCTCGGAAATGAATGGGCAGCCAGTGCAGCCGCTGAAGCAGCGGCTCAACAGAGTCAAACCGCCTAGCTCCAGCAACCACCCGGGCCGCCGCATTCTGCACTAACTGCAGCTTCCGAACCGTCTTCAAGGGCAGCCCCACGTAGAGCGCGTTGCAGTAATCCAGTCTTGAAGTCACTAAGGCGTGGACCACCGTGGTCAGGTCCGATCGACTCAAGTACGGCCGCAGCTGGCGCACCAGCCGAAGCTGGGCAAACGCACCCCTGGCCACAGCCGCCACCTGGCTTTCCAGGGAGAGCTGTGAATCCAGAAGTACTCCCAAGCTGCGCACCTGTTCCTGCAGGGGGAGTGCAACCCCATTCAGAACGGGCAGATGACTCAGTACCTGCATCGAAGCTTTCCTGACCAGTAGGACCTCTGTCTTTTCTGGATTCAATCTCAACCTATTAGCCCTCATCCAGACCCCAACCGCCTCCAGGCAGCGCTCTAGGACTTCCACAGCCTCCCTGGAGCGAGATGGCAAGGAGAGGTAGAGTTGGGTGTCGTCAGCATATTGGTGACACCCAACTCCAAATCCCCGGATGATCTCTCCCAACGGTTTCATGTAGATGTTGAAAAGCATGGGAGACAGAATAGAACCCTGTGGCACCCCACACTGTAAAGGGCAGGGTGCCGAACAGGCATCTCCCAGCATCACCATCTGGGACCTGTCAGCCAAGTAGGAATGGAACCACTGCAAAGCAGTGCCCCCTAGTCCCAACTCAGCCAATCGGCCCAGAAGGATACCATGGTCGATGGTATTGAAAGCCGCTGAGAGGTCCAAAAGGACCAGCAGGGATGCACTCCCCCTGTCCAGTCCTCGGCGAAGATCATCCAGCAGGGCGACCAAGGCTGTCTCCGTCCCAAAGCCCCGCCTGAAGCCAGACTGAAAAGGGTCCAGATACTCCGTTTCATCTAGTATCCCCTGGAGCTGAGACGCCACCACCCGCTCAATCACCTTACCCAAAAAAGGCAGATTGGAAACTGGCCGATAGTTATTTAAATTGGAGGAATCCAAAGATGGTTTTTTCAGGAGGGGACGCACAATTGCAGTCTTCAGGATGCTAGGCATCACTCCCTCCCGCAATGATGAATTCACAATAGGTTCCACCCAGTCGGCCAGCCCAACCCGCGCAGATCATAATAGCCAAGCTGGGCAAGGGTCAAGCGGGCACGAAGTCGATCTCAAACTACAGAGGACCCTATCCACATCCTCAGGCTGTATAAGGTGAAAAGAATCCAAAACGATGGAATTGACAGATGCCGTAGGGACAACTTCTGGAACTGTTAAACCAGAGTCCAAGTCGTGGCGAATCTGAGCGATTTTATCTGCGAAGTGCCGTGCGATCTCATTGCAGCGGTCCGTCAAACACTCCAACTCACTTGCTACAGGAGCCGAGTGGAGCAGATCCCGGACAACTCGGAAGAGCTCCGCTGGCCGGCTACTCGCAGACGCAATGGTGGCAGAGAAAAACGCCTTCTTCGCTGCCATCACCGCCACGGAGTAGGCCCTAAAATGGGCTCTAGCCCGTGTTCGGTCAGATTCATCACAAGTTTTCCTCCACCGTCGCTCTAGGCGTCGGCCCAGTCGTTTCATTGCCTGCAGCTCCTCAGTAAACCAAGGAGCCGCCTTGGCTCGACGACAAGGCCGTGGCCGTTCGGGAGCGATCTGATCCAAGGCTCTAGCTGCCTCCCCATACCACAGGGCAGCCAGAGCATCAGATGAATCACTGACCCGGGAAGCTGGGAATTCCCCCAGAGCCCTCAGGAAACCATCCGGATCCATCAGTCTCCGAGGGTGGACCATACAATTCGGTCTCCCAGCTCTGCAGGGGTGATTAAACGTTGCCAGTCTAAAACTCACCAGATAGTGATCTGTCCAAGACAGAGGAGTGATCTTAATCTCCTCCATGGGCAGATCACCATCCCCATACCCACCAGTGAATACCAAGTCCAATGTGTGCCCCGCACCATGCGTTGGGTCCTTGATCCATTGAGACAGGCCCATGGTCGCCATGGCGGCCATGAAGTCCTGAGCCGCCGCTGTCACAGGGGCCTCGGCATGAACATTGAAGTCCCCCAGCACTAACAGGCGGGGGGACTCCAGTGCCACCGCCGAGATCACCCTGGTCAGCTCAGGTAGGGAAGCCGATGGGCAACCAGGTGGACGGTACACCAACAGCAATCCCATCCTGTCTCGCCCCTGTAGCACGATGCGGAGACACTCAAACCCAGCACACTGTGGGACAGGGTATCCGGTGAGGGAGATGTAATCCCGATAGACCACAGCAACACCACCCCCTCGCCCCTGTAGCCGCGGCTGCTGCATCACCCGGTATCCCGGCGGACACAGCTGGGAAAGGTTCACACCCCCAGCTGCATCCAACCAGGTCTCTGTGATGCAAGCCAGGTCGGCACCCTCCTCCAGGATTAAATCCCGAATGAGGGAGATCTTGTTATTAACCGACCTGGCATTTAATAGCAGCAATTTAAGGCCACAGGGGTTTCTCCCAGGCGCTCCCCAGGCTCCGGGGTTGGGGGAAGGCCTAGAAAGAGGGATGGTCTGCCTATGACCATCCCACCTTCTCCTGGAACGGCCAGGCCAGCCCCACAGTCTAGTCACAGTTATCTCTTTCCCCCTCAGAAATGAATGATTTCCAATGACTTATATGGGAGACATTTGGGGGCCTGCAATGACAATTACTTCTCCCCTTCCCATAAGGTTCACCATTGTGTGGGGTCACTGGGAACTGATTGTGTCCTCCTCATCCTAATGCTGTTCCTGGTTTCCAGCCTTTAGTTTTCCTTCTAATGCAAGGCAGTGGAGGCCGTTCAGCTTAACGAAAGGAAGAAATGCAGCCCACCTACTCTACTGATAGGCATTTCACTAGTAAATGAAGACATTGCTACATTTGCAATTAAGGAAACGGAGGTTATCTAGTACATTACAAATATAGTAATCTAGTAATCAAGTCTAGTACAGCTTGAGATAATTTCCCTTCTTTTTTCCTCTGCCGCCTCTATGCCTTACAAGGATTTTCCTCAGACAACCTTCTTTTCAAAGGTCAAATAATATGATTATGCAAATGTGAACTGAGTCTAGAGAGGTGACAGTGAAAAAGCCAGCTGCACTTGCAAGGTGAAAGGGTTATGGAAAGGAGATCATTTGGGAGGGTCACTTTTATTGTGCTTCGGCATTGGTTATTGCAGCATAACCCTGAGCCCACATAACAATGGCCTGGGAAGACCATTTACAATGACAAAAGGGGGGTTACTTGACTTTTTTTCTTTCCTACCTCTGTATAGGCAAATCATCAGGAAAACCTTCCACTTCTTGTCTTAGGACACCATCAACTCCTGTCAGTGTGCCAGACCTTGGTCTTGGACTGGCAAGGCACAAAGATAGAGGACGCTTTCTAGTCTCCAAAGGGAAGGGTCTATTCCTGTGTTTCTCAAACTGTGGGTCCAGACGCACTTGGTGGGTCACAACCTGATTTCTGGTGGGTCCCAGCTGATGGAAAGATCAGATAAGTAATTGCCACAAGCCCTGAGGCTATTCAAAAATCAGATAGCTACTAATTGCCCTTCAAAGAGCTGAGCTCCAGCAGTTTGCAAGATAGCTGCTAATTACCCTGCAATCAGCAGAGCTCTTTACTTGCAAATAAATAAATATATTTATTTATTTATTTCTAGATCACCTTTTTAAGTCTCGTAAAGCTAGGTGGGTCCCGATAGAGTGTCATTTTAAAAAGTGGGTCCTGGTGCTAAAAAGTTTGAGAACCACTTGTCTATTCCATTAATGATCAGTGCTTAACAAATCTGGATTAATGCCAGAATGGGTCTCATCCCTTGTTTAGGGAGGCCCATCAGCCTGTGGTGGGGTATATTATTTGAAGGTCTCCGTTTCAGTCTCTCTTTAAAGGAATGTCAGGTACCAGAGTTAGAAAATACCTTAGCCTGAGACACTGAAAAGCCACGATCACAATATGAAGATATGAAGCTTTCTTCTACTGAGTAGGACCATTGGTCCATCAAGCTCAGTATTGTCTGCACTGACAGGGAACAAAGCTTCAGGGTTGCAGACAGGGAACTTTCTGCATCCAAGGCATTTACTATACCAGTGGTGGTGGTGGTGGTGGTGGTGGTGGTGGTGGTGGTGGTGATGATGATGATGATGATGACGATGATGATGACGATGATGACGATGATGATTAATTGAATTTCTATTCTGCCTTTCTCCCCCATAGGGACACAAACAGTGATCAACAAACCGTACTGGGTTTGATAGACATAAGAGTCCGAACTACTACTGTGCAGGCAAGTATAGTGCTACTATAGACAAAGTTGCTCCCATTACTCAAAAGAATTCCCTTAATAGGTCCTTAGACCATTTCCACTTGATCAGGCCAAGCATGCTCCAGCCACATTTTAATTCTTCTGCAAAACTTTCACACATGACTTTTCAGCAACAGTGTAATATACCATCCACAAGTATGTTTTGAGAAGTGGAAAGAAAAGACAGTCATGCTGCTCTTTACCACTTAAATTAAAACAAAAATAAATTAAACACACATCCCCTTTGCATGGGTTGTGTAGCAGGGTAGCAAGTAAAACTCCCAACTAAATATCATGTTTTTAAAGTTTTTAAAAAAATGGTGTGGACCACATGTGGGGTGGTGAACGAGGTCAGTCAGGGTGGGCTGTGACAAAGGGCCCAGGAACTGGCAGGGACCTAACCAGCCAACAGTAGAAGCCTAGGCCCATCATTGCCTTATCCCGTCCTCCCCATCTGCAGTTGGGCTTCCTCAGAGACCTGTGTGATGGTGATGCAGGGGCCCCAGAAGAAGTCCATTTACGGACAGGGAGGGAGGCTACTTGAGCTGCAAAGCACTGAGGAAAGGAAATTCTTCATGTACTCCTTTCCTTTTCCCAACACATCCAGGTCCAGGGAAGGAAGAAGAGGAAACTTGAAAGACACATCCCCCTCAGCACTGCCAGAGAACTGAGGGAGGGTCATCCTCCATCCATGGTGAGATCACTCCTCCCTGTTCCCTCGCCCAGCTGGGGAAACAGAGAAGAGGGGCAAACTTAGAGGGCATTTCTCAGCACTGGAGCACTGAAAAGCACCCTCGGGGGGCGGGGGGTATGCCTGCATGTGCAAAAGTGCCTGGGGCAGCTAGAATCAAGCTTGGCCTGAGGGCTCCCTGGATCCTGGCACTGACATCGAATGCACACATGGTATTTACTATTCATTATGTACTTTGTAAATCATGCCAAGGTAGGAGTCCATGAAATGTATGCAATCCATCCTGTACTACAATTACAACGGCAATCATCTTGCCACCTGAAGCAAGTCTTGCATTTTCGCACATACAAAACACAGCACTTGGACTGTTTAAGACAAGTCACAGCTCCCCAAATGAGAGGAGATGTGTCTACTCTGCACGAAAGACCGAACAAGATGGGAATTTATTCCTGATCTTCTCCTTTCTCGGGGTGAGGAGGTGGGAGGTGGGATAAACTATTCCTATTTTGGGAAATGGCCTTGGACTGTCCTGATTCTTTGTTGTGTTACCTGGGGCCTCCTCTGGAAGAGAGGGCAGCCTCAGCAGCTGATGCGATGCCAAGCCGTCCTTCCCTGAAATCTACCCAGACAGGTGAAAGCTCATCTTTCATACACACATTGGAAGACAAAGTGCTCAGGCATCCGCTAGGCACCTTCAGCTTCTTCTGCCCACTCCATCCCGTTCCTTCACCTGATGTGACAAAGCACGTCTCCAGCTATGCCTCACAGCAGCTGAAGGAACCTTTTAAATCAATTTTTAGATGCTGTTTTATTAGTTTTCATCAACTGTTTGTTACTGTTTTAAAATGTGACTTTTGTATTGTATTTTTTATTTTTTTTGGTATGTATTTTCTTTTTTGTTGTAAGCCGCCTTAGGTCCCTTCGGGGAGAAAGGCGGGATAGAAATACCGTAAATAAATAAATAAATAAATAAATAAGGAACATGAGTGTGATAGGTGAGAGGAGGGAGACACAGCTGATGTGGGAGGTGGAAGGTCCGTGTCCAGCACTGTGATTTGGCATCCCAAAGAAAAACACATTGCCTTAGTAGGTACTGTAGGTTGTCCCTCAAAAAAGAAAAAAGAAAAAAGAAAGAGTCATGACACAAGCCAGATTTCACACGAAACTCCAGTAACCCATATTATGCACTGCTTGTGCTGATTTCTGTTTCAGCAGATGTAATAACCGCCCTGCAGATTCCCCCATGCTGGGGAGTTCATCAAACAGACACATTCTGTCATGCAGCCCTTTCAGACCCTGAGGACCATAGTGCAAAGCTTCCTCACGAAGTGCTCCTTCTTAAATTCATGCACGTTCAATTAAGAGAATGAAAAATTGTTTAGCATCTCAACAGCCACCCAACACACTCTTTTTGCAAGGAGCAAGTACTGCCTTCTGACTGTGCCCTTAAAAGTTACAGCACTGGCAATGATCAACTCAGCTTGGAGGTTGGGGGGATGTAGTCTGAGAGGGCAGGAGGAGGGCTGCCAGGAGACTTACATGGCAACCCTGTGCAGGTCTACTCAGAAGTAAGTCCCATTGTGTTGGGGCTTATTTCTGAGTAGACCTGCATCAGATTGTGCTGCAAGTCTATTCTTAGAGGTAATTCAAAACCTGTTATGCAACTTTTTGTTTTTATCATATGTTTTGTGGAAACGTACCCACCCATGCCTTAATTCTTTGACACAGCAGCATGCCATAAGAACAAAGTATATATTAAAGTGCTGGCTTCTTCATAAGAATTTGAACAGGATCTCTATCAAAAATCCTAATTTAGACGTCTGGTTATCCTTAGCGATGGATGGATTACCCTTAGACACTGGTCCGGATTGGAAGATAAGGTTACCTAGATTGCTCCCCTGCAGGTGGCAGAGAGCAAGAGACAGAGTGCACCTACCTCCTTCCCATCTGGCACACCTGTCTTATCTTCAATGCCACTGCATGAGCCCAAGGTTTGAAAAAGTAGCTGCATAGGTCCAAGATCAGGTGGTTGGCAGCCCAGATAAAATCTAGGAATTGACCATGCAATTATCTGGGCCTACTAGGTGCATACACCTTTTTGAACATTTTCCTCATGCATGAACGTCCAGTAAGGTTGGAAGTGAGACTGGCACAGCAGGTGGCTAAGTAAAGAAAGCACACTCATGCATTTTCAATACATGTAAGAGAGCTGGGGTAAGATCAGAAAGCCCACCCAACTGAGCTGATCCCTGAACCTTCCATAGCAATGGCAGAGGCAGTGCTCAATGCGCCAACAGGGGGCAGGCAGTGTGCCATGGGGGTCCAGTGCACAGAGCCGTCGCTCCGGTAGGGGCGGGGCCGTAAGTTTCGCTCTGTCCTAGTCCCGTTTACCGAGCGAGCAGGAGGCGGCCCCGCCCTCTCACTGTCGGAGCCATTCCCGTGCGGAGAAAGCAGCAGGCTGCCTCCTGCTTTCTCCGCACGGGAATGGCTCCGACAGTGAGAGGGCGGGGCCGCCTCCTGCTCGCTCGGTAAACGGGACTAGGACGAGCGAAATTTACGGCCCCGCCCCTACCAGAGCGACGCCTTTGCCAGTGCAGGGCTTTTCCCCAGGGCCCCTAGCAACCTGGCACCAGCATAAAGGTAAAGGTATCCCCTGCTCGAAAGCCAGTCATGTCTGACTCTAGGGTGTGGTGCTCATCTCCATTTCTAAGGCCAAAGAGCCAGTGCTGTCCGAAGACGCTTTCATGGTCATGTGGCCGGCATCACGAACAAAACACTATTACCTTCCAGCCACAGTGGTACCTATTTATCTATTTGCAATTTCTTGCTTTCGAACTGCTAGGTTGGCAGGAGATGGGACAGGAGACGGGAGCTCACTCTGTCACACAGCACTCGGGGCTCGAACTGCTGCTCTACCGACCTTCTGGTATGCAGTTCAGCATCTTAACCACTAAGCCACCACAGCACCAGTATGGGGGTATGATAATTATCATTTCTACCTAATGTGTCATCCAATTCTTCATTCAAACATCTTTCACCTTTACTATTGACACCTTTAACATCTTTCACCTTTACTATTTCACCTTTACTATTTACTATTACCACTAAGCCACCACAGCACCAGTATGGGGGTATGATAATTATCATTTCTACCTAATGTGTCATCCAATTCTTCATTCAAACATCTTTCACCTTTACTATCCCTGAGGCATCTGGTGGGGCCACTGTGTGACACAGGAAGCTGGACTAGATGGGCTTTTGGCCTGATCCAGCAGGGCTCTTCTTATGTTCTTATGTTCTTATTGATTTAAAACCTGACTAGATCGAGGTTCTTTACCACCAACAAAAGGTTCACAAAGCAGTTTACACAGCAAGAGAGATGAAGAGGGGGGCACGGTGTGTCACTGTCCCAAAGAGGCTCACAATCTGAAAAGTAAACAAAAAGACAAAAAAAAAAAACCAGACACACGGGAGACACCAGCAAACATCCACTCGAAACGATGCTATGATGGGATGAAGAGGGACAATTGCTTTTCCCTGCCCAACAGAAGAGCAAGACCACTTCAAGAAGTTCCTCTTTACCCAGCTCGTATTGGGGAGGGCCTGGATGGCAGCACACTCTGTAGCCCACCCGTCTCAGATGCCGAAGCCACAGAAATCCACTTATGGTTCTTCCACTTCCCACACAATGGCCTATAGCCCAGTCAGGGGTCAGGGGACAAATGAAAACTTGGGTCCGCATCTTTGAAATACGCCCACAGGAGGTTGTTTCCTGAGCTTGATTGTCTTGCAAACAGTTTGCCCAGGTCCATGAAAAAGCCTAATTCTTTGGCTTAGTATCTGGTTACACTGGCACTGAATGAGAGGGTTAGTTGTGCGAGTGAGTGAACAATGGGAAACCAACAGAGATCACTGCCACAGGTTGCTTTGTTTACGTGTGTGTGTGTGTGTGTGTGTGTGTGTGTGTGTGTGTGTGTGTGTGTGTGTGTGTGTGTGTTTATTTGAGGAACAGGGGATGAACCTGATTCATGAATCAGTTTGTTGATTTCTTTTATCCATCTGCTTTCTAAGACCACTCAAAGCCTAGACTCGGAGGGAGTGAGCGTTAAATTATAATGACACATAGAAACTGGTTCAATGAACCTTAAAATGATATGTGCCAAAAATCCTGACTGCTTATCAGTTCGAAATTGGCCAACAAAATTAAAAAGACTTGAAACGTTTCTCAGGAATGTTCAATTTTGTTTGGACTGCAGAGAAAAGGAGGCCCATACCTAGCCTGAAAAAGCCTACGTTTGAAAGTTAAAAGTACTTGGACTTAATATGGATTATTCTTGTTTGGAAGAACAGTTGAACTCCAAGAACTCCTTCACAAGACTCCTGAACCCCCAAATTCTGCCACCACCTCACCCCCATTCATCACCCTGACCCCACTAGTGTCTGTGCACACACACACCCTTCCCCACCCCACTTACCATCTTCGTCCTCCTGCTCCACTGTCCTTATTTGTATAGTGGCTCAGCTAGGAGGATCTTGGGAGCTGAACCTCTCCACTCCCAGCATTCTCTCCACTGGGCACTTTATGCAAGAAGGGGATGGAGCAACCAGGAGATGGTGGGCAGAAGAGGGGTGCAGGGCACCCCCCTCCACCTGAGATGAGGGGTTCTGCCAGCCTCATATCTGTGCCAACCCTGGCACTGGAGCACTTTAAAGGCTGGGAGATGTAGATGATCCTGTGTACCATGTATGAATATTCTTAATCTTCAACATTTCAGTGATGAAAATAGAGGCAAGTTCTAACACTTATTCTCCCTCAAATGCTGGGATGGGGCCATAGCTCAGTAGTATAGAAGAAGGTCCCAGTTTCAATCCCTAGTGAGTAGGGCAAGGAAAAGACCCCCCAAATGACCCTCGGAAAGGCACTACTGGTTATTGCAGACATATACTGAACTAGGCTGACCAATTGCATGATTCAGTATAAGGCCCCTTCTTATGTTTACCCCAAACACCCCACATGTTCACTGAATGTGCCTCACATTCAGTGCTGGTGCCAGGTTACTGGAGGCCCTGGGGCAAAATCCTGTTCCAGGGCCTCCATGGTATCCCCCAACATGGGCGTCGACAGGGGGAAGCGCGGGGGGTGGGCCGCCGGGGGGCGTCGCGCGCATAGGGGTGACGCGCGACCCCCCCCACTTACAGTTTGCGTCGGAGCTGGGCCCGCCCGCCCTCCCCTGTGTCCGTTTGGCTCCAAAATGAGCCGAAAACGGAGCGGGGAGGGTGCTCTGCTCCTGCGCGTGACGTCACGTGCGGGGGCGGAGCCTCCCCCTTAAAGGTGACGCGCACCCCTGCTCCAGTGTGTCGCGTGTCCCTGTGACGCTCCTGTCCCCCACCTCCCTGGTGGTACAATGGGTGCTACCATTGGTCCTGAGGGTTCAGGGGGGAGCCCGTTCAGCTGGGTCCTCTGATGAGCCAATCTGACTGAGCCCCCCGATACTACTCCTGCTCCCCACATTTCTTTTGCTATATGAATTTATTCTGCAATAGTTCCACACGGAGTTAAGAGCCTAAGTAGGTGTTTCTTGTGAGTGTAAAGATATGCTTGGGAAAAAAATTGCTATGCAATCTGTCAGCAACAGTTCAAAGTGAGTTTCACAAAGATGTGAAATGGCAGGCTGTGAATGCTCCCCCAAGCTCCTTGGGGGGAAAGAGCAGAATATAAATAGAAGAAATAACTAAAGGTACATGTGTACATGCATGTGCATTGGAGACCCGATGCCTCCTTCTTTCTGCAGGCAGTTTCAGCAACTCCTACTGACAGAATGTTAAGCAAGGATTCCCCCAAAAGTAAAAATAGGGACTGCGATTTTCGAGGGTCAGGGTTGAGAAACAGGAACCTGATAGTGGTAAATAGAGACACTTGGAGCATCTGAATATGGCTCAAGCATCTTATTCTGCACTGCACTTGGCATAATCCATGTCCTCCTCCTGCATTGCAAAAGGCCTGAATTCTATACTACTGAGCTATGGCCCCATCCCAGCATTTGAGGGAGAATAAGAGTGTTAGAACTTGCCTCTATTTTCATCACTGAAATGAACCTGATAATGGTAAATAGGGACACTTGGAGCATCTGAATATGGCTCAAGCATCTTATTCTGCACTGCACTTGGCATAATCCATGTCCTCCTCCTGCATTGCAAAAGGCCTGAATTGCATCAGCACAATGGGCCAGTTTGTGCTGAAAATTATAGCCCCCTTTAATTTAAACCAAAATTCTTCAAACTAACTCAGTCCTAAGGGTGTGTTATGCCGGCGGAATGTGCATTCCACTGGCATAACACACTTTGCGGCTGTTGCAAATACGACTACCGGAAGTGGTGATCAGCCAGGTCCACACTGTGATGGATGCCGGCCGCTCGTTGCCTCAGGTAAGACTGTACAGGGGGGAGGGGGCAGGGAGAGGTGGAATGGGACGGGGAGGTAGAACAGGGTGGCAATGGGAATGGGGAGGAAGGAGGATTGGGCCTGGGAAGGGAACAGTTTTGGTGGCAGTGGTGCTCGCTGAATCCTAACTCGCTTCCCAGGCTTGATCCACCTTCATGGGTCAATGTGGACTTGCACCCTCAATATCACTGGTACAGGTCCAAGTTGGCCCACCGGGCCTGCAGGGGCTTACCCCGGGGCAAGGAGAAAATGTTCTCTTACCCCAAGGAGGCCTCCTGAGGCTGAAACTCCCCCGTGGGATCCAGCAAATGCGTTGGTGCCACCGTATTGCCGCACGGGGAGTTGCAGTGGATTGGGCTGCCCTTTTGATTTGAACTAAATAAAAACCTGCTGACAAATGTCTTAATATCCAAAATAGTCACTTTGGGAACTTTGTGAGGCCATTCAGATGCTCTGAAGAAGTGAAGAAAGAAGAAGTAGGAGTTGCTTATGCTTCTCTGGTTACACTTCGAGTACAGCATCTGAAATGAAGCCACAAAAGATCTTGTGTGGTTTGAGTTGTGAACCAGGAGCCATTTGGAGCTCACAGTTCTCATTGTGGGGGTGTTCTACAAGTCCCACTTCTTCAAACAGTTTGGGGAAAGCAACTGAAGTCACTTGCATTCCCAGCTTCTTTGTAACATTTGAAGAAGCTCAAATGAATGGTATTCATTGTATTAAATTCTATTAAATGAAATTTTATTAAATGAATTTTATTAAATGAAACATAATATTAAAGACTGTGGAAGGAATGAAAACAAAGATAATCTAAATGAGCGATGGGCATCTTCTTCTTACAGTCCAATCCTTTCCCCCCACAGGCCCAGAGCATGCAGCGTTGCCAACAGAGCATGCCAGGGACCAGTCAGCTTATGCGAGGTAATTTTCTACTTACCTCCCTGTAGGCCGTCTGGTTCCCAGTGGGTCTCCTCAGATCTACAACTGCTCTTTTGCTGGCATAGGCCTGAGGACACTCTGGGGGTGGTGGCAGGCCAGGCTGGTAGGAGGGGTTAGATCTGGCATGTGTGGCTGCCACCGAGATCCACCCCCTCCCACCCCTGAACTGCCCCCGGCTCGACCCACTCCATGCTGCGATCTGCCCCAATCCTCCCTTCCCACTGACTTACCTACAGCAACACAGGTTGTGTGTTACATCACTGACTGCGCGGGCTTCCCAGGTCCTGCACCACCATCAGCAAGTAGCAGAACAGCAAAGCAGCTGTGGCACCAGCGGGATCACGAGATCGGCCAGCATAAGGCCTGGATAGAATTGGGCCATTATTCATCTCTAAGCACCCAAATGAACATACCATCAGCCAGACATCCATCTAAGGCTCCATTCCTATGCCCCACCAGTTTTCACATTGTAGTGGTGCAAACAGAGCATGCACTGCATCCTATGGTGGAGGGTGTGACCAGACATCCCAGGAGAGGTAAGTAAAAATATTTTTAATGTAACTCCTGGTAGACCACCTGGTGACTAATGAGTCTCCTTGGACCTATGCTCAGTGGTGTCGCTACACCCCCACCGGGGGGGGGTGCCTGCGACGATGCCCACACATGATGCAGTGGCGTGACGTCACGCCCCACCTCCAAACACACACACCCCACCGATTTAACCTGATTTTGGAGCCGTTCGGAGCCAAGGGCGGGCAGGAGGGCCGAAACACGGCCGTTCAGCCTGCGAAGAGCCAGCGAGTTGTCAGGAAAGCACACAAAATGGTGAGTTTGCGCCCTCCTGAGCCTGCGACTCTGCCCCTTCAGAGGTCCGCGCCCTGGGGCCCTGGGCACCAAGGCCCCCCCTGACGATGCTACTGGTGCTGCTGGCATAAGTCCAAGGATTCTCAGGGGGCAGGTCCAGGCCAGGAAAGGGGGATAGGATTCTGGCATGTGCTGCCTCCCTTGATCTCCAAATGGCCCATGACCCACCACCACCTGGCTTGCTCTGATGCAGCCTGGGTCAGCTGTTGGAGCATGAGTGGGGCCTCTAACCATTTGTGGCAATGGTCCTGCAGCACACAACAGTAGCGTACCTTTTCAGTGCCACACTGACACTGTTACAGTGGCAGATTGGGAGATCTGCCACTATAAGCACCCAATAGAATTGGGTTGCCTTTCACAAATCCTAGTTAATGCACAAAGCACTTCTTTTTGTGGTAGGCACAAAGCCATGGTTGCACTCCTCCTTGAAAATCATTTCCTCCCCCCCCCCCATTTCCACCTCCCCCCCCCCCATTTCCACTATGAAGTGATAATCAATTGTGTGCAGTCAGTTAACATGACCATTTTTAGACCTAGAGAGGTCAAACCAATGGTTTTGGCAGATTCAGCTAATCTGCTAAGTCCAGGTCGTGTCCCATATGGGCTGACTGAACACATCTGGGACTTTTCCCAAGGTGTGCTGCATCACAATTTGGACTCGTGTCAGAATATGAGTTAAACACACCAACATCACTGCAACGTTCCATTTGTACCGGTTTTTGTTTTGTGTTACATCCTAAAAAATAATTCATGTGAACTGGTCTATACAGAAGTGTCAAACTGATCGTTGAAGTTTGATAGCTCTTTGGGTAACATTTGTTTTACCACATTAGTCACATATCTTTTGTTCTGTGAATTCTGTAGCATTTCATTAGAAGATCATTCTTGGCATACTGGGAAGTCTGATGCACTCTCCTCTAATTAGATGAGTCTTCCATCAATGCGGGTGTTCTGGAGCCCCAATATAGCTAAATCCCAGTGTTCAGGAGACATGAGTCATGAGTCAGCTTCTCCAACTTACAAAGTTTTACAGCATAAGAGGCATGGAAACCTTCTAAACTGTTTTTGATGTAGTTGGGCTTCTAACCATATCCATATTACACTGGAACTGTCCCATTGACCTTCGGGTTATTTCCAGATACTATGGAGCGCGGCCAGCAGGTGGCGCAGCGGGTTAAACCGCTGAACCATAAGCTGCCGATTGAAAGGTCGGCAGTTCGATTCCCGCGACGGGGTGAGCGCTCGTTACTTGGCCAGCTCCTGCCAACCTAGCAGTTCCAAAGCATGTCAATGCGAGTAGATAAATAGGTACCGCTTGCGGGAAGGTAAACAGCGCTCCGTGTTCCAGCCGCATGCTACGCGCTGCGGCAAGGAGAGTCATGCCGGCCACATGACCATGGAGGCGTCTTCGGACAACGCTGGCTCTTCGGCTTTGAAATGGAGATGAGCACCACACCCTAGAGTCGGACACGACTGGACTTAATTGTCAGGGGATACCTTTACCTTTTATGGAGTGCGGCAAAGCAAAAACTGAACCAGCCAAGTAACATTGTCCTAGGAAGCACCCCCAGATTGGGTCTTCGGCCCTTCTGAGGGCAAGGCTTTGAGCAGTGTTGTGCGCATGCCGCTCGAAGCCTTGCCCAGCCTATTCAGAAGTAGCCAAGCCACTGAGGAAGACGCGGCTCGGCCTGCCGGCTCCGGGGATGACACGCAGGGATGAGTGGTGAGTGTACCGGGGTGGTGATGCGCCGGGACTCCTGGCGCATCACCCCCTGGCACATCACCCCGTCTAGCCGCCTCCCAGTGCGTCACCGTCTGTGCCCCGCCCCCCCGCCATGCTGCAGTGACTCCACTGCGGAAAGGCCCGGGAAGAGCATAGGCTCCTGCCGCGGATTGTTACGCAGGGTTGCTCTGATAAATACCTACTTTGATTCAGTAGTTATTCCATATTCTTGAAATATGATGGTCATAGATACTCCTTCAATTAAAAATTTACAGAAGAAGAAGTTAAATTAGTAATTAAAGATTTGAAGAACTACAAAACATCAGGTCTTGATAGACTTTCTGGAGAGTTTTATAAACACTTTAGGAACTCCCTTCTACAGTCCTGTTTAATGACATTTTGGAGGGGGCTCAGCCCCAGATACCAAGGTAGAATCACAGTTCTTGCAAAGCCAACTAAGGTGTTCTTTAAAAATTCAAAAATTGGTGGTTGGGTATTCCAAACCTTCTCTTGTATTATAAGATGTGCTTGTCATATTACACAATTGTAACATGTACTCCGAAATAAAGGTTCCCGATGATGGACAGAGATGAAATTAAATCCAAATTCAGAATGCCTGGATATTTGTCCTTCATTCTCTATGCACTGTTTGTTCAAGATACAAATGATAAATAATCCCATTTTGAAAATGACAATGCAGGTTCGAAACATTTGAGTGAAGACACATGCTTCTTCATGGTCACCCATGATTCCTTTTATGGATCATCCATCTTTTCAGCTTGGTTGGCTGTCAGGACATTTTAATAAATGAAAACGGAAGGATCTATTCAGGCTTAAATATTTTCATGAGAGGGGGGCAAGTTTTAAAGTGTAACGGTCAAATTGGGTAGTATAGGCTTGATTTTATTTTATTTTTAATATTTTCAACTCCATCCTTTGACTTCCTCCCCTGCTGTTGAAATACAAGCCACAGCCTGTAGAAGAGTCATTAGAAATACCAACTATTCAGGAAAGAGCGTTAGCTCCAGTCGTACTCAGTTTTGATCGATAGTACAAATTCTTCTTTGGCTGGTTAAAAACTATCTGGGAATCTGACATACAGCACTATCCTGCACAATTATAGGTCAGTGGAGGTGGTGCTCCCCTGGCCTAGGGTGTTGTAAACATGCCGTAAAGCACCCGGAGACTAAGTGGCATTGGCACGGAGGCTGGCACCACTCACTCTGCAACCTACTTGGACCTGCGCTGGCCGCCACAGGTGAGTGCTGTGCCGGTCGGTGCAGGGGGTGGGCACGGGCGTGGGGAGGGTGGACAGGGGCGGCAAGGGAGAGGACCATTGGCCAGCCTCGGCTGGGAGGGGCCAGGAATATCAGTGCTGAGATGTGCCGATATCCTATGCCCCGTCACAGCCCGGGCCGGCCTTACACGGCCTCCCTGGTTGTGCACCAGATTAAGACCTGCTGTGCATCTAAGGAGGCCCATTGTGGCCCGTGACGCTTACACCAGGGGAAGGGGACAAATGTCCCTTTCTCCCGAGGTGTGCCTGGGCCACGCCACAATGGGCCTAGTCTGTGGGTAAAATTCTGTGCCAGTTAAGATTGGTGACCTGTGGCTTGCACCCTGTTTTGAATGGCTAGCACCCATTAAAATACGTGAATTCTGCTCACTTTATGGTGTGCAGGGCTTCACAAAGGTGAAAATCACACCGCAACACACACACACACACACACACACACACACACACACACACACACGGTATTTCTTCCAGCTGAAAAAACTGAAAGATTTCACACAGATGTATATGAAGCTGCAATCTCTAGAACTGCATTTCCTTCTTCCAAAGGACAGAGACTTGGCCACCTTCGTTCTTCTTCCAAAGGACAGAGACTTGGCCACCTTCGTTCTCACTGTTAGAATCTGTGATTCTTTCTCCTTCCATGTTTATTCAACTAAATTCATTTCATATCATCAGATCATGTAATGATGTGCAGGCCAATCTCCTTCATGTTTATTTGTCAGTCCCACGGTGTTCATTTGGGCTTAACTCCCCCCTCCCCAGGTAAGTGTGTATGGGACTTCAACCTTAGAAATAAACAGATTGCATGCCTATGCATGGGATGGAGAGAGTGGATAGAGGGAAATTCTTCTCCCTCTCGCACAACACCAGAACCAGGGGACATGCACTAAAATTGAGTGGAGGGAGAGTTAGAACAGACAAAAGAAAATATTTCTTTACCCAGCGTGTAATTCATCTGTGGAACTCCTTGCCACAGGATGTGGTGATGGCATCTGGCCTAGATGCCTTTAAAAGGGGTTTGGACAGATTCATGGAGGAAAAGACCATCACAGGTTACAAGCCATAAGCAACATCCTGGTTTTAGAAGTGGGTTTTCTCTGTGCCAGGTGCAAGGGAGTGGCGACTGGACACAGGTATCTTGTTGTCTTGTGTGCTCCCTGAGGCATCTGGTGGGGCCACTGTGTGACACAGGAAGCTGGACTAGATGGGCTTTTGGCCTGATCCAGCAGGGCTCTTCTTATGTTCTTATGTTCTTATGTAGATTCAGTCTCTCAAGAAAGGCAACTCATTTTTCCCCCCAACAGTTTCTGCACTTGAAAAGTTGCTCCTCCTGAAATGAGCCCAACCAGCCATTGTTTTTTGATCTGTTCTTACAATCAGCAAACTATAGCTTCCACAAGAGTGCAGTCAATTTCAGAGAGACTCTCCTAATGGAAGGATTGCTTGGCTGAATACTAATTGGCAGGATTGGGCCCCCACTGAACACCTGGGGCTGTCAATATATTCAGATAAACAGATGGCTGCAAGGAGCTTGTTTGTGGCTCTCAAAATTATTTTGTCAATGGTGCCATCTCCTGGTAGATTACTGCTAAGAATACCTCAACCCCCCCCCCCCCCGCTTTTGCCCCTGAAACCTTGCTAGATGTTTACTCAATTTATGCTAAAATTACAAAAAGTATGAACAAGAAGGAATAAAAATTACCTTAAACCGGATGGTTTGACATTCTTATTTGCTTCTACACAGTTGCAAAGGGCCCTGTATTTTTTTATTCAGTAATTACTTCAAGATCGTTCAAAAGCAGAGTTCAGAAGATCCTTGTATAATTAGCTTGTTTCAGGAAAAGTATGTCTCAGCAGATGCACTCACGCTTTATTATATCTGAGTTGCTTTTAACGCAGAAATCTATGCTTTTATCATCTCAATCAATATTTTAGGTAAATTGTGGAGAAAGGTGAAAGGAAGACTTCTCCCAGAGTGCAGTCAACTTTGGGGCAGGGTGTGACAGGCCAAGTGAATAGAAAATGTTCTGGTCATTGTGATATCAAATCTTTGCTTACAGTGATTCAGATCTGATTCACTGAAACAATATACATATGGGAGAAATCCTGCGGCCGGTTTTAAGCCTTGTCACATCAGGTCCCACTTTCTCATTTTCTCTTCTCTTTGTGCCCAGGTCTTTGAAGGGACCAGTTAAAGGTTGACTGCAGACCCTCACCAATTTGCAGACCCCTCCAATTTGTGTGCAGGCACAATAAAAGGTGCTGGTTTTGACCTATAAAGATCTGTAGGGTAGCCAAAGGACCACCTATTCCTCTACAAACCTGCCCAGTCATTAAGATCTGCCACAGAAGTTGTGTTTCTCTGTGCAGTCTGACCTTTTTATCCACCATTTTTCCATCCACGGATTTGACTCAACACGGGTAGCAAAACTGTGGAAGAGGGAGTCCGACCGCGCCACATTACCTCTTTTTTCAGCATTGTCGAGGGGCTGCCAGCTGCTTCCCGCCTCCTGCGCGCATCCAAACCGCTGAAAGAAGAAAAAATGCAACCGGAAATCTGTTGGGGGGCTGCCAGCCACTTCCAAGCGTGTTTAAACTGCTGAAAAAAGAAACAATGCAACCGGTAGTCTCTGGCGCCATCTACAGGTTGCTTTCGGTAGCAGTTGGTTTTTTTTTCAGTCAGTTTAAACAAACTCAGGAGGAGGGAAGTGCCAAAAACGCTGGAAAGAAGGTAATGTGGCACCACTCCCCACCCCAGTTTTCATATAACAATATTTTTTTATCTACTGGGGTCTTGAGAACAGAACCCCATTAGATAAAAAATGTCCAACTGTATTCAGAGGCTGGGTGGACCATATCACTTACACCACAAGCCTATTCATGTTTACTCTGAAGTCAGCCCTACTGATTTCAGTGGAACTTCTTCTCTTGTAAATGTGCATAGGATTGCAGCCTTAATGACAGAGGGAGGAGATTCAAGGTGTATTGGGAGGCAGCTCAAAAGCCTTTCCGTTGGTGCATAGGGACCATTTGTTAATCAATATGGAAGCTTCCAAAATTCTCTTCATCTGAATTTCTCCCTTGATTTTGGGATTTTGAATACCTGGTGTTGTTTCTGATGTAGAATTAGGTGCTCCCTACTGTTTAGTTTTTAACCATTTCTCAGTTTTGAACAGAATTGGCAAAACGTTCAGAATCTGTTCCTTCAGTTCCTTTCAAGTGTCCTTTTTCCCACCTACACTTTACAGCAGCACAAAGGATAGCCCAAAACATTCATATCATATTAATTACCTGCTTTAAAAGGGGGGGTTGGGCATCTGGGGTGAGTACAATTTATCCTAGTGATGGCAACAACCACAGTTGTGCTCAACCTGGCAGCTACCATTTTATTTTCCCATAATTCTCCCATGGAGCAACATTCCCTCACCATTGCCTTTCCGGCAGCTTCCCCCTTTTCCCAGCAGTCCTTCAGAATGACACTACATGATGATGTAGCATTGCTCCATAATGGAACTGCAGAAAAAAATGGAAGCTGTTAGGTTGTTTGGATAAGCACCACCTGCTGCCGCCACCACCTCACAATACCGATGGGCAGCAAAGAATGTGAAAGGAGGTAAAGGAGATTGTTTCTAAAAGTGGTCCTAATTTCAGCTGACAATTCCCATTTGAGAATGTTCAGTCTGGCCCTAGACTGTACGTTTTATTACATTGACAATTGTGTGCATGTGACATTTTACTACTTGTGTGCTTTCAGAAAACACTTGATCAAATTTGATCAAAAGCAAACTTCATGGGACTGTATTATATGGCTATATCAAGTTCGTTTTGTATGGTGTTTTACCAAAGCACAGGAATGCCTGTGCACACTAGTGAAACACTGCACAAGGAGAATTTTAATATAATTACAACCATGAGCACATAAAAATTGGGTTTCAGCAAAATATGTGCATGTGCTGGTAATGTAAAGGGGGGGGGGTATCCAAAGGAACTCAAAACTGAGGCAAACTCTGTGTGTTCCTATTCTGGCATTCACTTTAGAAACTGTCCTAGTTAAACAGGCATTCAGAAGGAATGGACCATAGTCGAGGGTGAACCCCCAACACAATAAATGAATGGAATAACGGAAATTCTCTCGGCCCTACTAATCAGATTTTTTAAAAGACAATTTAGAATTTATGTCTCACACATTGAACTTCCAGTTGTTGCAAAAGCTCAAGGCTCTGTTTTCTCCCACAGTTTCCCCTCACCCCACCCGTCATCTTAGCAAGGTTTTAATTGGGGTATATGTAAATAAGAGATTGACAAAATAGAGATAGACCTAAAATTATTTAAATCTTTCTGATTCCACTTTCACCAGTCACACAATTAGATTTCGACTCCGCCACTCCGGCACTGAGAGACAAGGTGAAATGTCTAAGAAAAGCTGAGGAAGGAAGTTTTTAAAAAGAAGCAGGAAAGTTTAAATATTGTCCTCCGAGTTACGGCTATTGGGTTCAGTGTTCCGCTTGTCCATCAGCTCTCTCAGTGCCTTGTTTGAAAGGTTTCTGATGATGAAAGATGCTGACATGTTTAAGTAAATAATCTGCTTTATCAGTCACTTATTTACATATACGCTTTGGTGACTGACTGCATTCTGCTGGGATTTGAACCCTACTCTAAGGCAGCCTTGTTTAGTCATGTTTCAGATTATTTGGACTCTTGGGCCTCAGTCAACTCACACTAGCAGTTGCTCTTATGATGACTGAGCCTGTCACACACATCTACGGAAAAAAAGACGTTGAGGGCACACCTAGTCCCAGGTGCCGTGCATAATTTTTAGTTGCCACATGACCTCTGGGCTGCCAAAAATTAATTTGAGTTCCAGATAGAGTTGGAGTGAACCAGGCCTCTAGGCCCGGTCATCAGTGGCGTCGCTCTAGGGGGGGCAGAGCTCTAAGTTCCACTGCGCTCTGACCCACCATCACACGCCCGCACAAGGCGGCCCCGCCCCCTCGCCTTCGGAGCCTTTCAGGGCAGCGAAGGCAACGCACACGCGTTGCCTTCGCTGCCCTGAAAGGCTCCGAAGGCGAGGGGGTGGGGCCGTTTCATGCGGGCATGTGACGGTGGGTCGGAGCACAGTGGAAGAGCTCCGCCCCACCTAGAGCGACGCCACTGCCGGTCATACAGTGGTGACAGGACCCAAAATGCCACCCGATGCTGCCTTGGGTCCTCTGCCTCTGCAGAATTACAAAATACAGAGCATCCGCTTACCACATTCCTCACATGGTTTGTTCCACTGCAGAAGTGCAGGACCTCTGGTTTGATTTAAAGAGCTCCTTCATTTGCATGGTCCCTGTAAATCAAGCTGGAAGTTTGCTTCCATTTGCACTACCGTATTTGAAGAAACTGCAGCTGGAGCAAGGTAAGGGGGGGGTGATCTACTTTCTGCTTGCTTTTAGTGGGCAGAAAGTGGATCAGTGTGTGTTGCATCCTCATCAGGCTAAATGGAGGCAATGGTGGCAGCAGACTCTGGCTGGAGGGCTCCCCCAATCCAACAGCCTCTCACATCACCTTGCCTAATTGATGGGCCACCCCTGCTGTCATACAGCGATATCAGTGATGTCATACGTGATATTGGTCTACTGGCCAAGGGACTTCCCTGTAACCCTTCTTGCTGCTCCTCACTTTTTCAAACTTACCAAAATTAGATGAAAGGGTGCCAGAACATGATGCAGAAGGGTCTACGTCAGTGGTTCTCAAACGTTTTTATTTTATTTATTTATTTATTTTTCACATTTTTATACCGCCCTTCCTCCAAGGAGCTCAGAGTGGTGTACATATTTCCTCCCCTCCTTTTTGTCCTCACAACAACCCTGTGAGGTAGGTGGGGCTGAGAGATAGTGACTGGCCCAAGGTCACCCAGGAAGCTTCGTGGCTGAGCGGGGATTTGAACCTGGATCTTCCAGGTCTACGTCCGACTCCCAAACCACTACACCATCCTGGCTCCAAGACCCACTTTTTAAAATGACACTCTATCGGGACCCACCTAGCTTTACGATACTTTTTTTAAAAAGGTGATCTATATTTATTTATTTATTTATTTATTTATTTATTTGCAAGTAAGGCGCTCAGCTGCTTGCAGGGTAATTAGCAGCTATCTTGCAAACTGCAGGAGCCCAGCTCTTTGAAGGGCAATTAGCAGCTATCTCATTTTTGAATAGCCTCAGGACTTGTGGCAATTAGTTATCTGATCTTTCCATCACCTGGGATGCACCAAAAATCAGGTTCTGACCCACAGTTTGAGAAACACTGGTCTACGTTATTGGAAGCTACAAGTCAAGGGATTCTGGCAACTTTTGGCTCCCATTCTTTTAGGAAGCTGCTTGGTATCCTTGTAGCGGTGTCTGTGGATACTGAGAATTAAGAGGGTTTTGATCATTTAGAGATCCTCCCTCACAGAGACTTGTACTAGGAAGACAGAAACTGCAGGAACAGCAATCCAAAAGTAGCTAATCCAGCTAAAATGGTGGAACTTCCTACTTTAAAAAAAAATGATTCCTTTCTCATTTGAGATTGTTCAATTTTATGAAACCCAGACATGGTGCCAGAACTACTGCCATGAGGAAAAGACTGAGTTTTGTGGAATATTTATGTACAGTGAGAAACCTGAAAACTTAGAGCTTGTTGAGCCAGCACAAAGTCTTCTGTCAGTGTTCCAAATATACAGTCATAGTCTAACCAGCTTAGACGCCTACAGCCCAATTCTATCCAGGGCTTACACTGACATATCTTGCAATTCATCAACATAAATCTTGGACCAACAGCAGGAAAACTGCTCTGCCATTTGGAAGGCTGTGGCCGCCAGGGCAAACAGCCAGAGGCCGTCCAAAGGCAACTGTGTCCCGCTGACCCTCCTCTGTCCTCCATCATTGTTGGTAAGTCGACTGTGGTGGGCGGATTGGGGGAGGATCGGTGGTGGTTCAGGAAAGGAAGTTGGCTGGGCCAGGCCAGGGGAGGGTCAGAGGTGGGGGGAGGATCTTGATGGTAGCTGTGCACACCAAGATCCTACCCCCCCCCTTCCTGGCCCGGACCGGACCTGCCTCCAGAACTCTCCATGGACCTTCACCAGAGCTGGCATAGGTCTGAGGTGACCCATTGGAGGCAATGTGGACTACAGAGAGGTAAGTGAAAAAGATTTTTACTTACCTTTCCCGGGCCGTGATAAAATGGTGGTATTGTTTTAAAATTCTTTCATTGTCATGTAAGCCACCTTGATTATCCCTTATTGGGCTAAAAAGTAGGAAACAAATATTTGAAAGACAAACAGAAAGAGAGAATTTCACATTTTCTGAAGGTCAACAGTATGGTGCCAAGTGCAATACTGGCCAAAATTTGCAAAGTACTTTATGGTGAATTGAACAAGACCTTTCATATTTTCTTTTACATGCAAATAAATGAGCAGATTCTTCCACTTATTCATCTCTGCATAAATGTGCCATTTCAATTATAAACTCAAGGCAGGGCTAGCGAGGATGGATGCTTTATGAGTCCTGCAAAGGACTGAAGGACCAACAGAGCAGGTGAGATCTCTGTGAATTGTGAAGAAATAACGGCCAGCTGCATCTCTGTTTGGATCCAAGGAATCTTAACAACATTAAGAGAGAACATTTCCAACTTGCAACCCAGAGAAGAAAGCACGCCCCAATTTGTCACTGCCAAATATTGGAGCAAGTTGGACGCTTCCTCGGGGTTTTGGCAACAAAAGCTCTAAATTATGGACGTTTAACATTCTGTTTGGAAGATGTGTGTTTCTGCAGCTCCCTTTTGGCATAGCCTCAGCTCTGAAGTGTATCATCAAGCTATACACATAATCTATGAGCACATTGATAGTGTGGACACATCTATGGAGAACAGAATCCAGGCAGGACATGCGAGGCCTAGGGGCAACAAGAGCTGCAAATCTGTCAAATAGACAAAAATAGTTGCTTTGGATTGTGGAAGATACAGCCGGGATTCACTCTAACAAAAAGAAAGTTCAAGCTATTGAAATTACACCAATCAATCAGTTAAAGATGTTCAGCACTTTCTAGGAATGGTGAACCACTTGGGGGAAATTTGTTCCTAATCAATCAACAGAATTAACTCTGTTTGAGAAAATGTCTAGAGAATCAAAAGAAATGTTGGGGCCCGTCAAACAACAACTTACTCTGGAGCCAGTACTTAAGTATTATGTTTTTATTATCATTTATTGCTGCTTTTATTTTTCTGTGCTGCTACATTTTTATGTGCCTATGTTATATTTATCTACTGCTGTTCCTTTTTGTGACTTTTGTGCTCCTGCCTCTGGCTTTTTCCTGTTTTATTGCTGCATTGTTTTTATATATATTTTGAAATAATAACTGTATTATAATAATAATGTTTGATTTTATGTCAAATAGACATAACTGGTATGTCTATTTTACCATATTTAGTATGTCTATCAAATAGGGTGCACTTGGGCACCCACAGCAGTGGGGAAAATGCAGGGTAAACATGTATTAAATAAATTATCGTCCAGGTAGGTCCATCAAGATCTCCGCTTGGTCATGATTCCATCATGGTCTGAATTAGGAGCAGTAATTCTTCTGAAAGTGCTCCTGATCACTGCTGGCAACCGCCAGTACATGCATCTAAGGTCAACAAGTGACAAACAACATATGCGCAAATTGAGAAACAGTTTGCTTGTGAATGCTTTCATCAATATATCTATAGCCTGAGAGTTAAAGTAGAACCAGACCACAAGCTTCTCACAGTGCTTTTTTTAGCACCCTGCCAAATGAAATGACTATACTTAAGGACTCAAGGAATGGTGCTCAAACTGCAGAACTGTGGTTTGAATGACACACAGTGGAACTCTAGCTCTTGAGGTCCTTTTTGAGTCCTAGGGCCAAAGGCCTGCAAGGGTCTCCCAAAGACAGACACCTCCCCCCCAAGCTTTGAAAAGCACATGTGTGCACCAGCTACACTCCATTCTGTGTTGGAGCCAGGCGGTGAACAACGGGGCCCCAGGCTGGTCTAGCAGATGACGGTGGGGAACAATGGCAGCACAACTATAAAATAGTATGGCAAGATGAAGAGGATAAACTGCTGCTGTGGCTATTATTTTCCCACAATCTCCTGGTAGGCAAGCTAAGAGTCCAGGGCCCAATGAGGAGCAGGTGGCAGGAGTGGACCGTCTTTCCTTCCCTAGCACCCTTGACCATTTCCAAATGCCCCAGCTCTCAACACAGCGTCAAGGGACAGCACATTCGAAAATGGTAAAATAGCCCTTGGGAAAGAAGAAGACTTTTTGCTGTTGCTGTTGCCCCTCTCCCCAACAACCACTTGGTAAGCATCCCCATTGGCCCTGACTTACCGGGCGGTAGGGCAAGACTGGGCACAGGTGCGGGACCTTGCATAGTCATGGGCAGTGATGTAGATTTGAGTCTATTGATTTGGACTTGAGTCAGACTCAAGTCGCATCAATGACTTGACTCAGACCTGACTCAGCGATTGTAAAAGACTTGAAAGACTCGACTCGAGACTTGGAGCCTTTTACGATGAGTCAAATTTTATTCAGGATTAAACCCATTTTCCCCATTAAATAGATAGGGACTCGCAACCAAAGACTCAGGACTTGGGGGCAAAGACTTGGGACTTGACTCTTGGAGTCAGAGATTTGATCCACATCCCTGGTCATGGGTCACTGGCATATGCCACACCAGAGCCCATCTTAGGAGCCACTTCTGGTGACACTGTAATAGCAAGTAGGTGCCCTTCATAGAGCTATAAACCCTATTTTGAAAGCAAAAGAAACATCTTAAGTTGGAAGTGGAGGCAAAAGTAGACTCGCTTACCCTTTCAGTCCTTGTAGCAAACAAAAGAATGAAGCACTCAAACTGGAAACAGGAAAATGGTGTCTTATTGAGGATTCTAAAGCTATTCAACAAAGGCCAGAAGATTCAGTATATGCCCCCATCACCTAAAGTTACGTGCAGCCTCATTCATTCACTTGCTGGGACAGACAGTCTTCACATAGTTAAGAGCAGGTGCATGCCCCTCCATTCTCCCATGCAAGCAACATACTGTATGATGTGTGCAATCTGTGTAGATGTGTGATGATCACACAAATACCTGATTCACACCAGTCTTCTTCCTCAAAATTGTACTATTCCACCCAGGGCCAGTCCAATACCTCCTAGTGCCTGAGGCAGTATACCAAATGCTGTCGTCGTCCCCTTACCTGGTGATACACCAGCTTTTTCTCCTCTCATTCCCTGGGTTGGAAAAGAAGAGAGGGATGGAGCAGAAGAGGAAGTGTAGAGGAAGAGGAAGAGTGGTGGGTTGGAATGTCTCAGTACTGTAGCCTATTACTCTCCTCCACACTTCCTCCATCTCTCTCTTCCTTTTCCAATCCCAGAAGTGACAGAGGGTGTAGATGGAGGTGGGCACCCCCCTCCACCAATCTGTTTACCTGAGTCGGCCAGCTCAGTCAGCCTCATGGATGGGCTCATGTGAAGGCCTAATGAGTATATGAACTGGGGCTATAGTGATGTTCCATGTGGAAGTCCATGCATACAAAAAACCTGACCAGAAGAGGAGAGTTGTATAAGCCTCTTTGTGGAGCCCCATCACACATTTCCTTATGCACATAGCGGAGAGAAGGGATATACCCACTTTTCCCCCACTTGAAAACTATTGCTGTTCATTAGGTGCCTGAACTGGAGTATAGACATTTTGCCCTCAACAGTTGTATTTATTTTGTACATGAGAATCTAAAATCCTAGCCTATGGAATGGAATGTTTGAGAATGTTTCGCCAGATATGGACAACAGATTATCACTGTTCTGTGCTCACCCTTGGGTTTTCTAGGGAGGGGGAAAGTTGTTAAATGCAGTGCTAGATGTTTTTAATTAATACTGTTTTCATGTTATTCCCCCTGCTTGCTAACTCGTTTGGAAGCCGTTTTATTAGTTCTGCAAATATCCACTGATCTTTCTAAAGGCTAGTCCATTTCCCACAATAACCTTGTTTTGTTAAAAACCAATTATAAGATACACCACAAATAATTAAATCACTAATTGGTCCACAACGATTGGCATGGTAATGCTTTACTGCATAGGTCTGCAGTGTAATGGCTGATAGTCAATAATTACCAGATGGTTTAAAAAAAAAAAAGCTTTGATGAGTGACAGAGCAAAGTATTGTTACTTTCTAATGGCCTCTCTGATATTACTTAAGCAGCATAGGAGTTGCTACAAATGGCTTCTTGCTGTGCTACTTGGTAGCCTTGGAAGTCCGCCATCACTTGTGAAGAGTTCACTGTGGCTCCTTCCCATATAGTGTCGATTCGTCCAGAACCTGGACCAACGTTGCCCAAGTAAAGGAGCCTGTGAGGGGAAAAAGCTGGTGTAGGAAGAAGCCACAGCAGAGGCTCCTCCGCCAAGTCCACAGATATCCAAGATACTGAGCAACACAGGATGGCAATCACATTGTAACAGCTCTTAGGCTGCTAAAGATATTTAAACCAAGACCTGACTGGCTTTCATTTCCCAAAGAACAAGCCCAGTTCTTTAAGCCTGGCTCCTGTTGGGCTCTGACTGAAACAGGAACCGTAGGGACAGGGTTTATAAACCCTAAAATAGAGTTTATAGCTCTGTGAAGGGCACCTACTTGCTATTACAGTGCCATCCTCTCTGCCACACAGAGGGCAAAATGTATGGCTGGGGCTTTTGTGTAAATGTCTGATAATGACACATTCCTCATCTGTGAGATTTTGCTAGAGACAAGTCACAGGAGCAAGGTCTCCCTGCAGCCTGGCAGTCACATGGATGAGTGGACATACCGGTAGATGACAGCTGTGGGGTAGACTAGGAAAGGAGGGTGCATTACTGCATCATCACACAAAATCCAAGGTAAGGCATGGACCTGCTTTTTAAAAAAAAAAATCCTTGTTCTTATTTTGATTTTTTGTCTCAACGGACACTTTGTGTTTTGTTTGTTTTGAATTATGCTGTTTTGTTATTTGCATTTCACTGATACTTTTAGCTGCCTTGAGAAGTTTGCAAAAAGGACAGAAATCCTAAATGAATAAATGAATGGCTGGGGTATAGCCTGGAGATTTTATTAGTCTGAGGATCCATCCTGTAAGATGAGCCTACCTGGTCTCCCAATCTTTGCCCAAGAGTCCTCTGTCTTTCTAGCTTGACCTTGATATACACCTGAATTGGACTAGCTTTCAATTACTCTGGAATACTAGCTAGGATCTAATTAACACTACAGGTTTTGTTCTCTGATTTCTCAGCAATCATTTATTCCAGGGAGCATTTGATTACTTTATCACACTTTCACATCCCCATTCTATTTTAGGTACCTTTTCCTCTCCCACCTTTCTCCTCCTAGCCTTTGTAATAAGCAGGACTCCAGCCTTTGCCATAAAGAAAGCATGGGAGAGGGGGAGCACAGGGGCTGGTATAGGAATGGGGCAAGAGGAATGGAGGCTGTATCCCTGCTGTCTTTATGGTTTCCTTTGTCATGATTGGGTTCAATGAACCCAACAAATAAGAAGCAGGAAGGAACTATTTTAATAACAAGAAAGGCTTCTCTGTTATCGTTGGCTGCTTGGCGACTTCAGGTCTGCAGGGCTAGATCTGCTTCCACCAAAAATGGGAATTTAAGGTTCCACCTCTCTCCTTTCCTCCAGTCTGTTTCCATAAACCTAAACATCCTTCAGTAGTGAAGTCTGTTTCTGGAGGAGATAAGAGATTCAGCGGACCCCTCTGTCCCTCTTCTCCGCACTCAGACACTCACACTTCAAGCCCTTGTATTGCTTGGCCCAAAGAGTCTCTCCAATAGTGAGGATGCAACCAGTGTTTAGCTCATGTCTTCTACCAGGTAGGCATAATGTATTTAAAATTTAGAAAGGTTTATTGAAGATAAAATGGGAAAAAAACACAAAATAAGGAAAATACAGAGTTATGGTCAGAGGCAGTACAAAAAAAAATCAAAAACATTACACAGTCTTTGCACTAAAACATACCCTTAGGCAGATGGAAGATGTAGTCTCTCTCTGCCAACAACCATAGGGGTGGATCATCTTGAACAAGCTCAGCCTGTTCCCCAAAGACAAGTGTGCAAAACACAATTCATTTTCAGTCTTTTAAGGGGTGTTGGGGAATGAAAGTCCCAATCCTATCCTGGACTGGCCCAGAGTATGAAGCAATGCTATGGGCTGGCCAGGAACTGGGCAGAGGAGGAGAACTTCTGTACTTATGTTTTTGTACTCCACCATGCCATGGCCCCCAATGGGCCTACTTAGATCTATGCCAGCCATTTTGCTGACATAAATCCAAGTAGGTTCAAGGGGAGAATGATGGGCCTTGGCCTGCCCTCAACATGCCCCGACCTGGCCCCAATCCCTGCCCAAATCCTCCCATGAACAGCCCCCTCTGCCACCTTACCTGCACCAGTGGAGCATCTGGGCAGATCTGGCATGCACACAGAGCCTCTGGCCATTTGCACCAGTGGCTCTGAAGCACACAACAGCAGCATGGCTTTTGTGCTGCCATAGGCCCTTGATAGGATTGGGCCATAAGTTTCAGTCTCCCTCATTGGCTAGTCCTGAGGTAGTAAAACCCATTCTAAACCCCAGGCTTTCCCCTAAGCCAGTGTTTCCTAAACTTTGTTTACCTGCAGCTCCCTTAACCATTGGCAACCATTGTCCGCGGCTCCCCATGACATTATGTTGATGCCTACCAATTGGCATTACACTGACTTCCAAGAAGATTCTGTGGCACGCCACGGCTCCCCTGGCTGGTTTCCACGGCTCCCCTGGGAACCGTGCCTCCCAGTTTGGGAACCACTGCCCTAAGCCATCTCAGTAGGGTATCCATGATTGTCCATTGTTCCAAAGAGCCTTGTGCTCTACTGTTATTTCATTTCCCAGTTTCCTGTTGGGCAATCTAAAGCTGTCATCAGGACTTCCTGGCCTGAGTATGAGGGTGTGAGGGCCGGGGTAATGATGTCATAATAACAGTGGCTGCTGAACCAGACACAGCTGAGCCAGGCCAGCTCCATTTTGAACACTGACAGCTTTTTACAAAAACGTGATAGCTTCCCATTCACTGCAACCGTGTTCACCGAAAATGGAAGGATTGCTACCAGGTAAAGAAAGAAAACACATAGGTCAACCTTTTAGGAAAAATAGTCTAACTATAAGAGCATGTATCTTATCATAGGCAGTTTAGGATTCTTTCTGCTCCCTTTTTCAAGACGCAGTAGGACCATGAAAAATTCTCTCTCTCTCTCTCTCTCTCTCTCTCTCTCTCTCTCTCTCTCTCTCTCTCTCTCTCTCATGTGCACTCTCTCTCTCTCTCTCTCTCTCTCACACACACACACACACACATGCACACACACACACACACACACACACCCCTAATAGTTTGTCAGTGGAATAATCTGGTTGAAAAGGTGATCTGATCTTTCTTCTTTGATGTTTTCAAGAATACGTTACATAGTTATTTGGGAGGGATAAGCAGGAGAACTAACTACAAATCCCAGAGTTCTCATCAGCAACAGAGGCATGCACAGAAGCCTTTATTGCAGACAGTCTGGAACCATGAGAATTTAGGGATATGCCTTGAATTTTGCCAATCCTCTTGACTGCCCTTTTCCCTCTCCTGTCCCCTCTTCAACTTGGTACAGTTGGGGGAAAGGAGTGGAGAGAGGCAGGACAGAGGGCTGGTACCATGCTATTATAAGTTGAGCCAAAATTCAGAGAGGGGTTGGGCTTGGTTCATAAAGGGAGTCCAAACTGGGGAAATTAATTTCTGAACTCTGTCATTTCCAATCTTTGCCATGATGTACTATACAGTACTAACCTTAAGCACACTGTATTCTCCTTAGGACAAATTGTTTTGCAAGGATGTGTCCTTATAGAGGTATCTTGCATGTCTGGATCCGGTCTCCCCCCCCCAAAAAAAGGAGGTTCTCTTTTGCCCAAAATGCTTCCCTGTAGTTCTCATGCTGATTCTCCATTTTTTTTCCTCATCTGTGATGTAGACCAGTGGGGATCAGTCCAGGAACTGGCACAGTTGATGGGCAGCAAACAGGAGCCAAGCAGTGGATGAATCTGTCCATCCTGGACTTCGCCCCATACAGATGAGCCTCCCCTCCCCATGACCCAGGGATTCTCTTTCTCTCTCGAGCTGATATGATTTGTCTATAGAGCTCCTCCAAATTGGACTATACCTAGAATCAAGCATTTATTAAGGAAATGCCAAATGGCTATTTGTACTTCTTCATTATGCCACAATTATTATGAATGCATCACATACAAAAAGCTCTGATAGCTGCAAAGGAAAATCAGCATTTGCAAGGCTCGCAAAACAAGCCAGACAGATTTCCCATTTCTATGAAGTACAGCTGAGGCTACAACATGCAAGAAGCCTCTATATCGACACTCTCTACTGAGCCCATTGTGGGTACCGTAAGTCGCTCTTAACAGATTCATGTAAATATCTAAAACAGCCACAAGGTGGCAAGGTACACAAATACACCACAGCCATTTTTTTCTTCTTCTATTTCACGAAAAGATAATTCAACAAAAATATAGAGGAGAGCTTGAACGAGCTAGCAGTAACTAGAATCCAGGCATTTTTTTATTCTTGAATCCGATTAATATCATTTATTGAAAGTAAGGGCTCAAGATTCTTTAGCTATATGGAAAACACACACATTTTTTTTTAAATTACGCAAATAGAAAGCAGAGTCACTGAAACTGAATTCTCACGCAGAATATTCAGATGTAGCTGGTATCTCCAGCTATAAGTTTAAAAGCCTCTGGCTATGGCGGTGGGGCCATAGCACCTGTTACACTGTTACAAAAAGCTCCCAGGTTCAATCCTGGCAACATAACCAGGTCGGTCTGGGAAAAATCCCTGTCTGAAACATCGAGAAGCCGCCGCCAATCAATGTATACAGTACTGACCTATGTCAACCACTAGCCTGGTTCAGTATAAGGTGGGTTCATATATTGAGATGAATTCTGAGATGCACCAACGCTTGTCACGGGTGCTCCCCAGATGACGATATCAACATCAGCATGCCATCTCTTTCCTGTTAGACAAACAAGATCTCTAGAAAAACCAAGTGGCCTCCCTGGGGGCGGGGAGGGCAGGGGGAAAGGGGGTCTTACCTGTGGTGGTACTCTTTCCTTCACCTACTGGTTGGTAGCTGCCATTTTTATTTCCCAGAAGTCTTCTGGGGGATAACACTGAGTGATGCCATAATGTTGTTTCTGGGAACTAAAAATAAGGCTTCTTCTCAGCCTTCTTGTAACCTACAACAGCAAAGAGAGAAGCTAGACGTTTTCCTGGGACATGCTATGGTTTTATTTGCAGGGGATTTTTCTTTTACGTGGAGGAACATTCGCAGCTGTCACCACCCACCCACAGTCTGGAGTGGTTCATTCCATTACTCTGCTTTGGCATTCTACCCCCTCATTCTGCTGCATATGTAAGGCAGGCCTTATTGTCGCCCCCCCCCCCCCACTAATGGACGTTGAGAGGCACCTGTGAAGTGGTGGCTCTCTTATATTTAACAAGGGGAGAGCAACTGTCCCTGTTCACTCCAGAGCAGCATCTCTCCCAGTTGCTGTTTGTTGGTGTCTCTTGTGCATCTTTTTTCTTTCTTTTTTTTAGATTGGGAGCCTTCTGGGACAGGGAGCCACCTTTTTGTATATTTCACTACATAAACTGCTTTGTGAATAGTTTTGTTGAGAAGTGGTATATAAATCTGTTCAAATAACTCTTTCAATTAATAAAGAAAATATGAGCGGTGCGGGACGATGTTTTGGGGAGAACGTGGCTACTAACTGTCATCAATGTATTTATTTTACTACCTGGTTTTCCCGAAAACTGGAAGTGGACTTTAATCACCTTCAGGAGCCATTCATAGATTTAAGGAGATCCGCTGGGGGGGGCATGCCCCCCACACCCTCTGAAGAGCGGCACGGCCCCCGGTAAGTCTAAAAATACCCCCTTTGTCCCCGGCAGCAGTGCAATCCTGGGATCGCTGCCGCCGCCATCGCCCCGCTCTTGCAAGTACTCAATGTTCTCCCATACTCACGGGGAGAACTTTGAGAAATGCTGATCTACCAGGAGATGACATCCAGTTGTACATCTCATTGCCGTCCTTCGTTTGAGAGGCTGTGGATACTTTGAACTAGTGTCTTGAGTTGGTGAAGGGTTGGATGTGGGTGAATGAGGTGAAATTAAATCGAGACAAGACAAATCTAGACAAGATCTGGTGGTTCAGTGATGGTGTGCTGGCCCGTTCCCCTATGCTGGTCTGTTCCCCTTTGCCTAGTTTTGGCTGGTGTGCCTTTCCCCCCTGCCCACCCCTCCAGATTGATGAGATGCTCCACCGCATTGCCACTGCCTATGAATGAAGCAATTTGGCTACTTGGTTTTCAATATTCAGTTTCATGGCAGACCTGGCAGAAACACAGACAATTATCCCTGTGCTTGAATGTAAGTAACCGAGGTTTGATGATGTCATCCAGCTACCTGTTTGGAGTAATGGAGCCCACCTGGCTACTCCACCCCATTCCTTCCCTAGATAGACAGACTTGACTGCCCAATCAGTGAGGCTTAGCTACTCCAGACAGGGAAGAACAATTCAAATCCACAAATTATAGCTGGCTGATAACAGAATTTCAATAAAGGACAAAAACTGCTGTAGGAGGATGTCCCAGCAACTTTTTAGACTGCTGAATCTGCCCATGAGCTTCTGGGGAGCCAGACGTTTCCAAAAATAAGGGAAAATAGGCAAAAAAAAAAATAGGGGAGAAAACAGAGTATTCATCACAGATGTTCTGTAACTATGGATAGTATCCAAGGGTATCCAAACCCAGCTGGGATTGTACCAGCAACCTTGTCCTTAGTGCGGATATGTTTGGTAGCTCTGCCTGCCTGCTTTCCACAGATCAAATAATTTGTCATACAGTATATGCAAACCATTTCCTGCCACCACAGTGGAACAATTTCATGCAAATGGTTCATCAAATCACAAAATAGACTACTGGTGACTCTGTTTCTTATGTGGTTAATCTTGCATACAATACCATTCAGAAATTCTAAGTTATTGGTCTAGTCCTTCATATAATCTTATCTGTCGTTGTATTGTCTGGTCACTAACTCTAAATATATCCTTCTGAACTGCAGCATTCCCTGATTTGGACTTTACTATTCTTCTGAATATTTGTTGTTCACTGTTGCCCCTTCCCTTCATTTCATTTGTGAATGAATGGAAAGCAAGCAACATTTTGCATATTGCACGCTCTGGCTGTCTGGAAGAGCCTGCTGGGAAAACAAGAACATCAGATATACAGGCTAAATCTGCAACTGAAGGACCTTTTTAACACGAGGCCATCCTTTTCTTGCCTTTTTATTTTCATACATTCCTAGCCCAATTCTACCTAACTCCTGTGCAGCAATGCAGCAGCATGTTTGGCTGCTGGAGGTCTCTTTGGGGTAAGGAGACAGTTGTCCTCTTGCCCCAGGGTAAGCCCCAGCAACTGCTATGGGTCAACACAGACCTGTGTCAGTGATATTGCTGGCTCAAGTCTGCATTGACCCATGCAGGTGAATCAGGCACAAGAAGGGGAGTTGGATTCTGCAGGCAGCGGTGCCACTGCCACCCCCTCCTGGGCCCAATCTTCCCAACTCCGCCCCATCTTCCCATTCTGCCTTCCAATCCCATTCCACCCCCTGTGCTAGGCATCCATGCTCAGGTGGGTCTCACGACATCCACCAGCATGCATGCGTGGGAAGGCTCCAGCCTTCCCACCAGCACGCCGGCTCCTTGCCACTGCCACAAAGTATTATATGGCTGCTTTGCACTGGTGGAATGCACATTCCGCCAGTTCTACAGATAGATAGGATTGGGCCATCATTTAACTGCCCTTTTTCTACAGTGACTTTGGCAAGCTTTGGGCTCTCTCAAGAATTCATGCATGTATCTGGAAGGTTGATTTGCAAACAGTTCAGATTTCACAGCATAACCTTTTTGGACAGCAATAGGGAGGAGGAAATGTAATTTATTGTTTTGATTAATAATGGCACATTCTCAAAGAGATACCAACAAATATTTGCACAAGAAGTTCTCCTCCCTCTCTTTGGCATATAACCCAGGAGAGGAGACTTGAAATGGGAAACATATGTACATGTATAGCCATGATTCACTTCTCTTTCTAATTTATATGTGAGAAATAATATACTTTAGATCTATCACTTGCACCTTACCAATTTAAAGGAATTGGTACCACTTTTTAACACTTTTCAACATCAGCTAGGCTGGTGCTATTTATAATTAAGAGTAGTTGGCCACATTTTAGGACTTACTCGAATATTGTTTAAAACAAAGTTTGTGCCAGTTCCAAACCCTGGGCTATACCTTCTATGGGGAATGCCCACCCATCGTGTCTTCAAATTTTGACCACCTTGCACGATACAATGGTCTCATTATAAATGTTTGGGAAATAAAAATGTAATGTTTCATGCTAGTATATTATTACAGAGAAAAGGAATGCAACATTTTTCTATGTGTTTTCATAGTTTTCTATCTTTCTCTTAGAGCAGTGTTATGGTGACAATGCAGGGAAATGAAAGGTGAGTTTGCTTTTGAAAACGTCTATTAAGGAAGAGAGTGGCTAGAGGGTTGCATGACTGACCCCATACTGAGGTAACCTCAAGTGGCAGATTACACTGGACAACACACAATTTGCCTGTGAAATGAAAGTAACTAATCTCCGTGTTCCAGCCGCATGCTATGCGCTGCGGCAAGGAGAGTCATGCCGGCCACATGACCACGGAGGCGTCTTTGGACAACGCTGGCTCTTCGGCTTTGAAATGGAGATGAGGACCACACCCTAGAGTCGGACACGACTGGACTTAATTGTCAGGGGATACCTTTACCTTTACCTTTACATCTTTACTAATGTTGATGTGCTGAAAACGAAAATGACATAGAATCTGTCGATTGGCTCTAGTTTAGGAGAAGCAGTCCTCATTGCATACATAGGTATAGTATGTGTCATAGGGCATTTACCAGTACATGTCTATGGAACTATCTGTTGTGGATTCCTCACAAACCCTAGCCAATTTTTGCATTTTCATTGTCATATTCGTGTTCAGCATCTCAACATCTGTAAGAAATGACTAATTTACAGCCCAATCCTGTCCAGCACCACCACAATGTGCAAAAGCATGCTGCACAGTATCCTGTGCTGGACATTCATCCTCTTACACCACGTTGGGCCCCAGCTACCCCTACGGATATCCTTGGATGTGCACCAGCGCAAATCTGAGGAGCCTCATGTAGGGGGTAAAGGCCTGGGAAGAGGGATAGGATTTGGCGGTGCATGCCGCTGCCGATCCCTCCCCCTCCAGGGCCCAGCGGGTCAATCTCACCCCTATCCTCTGCTGCGTCACGGGAAACTTACCTTCCCCAGCAGTCGCAGTGTTGTCCTCAGTGCCGCTTACTCTCCGGGTGCTGAAAACGTGCTTTATGGCACGTTTGTGACACCTTAGACCAGCAGAGCAATTGCTCCACCGGTCTATTTCTAGAAAGGATTGCGCTGTTAATCTTGGGGGCATGACTTTGGTGAAATTTGTTCAGTGATCAGAAGGTGGGGGTAATGGGGTCATCTCACAAGCTGCCTCACCTGTATCGTTGTTGTTCTCCTCCTCCTTATTGCCCTGTTCTCTTTGGCCACCACCTGACTTGATAGCAACATGCAATGAACTGCTCCAGGCTTCCCTCTTGGCGCTCTGTATTTGAAAAGGATACAGTGCACTGAAGAGAAAGGATGAAATGGCACTGAGGAGGAGGAAAAAGAGAAAGATAAGGGCAGTGAGGAGGAGGAGGAGGACGGCATGTGAGCCAGCAATAGGCAGGGGATGGCATTTGATTCCCCACTTTAGGTGCTCAAAGGTCTTGGGCTTCTGCCACTAACGGATTGCTGGTGGTAAGGGTGGGGGATAGATGCTTCGGAGCTGGTCAGGGAAAGGAGGCTGAGGATTAGGATGCTAAGTGGGGGCAGGGCCTGGAAGCAGGGTGGTTGCAGGAAGGGAGACAGAGTAGGCATCATGCTAGAAAGAAAGGATGAGGAGAGGAACGAGGGGCCTGGGAACAAGAGAAGACCTGGAGTGAAGGGTGAAAAGTCATGGAGAGAAGGCTCGCCTACAAACAATGAAAATCCTACATGGAGCCAGAAGATGGAAAGAACTGTAGACAACTAGATCTGGATCACTGTGGACCAAGGAGCAAAAGGGATAGTAAGAGCAAAGGTCTGGGACAAGTACTAGACCAGATTTGAACCAACCAGCTGTACAACTCGAGCTTTGTTTTTAAAGCTGTCTTACCCCTTTATGCCCTCAAGAGAAGTCAGACTCGGAATTCAAATCCATTATGTAAACGTATTGCATTTTTGGCACAGTGGTCACCTCATTTCCTCTTCCCTCGCCAACTCATTCCACTGCACTTTCATGAGTGTAATTCAAATCAGGCCTCGGGCATGAAATATCATCCAGGTTCTGAGTTGGAAAGCAAACATCTCATTCAAAGTACAGCTTTTTGAAAGATTATACTAATTTGCAGCCTCTTTTGTATTAGTTTTAATCTCTAGGTATAACTTTCACCAATAAACAGGTTTTTTAAAAAGTTTTAGAAAACAATAACAGTTAACATACTTTTTCCGATTTTATGTATTGCATTATTGGCAGAGCAAATTTAACTTAATTATAATAATTGTGCAAAATTAGCCATACAAAAGCCACGTTTGAGTTCTTTCCTTGCATGAGAGCCTCCAATCTTGACAAGTTTTCAAAAACAAGCTACCCTGTGTAGAGCATTATAAGAAAAGAAAAATGATTCAGTTGGTGTTCGATAGCTAACAGTTCTTTTGTTTGGTTTTTTTTTTTTAAAAAGGAAAACAAATACAATAGAAGATAATGAGTCTATTTGTGCTGCAACAGAGAAAAGTTGGTTCTCATATGGCTTTATGGTTCCTTTATGTGTCGCATCATTTAGAAACTGCAAAGAATAGCTTGTTTGTTTTGGAAATATTTGCGGGGCTATCGTGCATGTAGCATTTGCTTCACCTGGTTGTCTCCAGCTTAAACAGATATTCTGGGTTTGATGGAAAGTCAGGCTAGATTGGTGTTTTTCGACAAGGAGTCCATGGAATTCTTGCACATTCCACAAACGGTCCCCGGGGGGGGGGGTCTGTGAAATCTTTCAACCTCACATTGTGTCACTGTCCCCTGTTGCACCAAGCTCAAGTTTCACATTGAAAAATTCATGAACGTTCGGAATTAGATTTAGGAAAGTTCTAATTTTTCTGATTGTCCAATGGTCTTGAATAATGTTCCATCCATGTTATAATTATTAAGTTAGCACACACTGTTGTCTCTAAATTTTGTAATTGATAACTCGTAACTTGACCTAAATCAAGCTTAACCCCTTAAAGTTGCTTGCAGTTCCAACCTGGGGCATATGAAATACAAGTAGCAGGTGAAACTGCCTTATTTTGAGCAAGATGATTGATCCTGTTCAGTATTGAACATTGTAGCTGGCAGCAACTCTGGTTTCAGGTTCTATCTGGGAGATGCCAGGAACTGAGCTGGTGACCTTTTGCATGCAAACCCTATTTTCTGCCAATAAGTGATGACTCCCCTCTTTATCTTTGTGAAGCATGCCTTTCCCTCACAATAAGCTTCCACAAATCTGGGACGTAAGGGTAGGGCTTCCAAGCTAGTGTGTGCTACATCTAGGCAGGCTTTAATCAGTTCAGCCTCAATTTTAACAACTATGCACAACTTATTTTGAACTGTGCTGTGCGATGCCAGCATTATTGAATGAATCCAGAAATCAAGGTTGTTGCAAAGCAGCCCTGAGCTGAGAGAGCAAACGCCACTGATCTTAATGTTTAAGAGAAGCTCGTGTCAGGTGAGTACATAGACCCTACCCTAAGTACCACAAGTCCCAGCAAAGCTACTTTCATGAAAGGCATACGCATACATTGCCAAAGGATGGCTTACAGCACAATCCGACTTAACTTTTGTGCTGGTTTAACCAGCGGCGCAGCGAGAACAGGAGGCCTCAGAATGGAAAAGGGATTCAAATCCCCTTTGAATTCCTCTTTTGGAGGGGATTTGAATCCCTTTTCCATTCTGAGGCCTCCCATTCTCGCTGCGCCGCTGGTTAAACTGACACAAAAGTTAAGTCGGATTGCGCTGTCAGTCTTTGAAATTTTATTTACAGCACAATCCTAGGCATGTCTACTCGAAAGTAAGCCTCACTGAATTCAATGGGACTTAAATCCAAGGTAAGTGTTATTGGATTGCAGCTGAAAACAATCAAATGAGGGTCCTTGCTTAATGTGCAGGGTACCTGGCCATTACTGTCTGATATATTGCAAATGTGCTTGTATTCCTCTACTATGCTATAAAGTTGCCTCCCCATCTGGATACATGTATCATTTCTTTCATGTGATGGAGCTCCCTTTGGCAATGAGCATCTGCTACGAACGTATCCCATGTATGCAAATTGTCCAGCCTAAAAGCAAAATGAATTCAAAACAGAGAGATTTAAAACAACACACACAATTGCAATTGTTTTTTTTAAAGATCATTGCTAAAAATTGCTGTTATTGAAGTCCCTGCAATTTCTCACAAGAAGTCGAGAGAAACCCAGGTTTGCCACTGAGTTTACACTCAACAGGGGGCTGCAGCCAATCACAGCTCTGTGATGAGTGTACCTGTTTGATGCATGTGTTTGCAAAAATGTGTTTGTCTCATTCTCACTTTGTAGGTGTAAACTTAAAAGATCTCCGAGGTATACATAAAAAAGTGAGAATTTTTTTTTTAGCATATCTGCTCTGAATTCTTTAACCTGATCCTCTTGTTTGTGTTCATAGATTTAACTCCCATCTTTGTTGATTACTCAAAATTTCTTTTCCATTTCTGACCGCTTGCTATCTATCTAGTCCCATCTCTTAGTCTCGCCAGTATTTCCTGGCTCTCTCATCATCAGCAAGCTAGAAACAAAGTTTCCTCATGCTTCCATCCAAGCCGTTTCCTCCAGCACTTATCTAAGCCAAACATTCAACGTCCTCTCTTCCAGGCATATCATTTTGGGCATTGATTCCAATTCTTCTCTCCCATAACCATCCAGTCTGTTATGAAGTCTAGCACAGCTGCATCTGCTTCTTTAACATATCACATGCATTTGCCATTTAGAGGATTGCAAACTGCCCCTTGCCAGCCTCCCTCCCGCCTCATCGCCAGAATCTTGCGAAGCAACTCTGCTAAGATTTTTCATCTTCCTAAGTCTCTGCACTAGCTCTCTCTTGCTCTTCTCGTTGCCCTCGCTCCCGGCTGGTTCCCTGATGGCTGTGATAATGCCTCTATGAGAAAACGGGGAAAGGGCTTCCTCTTGTCACCAGAACTCCAGGGGAGGAGAAAGTCGCACCTCTCTGCCCACCAGCTTCATGTCAGCTGCATTCCCATCACTACTTGATGGAAGGGTGATGACCTTGCGGATTAAGGTCCCCCACAACCACCTCCCCCATTAACATAGTCACACATTTCTTGAGCGTACAAAACCTCTGGAGAAATCATTTTCTAGAACTGCATAGTGACTACTGAGAACATCTCCACGCATCCCCTTCTTGTTCAATCTTTGTGTACAGGTGATAAATGAAAGCATGCTGGCTCTTGAACACATTTTATTTAGGGTAGGGTTTTATACCTGGCCTTTCAGCCCCTACATGAACACCCCAATGCAATATCTAAATGATTCATCTGAGAGAGCAGGGTGGGGCATATTGGAAGAAACAGTCTCTGTGAGAGGTCAGATGGGCCCAAGCCATTTAGGGCTTCAGCGGTCAAAACCAGCACTGTGAATCACACCCAGACTATGTGCTCATTCACCGAAAGAGGTGTTTTGCTTGATCTCTCTATACTTGGTGGCTGGCAGCTCAGTTTGTGAACCAAACCAACTGAAAAGTACTGTATTGTGTTTACTAACTCCTGAATGTTCTAGCTGTGGTATTAAATCTGTGATGGTCTATTTATAAAGGCAAGTCATTACACATTACCATCTGTGAAGCAACCCTTTAGGAAGCTTGTGAAAATCCTGGAGCCCTTGAGAAACATGCTGCTTATAATCCTGTTGAACAGTGGGCTTCCACTTTCTCCATAAAATGGAAGTAAAGACATTAATGGCAATGAAGCCATTAAGAGCAGTTTCATAGAGAACACATGAGAGTAATATAGCCTTGATGTTAGAGTCATGAATTATGAGCACTAGCTTGGAATCTGCAAGAAAAGTATTATTTGGTGGCCTTGGATGAGTCATTGGGAATATTAATGACTTACCTAATAAGAAAGTTTGGACTTTATATGTTGGTAATTGCAATCAATATTAGATATTTATTGGAAGTAAACTCCATTGATGTCAACAGGTGCAATAAGGACTGCAGTACAATTCTAAAACCTAGTTAATCTGTGATCCTGAAATGGTTTTTTTCTTATTCAGATGTTAAATGGCATGAGGACTGCTGCTACCTACACCTACAGCCCAATCCTATTGGACTTAAGCACTGGCAGAACATAAAGTGTTTTCCAGCAGTATTAGTCTGAAACACACCCCCCCCCCCAAAAAAAAAAACCACCAACAACTTGTACCTCTGACTTGTACCTTGGATGTGTGCCGGTAAAATGGTCAGTGCAAATCTGAGGACCTGACAATGGCAGGAATGTTAGCACCTTCCCACCAGCATTGTCGGCTCTCCTACCTCCTGCCAGAGCAGGCAAGTCAGCAGGAGGGGGGTGGGGGCAAAATGGGGGTGGGGAGGGGGCAACGCTGGACAGGGAGGGGGCATATTGGGGACAGGGTGGATGCAGAAGGGGGTGGATCCAGCAGCGATGGGGCACGCCAGATCCTATTTCTCTTTCCTGCAGCCTCCCCACCCCTTTTCTCTCTACAGGCTTGCACTAGTAAAATCGCTAGTGCAGTTCCGAGGAGACCCCTTGCGGAATGGGAGGCTTACAGAGGTGTAAGGGAATTTAAACCCTCTTTCACCTCTGAAGCCTTCTGATCCACCTCCCCCCCACACACTGGATACATTTGGCGTGGCTGCACCAGCGGGGGGGGGGGGAGAGGATAGGATTTGGCTCTTAGACTCAAAGCATTGCTTTAAAAAAGGATTGATAATTATTATTTGACCAAAGCTCCTGGTTCAAGCATGGCAAAGTAATTCAACACCAACCAATGTATTCTCAATAGAATTTTATTCAAAACATAAAGGCAACATGTTGTTCAGCTTCTAAATGTACATGTTATAGTAGAATGTTATAAGAAAAAAGAAATAAGCTACCAACATATACTTGCAATTTACATTTTCAACAGCGCAATCCTGTCTACTTTTAGACCGGCAGAGTGATCGCTCTGCCAGTCTAAGGTGTTGCAAACATGCCGGAAAGTACATTTACGGCACCCGATGAGTAAGCGTCGTCGTCGGAGAGGTTTGTGCTGCTCCACCGGCACCACAGAGCAGTGGAGCGCTGCAGCAGAGGGGCGGGGGCATTCCGAGGTACCAGATTGGCCTGCAGGCCATGGGACGAGGGAGGGATAATTGGTGGCGTGCTCTGCCGAATCCTATTCTCCTTCCTGGACCTGGTCAGTGTTACATGGCTGGCTCGAACGTGTACCAGCAAAATAGCTGGCACACATTTGAGTAGACCCATTGGGGCAGCTGGGGCTCTACTTGGGGTAAGGGGACAAATGTTCATTTACCCTAAGGAGGCCTCTGGTTCTGCCGGCGCAGGCCCAATCTTGCATAGGATGTGGCGGGCACCTTATTTACGCTGCTGCGTCCTGCTAGACAGGATTAGGCTGTAAGGCATTTAGGTTTAAAGACAGGTTGCACCATGACTGGGTATGTGCATCTGAATAAATGCACATGCAGATGTGGGGAGCCTATTCTGAAAACTACATTGCTGCGCATTGTGTTCTACTTTTTTTGTCATGCTTTCTTGCATCAGTTCCTCCATACATTGTTCCACAGCGAAATAAGACAAAGCAAAAATAGAAACCCCCCAACGTTATCCAAACTGTTAAAAGTTGTTCACAGAACAGCAGTAGTAATACACTCTTCAAGAGTTTGCAAACGGTTACAATACTAATGGTACCCACAAAACCAGAGATTTGCCTGGATTTGTCCCCTCTTACGCAATGAGGCTCAAGTAAGAGAAACTCTTGTCTGAAAAGGCACAGTGGAAACAGGTTTGAATGCTCAGAAGTACAAGAGGAATAATCCACAACAACAGGTTGAGTGTTTCGGAGAACTTTTTGTTAATATAACACAGTTGCTCACACAAAATAAAAAATGCTTCTGTTGATTTGTCTTGGCAACTCCAATACATCAATGGTGGTAACAGTGTAACAGCTTTGTTCCCATCTGACAGAAAATAATGGCAGTTCTGCAAAGCAAATGTTAAACATGACCGTATGTATTTATTAGTTCCACAGTGTTTTGACAGATTACAAGGGCTGCAATTTAAAGGATGCTGACACGCTCACTGAGGGCTTTCATCTCTGCTTCCTCTGGCTTGGGATTTTCAGTGTGGTTAGCACTTGGACTGATAAGGTGCGCTGGGTACTGTAAGCCATTTTCTCCTGCGTACTGTTCCCACCGTGGATCATCGCTCTCATGGGTGATATACCGTTCTCCTATTTTACATTCAAGCTCTCGTAAATCTAGCCAGATTTGATAGTCCTGTCGGCGGAAAAGAATTAATTATTATTATTATTATTCCTAAAATGGAATGGTACAGACAATACCATGAATGCTTGCACCTTTCTTCATCTTCTGATAAGATTGAGGGATGCATCACAAGTTGCGTTCTAAAGCTCCAAATACACTCCTACAAGGTAAGCATCGTTGTCTGAAATTCATATAAATATGATATAACACATCAATCTGTCTTCACTAGAAGAGATGTTCTAGAAAAAATAAAGTATTTAACTAGCCTGCTTTCAAAACCAGCTCTGTAGTTTATGGGTCTTTTCTTCAATATCTATTATTTATTCAAAAATACTTCTTTCTACCAGACTTTCTGTTCAAAAACCTCCACGATGGCTTAAAATTAAAACAAAAAAAAAATCCCTATATGCAAAGCAACCCAATAATATGCAAAAACCAAGAACAGCAACACAGAAACAGGTTAAAATAATTAAAGTGGAATACTGTTCAAAGCATGGCTGAACACAATAAACACACGCTGGAATTCATTGTACAGAAAAGGGTACTTCTGTCCGTTGCTGGTAGAAATGGCCCAAAGCACAATCCTATTGGGAAATGGTACTAAAAGCCTGTGGCAATAAAAGCCTGTGGTGACATAATCCATTGCCCTGTTCTCTTGGGTTCCAAATTAGTTTTGTTAAATGTGATGGAATCCAACAGCCCATTCATAAGACACACAGAACTTCATATTAAAATCTACAACTGGTGGCTAAACTGGCAAGGGCAAACAGCTGGAAAAATCCAGAACTTCCTACCCACAGGAATTAGATGAGTTTACTGTGATGCCTAAACTAACAGATCACATCGGAGAAGTACAATCAGCCAGCGGAAAGGTTCATTTTTGGAAACTTGGTTTAAATTTTGTGCATATATTGAAACCTCAGAAGAAAAACACAAACTCTAGCAATATCGTTTTTTCCATAGGAAAGAGGGTGAGAGGGCATCTCCCATATATAGTTCTGATCCGAATTGAAATAGGGGAACGTACACATTTGTTCTCCCAACTGGAAAACATCTTGAAGGTACAAGTATGATACACACACTAGTTATTCCAGCTTTAGTTTTGTACTGTCTGATGCATGTGGGACATATGTTTATGGTCAGCTGTTTGACTAAAATGGGTATGTATATTGTCCTTTGGTTGTGTGGATATGTCTCAGTATTATATATGATAAAACTTCCTGAATAAATACCTTAAAAATTATGATGAAGATGCCAGGCAAATTTGTCTGGGGAAGAAAGTGCACACTGGTGCTGCACCACAGGAAAGTCCCTTTCTATGTTGTTAAGTTACCTGCCTACCCTTTGACGCTATACCCTCTAAAGTAAATTTAAATATATGCCAGCCGTGGGCTGTGACTGCGGATGGAATCAGCCAGGATCTGAAGAAAGAAACTGGCTGGTCAACTACTGGTCAGTCAATAGCACTGGTGCTTGACCAAGTGGATACCATGCTGTTTCAGGTGCTGTGGGAGGAAACACATTATCTGGATTCACTTCTAATCTGCAAGGTCATCCATCAGGATAACTAAAGCAGTTTCTATATCAAAGCCAGACCTGAAGTCAGATTAGAAGTGAATCCAGATACAATAATGGGTTTCCTCCCACAGCACCTGAATCTGCATGGTATCCACTTGGTTAAGACGAATGGGTGGGGGGCATGGCCCTATTAATTCTCCTGGGTATCTTGGCAGCTTTCTGTACCACTGGCCACAGTATCCTTCTGGAAAGGCTTGCCAGATTTGAGATGGGGGCACTGTGTTTGTTTCCATTACTACCCAGAGAAATCCTACTCCGTTCCAGATGGTGGTTCTGGGAGATTATTGCTCAACCTCAGATTTACACTATGGGGTCTTGTAGGGTTCCATCTTGTTCCACATGCTTTTAACATCTATGAAGGTACTGGGGTGAGGTCATCCAAGATGTTGAAGATTCCAAAACGCCAAAGATACCCAACTCTATTTCTCCTCTACCTCCGATTATATACTAGACAAACACTACCACCGCCTAGGGTCAGTATAGCCTGGATGAAAGCCAATAAACTGAAGCTCAAGGTGACGAGATGGAGGTACTGTGGGTGGACTGTTCATCTGCCCAGGGAGTTTAACCTGTTCTGGATGGGGTTGCTCTCCCCCTAAAGGAATAGGTTCATCGTTTGGGGATGCGTCTAGATCCAGCTTTGTCTCTGGAGGTCCATGTAATGTCTTGTAATGGTCCATGTAATGGACCACAGTTATCCATACCTGGTAACTTCCAAACTAGACTACTGCCAAGTGTTATATATGGGACTGCCTTTGAAAATTGTTTCGAAACTGTAGTTAGTTTAAAGCATGGCTCTTGCCAGTTTAAGCTCTGGCTCCTAGTCCTTACCTTTACCTTTAAAGCCTAGCAAGGTTTGAGACCGAAAGGATCACCTAACTCAAACATGAGCCTGCCTATACACTCAGATCATCTCCAAACACCCTCCTTCATGTGCGTTCGTCTAAACGTGATGCAGGTGGTGACTGAGGAGAAGGCTTTCTTCACTTGAAGCACTCCTTTTGGGGAATGCTCTCCCTAGGAAGACAGACCTGGTGTCCATACTGAATTTACTGTTTTAAGGGAGTTAGATTTTTTCATTTAGTAAGCCATCCTGAAAATATTTGCATGCTGAAGGGTGGGAGATAAACTGATAAAAGCAGTAAGTTAAATAAGCTTGACTTCTGGGGCATCAGCACACATAGACACTTTTTCATAGGGAGAAGAGCTCTTTGCCATGTTGAATGTCCAGTAACTGTGCTTAAGAGTGCCAGTGACTAAAAATGTTGCCTATCTTTGGCATCCGACTACCAACACACAGAAGGTGAAAGGCATGAAATTTTCAACATTACCTGTAGCCATGGGTGGCTTAATGTCTTGTCTACACTGTAGCGCTTTCTCATTTTCACTTGCAGCAAATTATTTATGAGATCAATAGCTGGAGAAAGAAATATAATTTCAGAAGACATCATTCTCAAATACCAGCTTGAACTTCCATGTGGAACACAGTACAGATGCAGTCACAGAAACAAAATTGCCAAACAGAACTAATTACTCTGTTTTGTGACACCCATGCCACTAGACTTAACAAGATTCCTTTGTAAAAAATAGTTTGTATCAAGTTATTAAGTACAATAATATATACACACACACACACACACAATAAAGTAATATAACTGAAGAGAAAATGACATATAGATGAACACACACACACCCATATCAATACTATTCTGCCATTTCAGATTCAACAACACCGTTAGAAACCGTATGCATTGCAGAAACGAACCAGGTATGTGGCAACTGGCAACTAGAATTTTGCCTTTGTTTCTTAACTAGGTAAAGGTGAGCCCTGACAATGAAGTCCAGTCGTGTCCGACTCTAGGGTGTGGTGCTCATCCCCATTTCAAAGCCGAAGAGCCAGCGTTGTCCGAAGATGCCTTCGTGGTCATGTGGCCGGCATGACTCTCCTTGCCGCAACGCGTAGCATGCAGCTGGAACACGGAACTAATTCTTAACTAATTTCATAGAAGGGAACAGCTCTTAAGGAGGTGAAGAAATACTTGGCCAGGACTTCTCCTTTGACTGAGATGAATGGGGAAGCCCATCGTTGCTGAAGCTCCACGTGCATATTAGAACTTGCATGGAGGCCTGGATTAGGGCAAGGAATCATTACTAATGATTCATGAGGCACCACTCTTTCTTGCCTCGTCTTCGAGATCTTAACATCACAAATACTTCATGCAAAAGCCCCACTCTGCTTTTGTTTTTGTTTTATTATGAACAAACGGACAAATCCATCCAAAGATATGCTTGTTTGTGAAGCCAACTGTATGGTCACAATGCCCATCAAACCCAGGTTGCTTCTACACTACAGCCCATTAACACAGCTGAAGCACTGCTTTCCTATCGTTAGCTGGAAGTGGAATCAAAATGGAGGGTTCATACAGAGCTCGTGAGGGTGTCTACACTGGCTAGTGTTGCAGTTGTGCTTCACAGCCAAATGAAGAAACATAGTCCAACACAAGTTAGCTCTGAAAAAAAACCATGGAATGTCAACTTAGAAAACACTGGACTGCAACTGTCTGACATTGTCAAGTGTATTTTGCATAAAACTGAGTGAGCAAAAGGATGGCAATTCCAGAGGAAAGAAAGGTAGTGTGGAGGTAATCCAAGATGACCATAAGAACATAAGAAGAGCCCTGCTGGATCAGGCCAAAAGCCCATCTAGTCCAGCTTCCTGTGTCACACAGTGGCCCCACCAGATGCCTCAGGGAGCACACGAGACAACAAGATACCTGTGTCCAGTCGCCACTCCCTTGCACCTGGCACAGAGAAAACCCACTTCTAAAACCAGGAGGTTGCTTATGGCTTGTAACCTGTGATGGTCTTTTCCTCCATGAATTTGTCCAAACCCCTTTTAAAGGCATCTAGGCCAGGTGCCATCACCAAATCCTGTGGCAAGGAGTTCCACAGATGAATCACACGCTGGGTAAAGAAATATTTTCTTTTGTCTGTTCTAACTCTCCCTCCACTCAATTTTAGTGCGTGTCCCCTGGTTCTGGTGTTGTGCGAGAGGGAGAAGAATTTCCCTCTATCCACTCTCTCCATCCCATGCATAATTTTATAAGTCTCAATCATGTCCCCCCTCAGGCGCCTTTTTTCTAGGCTGAAAAGCCCCAGACGCTGTAGCCTTTCCTCGGAATGACCAGGAATGACATATGTACCTCATCTTATTTTTTACATTGCAGGGTTAGTCAAAGGGTAGTTATTAACCAAGCATGGATATTTGAACTTATGAAGCCACTTCATGCCAAGCCACATCTTTCCCAGGCTTTAATTGATAATTTAATTTAATTTAAATAGGCTCTACGGTCCTTTAATTGGAGATGTTAAGGACTGAACCTTGGACTTCTGCACATAAACCATGTACTCTAACACTGCAAATCAGGTCTTCCCCCTTATGTATGCTGCTAGTTTTAGGGACGTTGAGGCGTGATTTTTTTTTCTAGATAACTCAGAAAAACAAAATCTAACACAATAAAGGAAGGAGACCTGTACAACCTTCCAGGTCCTTGAATCCCATAAAAAAGCATGATGCACAGCTTACTAACACTGACACAGCTGCACAAAAATATGATTCATCTGTGGAAAGCTAACATTTTCTGGTGCTCTTGGGTTGTTGTTTTTTATATTCAAACTTATTTTACAGAAAAGAGATATTCCGTCAAAGAATGCAAGTAGAGAGAAAAAAGAAAAGGAAAAAAATCACTCAACAACTACAAGGCTGGGCACGCACAAAGAACTTGTGATGTCACATGTTTGTACACATATAAAGGCAGACCTTTGGAATAACTTGCCTCGAGTGTCCACCAATTTACTTGCTAGATACATTTGATGGGCTAGAACAGCCTTGAGGAGAATATTGCTTTTCCGCATAATGAGGGCCAGCTAAAGCCTTGACACTGATATGCAACTCTTTCTATTGGCAATTAGACATTCTGTTCTCCACATTATAATATTGCCATATAGTGGTGAAACAGAAGGTCTCGCTATGAAACGCAAGGAGGCAAGAACATGAATAGATCCCAGTGCTAATAGTCAAAAGCACATTAAATTAAATTAATTTTTCTAACACTGTACTGGTATAATGATTAGCTGCATCGCTATTTTCTTTCTAAAAGAGCAAAGAAACAGATCCTCTGCTTCTCCACCTCACCCCCCACCAATGCTGCCAAGCCTAAAGGCTTGCGCTGCATCCTGGGGGAGCGGGCAGTCCCAGAGGTCTCCTTTGGGTAAGGGAACATTTATAAGGGAACATTTGAGAAGCCTCCAGGCTGTGGAGGGGTCTACTCGGACCCATGTCAGTGAAGTCAGGATCAGGTCCGAGAAGGGGGGTTGCATTCGATGGTTGCCGCCAAACCCGCCCCCTTCCTGGACCCAATCTGCCCTCCCTCACACACTGTTGTTGTCCCAACAAATGTTCTGTGCATCTTTCATAATCTTTTTTGCTTCCATAACTGTAGAGAAACATGGTTTTCAATAGCAGTAGCAACAAGCGATGCAAGAATGGAAAGAATTCACAGGATTCTGACATATTCATTGTATGTTCTTTGGAGTCGTGTGAGCTGGAGAATTCTTAACTCGTGATCCCTTCAAACATGACAGTTTTTCTATACTATATCATGTTAGTATTGGAAAAATGTACACAATGTTGCTTATGTCTGAAAATGCACACAAGCCTCCTTCATGGTGGGATTCTATATTTGTCTAGCTCCGGGGTTGGGGGGTGGGGGTGGCAGAAGGACAATCAATCTATTATCCTCTGATACCACTTGTATAGTTAACCAGGAATAGAGGCACCTGGATAAATTGGGCTAGGTTTGACCAGAGTTGAGGAAACCAGTGGAAAAGATGTTCCTCATTTCAAGCAGAATTCAGCTTGAGGCTAGAGAAGTCTGGCCCTCAACATTTGGGGGAGAGAGCAGGAATTTCTGAAGCTGGCTTTGCCCATCCTTACTTGGATTATAAATCTGAGTGACAGAACCAGATCGTCTACACTTTGTGGACAGCACTCAGAACTACATTTATGTTATGTAACGACAAGAAGGGCAAATATATGCGTAAAAATACGAGAAAGCATGGACATGCACAACTGCTTTAGTATGATCCCATTATTTCCCTTTCGAAGAAGAAATGATTAGGCATTTGTGACTTTTCTGGTATTTAACTGAGCTGACAACATTTAGCACTAATTCAAACATGAATCATAATGAAACATTTGGCAAACATTTGGTTTGCCAAACTACATGACTGGGAATTATTTTCAAGAGTTTCAATTATAGTTCATGCTCAGGGTTGGTGATAGGCCCTGGAGCTTTAGTCTATAACCCTTCACGTGCATGTATGAAGTGCCCCCACAGTGTGACACCACCTGATTTTCCCTCCAGATTTCTTGCTTTCCCTCCCTCCTCATATGGCTGTCTGCTCCCAAACTGACCGGCAACACAGCACAACTGTCTTCTGGTAACACAATATCCCCACTGGCTGATGGTACCAAGAGGAAACATGAAACTTCTGAACAAGATTCATGTGAGTGCTTCCTCTCTCCCTTTGCCCCTGACAGCCAACAGGAGGGGAATTGCTCCCAGACAGCTGCCAACAGGAATGAGAGAGGAATGAAGCTTTTTTTTGGGGGGGGGGGAGTCTGGCCAAGAGTTTTGGGGGGGCTATGGACTTCTGGCTCATGCACTGGTACCACCCCGCTTCTACTGATCTATAATATGAAGTTACACAAGTTAAGTAGACGTTAATACATGTGAATTTGTCATAGGTATGGGTATACTGGAATTTTAAAAAAAGTAATACAGGTGGGCCCCCATATCCACGGATTCGCTATCCACGGTTTCAGTTATCCACGGATTGTGGGGACCCCCCAGGCTTTTACTTTTTCCCCAGTAAGCTTCATTTCTTCCTTAAACAAACAGGAGAAGCAGCTTCTGAAACCTTGCAGAGCCTCTCTAGGACTTAGTCTCATTCTACTTGCCTGCAATGGAGGCTGCTTCTCTGTTTGTTTTAAGGAAGAAACAAAGCTTGCTGAAAGAAAAATAAGAGCTGGGGGAGGGGGGACTGCATGCCTGCCCACCGGGGAGGCAGGGCAGGGGGGCCCTCAGGAAACCATGGAGGGGGTGTTCGCTCTTATCCACGGTTTCAAGTATCCATGGAGAGGCCTGGAACATATCCCCAGTGGATATGGGGGGAGTACTGTACCTTCATGAGAGATTTCCTTCCAGGGGTTAGGCGGGTACATAAAAGCAGCATTCTGGATTTGATCATGAATGTCCTCATCTTCATTGAATGGAAATGTACCACTAAGGCTTACATAGATAATGACACCAACAGACCACATGTCTAATGATCTATTGTAGCCTTTGTTTCTCAACACTTCAGGAGCAAGGTAGGCTGGTGTCCCCACAACTGAACGCCTGAATGATTTCTCTCCAATGATACGAGCAAAACCAAAATCACAGAGTTTCACCTGTTTGGCACAAAAATGTATATTACTTTTGTTGTGATGGTTCCGGAACCTGCAAAGATGCAAATAACCATTTAGCATGTGAACAGGCAATGCATGCTTTGTGCTATCATGATAGATAGCATGGGTTTCCACACGTAAATGGAAGAAAGGCAGCGTAAAATATATATCAAATAAATAATGCATGATTCAGTAACCAAGTACATGTTCTGTGGTGCTAATTTGCATAGCTGACTCTTTGCCACAATCAGGCACAGCATGCTCTTAGTGCACATTAGCCTTTTTGCAATACTCCTATAAGCCCTTCAAAATATAAAACTATTAAGAATAAAACATCATCACTGTGCAGTAGCATACTGTAGCTGGACTCACACCAGTGGGGTGGTGGGCAAGGTGACGCATAATCCCCCCGCCCGCCCCCAGGATGACCATGATCCGTTTGGCTCTGCATCAGGGCCATTCTGGTGTTGGGTTGGGCGGGACAATGATGTGTTGCCCCGCCCACCGCCCTACTGGCACGAGTCCAGCTACCAGTATGTTACTGTCAATATGCATAGTGACTTACAACACAAGAAAAAACAAGATGGGTCCCTGCCCCTAATAGCTTGGAGAGAGAATAGAGGGACAGAAAGGCAAGAGAAAGATGCAAGTAAATGTAGTATATGTAGGAAATGCACGAATGAACCAAAATCAGGAGTTGCATCACATAGCTTCCCAGCCTGATGAAGCATTTGGTGGAACAATGATAGATGTACAGATCAGCTCATTAAACACTGATCCAGTTGACAATCTTGCCTCTTCTCCCCAGCTTCTCTTTTCAATTTTTTAATGCAAAGTGTGTGTACGTTCACTCTGGTCAATGTTTCTTGTTTATTTATTCACTTGTTAAATGCACACCACTTGAATCAAGTTTTGACAGTTAAAAAACTGGGGAGGGTAGAGGAAGTGATGTTACAGGAAGTTAGCCAATCAGCATTATGATGTAATTGTTTAAGAATGGATTTCCTCTGAGCCTTATCACAAACCTGGATAGAATGTGGTGAATATGGTTCCAAAGTAGGCTTCGAATTAAGAACAGAAGAACAGCCCTGCTGGATCAGGGCAAAGGCTCATCTAGTCCAGCTTCCTGTATCTCACAGTGGCCCCACCAGATGCCTCAGGAAGCACACACGACAACAAGGCACCTATATCCTGTCGCCACTCCCTTGCATCTGGCATACAGAGAAAACCTACTTCTAAAACCAGGAGGTTGCTTATGGCTTGTAACCTGTGATGGTCTTTTCCTCCATGTATCTATCCAATCCCTTTTTAAAGGCATCTAGGCCAGGTGCCATCACCACATCCTGTGGCAAGGAGTTCCATAGATGAACTACACACGCTGGGTGAAGAAATATTTTCTTTTCTCCGTTGTAACTCTCCCTCCACTCAATTGTAGTGCATGCCCCCTGGTTCTGGTGTTGTGCGAGAGGGAGAAGAATTTCCCTCTCTCCACTCTCTCCACCCCATGCATAATTTTATACGTCTCAATCATGTCCACCCTCAGGTGCCTTTTTTCTAGGCATCTAGATGTACATCTTGATGCAGCCATAGACTTCACTGTGGTTAAGGAGATGAATCCTATCCTAATTTAATATGGTGTGTGTGTGTGGGGGGGGGGGGGGGAGAGAATGCCTCCACAATGCCTTTTTAAAGAAAAATTGGGAGGCTATTGAAAAGAACTGATGAGTATGATACTTTTCTCTACCTGACTAATCCAGGTGAGGCAGACACTCATTTGAGTAGCCACATCTAGTTTGATCTACAGTTTAGACTAGAGGCGAGATCCATGTTTGCATATTAAAATGTGTAGACGCCTGCAGAAGTGCAAGTGACTCATCTAACATAGCTAGATTTTACATACTAATGGAAATAAGGCCATGAAAAGGGGAGTCACTTTTAGAGGAGCTCAGCTTCAGACATATCAAAGGGATACGATTTCAATGGGCTGTTTTCTGAAAATCCATTTTTAATGCACATCAAACTGAAAAATAACTGAAGCACCCAATGTGACAAACCACTTTGGGCCACTGCGGTTTGCCTTACTCAAGGGCTAAATTTACCTCTAGAGGGCTACAGTATGAAGTGAATTGTTTCTACTTACCTGTGGGAAAGGGTCAGCCGAGGCCAGCAATACATTTTCTGGCTTCAGATCGCAGTGAACAATGTTTTTAAAATGAAGATGTCTCAAGGCAACGAGGATCTATAAAGAAACAAACCAGCTGTGCTATATCAGAGAGTTTGCTTATTATTTACTTCTATTTTAATGTGTTTCCTGGAAATGAGATAAAACAGCAGCAAGTACAAAGAAAACAACTTAATTCAAGTGATTGTAATGCTTTTATGTTATTTAAAATTGTGTAAACACTGAAGGATACAAAACAAAAGGGACATCAATACTGAAGACACCACCAAGTTGCAGCAATATTTCACTGATATTAACAAGCATTTACAGTATCATTATTTACTTATTATAAAAACATATATCCTGCTCTTCTCATAAAGTCTCAGAGAGGCTAAGAACAATATTAAAATCATAGTTGCAATAAAAGCAAAAATAAGAACAGAAACACAGTCAGATAAAACTTAGGTAAAAAAACAAAAAACAAAACTCCCTCCCCAAAATTATAGAGAGCACTGAAAGCTTGATGAAAACTTTAATACAGTAAACCTTAGATGTAATGGATTGATGGGGGAAGCAGCGTTCATTAATGCTGACAGTCCATTAAACCCAAATGCTACAATAACCAGTGCAGTACATTGTTTCTCAGTGGCTGGGGATGGCAGTTAGTGTCCGAAGGCTGTCAGACAGCATTCATTATTTCCAAAGTCTGTTACATAGAGGTCCATTAAATCAATGATTCACTGCAGTGAACTACTGAAACTACATGTACCCCAGCGCTGGTAAGGGGGTCAGCTCAGCCACTCCCTTCCTCCCAGCTGCTAATCATTTCATCAGAGGCCAGGAGATAGGGGAATGTTACCTGTAATCTTAAATTAAGTCTTTAGTTCACAAACTGCTTTGCATATCACATTTTCTAAAAAATGCTGAATTACCTAAAAAAAGTGATCAGAGTCACACACAGTTGTGTTATATATTGTATGTCAAACTACAGTAGCCTGCACAAGACTTTGAACCGGGTGAGAACATTTGTGGATCAATAAGCTCAATAAGGAAGAGCAAACAGAGGTTATTTATGCCTCACTTGTACTAATTTCTTGACAATCTACCACTGAACACCTAAGACTGGGTTACATAGTGCTCTTCACTACCTTGTGCCTGCAAGTATTACCCCACACTCACATATACAGCACAGTCCTATCCAACTTACGCCACCGGTGTAACCCAGTGGTGCAGCGAGAAATGGGAGGCCCCAGAACGGAGATTCAAATCCTCTCCAAAGGGGGATTCAAAGGGGATTTGAATCCCCTTTCCGTTCTGGGGCCTCCCGTTCTCGCTGCACCGCTGGGTTACAATAGTGACGTGGCGTAAATTGGATAGGATTGAGCTTAGTTACACCGGTGGCGTAAATTGGATAGGATTGCGCTGATAGACTCGTGCAACTTAGCGAGAGCTCTCAAACACATATCTTGTGATATGGAGAGCAGGGAAAGTCCAACAGAGATCTGCAAGGTGTTTCCTCGCCCCAACGGACAGTCAACATTTCAGGAATGGCTGTCTTGTTTCCACACATGGAGCAGGAGTCATTGATCATGATTCACTGTTATACTCTTCCATTATGCTGTCTTCAATATGCCAAGCTCACAAATTGGACTATAAGTATTCTTGGATCAGAGAGAGGTTTCAGGGAAATGTATAGCACAAAATCAACCTGATATGCATGGCAAGCAATGGAATAATAGGGCTGCCCCAAATTATTAGCGTAACTCTGGATTGCTCTCCCTCTACACATCTCAATTTACACTGTGTATTGTCCCTAGTAGCATACTAGCCATATTGAGAGTACACTTAAGGACACCTTTCATCTATAGAAGTAAATATCATAGGAAAAGAAACATAACATCTGATATCCCTTAATGGGCTCTTACCTGCGTAATTAAGAACTTGGTTATTCGCTCTGGCAACCTTCCCTTTTCACTTGACAAAATCATCTCCAGCATGTCTCCATGGAGCTTCTCCATAACAACAAACACTCTTTCCGGTGTCTCGAACATGCATTCCAGATTTACAACTCCCAGGTGATGTAGATTCTGTTATTAAAAAGAAACACTTGCTGAATGAGCCCCATTTGTTTAGATCCAATGACAAGGTTCAGGAAACATTGGGCTATTATGCAGTCATTCATTTTTCAAGCCCTTTGGTAACAGCACAAGTACAATTGCAACTAGCCTGGAAAACGCTAGCAATCATTTGTCACGCAACGTTGAGCAGCCAAGAGGGTCCAAAGTGCTACACCTTGGTAAACTTGGTGAAATGTCAACAACATTTAAAGGTTCTACAGGTTGAGTATCCCTTGGGATGGGAAGTTGTCTGGATTTTGGATTTGTCTGGATTTTGGAATATTTGCAAAATATGAGATATCTTGGGGATGGGACCCAAGTCTAAACAAAAAAATCATTTATGACTCATATACACATAGCCTGAAGGTAATTTTATAGATTATTATTAATAATGTTGTGCCCCAGCATGCCTTGTGCTATGCCAGCCAGGTGTTGGAAAAAGTTTTTTTTTTTTAAGTCATAGCCCCAAAAATGTCTGGATTTCGGATGTCTGGATAAGGGGTAATCAACCTGTATCAACCTAAAAGTTCTATCAGGCACTTTTTCCTAATCGCTTTATATTATTCCCAGGCTGCTTCTAGTTCACTGCCCGTGTATCTCATCATATCTTGCATATGTTAAGAGAAGATTTTTAGAGCGCAATCCCGCTCTAAATTAGGGCGGCGGAACGAGCGTTCCGCCGCCCGAAGTAGTTGCAAACGTGCCATAAAGCACGTTTGAGTCTACTTTAGAACTGGGAAGGTCAGCGCAAGGCTGGCCTTCCCAGCTCCGCCGCCGGAGCCCTCGGCCCGCCGCTGGACCCAGGTAAGTCTGGATACAGCAGGCGGAGGAGGGTCGGCAGACGGGGGAGGGACGGTGGAGGTGGGGGAGGGACAACGGAGGCAGGAGGATGGCCATAGGCCCAGTCGCCCCGGGCGGGGGCATGGCATCCGCCATATCCTGGTCCCCGCCGGGCAGCTGGGAAGTTACACGGCCTCCTCCGACTTCCGCCAGCAAAATAGCTGGTGGAAATCCAAGGAGGGCCCCAGCCACAGTTTCACTTGGGGAAGGGGACGAGTGTCCCCTTCCCCGAGTAGACATTCCGCTGTGGGCTGCCTGCTGCAGGCTGCCCGCGGCGGAGATCAGGATCCGGTGGGTGGCCTAGGCCACCCGGCAGATCCTTACGCAGGATTGGGCTGCCCATGTAGTAGTTAATGTAAAAACTATGGGTAGCATCCTGACGAGCATTTTTGCCACTGGGAGTGCCCTCCATAAACAGAAACCCCCCTCCAGGAAGAAAAGGAGCGCTCAAACCCCTTGGATGAGCGGAATGCTTCTTATGTTCATTTAGGAAGCTTTCAACAGCAGAAGTGCTAGTCAGGATGTTACCCTATGAATCCAGTCCTCATTCAGTTCATAGTTTAAAGAAAGGAGATATGAAGCACCTCACACATGTAGGGACAAGCAAGAGGATATCTACTGATTAGTCATCTATCAGAATAATAATGGTGCTAGTTTTCTCAAAAGTCCATTTCATTTCTCCTACTTCTGATTAGGCTGCTTAGCAAGTTACTACCATTGTCCTTTAAAAGTTCTTGTACTTAAAAGCAGATGAGAAATTATTTCAGAGACATCACTTGAGAACTTTATCTAGGGATTCAATGCATGATTAGTTTCATAGATTTCTACTGCTGAAACCTGTTCTCAGTGAGTTTTATTGCCCTGCTCTAAATTAAATACATACAGGATATAATTGGTAATTAAATAAAAGATACCTGTAAAATTGCAACCTCATTACGAAGTTGGCTTTCTTGCTTAGTTGGAAATCTCAGTTTGTCAATGATTTTAATTGCTACATCTCTTCCTGTTTTGCGATGTTTTCCTGTTTGATGAAAAATATGCCAATTAACGTGATCAGCTCTGAGAAGCATCACCTTTCAAGAACTCAAGTTTGTTGTTCTATACAAAATCTAACTGTCAAGGTCTCAACTCTGAGACAAGAACACTGTAAGTTATTCAGGGTCTTTTTTCCTTTCAAATTTGTAACATTTTCCGTTCAAATTTGTAACATTTTCAAACACATTCGGAAGCAAAGAGGTACCTGTATCTTTTCAGTTATGGGACAAAAAACAGCAGGGGGCAATAGCAGAAAAATAGAAAAGGGTAGTTTAGCCCCACACCTACATTTTGGAATGAAAACAAACCCATCAGGGATGAGTTATAAGCTACGGAATGTTGCATGTAGTTTGGCCCATAGATGAGACAAGCAGTCTAGACCCTGTGAAATAAATACCACTGTTCATAATACCCTGCGCGCACACGGCTTCTATTACCAGTTAAAGGAAAGATCTGGAAGCACACAGGGTTTTTCTCCCCCAAGAGAGCCCAGCTGCATACACAGGCCCACTCTGCTAAAATACAACTATCTTCAAATGGTGGTAGGATTGAATCCTTTGGGTCCTCCCACCGACATCAGAGTCTCGCAGCCCAATCCTATTTGGACACTGCGTCAACATCTCATGGACACCAACATGACATCCTATGCCAAGCCAGGAAATGCCATGCCAGCACAGCCCTCCCAGAAATGGTGGTCCAGTCCTCCCAGTAATGCTGGCACAGACCTTCCCAGCAACACCAACAGCCTTCATGGAAACCCAGACACAGCTCATCATCCATAGAGCAGCATCCCGATACTGGCACGACGTCTAAGCATTATCAGTATTATATCCATGTGTCATCCGTGTGATGTCCAAGGAACCCATCACCGCAACCACTCAGCTCAAATGAGCAGCCAACACTGGGGGGATGCCCGCCTCCTAGCTACTGCCATTGAGCAACAAAGTTCAGATTATGAAACCCTTGTGTCACAATGTATTAACTTTAAAAAGGCAATTATGCTCCTCTTGTTCTACTATAAAACATCATCATGTTTTCTGCATGAATGCCAGAAAAAAAATTGTCTTATCATGCATCGTGAATGCCTAAGAGTTGCTTACATTTCTTCCACATTTTTTCCAATCTACTCTGCATATGCAAAGTCTTACCTCCATAAACAATGCCAAACTGTCCTGATCCCAGCACCTCATCTGGAAATATTTGGTATACTGTACTGATGTCCTGTTAATACACATATATTACATGTACATATTATATTTCATTAGCATGAAAACTATGACAAAGTCTGAATTGTTTTGATGAAGCTAAAGAATGAAGAAAATTATTAATAGAGTTGATACTGAATTTCAAAAGTGCAATTTAGTGGCAGAGTGTGTTTCCGTTCAGGCAGAACCTCTGCCTAAGTTAGTGTTCTTTTTTGGAATTTACTCATCCTGGGTTTGGGCTCATTTCGAAATCCTTCCGATAAGCTGTGGTCCTCGGTTTGATGCGCACACAGACACAGAATGTTTCTGACGCACTCAAAGCCATCAAAGGAATTGTAGTTTTCACTGTCTAGAGCAGCGTTTCTCAAAGTACTACAGGGAAGTTTACTCCCCTGTAAGTCTTAGCGTGGGCGGGGTGATTGTCGGAGGCAGTGCCTCCAGGATCGCCCCCGCCCGACCTAAAAATGCTTTTTTCAATGTAACTGGTTGTCCTGCCAGCTCCCGAAGGGTCTGGGGGGGGCTGCTGCCACCTCTGCAGGCCTCCCCAAGGCTCTAAGCAGCGACGATTGCATTCCGAAGCCCACTTCCGGTTTTCACCGAAAAACAGAAGAGGGCTTCGGAATGCGATCGTCACTGTTTAGAGCCTTGGGGAGGCCTGCGGTCTTCCAGAGCTTTGCACCCTTGGGAAAGAGGCCTTCGGAGGCGGCGGCAGCAGCCCCCCTCCCCCCCCGGATTGCAGCAACAATTGCAGCAACAGGAGCTGGCAGGACAACCAGTTACGTTGAAAAAAGCATTCTTGGGTCGGGGGCGGGCACAAACCTGAAGTGCGGCCACCAACGTTCTTGCTGGCCACCCCCCCCCTTAAGGGGATATCGGCCACTTCCAGAAGAAGTGGTGGGTCATGACCCACCACTTTGAGAACGCTGGTCTAGAGCAATCCCAAACACACCTCATATGTTCAGTGGCATCTGAGGACTGTGTGCAGGCTGGATTTGCTCCCTATACCTGGACAGCTTTGTGGACTTGTAGAGAAGGACTAATTCTGTGTTATGTACATTGCAGCTCTTGCAGAAACCTCTAGACTCCAGCATGCTCCAATGATCTCATCAGCTATGGGTCTAGAAAGATCTTCCCTAATGTCCCTAATGAAAGCCCCAAATTACTTGGAGGAATGCTGGAACCAGGCATTCCAAACAGATACATGCCATTGCAACACAATTTGGTTTTTTGAGCCATTTTCTTGAAGGGAACCATGTGATTTCACAAATTACTAACACTGGTGTAGTCTACTGTAGGCCTTCAAAAGAGAAGTGGATTGCATATTGTCCCTAAGACTATGATATTTTATATCTAAAAGAAAAATAAAAGCACTATGACAATTATTCTCCTCAATGGCTAATTGTTTTTTGTCCTTCTGTAAAAGAAAATGTCCAGGGAGACATCTTATCAAAGTGTTTCATATCATATCAAATTGATACTTCATACCAAGGACCAAACAGATCTTTGACTTTGCAAGTTCTGCTCCATGATGTCTAGCACAAATACTCAGAACACTCACCACGTTTTCTTGGACCTGGCAATTTGATACCGAAATACTGATGGATATATTTCCTAGAAAGAAAAGGTGCAGTAATTACTGTCTGTATCTCTACATGTCTACATGCACACAAGAGGGAGGTACATTTTAAGAACTGCTAAGGAGAAAGAAATACTAAATTAAACTAGCATCTCAACGTCACCGATAAAATGGATTAAAATGGTGATTAGTTATTCCAGCTTTATACCTAGAATTAAAGTCACTATAAAATACTCCTGGACGTGTCAGTTTTTTCCGTTAGTCCCTCTTTCTCACGAGCCTACTTCCCTCCCTAGCAAGGAGATTCTATAGTGATATATGCTTGTCTTGTTGTGTGCTCCCTGAGGCACCTGGTGGGGCCACTGTGAGATATAGGAAGCTGGACTAGATGGGCCTTTGGCTTGATCCAGCAAGGCTCGTCTTATGTTCTTATGTAATCCAGATCTTAGAGCAAGCACTAACACATTTTGGAATTCACCTATTTGGTAATAACAGCATAAGTGACAACTACACTATCTAGGGGTGTAAATCTAAGTGTTCAAGTAGCAACATAAAACTTAATTTCACTGCCTACAATAGACAAGTCTACTATACATGGTTTTAGCCACCGGCTTAGTTTAAAAAACTTACTATGTAGATTAAATTCTATCTTACTGTGTAGGCTTGGTCCTGAACCTGTGGGTGCTCCTTTAGAGATAACAGGCATGAGCGCATGCTGGATTGCCATCTCCCACATCCTTGCCACATCTGGGCCACAACCACTCGTGAGAACACTGCTATTAGCGGGAAGGCTTGGCGGGTTTTCAACATTTTCCCCAACGTAGTAGACGACATTTGCTGTGGTTATTTCAAAACAATGTGGATTCGCTTCCTGTGGCAATAGACTGAAGTTTTTTGCAGGTTCCAGGGATAAAATTTCAGACAGGGGAATTTCCTGGGTAGAAGGGTAATGACAATGATTAACTTCTACGCTTTTCCATGTTCGCGTGCTTTAATAGCCCTCTTGCATTAGTTTCCCTATTCATTTTAGTAAGTAGTGGAGGCTTTAGGTCTTTGCTGCCACCTTGGTTCTGATTCTGATTGCACCCCCATGTGCTATTTTTTAATATAAATAAAGTTTCCACTGGCTCTCCATGAATTTTTTTTTTTCATTAAACATAAGTGGAGGGGCTGCGATCCACACTGCAGTCAGGGTAAAGTTATAAGGCCTCCTTGCCTCTCACCACAGGTTTGTTCCATTCTGTGGCCCTCTGCACAATATTTATCCAAAGGAAAAAAAGAAGAAGAAGAAGAAGCAACAGCAAAAACATGCAGGGGAATGTTTGCCATAATGTGTAGTTTGGACATGAGAATAACTTATTAATTTAAGGTAAACACTCACAAACACATCTTTAATTATTCTCAGGTAGAACGAGTCTGTTGTGTCCCTCTCTCCTCCTGCCTACAATTTATATATTTAACAAAATATTTAACAATATATATTGTTCTTGGCCTACATGAACAAAGGCAGCCAAGTGTGTTTCAACAATGTACTACTTATCTGAGAAGCACTCTGATGGTCTGGGCTATATTGCACTGAATGATGCAGGGGGTCAGCAGTAGGAAGCTATGGAGAGTCCTGGCTGAAGTCAGGTGTCAGTGAGGCTGTGATGGTAACACTTCAGGAACAGGGATAGAGAAGCCTCAGTAGCCACAGCACCAATAAGCGCACAGCTACTGGAGTTGATCTTGGGGAATGATGAAATATCAACTCTGATTGGAGGCCGAGAATGGAGTGAGAGGAAAAAATCTGGGAAGATGTCCACTTACCAATAGCAAGGTTGGGAAAGACAACCCACAACCACTAATATAGGCAATTAACCCAGAACCTACATGTAGCACCTATTAGCTACATATAAAATACTACTGGCACTCATCCTACTAAGTGACTCATTTTTGTGGTGGCAGGGTTAGAAACCTAAGGCATGTCTTGTGCCTAAGAATATTCTGCCATTGGGAAGAATAGATAAAACCCTGCCTAATCCTAAGAGAATTTAGGGCAGCAGAAACCACCACCACCAGAATGTACCTTTAACCATTGTTATCTTCTTCGCTACAACATATAACATATGTGAAGGAATCTTTACCTTGTAGTATTTGCTTCCAGTATCATTTTGAAACAATGTGATACATTTGCTATCTAATCTCCAGTAGTGTCGCTTTCTCTGTATTGAAATTACAAAAAAAGTAAAATGTCAGTAAAGAATGTAGTGACAATAAGATGAAATTAAATGAGATAATGTAACTTGATGAAGATTGAGATTAATTATAAAGCATAAATATTTCACATTTAACACAGAATTCCATTATAGCATTGTTTTAACATTACAGTACTAAACAGTAATAGATATTTTTCAAACATTTTTAAGAACATCCATTTATTTCTGAAGGCTATATTTTCTGATTAGTAAGTTTAATCAGAGTCTTTTGCTTCCCTCATAAATATCTATATCTGACACAACCTAGTGTTGGGTAGAGCTCACCGAAAAGTTACTACTAACAGCAATTAACATGCAACAATAATTGACCATATCCCAGACTTAATCTGACATGTACCATCCTGAGTCATCATTAAGATTATAGAGATAAGTCTTTCCCAGACAGTAATGTAGGGTATGCTGTCTTGCAGTCTTGGAAAACGGGCAATTATTTTCTAACCAGAAAAAAGGGAAAGTTGTGGAGTAAGAATAATCATGTAATTTGAAGCATAGGAGTGGAGATGGAGAATGTGTGAGGAGATTAATCTCTCTCTCTCTCTCTCTCTCTCTCTCTCTCTCACACACACACACACACACACACACACACACACACACACACACACACAGAGAGAGAGAGAGAGAGGACACACACGGATGTGTGTATTAGTAAACCTTAAGGAGGTTTTTAAGGAGCTATTACAGAGCAGAAAAAAGTAAGCACCTGCCCTCAATATGCACATCTTCATACTTTACACCCACCTCATGAACAACAATGAAAATGATAAACACTGAAAATCATCACCTTGATGTGTCTGACAGTCCACATCACAGGCTAAGTGCAATGAGAAAGGGAAGAACGCACCTGGACTGAGTCTAGGTGCCCCTTTCACCTTCATACACAACAGCTGATATACACTGTGAGAGCACACACAGTTGTGGTGGCATAGAGCGCAGAGTCCACATCACACAAAACTGAATCACCCTCCAGTTTCAAGAAATATGAAGGAGACTAGTCAAGTTCACCTCTCCTATTTCTATGAGCCCCACTCTACAGCCTCTTATCACACAACCTTATAATTCTAAATGTGTCTTAGGAACGCTCTGAATTCCCTTTTTATCTAACAAAAAAAAAAGCTGTTTACCAGAACACCTCTGATAGCAGTGACACATTTTGATTTGCTTTTCTTGGAATTATTTCACATTGCATGGTATGTCAAGAATAAATCTAACTTTTTGGGGATTGGATTTGGACTGCAATCCAGCCCTGACAAAGCTAGTAAATCTTCCTAAATCATAAGAGCTGCTCATGTTGGATTTTTCAACTTCAAAGTCTGAAACAGCAAGTATACATGAGTGATTTTTTTCCCCAAGGAAAGACTCTTCTTCTAGTCCAGGGGTTCTCAACCCCTTCCCGGCATAGTACCATCTCTGGCACCACTCTCCTGCTGAGTAACCAGAAGTGACTGGCAATGACATCATCACCAGTTACTTCTGGGTTTTTGGAGGCCAGAAAACGCAAGTAGGAGGTTCTTGGCGGGTGGGAGGGCTCAGTGTTCCCGAGAGGCTCGACCAAAGGCAGGAGCTTCTGAGGATCGAAAATGCGGTGCTGAAAGCACTGCATCAGGGCAGGGTACCAGTGGTCCGGTGGTGCAAGTACCACCAGCAGTTGGCCTAAGTACCACTGGTGGTACGAGTACCACTGGTTGAGAACCCCTGTCTAGACTACTGAACAAGGTTGCTTAAGCATGCAAATCTAACCAGGAGTTCAGTCACTACAAACTCCTTCTTTGCAAGGTCTTTTGTACATGTAGAGCAGGGGTTCTCAACCTGTGGTTGCGTACACTCAGGAGTACACGGACCACAGGCCGGGAGTACGCAGGACACTGCCCGTTATCAGCTGCTGAAATCAGCAGCTGATGACAGGCAGTGGAACCGTTTTTCCCGCGTTGCGGCATGAGTGGGAGGACCCTCCTGCGCCGCATCCCGGGAAAAATACATTTTAAGGGGGGATATGTGGGGGGTTCTTGGGAGTACGCAGGCCTCCAAAGGTTGAGAACCTCTGATGTAGAGCATTCTCTGACAATCATGAGAACAAGGGAGCAGTATCATGTGCACACTGGAGTCCCTTGATCAGAATGCTGATTAGTAAAGTCCAGAGATTACTTTGCTGAACTTCTATCTTACCAAAGTGTCTTTACTTGTGTAATGAACCATCCATCCCTCTTTCATGACTGTGCTGCTTCTTCTTTTTGTATGCTTGACAGATTGCACCACTCTCATTAATGGAATATTGTTGCTTGCTGAAGGGCTATAAACACAGAAAAGAAAAATAAGTCAGTAAATTGAAGCAATCGATAATTTCAATACACATACAAAATACATCGTTCCTAAAGCAAGACAAACCAAGTTGTTACTTGTTCTGCTCACATAACTACTGAATAATTGTTTGCAACAGGTGTTCTCTGCGACTCTCTCTCTCTCTCAAGCAAAATGGGAAAAGTCATCTCATCAGAGTTATGACAATTTGCCACCAAAAAGCTGTGAGAAGTTAATCAATAAACTACATCAGGCCTTATAGGTTTATCTCACAGTGACACAGGGTCACAGACCAAATCTAAAATCTGATGCTTCATCAAATGAACACATACAATGAGAGCACAAAGAACATAACCTAAGAAACACCCTGCTGTGTTGCACCAAAGTCCCATCAGGTAGAGTATTCTGTTGCCAGCAGCTGCTGGCCTGATGCATTTGGGAAGCTTGTAAGTAGGGGATGATGTAGCATACGTCGCCTGCAACACAGATTCAATCCCTGGTATCTGCCGTTAAAGTATCAGGTAGCAAGCAATAAGAGCAACCTCAGTCTGAGACCTGGGAGAGCCACTGCCAGTCAGACAGTAGTAGTCTAGACAGACCGATGGTCTGACTCAGTAAAGGCAGCTTTATGGCAGCTTTCAATGTCTCTGAACATGGGGGTTCTGTGTAGTTATCATGGCTAATAGGTATTGACAGTGCTGGCATCAGACTGACGGGAGGCCCAGGGGAAAGATCCTGAACTGGGCCCTCCACGATGCCCCTGCCTCCCCTTGATGGCACACTAGGCACTACCACTGCCACCGGTAATGTGGGTTCAGAAGTCGGCCCAGTCAGGTGGCCCTCTGATGGGTGTAGACTCTCAGCCAGCACATGACTCCTGATGTTACCATGGTCATTGAGGGACCTATAATCCATGAATTTGTACACTGCTATGGCATATTGCCATTTAATCATTTGATTTTGTCTGTAAACTGCTTTGTGAACTTTTTGTTGAAAAGCGGTATATAAATACAATAATAATATTATCACAAACTGTGGCATTAAGCTAGCATCAAAAGAATGCTATGCTGAGGTGCAAATGTCTGATTTGTGCTGTTAGGTCTGTATTGCCTATACGGCAATTTTATTACAGATTGAGTATCCCCCTTATCTGGAATGCTTGGGACCAGAAGTGTTCTGAATTTTGGATTTTTCTGGATTTTGGAATATTTGCATATACATAATGTATAATACTGTAATACATGTATAATAATACATGCATAATATTTGCATAATACATAATATAAATAAATTGCCCCGCTTAGACTTAAGTTCATCCCCCTTGAGGTGTAACATGCATCTAACTGTCACCAACTCCCTCACTCCACCGATGTACCTGCTCTGTGTGTGTGAGAGTGTGAGTGTGAGTGTGTGAGGGAATATAATTTGCAATCTCCCTGATCTCCCAGCTTTGATGAGCTGGCACAGGATCCAAAGTGGACTTCACGTGTAATCTTGCAAGAACAGCAGCTCTTATGCAAGGCTGGCTGCTTCTTCAGCAGCAGCAGCACTAAGAGTGGTGGCAGTTCGGGGGAAGGCAACTGTGTCCTTGCAGGGCCCTGTAGCGATTCTGGGGCCAAGCGAAGGCAAGTTTTGCTGAACCTGTGAGATCGTGGCAAAGGCATGTTTTGCTAAATCTGTGAGATTGCGGCGGGGTGTGTGTGTGTGTGAGCTAAGAAGCCCAGCTCGAAAGCCGTCAGGTTTGGGGTTTCAGTTTCTGTAACACCCCAGCATGCCTTGCGCTATGCCGGCGCTCAAAAAAGTAAACAAAAAATAAGTCATGACGGTGTGTGAAACATTCCGGATTTTGGAATTCTAGATCGGGGTAATCAACCTGTATATTTCTTTTAGAGAAACCTTGTAAGTGTTAAGTTATTTTTTTTAAATATATCTCTTGAAACTAATCATACTACATTAAGTTCTAAAAGAGTGATCCAACAACCTTTCTCTGGATGGTACTTACAGACATAGTAAGCATGCCAACAGACTGCACCACTGTGCAAATAACTTACCTGATCATTCTGTTATTCTCATCGTGGTCAAGATCAGCATCTTGCATTTCTCCATTGTCACTCTGGTTCATGATTGCCATCTCAGCATCATGGGCCATAGAGTCTTCCATTTCGTCTAAGAGCCCACTGTTTCTCTCACTGTCGTTGTCATCACTTCCCTCTTCCATGACCACGTCAGACTCAGCACCAGGACTAAGCAAATCTGGAGGTTTTTAAAACCACATTAATATGAACGTCTCAGAGCGAGATCCTGGGAGATGAACGTCAGAAAATGTGTACTTACAGCACAATCCTAGGCTTGTCTACTCAGAAGTAAGTCCATTGTGTTCAATGGGGCTTACTCCCAGGAAAGTGCATATAGGGTTGCAGCCTTAGTCTCCATTTCAGATGGAGGAGAAGATTGGGGGATTAAAGTCAAAGGCTTCACAGAAGAGGAAGATTTAAAGCTATGGAAGAGAGAGATTTGTCACCATATTCAGGGAGAGAGTTTCAAGTTTAAGTGTTCGTCTTCTGATGGGTCGGCATTGTTAACAAGAAAGGGATACCTTTCTACAGTCAAGTGTTTTGTTGGAGAACCAAAAGGTCAGGGACAAGAATATATGAGAAACTAGGGCAGAGAGATGGAGGAGGCAAAGCTATGGATAGCTTTGAGAACATACACTAAAAAAAAAGCACAGAATAAAGGTAGCATAAAGGAAAAAGTGTAAAAGGAAACGCTGAATTAATGGCAGCATATAATACTGAAGTATGAACTTTGAAAATACTTTCTCCACAACCTTCTTGAAAACATACTTTTAATTCAGCATCAGGAATGAATCTAAAACTACAATGTGTCACAGTATTTTCTTTCATGCTTGATCCAGCAACAGCATCATCATATTGGGGTAGGAATGGCCATTTTTTTAGTTTTATTTCTATCCGCTGATGCATGTTTCATGCCAAGAGGAAATTATTGATGGCTGTTGAGGTGAAATACACTTGTGTGGTTTCCTAAGAGGCATTTCCCCTAAAGTAGAGATTTGGCAGTCACAAAGACCACTAATGGGAAAGAAAAGTGGTTTTCCTCCCAACACGAACCAGATTGAAATGTGTGAGACTGCTTTCACAGAAAGGGCTGTTCATACAATGAGAGCTTGATCGGTTTGGGAAACATTCGCTGGGGCTGCTGCGCCATGAACAGTGCTTTCGAAATTCATGCGTATGCAAGCAACATGCCTCAGCCTGAGTGTGAGATTGTGGGTAGAATGCCATTTAGCCACATCTGGGAATAAGCCAAATGTGACTGAGAAGCAAATTTCAGGAAAATTGATTCCTCACTGGATGAAGTTTCATGGGATATTAATTCAGAGAGTCGTTGTTGGGTTTAGCTGAAACCGTGAGGCTAAAGTAAATTTTTTAAAAAAATCAAAACATATTATTGCTAATTCATAATTAGGGATGTTGCCAAAATTCATGTTTCCTAAATTACCGAGCTGAATTCTGGCTGCTTGTAATGCTCACTTGAAATAAGAGACAAGCGTTCTGGCCCCTAAAGTCCTTGTCTGGTTTGGATTTTAATTGAGGTCAGAGAAGAACTTCGATCTCTCCCTGCCTGCCTCTCTCGCACCCACTCGACTTTCTTGCTGCCAGATGCCAGGAGCACTGGGGAATGGTATGTAAAATAAATGCTCTGCTGTTCCAAACTTCAATGTACATTTGTTTTCCATCTTTTATTACTTAGGGCGTAGAATTATGTTGCTTCCTTTGTCGCATTATAAAGTATTGACAGCTCATGCTCAATTAATATTTTAGTGTTCAAGTCAAGGGTTATCTGAGAAGGTAATGTGTATACCATTACATGGTTTCCTCTTACCTTCAATAGAACCTGTGAATTTTTTTTCTTTTAAAAACGCCATTCTCATCCACTACTAAGTGTTTGTTCTGTCTTCCAAAGGCATTTAGAATCAAGATTGCTGCAGCCTTCAAGGCAACTCACCTCCATTAATGGCCACTTCCCCAAGGCAATTATTTGGCACTTTAGGTGCACAGCGTTTATGACAGTTGAACCTGCAATCTGGTTGGAGAGAAGATACATAATTTTTCTCAACGATATATTATAGCATGACATTGACAGGTATGATTAGCTGTTTGTCTCAGGGTATAACTAAAAGCTGGGTCTCGGATAGTAGCTCAGTTCAGACTCAACACCAAATCATGGTCTGGCGCTACATGAATAAGCCTACAAGGAGCCTCTGGTTTCTATACTCCCTTCTTGCATGCAGTTCCTTCCCTCCCTTCTGTCACATCCAAATCAGCAAACTATGATTTATTCTTGCCTTAGAAGCCAGGGTTATAAACCATATTTCCTCCCAATTTGCAAAGTAAACACAAGCCATAGCTTTACTAGTTCTGAAGTACTGGCAAACTATGGTTTGCTCTAAACCAGAATGGAAGGGAGTTACAACATGCAGAGAGGAAGCATGTGAACCTGAGACTCATTTTAGGGTCATTCACATGGCAGCAATCCATGGTTTATCATTACATCCGACCCATGTCAGTGCGTAGAACAATGTTTAGTTACATCTATTTTTAAACAACATTAAAATTCTAAAAGATGGATTTTGTGATCTGAATAAATTAATGCATTTTGTCTCTGTATAATTTTCTTATTTTGCATAATATATTTTGCACTTTACTATTTTCCATGGTTTACGTGCAATCCTATACATGCTTATTCGGAAGCAAGTTTCTCACTGTGGTCAGTAGGATTTACTCTTAGGTAAGTGCATACAGTATTGCCTAATTCTACTTTTGCAAGTTCATGGGCAGGGCCAATAACTCTGCAGGGCACCACAGCCCTCCACCCCCCTCACTGAAATCTTATCTAGCCACCCCACTGGGTTTCTGGGACTTCAGCAGGCACTGCCCATATTCTTTCAAGCATATCTTTCACAGCTATAAAGGCTAGAAAGTTGGAGGGGTTTTTAACAGCTGGATTTTTCAGATGTTCTGTTACTTGACCAATACCATACTATTTCCTCTTTTTGAACCCCTGCAGAATCACTACATATGCTATAACATGGAACGATTCTCAGGATGAACAGTCTTTCCTAGACAGTTTCAAAGGGAAAATCAGTATTCCAAGAAATTCAGGTAGTATCCTTCCATGTTTTGCCTTACCCTCCTTGGTTAATAACTGAGGCTCCGGGAACCAAGAACTTTGTTAGAATCCTTCCGTGTTTGCTAGTGCGATGCCAAGGAACATACTGGCTAACTGTGAAAGGACTACAGTCAAAAATGTGTGCAGTTCGTGGTTCTTTGTACTGCACAAAAACCACTTTTGTGTGTGTGAATTCAGAATCTTGAGAATCTCAGTTTTGGTTTGCTTTTAAATATTCCTTTGTTTTTTTTTTAACTTTTAGCTTCTTATGGCTGTGGTTAGCGTCTGGTGAGATGGAATACGAACAGCTTGCTGCTTCCCCCCCCCCCCCAAAAAAAAAAGAATTCAAGGCTTTTGGAATGCTCCAACTAGCACTTGAAAAGCCCTGATTTGACTGCCACTGTCCCCCTCTGCCAGTCTCACCTCTCTCTTTCCGGAGGCAAAAGAAAAAAAAAACACCTACCTTGGGAAAGGGGGAGGCAATTGTGGCAAACCTGTAAACACACGGACTCAAGTCAATAGTGAACAGTGATTCCTGCCTTTAGGGCCCATATGGAGTTTTGCTCCACTCCTCCATTCTGTTGGCTCCTCTTCTCTTCAACGCCATGTCTCTACCATGGTTTCCTCAGGTCTCTGATTTTCAGGCCACTGTTTACTGTGTCACTTCAGCCACTCTGTCTCTTGACCAGCCTCTAACATTCATCTCTCCCCCACATCTCCCAAAGCATGGAATCTCTTCTGATCTTAATCCAGTGAAGCTTCTTCAGACCCTTCTCTCCGACTAGTTCCCCATCTTCTAGTCCAGAGTTTCTCAACCTTTGGGGATCCGCGTACCCCCTAGGCAGCCCCCAAAGGTTGGCATACCCCCAGACCCCCCAAAAGTGCACCCCCAAAATGTTTTTCTGAACTGTGGCGCAGCCAAGCGGGTTCTTAGGACCTAGTCTTTTCTTCAGGCCTCATTTCCTCTTCCTTTTTCCTTCAGTATCCTTGCCACTGGACTTCCTGTTCTTTAGCTCCACTACCTCTCAGGTTAACCTCCCTGTCCTTAGACATCTCTTATGAGATCTCAATCTTAGCAAAACGTGCAAAGTTTCATTTCTATTATACAAGTTGGAGTACAACATGCTTTATTCCCTGAGGAATAAAAAATAACGAACCAGCACACTAGCTTAGCCAATCAGTGCTAGAAGCTTTACCACCACAAACATTGCACAGTATAGATTCTGTGCAATGATAACCTACGATTAGATAGTAGCAATTATTTCAGGTCTCATGCATTTCAAAGTATTTTCTTATACAGTAGCATACAGTACTGGCATACCACAAGAAGGGAGGCAGGGCCCACACACACAAAGATCAATCTGTGTATGGCAGATTGTTCGTATACTGTATAATAATACTGAATTGTATCTTCTGAGTTAATCCACAACCCACTTATTCAGGGGGCAGTTCGGTTGATGTTGTATGTATTACAACACTGATCATTCATGATCTATTAATGATGCTTCACATCAGGGGTGGGCATCTTTTTCAGCAAAGAAAACTACATCAGAAATATTTATATTCATATTTACAGATTTACTCCTGCAACCACGAAAGCCAAAAATTAAAGGACATTAGGTGAGTGAGTGCAAGAAATGGTTCTTTATTATAGATGCATTTTGTAAGATCTAATGTGTTTTCAGCTGAAATAGCTTTCTATGAGGTCTGTTTGGGGACAGAATCAAGCCTGAAGTTTTGGAAAGAACCAGGGTCAATGAGGAGGACAGGCCAATATGGTATATATAAAACCCTGGAGGGTACTAGCAAGCAAGGAATACTTCCTTGTTTTTAATTTGTTAATACTTCCTCGTTTGCTAGTTTGATTGCCAAGGATCACACTCGCCAATTATGGAAGGGTTTCAGATGTTCAGTGGGGTTTCATATTCACGCACACGCAGAGTCAGGATATCAACACAGGTCCAGAGTTCTGGGGAACCAGCAGGGGCAGACATAAAGCTTGCAGGACCATAGACAGATCTCTGGGAGTGAGGCTGTTGCTCCAATGTCTCAACTTCAACTGACCCCTCCATGCCCTGACTACCCCGTCCTATTCTCCATCCCCCACCTAAGAAGTGAAGACCCTTAAAAGAACAACAGCCCATCAGCCTGGAGCTAAGCACTGCATTACTTCCATTACTTCCTGCCTGGTGCACTCCCTGTACTGGAACACGAGTTGCCCACTGTCCTTCAGGAAAGTCAAGATCAGGAGATCCTTGGGTTCCATGTTTGGGGGGTCACAGGTATTAGGCCACTCGTCTTTATAGCTTTGTTTTGCTCCTCCATTGGTGATTATGGACAGCATGGCCCAACCATCTCCTCCCCTCCCTTCATGCCTCGAATTTTGGCTGCTGCTCAAGGTGAGGGTGATGACATTATCAGGAAAGTATTGGTATAGTGAAAAGTTGTATTTTATATGCTGGAGAAGGACATGCAATGTTTCCTGCATGTAGTATCTCAATAACTATTTCCTGTGACTACTTGAATAGAGCTGATAAAACTATGAATAGTTCCTCCTCAATTGTGTGAACACAGTTTCTGACCTCCCGCTGCCCTGCCCTATATGCATAGTGGGGAGCAAGAGCATGCCTTCCATCCCCACCTGTCTGGTATATTGAACCCTGCCTCAGATGGACCTGTGGCAATGTAATGTTTTAACGTGGCCTATATTCATAAAATCCAATGGGCAAGGGCCAAGATTATACATTGATTGCATGTATGTTTGATGAGCATAGAGACACCAGAGTATGAAAGGTAGGTGCATTCTTGCTCCCCACCACAAGCACTGACCAGACTGGGCAGAACTATTGTCCAACCCACAGACCAACCCACAGACCTTTAATACTTTGCTTTTTAAGAGCTATTTTGGTAAAAAAAAAAAAAAAAAAAGCTCTGAATTTCACTGAATGTCACTATAAAAGAATGCTTCCTGCAGTCACCTGAATAATCTCTAGATATATTTGGATTTCTGCTGCTCACCCTCTTTGCTTCTGTATGATAAATACAAGCAATCTCTCTCTTTAATTGACAACTACAGTTCTCAGGATTTTAGAAATAGCCTCTGGGCCATACAAAAAAAAACTTTGAACACAGTAAGAGGTTCATAGGCCACTTGGCAAACTCCACTACACACAAATTAAGGAACATATAACACTTATTTAAAGAAAGAAAAGAATTCAGACTGAACATAAATGGATTCTTTAATTCTTGCATGCACATAGTGGAGCTCATTCATGTACTGCTTACCTTTACACTGTAAACCCTGTCTAAAAAGTCCCTTGAGTAGCTTCTTACAATATTGACAAACTGTTGGCCGTGTATATGAATGGATCACAAACGTATGAGGCACTTTAACCTTGGAAAGCAAAATCTTGTCAAGTTGAATAGGCCGCCCAATGTAGGACTGAGAATTGGACCTTTTCTCTCTCCCAGTAAATGGTTCTGGAGGCGATTTTTGCTAAAATATATAAACACGGAGAAAGAATAAAGATGTGGAAAGTCACTGTAGTGGACACCATCTTTCATAAACATAAAACATAAAACGTCCCGATGCAAAAGAGACACCTGAAAATAGTTCTGAATTTTATCCAAGGCACTGCTGAAACATACTGTGTCCTCCCAATACTGGCTTCTCACAGCAACTTTTGTATTGAAACTCCCCCCCCCCCCAACCCATACAATTTGGAATATTGCTGCACCCGGTTGTAATTACTAGACATGATGCCAGGATATTGAAAAGTTCTGGAGACATTATGAAGGGAATAGAAGTATAGTAGTAGATGTGCAGCTGCCATTTTCAGCAGCAGAGATGTATTTAGTGTCACATCTTATTTGGCTCTCAAGCACATTCCGTAGACAGACACTTCACATCAGCATTTCTAGCAACATACAAAGGAGCTACGGTAGCAACTGAGCATAGCTCTTCATTAATTTCTTCTGGGTGGTTAGTGAAGAAAAGAATCAAAATGCTATGTTCCTGGATGGCTGGATTGACTGATTAAAGATAGATAAATAAATAAGCACATGCATATTTATGCAAACTTGATTGACTGATTTATTTAATCAAGCATTTACAACTTACTCAATTACAGCGCAATCCTGTGAAAGATACGGCGCCCGGCCTAAAGGGCCGGACGCCGTATGCGGCCCGGGAACAACTTAGGAGAAGGCACTTTAGAACAACTTGGGAGATCGTCCCTTTCCCCTGGTGTAAGCGGTGAGAGGCCCAGTGGGCCTCCTCGAATGGATGCGAACTCCAGAGCTCGCATACATTTATGCTGGTCAGGTAAGACCGCAGCAGGCCTGGAGAGGGTTCGGGATATGGCGGACCTCGCCGCCGATATCCCTGCCCTCTCCAGGCCTGGGGGTGGCCAATGGCCACCCTCCCTGCCCACCCGGTCTGCCCTTCCCCTGCCCTGACTAGGGTAGGCCTTACCTGCTCCGGTGGGCGCAGGGCGGGGGGAGAGCCGGCGGAAGGGCTGCCATCCGCTGCACCGGCGTCCCTTACTCGCCGGGTATCGCGGAAGTGCTTTACGGCACATTTGCAACACCCTGCCCTGGGGGAACGCACACTCCCCCGGCGCTTCTTTACACAGGATTGCGCGGTTAGTCATCTAAAATTTCTTTAATTGGATGATAGTCTTAAAATAATGCCTTGTTTTAGATATATTTTAATTATTATTATTGCTACAAATAAAAAAAAGCAAATCGGTTTACATAATAAAATAAATCAAATGGTAAATATCACAGTAAAATAAATCAAACTGGAAACATCATAACCACGTATGTAGAAAAGAGAATCTAAAGTTTTCTACAGTAAATTAAGACAACATTGTGCATAGAAATGCCGGTTAAAACTAAAATTTGATAGTCTTGGTAAAATTTGCACCAGGCTCATACTTCTTTTATCCAATGTGCTAGTGGTTAGTTAAAGAGAGATGTGAATTATTTTTTTCCTGGTAGCCAGCCAGATTTCTGACTCTGAAAGCTTGGATACTTACCAGGAAACAATTGCTTAACTAGATTACACTATGGAAATTACAGAAGCCAGCAATCATTCAGACACTAAGCAAACCAGTACAATGATTTCTCAACAAGTATACCACTTTTCACAGGACAAATTACTGTATTTCACGCACCTCTCACAAGTGCTAAGAAGGTTGCACATGTGTCAAGCTGCCAAGCTGTTTCAGTAAAACTGACTCAATCAAAACCATTATTAGATGGTCCATATTGTACTTTTGGAATTAAAAATAATGATGTACCACTGTTTCCAATACAGTTCAGTAGCTATTTAATGTAAAACATTTCAACATTGTCTGAAGAATCAGAGTTTCCAATATCGAGGACTTCCAATGATAAGACATTCACGTATAGCAAACATGTTCTGGTCAGGCCTACCTGAAGCTTTAACATAAATGTCTGAGTAAGGATAACTGTTTATACTTTACAATGACAGTATCTCCCATCTATTCTGAAAATCTAGTAATAAAGGAAGGAAATTACAAAGAGTTGTAGCTTAAACGTTCACGGCAGAGGTGCTGTGTGGCCACAAGCGCCTTCCTTTAACTCATGCAAGAGTTCCTTGCATGAGGGCAACTCTCCTTTTGTTCATAAAAGCAGCTTGTGGCCACAGAGCACCTCCATGTGAGCACTTAGGATACAACCCAGTGAGAGAGTAGCACCTCCCAAAGAGCAATGATAGCTTTTGTGCATTCTCCTTGAACAGGTTTTTGCAGGAACTACACAACTGGGACATGGAAGCTAGGAAATAGAATTCTGTGACCTCTATAAAACATTCTTGTACAAGTATACTGATCCATTCTCTGCAGAGAGCTTGAGGCTTGTGTTCAGCAGCTAGTGAAGATGACTACACCATGGAGGAAACCAGCTGGAATTGTAGGGTTCTATACAGAACAATACTGTAAAGATCCTTATCGGATCTAGATAAGCCTGCCTATGTAAACCGCCTTGAATAACATCTGAAGAGCAATCTGAGGATAAGAAAGGCGGTATATAAATACAGAAATAAATAAATAAAATATTGCCTGACTGGCAGCAGCACACCAGTCGCTCCACCAAAGGTCTTTACCAATCCTATAGCCTGAGATTCCTTTAACCAGAGATGCAAAGATCCTTAACTTATGACCTTATACACACACAAAAAGTGATCGACCACTGTGCTATGAGTGCTCCAACCCATTGGGATGGACCACTGGTTCAGAGGGATTTTTGCTTTTGTTAAGAGACAAGCACCTAATTCTGCACATGCAAACTTTTCACATTTGACACAGTACACGCGTATTTTGTTTTCAAGTATGCTTACCTGGGTACAAAGATTACGTAAGAATTTGCTTCAGGCATCCCACTGAAGACAAGCTGAAGTGATACATGCATTTTCACTATCAGCACAACCTTGTCCAAAATCCATGGTTTCCAATAACCCAAGATACAGTTGCTTTTGCCACATATCTTTGCCAAAAATGACAAACTGATCGCTGCTCATGCAATTTGGGCCCAGGGCTGAAGCTCTCTTTTAAGCTAGCATACATTTCTAGCTCTTCTCTCTGTACCTCTTCTTTTCAGAAGATTTCCCTTCCCTCCTTTCCAGGGAAAATTATTTCCCTTGGTTTTTCTAAAGCAAGAATATTTTGTTTTAAAATAATAAACCATGGCTCTTTCGGAGCTCTCTTCTAAGATGGGGGTCAGAACAGAATGCATTATCTGTGTATTGGCTGTGTCAGAAAAAATATATAAAGACTTGCATAGATATCAATACTTGCCATTATAAGCACTTATTTGCTGACATAGCAAGTGTCAGAATATGGCATAATAAACTAGTGGCCTTCATCCCAGTTGAACTGCAGCACAATTATGGCTTTGTGCTGTGATTTTAAAGTGATGCCATTCGCTACAAGGAGAATTACAAAAAGAAAGAGCTCCACAACATGTCTCAATTTGAAGATGAAAATACATTTTCAGATTTAAGTGTACACAACACTGCTCCTATTTCATATTAACTGCGAAATTAGAAACACCAAATCTGTAATATATTTTAGGCATGATGCTGTAATAAAAAGTCGCATAAAATTAGTACCTACCTCAAAGCTAGGGCTGGCAGGAATCTAGGTAAGGAAGGACACATGCAGAAGAAACAACCGAAACAAGAAAAGAAAACATAAGGTCATATTATGTGGATAAGCAAGTTAAGTACTTGTTTTAAGTCTCAATAATTGCATGCAAGTTATCTTCTGTTAAGTGCTACTTCTTAACAGTGCTACTTCTGTTATACAAATTGACATTCTTCTGGAAGAAATCATCATCACTGTAGTAACATGTTTTTGTTTGTTTCGGGGAGTTTGAATTTGAAACGATTCACCACCTTGGACTTTCCACGACAAAAAGAACTTTGCATCATAAAGAAGAGGAACATTGATTTTAAGAAAGAGGAAATTATTCATATTTAAGGCAGGTATATTAATATTTAATTATTTTCAATTTACTTGATGGGACTTCAAGTAAAACACTTATTTCCTTCCGAGCTATGGCCCTTCCCCTCTCCACATGAGTTATATCAAGACTATTCCTTCTTTCTACTAATTGGAGAAAGATAGTGACATACCAAACCAATTAATTTGTAGCCAGGCAGGAGATTTGAACCCAGGTCTGTACCCACACCTCTAATCACTGAATACTAATAGGCTTTCAGAAATTATTGTGCTACTTCCAGAAGCTGCAGTATTCTGGCTACAATTCTATGATAAACTTTTTATTGAAGCTTAAGCCCTCTCTGCAGGTACCATGTTGCTACAGCACCTAAGTATGTATGTAACTAAGTAGTAAGTTACTATTTGTACAGAAATTAAAACCACAGATGCTACTTCCCCCTTGATATTCTTCAGATTTATTGCTAAGACAATGGGGTACCCATAATTCTTCCTGAGGCTTTTTAGTGCTGACATATTCCAAACAGATTCAGTTTAATGGACATTACAGTTCATACCTGGAATGTGACCCCCCCAAAAAAGGGGGGCTTTAAAAGTTACATTTGGTAAAATATGAGCATAAAAAAATATGCATGGGAGATAAATGCTCATGTGAGAGCCTGGTGAGATCTTTAAGCAATTGCTTTTCCAAACGCTGGGAGTTTTCTTAACAGCAATGTTTATATTTGGATTTCTTTTAAAAAAACACACCTGTCATTGTATTAATGTAACATCTCAAGCTATACGTGCTGATATCTTGCATGATACGTGTGGCTAACTCTAACGGCCCAATTCTGTGTAAAGATACGCGGCTGGTCTAAAGGGCCGGCCACTGTAATCTAAGCCCATTAGGTCATGAAGCTTCCTTGGTGACTTTGGGCCAGTCACTATCTCTCAGCCTTACCTACCTCACCAAAAACTAGAAGTAGCTTCCAACAGCATTTGGAAGCTATTCTGGGGGATGGGGGGGCCATAGAGGGGCCACGGGCCCCACACACACTCTGGAGGGCTAGAGCAACCCCTAGTAAGTGCAACCTCCCTTTTTTCTCAGCGGCAAGAGCACCTCAGAAGTGCTGTTGCCATCGTCAGCCCCTCCTCCACAACTACTTACAGTGTTCCCGACCTTCATGTAAAGGTTGGAAACCAAAGGTCTATTCACTGCTCACCACCACCAAAAAGACGCATGTGCAAAGCATTTACAATTATAGAGGGACTTGCAATGTAAAAACCAGTTTGATGATGTATTACTCTGTGTGCGCTGCCACAGAAAAAGGGCACTCTCATGTATGGTGGAAAGCACCATACTCCTCAAAAAAGGGTAGGCCTCCTGATGTGGTAGTTACATGTACAAAGATACCCTCAGACCAGACAAGAGATAACCAAGTGTCCAAATATGTTCATGTACGTTTTTACAATATCTACTATTTTAATATTAGAAACTTTGTACCAGGAGAGCTTCATCCGGAGCAGTTGGTGAAAGTTCTGCAGATACTGTCCTGATATTACTGAGCCCTGTTAAGGAAACATTTGAAAGGCGCCTCTTTCGGACACAACTGCAGTTGTTCGGAATTTTAAACGCACATCTTTTGTGATAATTTAGGCCACAGCCTGAAGGGGAGAAAAACACATTTACACAGCGTTTCTGTATATAACAAATAATATTCACAATGGAAGCTAGTGGTTGGCAAACATACAATCCTGAATGGGCCTCCTTTCTTAAAATCCTGCTTTTTGAAAAAGGAAATTGCAAAGAGTTGAAGAATGTTTAATGGTGTAGTACAAAACAAACACTAAAACAAGATAGGTTTGCTTTGTAATGGTGCAATCTTATACTTCTGAAATATCAGACGGAGTGGGAAAGGATATGGAGTGTGTCCTCGGATGCCCACAAAAAACCAGCCCTGTCACTGTAGCCCCAGTTGCGAAAGTAAGTTGCTGAATACTTTAATATAGCCAAAGGATGGGCCACAAACACTGGTGCAGGAGTGCACCAACAAACCTCTGACATCAGTGCAATTACAGGCAACTACAGCTGGGGTAAACCCCCAAGCAGGGCGAGATTGGGGGTGGAACATGGGAGGGATGAAGAGGAGTCAATGTACACCATATCATAAACTCCCTCCAGACAAAGGACCAGTGGTGTCGTTAGGGGGCGGTGAGGGCCCCAGGGTGCGGGGGGTTGACACGCAGCAGGGGGTGCAATTGCCGCTGGATTCGGCGGCAGCACAGCAAAAAACGCACCGCCTGGCATTTTCTTGGTCACTTTTAGGTCATTTGCGGCGACAGGATTCGCCCGACTGTGATTCAAACGGGATAAAAACAGCCAAAAAAGCACAGGGGGTGCTTTTTTGGCCGCACTGCCACCAAATTGCTGCCAAATCTGGCGCAGGGGCGGGGGTTGTGATGTCACACCCCCTGGGTGGAGCTTGTGACATCATGTCGCGGTGTCACGGTGACAGCCCCCGTGGGGGTGTAACTACGTCTCTGGCAAAGGACACAGCCCAAATGTTGGTACAATGCTACACCGGCATCAGACTTGGCATAGGAATGTTAAAAGCCATAGGAAACAAACAATGTGGATGAACAAAACACCAGAAAATCTCAACTCTTGCCACCCACACATCCCCACCGCCTTGCCAACTTTCCTACACTGGAGCATAGGATACCGACGACACTTTGTAGCCAATCACAACACACCAACCTCAGTATTACTAAAACCTCTGCCAGGGAGATCAGAACTCAGATGACAGGGCATGCGACATGGCGCTGTAACTCTCTGGCATCATGCTGTGCGCACTTAAGAGCACACACACACACAGGAACTGTGGTGATAGGAACTATGGAGAACGGGTACTTTGCAGAAACAGCCTGCTGCCTTCACAACATGTATGGCAACATACTTTGTTAACATTTGACTTCTCAGAATTCTTATTGCAGGAACTCTGTCCAGAAGGACTCCACACACAAACACCCAAGTGAAACCTGCTGGCGGGAGACTTCCCTTCCCCGGCGGTGTCTGGGTCACTTCGGTGGCAGAGTGAGGGCTGTCGGCCTCCGTGCCGGCGGCCCTTACTCAAAAGTAGTCGCAAGCGTGCTTTACGGCACGTTTGCAACAGTCTAGAACGGCGGAGCATGCACTCTGCCGCTCGAAACCTGCGCTGTTAGTGTCTGTTCTCTCTTGGTGAATGCCAGGGACTCCAACCAAATACTGCTGGCCAAGCACTCATCTGGAGCCCTTTCATTTCTTAGGACTGCACTACTGCCACATGGGGTGGGACAGTTATTTCTCACAGAGTTCCACTGCAACGCCCACCAGGGGAGGCAAAAGTAATGCTTTCAGGCACTGTTCTTACCCCTAACAAGACACAGCTGAATATGCCCTCAGATAGCACCACTCTTCTTCACAAACACTGGTTATGCATTCTGATCCAGTGACCATGTGTTGCTGATGTGGCAGTCTTTCTGTATTTCTCTTTGTTTTCAATGGGCAGCTGTCCAATGGGGGAAGACAACACAGGACCCCCCACAAAGCCAGTCACACAGATCAACAGGGAAGCCCACAGCATGCCCGGCAGCAATGGCCAGTATGCTCCCAGCTACTGATGCATCTGTTTGCATCAGCTCAGAATTTTTTAGGGCCTATATTACTTGAAAAAGCATTTCCAAGACAGAGAGGCAGATCTTTCACTCACCCTCGCACTTCAGTCCTTGACGTACAAGACCCCACAGCATTTCTCCACAATGGTCACAAAAGGCTGGAGCTCTGTATGAATGAACAAATAGCGCATGGGGTCGAATCTGAAAGTCTTCAAATGTTGCAGAAGCTGGAGAAACAAAAAAAAAATGCGCCAACATTTTAAGAACAGTCCTAGCTGTATACATATGAGCAATTCTTCATACAAGTCTGTTTATTTTGTTTAAAAACATCTAAAGCAGGGGTTGGCAACCTGTGGCCAGTGGGCCAGATCCAGCCCGCCACTGTCATCAGGCCCGTGTGGAGCTTGACTTGGGAGGTGAAGCCTCCTGCCCAATTTGCCACGCACTGGACAGGGAATGGCAGGGTCAGGTGCAGCCGGCTCGGCCATTCCCTGTCCAGTGTGCTGCAAATTGGGCATGAGGCTTTGCCTCCCAAGCCGAATTCCATGCAGCCGCTTCCGGGTGCTCAGCAACTCGGACGTTCGGAGACAATGTCATCACCCAACGTCCAGCCCCTTTGCCTGAAAAGGTTGCAGATCCCTGATCTAAAGTAAGTTGCTGAATACTTTAATATATCCATCAATGTTACACTTTATTACTTACTTTGTCACTGTGTATTCCTTGTTTAAACAACAGGATGCCTAAACCATGTTGGCACACGAGTACCAGTTCTGAAACATTTGTTTGACTTAAAATATAAAACAAAGGTTTGCTATTACAAGACAATAGTAAAACTGACGTTCTAAGCACATGCGGAATGTAAACTATATTACTCCAACCAAAAAGATCCTTGCAAGCATATTGCATATTATTCTGTTGACCACTGTTTTGCAGAACTAAATGCATGGTATTTCCAAAGCATACTGACCACAGGGAATTATTCCCCCGCTAGCTCCAGCACCAGTTTCACTACACTAAACAATGCTGTTCCATCTTTTGATCAACCTGGAAAGAAAGGATTCCTATCAGCTTTCCCTGTAAGAATCCTCGCAGCTGCGCAGGGCCCTTGCATGGCTGTGCGGTGGTGAGACAGGGACTCTGGACGTCCGGCGATGTCACACCAAATTTCTGGGTAGCCAAGCTCTGAGTTGCACTAAGCTTGGCTGCGAGGTACATGGACATGCAGCCACACACCTTAGTGGGAACAGTGATTCCTAGGCTTATAGCTGGCAAACTAAAGACATGTCTTTTCTTCTCCTACATAGTGTTTCGAAAATCATCATATACCTGCCTTCACATATATGAGTTTACACTAGAGCTAAGCCCTCAAGTGCAATTGAGGCTGGTGCAGATGTAACACAATCTCATCTCGTAACCATGTGTCCTATGTGTGCTTTTGTGGCACTCCTGCCAGGCCTGGGTCCCTTGCTCTCATTCTCGCACCCCCTTCAAGATAAAACAAACAAGGAGGGGAACAGTCTGTGCCTCAGGTGGCTCAGTCTCCCTTTTTGAGGGAGGGGTGGAAGCTAACACTTTCACTCTGTTCCTCTACCTGTGTGGGTGACTTTTTTGGGGCTATCCAGTCCTCCATGCCCACCTTCCTGGAGCCCTTAAGTCTTTTGCCCATCTGCTCGCCCTCATTATCAGCATACAAATGCATGCTGCACAGAATCCATTTCTTCTTCCTCCTCCTCCTGTAAAGCCCAGATCAAGCATTTCTGTTGCTGTAGCAACAGAAGTACTGGTTCGTGCATTCTTGGGCCACTTGGATAGTTTCCAAGCAGCTTTCATTATCAGCTGCTCCTGAGGCCAGGAAGTCCGTCATCGTCGGCGGCGGTCGTCGCGGTCATCGTTCAGTCGTGTCCGACACTTCAAGATCCCATGAACCATATCCCGCCAGGCCTTCCTGTCCTCCACTATCTTCCTGAGTTCGCTCATTTTCATGTTCGTTGCATCGGTGATGCTGTCTAACCATCTCATCCTTTGCCTTCCCCTTCTCCTTTTGCCTTCAATCTTACCCAGCATCAGAGTCTTCTCCAGAGAGTCCTCTCTTCGCATTAGGTGGCCAAAATATTTGAGCTTCAGCCTCAGTACCTGTCCTTCCAGGGAACAGTCAGGGTTGATTTCATTTAGGTTTGACTGATTTGATCTCCTAGCAGTCCAAGGGACTCTCAGGAGTCTTCTCCAGCACCATAGTTCAAAAGCATCTATTCTTCGGCGCTCAGCCTTCCTTATGGTCCAACTCTCGCAACCATACATTGCTACTGGGAACACCATCGCCCTGACTATACAAACTTTTGTTGGCATGGTGATATCTCTGCTTTTTATTATGCTCTCTACGTTTGCCATAGATTTCCTTCCAAGGAGTAAGCGTCTTTTAATTTCATGGCTGCTGTCTCCGTCTGCAGTGATCTTGAAACCCAAAAAAGTAAAATCTGTTACTGCTTCCATTTCTGCCCCTTCTATTTGCCAGGAATTGATGGGACCAGATGCCATGATCTTAGTTTTATTAATGTTGAGTTTCAAGCCAACTTTTGCACTCTCCTCTTTCACCCTCATCAAGAGGCTCTTTAGTTCTTCTTCACTTTCTGTCATTAGGGTGGTATCGTCTGCATATCTGAGGCTGTTGATATTTCTCCCGGTAATCTTGATTCCGGCTAGCGATTCATTCAGCCTTGCATTTCTCATAATGTACTCTGCATATAAGTTAAATAGGCAGGGTGACAATATACAGCCTTGCCGTACTCCCTTCCCAATTTTGAACCAGTCGGTTGTTCCATGGCCGGTCCGAACTGTTGCTTCTTGACCCGCATACAGGTTTCTCAGGAGACAGGTAAAGTGGTCTGGTACCCCCATTGTAACGAGGGTCTGTCTAAATCTTTGGTCTGTCTCCATTTTGAGTTTCCTGTCTTGGTTTTTCTGCCTGCCTGCTTCTGTAGCCCAGTGATTGGCACTTGGCCAGAGGCCTTAGGAGCTGTGCTTTGAGCTACCTTGTTTATTCCTTATCTGCATGGGAACACTGATACCACAACTTCTCCCAATTAACTACCCGCACCTGCGCTGGACATCACGAGCTTCTCAGAGTTGGGAGGGGGAGCGAGGAGTGAGCTCATCTTTGAGAACTTTCCCTTGCGTGTTGCCCTTTGATTGGTCTGCTCCCCCCTGTCAATCATCTTACCCCAAAAAGTCTACTTAAGCTACTATCTGGCATCCATCTTTGTTCCTTCTATTCATTCTCTAACTGGTCTGTGTTGGAGACAGTCCTCCCTATCTGCTGTTACTCCTATGGCTTGACTTAGCCCTGGCCTTGGGCAGGTCAGCCCTGCACCATCCTGCTTGGGATGGCTATTCTCTCTTCTCATCGTTGGTGAGTGTGTAGGGACAAATGTGTTTAGCTGAGGAGTTAGTTCTTTGTTATTTTTGTGCTGTATTCTAGTATTTGAGAGTTATGCCTTTTTGCAGCAACCTAGTTGCCTGTACCTTTTACCTGTATCACTATGCTTGGTTTTGCGTAGCCTAAACTTAATAAACACCTATCTATTTTACCTGAGAGTGTTTCTTTGGAACCCTGGAGGCTAAGTCCTGAAGCCTTGGTGCTTAGTCACGTACTACCTGTGTTGCACGTTGTATCCCTGGCTGGCTTGGTTAGTCAGACCTGGGACCAACGGTTCACTCTGTACCCCTTCCCAGTAGCCTGGGACTGGAAGGGCTAGGAGGCACCCAGTGCTGGTGGCAGTTCTCTACCTGAACTATTCCCCTTGGTCAGGGGGTAGTTGCCCTTAACCCCCCTGTGGCTCAGGAGTGCCTTCTTCTCCTTGGTCAGGAGTGGACAAACAACCGATTGGGGAACAAACCTCCTCTTGCTAAGGTGGCGCGGCCTTGGATTGTGCCGGCATCGAAGCTAGAGGGGGTGGACCTTCCCATGACACCCATCTCTTTAAGAATTTGCCACAGTTTGTTGTGATCCACACAGTCAAAGGCTTTTGCGTAGTCAATGAAGCAGAAGTAGGTGTGTTTTTGGAACTCTCATGCTTTCTCCATGATCCAGCGCATGTTGGCAATTTGATCTCTAGTTCCTCTGCCTCTTCGAAACCCAGCTTGTACGTCCGGTAGTTCTCGGTCCACGTACTGCTGAAGCCTAGCTTGTAGGATTTTGAGCATAACCTTGCTAGCATGTGAAACGAGTGCAATTGTGCACCCCAAACCCATGGGCATACCCAGGCAACAAGATTAGAAGATGGGGAGTGCTTTGCAGGCTAGTGCACTCCTGCCCACTTAGATTCATGTGCCTGCAGCCTGCCAATTTCACCGGGTTTAATGTAGTGACTCGGAGGGGGGGGGTTGTGGGCTGTGCTTTTGAGTAGTATCCCAGCTGCACCTGCTTATAATGTTTACTGTATCTATTTGGGCAAGCTTTTGCTATGTGCTTTCCAATCGAGTTCAGGTACTGTCCATTAGCCTGCTTGCACTTTTCTACTTACCCCCTTTCCTCCTCTTTGTTCAATTTCTTTTTCTTCTGGACTTTTAATAAACTAGTTACAGTTTTGCTCTTTGCCCGTCTAGTTCGTGTTCATGGGTAATACAGTGGGCTGTCACTTCGCCCTGCAGTTTCTACTGTGGGTTTGATTTTTAATAAGAACGCCTGGGGTTCAGTACCCTCTTGGGAGGGGAGTTTCCACCCTCTGCCTGGTCTCTGTAGTCTAGGATGGTGGCAGCAGATAAAACCTACCAAGGTTTTTCCCCACTGGTGGGCCAGTAAAGAGAAAATGGGGAGCAGGAAGTGGTGCGTGCACACTAACCACTAGACGCTGCCCCCCTCAGTCAGCCTGCCTTCTCCCAGACCCCTTCCCCCGACACATGTACACATGTGCTAGGCAATAGTTTGTTTGGACAACAGAAGCTATTTAAAAAGATATTAATGGTGTGCAGGGTGGCATGTTCAGACTAGAAACCACAGCAGGGGTTAAGTGCTGAAGCCTCTCAAGTCCCACTATGGTTTGGGGCCATTTCATGCATCCCCCCAGTGCTCTTTATAAAAAAAAAAAACCCTCAAAATTCTGAGTTGAGAGAACACATTTGCAGGCATGTGTGATTTTACCCATAATTTCATTCTCCAGCTATCTAAAACCACATCCATTTGCATCCCATGGGTTGTTGAATGTTTTTCAGTAATGACTTCAACACCAAGAACTTTATGGACTGCTGCCTTATGCTTCAAGTCAAATAGCAATGAAATAATTGGCATCTCTCCTGTTAAAACTGTAATTTATCCAGCTAGGCTCTCTGCAGATTAATTAAGGGGTCATTATTGCTTACACTCCTTGACATAAAAATAGAACTTGTGAACATTTATGGAATAGGTGGGAAAAAATAAAACAAAAACCTCAGCTAACAAATATTAAAGCAAACAAAACTTGATGCCTGAAAATCATAGTCACCTTTTCAATATTAATTTATTTTTATCTGGCAAGTCATACCCCGCGTTTCGGCCCTCAGAGAGGCCTTCCAGGTGCCATATATCAGTTAAAGATACAAAAATATAATAATAAACTCTTTAAAAAAACATATGGCAGCAAATAAAAAAGATTATATAACAATCCAAAGCAATAAGCCAAAAATTAAATGACCAACTGAGAGCTGAAAAACTAGCTGAGATGGCAAAACACATGACAACATTGATGTAACTGAAACACCTGCCTAAACCAAAAAGTCTTTACTAGCCATCAAAAAGTCACTAATGAGAGGGCCAAGTGGACCTCTAGGAGTAGGATGCCCCAAAAACTGGGGCCACAACCGAACAGACTTTGTCCCATGTTCCCCCGCAGGAGGAAAATAGGGCAGGGCCTCCGATGTTGAATGAAATGGGCGGGCAGATTACCCTATTTCATAATTTAACCCACTGCCCAGAACTTGTTGTTGTTGTTCAGTCATTAAGTCGTGTCCGACCCTTCGTGATCCCATGAACCATATCCCGCCAGGCCTTCCTGTCCTCCACTATCTTCCTGAGTTCGCTCATTTTCATGTTCGTTGCATCGGTGATGCTGTCTAACCATCTCATCCTTGGCCTTCCCCTTCTCCTTTTGCCTTCAATTTTTCCCAGCATCAGAGTCTTCTCCAGAGAGTCCTCTCTTCGCATTAGGTGGCCAAAATATTTGAGTTTCAGCCTTAGTACCTGACCTTCCAGGGAACAGTCAGGGTTGATTACTTTGAGTCAAGCCCAGAACTTACTTTGAGTCAAGGTTCAGCAGGGCTTTAATTCAACCCCAGGGTATGTGAAAGGCAACAGCAAGAGAAAACCCACTTCTAAAACCAGGAGGTTGCTTATCCCCATCATGGCTTGTAAGCTGTGATGGACTTTTCCTCCATAAATCTGTCCAATCCCCTTTTAAAGGCATCCAGGCCAGGTGCCATCACCACCTCCTGTGGCAAGGAGTTCCACAAACCAATTACACGCTGGGTAAAGAAATATTTTCTTAAATATCACACACAGATGTGTATTTTGTGAACTAGCATTCCATAAATACATTCTTCCTGTAATGTCCATTATCATGGTGGCTCCAAAACATGACACAACAATCAGAAAAATTGCAGTGGAAAAGTATCAGTGGAGATCACATAATACACTTGACTTCTGCATCCAAGGACAGTCAAGATGGAGCACACAATATCCATTCACAATTGTGAAACAGCCCCGTGCAGCATGGTAATGTAACTCTTGGTTTGATATTTCAAGTTCAACTTTATTTATTTATTATTGTTATTAAACAGTATTTATATACTGCTTTTCAACAAAAAGTTCACAAAGCGGTTTACAGACAAAAATCAAATGATTAAATGACTCCCTGTCCCAAAAGGGCTCACAATCTAAAAAAAAAAAATGCGGAACACTACCAGCAAACAGCCACCAGAAAGACACTGTGCTGGGGTGAAAGGGGGGCAGTTAGTCTCCCCCTGCTAAATATAAGTGGAGCACCAATTAAAAAAGTGTCTCTTGCCCAGGTAGCAGGGGTATATTTTAATAGAAATATACACCACAAACACGTCCGCAAGCTAAAGTCCAGAGACATCTCTAGAACATTTTGATTTGAATTCAAAGAAAATTCCTATTTGAAAATTCAAAAAGAATTTCTACTACATTTGAACATGCTTTCCTATGGGCCAGATCTAACTAAAGATTTAACTTTAATGTGTCATTTATGACAATAGTAAAGCATGTGCTTAAATATGTCTTCCACTGAAATTTGGAGGACGATGTGCTTTCCCTTGCCTCTACCTGAACCATTCATTACGTTTTACTGTTTTTTTCCCCCCAATTCAGGATCATGCAATTTACACTTGCACTAATCATGTGCATATTAACTATAACACTGGCTTGAAAAATATTATTCTGAACACATAACCTTCACCATTCCTCCAGTTGGAAGCATGAATCTTGCACGCATATTTTATGTGCACATCTATAGCTTGGTCCTCAACCACCACCAGTATTTTTACTGATTCATTTGTCTAATGAAAAAAAGACTTCCTCTGTGCTTTTTCTGTGGGACGAATATAACTAACGGCTATATATTTTCTTATTTCTTACGGAAATAGCCATACCAAAACATTCAAGAACCTGACTGCATTAAGGATTCAATCCTGTAATGCTTTCCTGGGAGTAAGTGTCACTGAACACAGTGGGACTTTTGAGCAGAAATGCATAGGATTGAGCTGCTAGTTTATTACGCCCTTCTCCTTTATCTAGTCTGTCTGCCTTGGAGTAAAAGCCAGAGCAAACTTGCCAAATGGAAAGCACCCACCATGTTTATTCTTGTAGTTCTTTGTGGTTTGGTCGATTTATAGTCCATTGTTCTGTTCTGTTCCAAAGGGCATGAAAACAGTAAACAGCAAGACTTACTGACTCACTTATTCCTAGAACTGTGTAGTTTAGGTCCTCTTAAGAACATCAGCATCTCTTAGAAAATTCTTTACATCGTATTTCATTAAAAGTTTTAAGAGTAGTTTGGAATCTGGGATCTATATTAAGAATATACTCACTGACTATGGAAGCGCTAGTCTGTAAAGAAGCATTCAGTTCTCTTCAGTGCTCAAGGCGGGGGGAAACAAAGGAAGTGGGATGATTTCCTTTCAAAATAGATCAGACTATATCCACTGAAAAGAAGTGAGATGGCACCCCACCGCACTTCAAGCACTGGCTCCTCCAAAAACAAGCAGCATATATTTGGAACATGCAAGGGCAAAACTACATGTGATGTTTAAAGCATTACTAGTCTTCATAGAATCACAGATTATTAGAGTTGGTAGAGATCTTGAAGATTATCAGTCCAACCCCTTGCCAGTGTAGGCAACAACATCTCTGACAGGTGGCCGTCCAGCCACTGCTTGAAAACCTCCAATGAGGGAGAGTCCATTACTACACAAGGCAGGCTGTTCCACTGCCAGACAGCTCTTCTAAGTTAAGAAATTCTTCCTTGGTCTAGCCCAGAGGTTCCCTAACTCCTGGGAAGGCCTTACGCTGCTCTAAGTAGCAGCGGGGCCTTCCCAGGAGTGGCGATGACACGCCTGGGATCGCGCCGCCGCCGCCACCGCTGCGCCCGGGATCGCCGTTTTTACCTTCATTGGTGGGCAGTGGGTGTCCCTCGGGGGTTGCGGGGAACCTGTGGACCCCTCCGTAGGCCTCCCCAAGTGTCGGAGCAGCGCTCCAACGCGATCGCAACTGACTTCCGGTTTCGCGTAAAACCGGAAGTCAGTTGCGATCGCGTTGGAGCGCTGCTCCGACGCTTGGGGAGGCCTGCGGAGGGGTCTGCAGGCTCCCCGCAACCCCCGAGGGACACCCACTGCCCACCAATGAAGGTAAAAACGGCGATCCCGGGCGCAGCGGTGGCGGCGGCGGCGCGATCCCAGGCGCGCCGTTGTTGTCACCGCGGGTTGCCATGCCCCTTAAGGGCATAGCAACCCTTTCTTCCCGGCTGGGGCGTCACGACGCCCCAGTTAGGGAACCACTGGTCTAGCCTAACAGCGCAATCCTGTGCAAGTTTGCACGGTTGGCCTAAATGGCAAGCCACTGCATCCTGTGTGTTGTGGGTCGCACCGGCGCGGCCTGGGCTCACCTCAGGGGAAGGGGATGTTTGTCCCCTCCCCCCAGTGTAAGTGGTGCAGGCCGCAATGGGCCTCCTCGGATGCTGGCGTACGTCCAGGGAGGCCGTGTAAGTCCAGTCCGGGCTGCGACGGGGCTCGGGATATTGGCACAACTCAGCACCTATATCCCCACCACCTCACAGGCCAGTCAATGGCCCCCTCCCTCACCACCCCTGCCCACCCTCTTCACACCCCTGCAGCGACCGGCACAACACTCACCTGTGTCGGCCGGCGTAGGTCCGTGACGGCAACACTTACTCCCAGGGTGCTGAAAACATGTCTTACGGCACTTTTAGACACACTAGGCTGGCAGAGCGCTCACTCCGCCGGCCTCTATTTAGACAGGATCTGACTGTAAATCTACTTTCCTGTCATTTCAACCCATTGGTTTTACTCCTGCCCTCAGGAACACCAGAAAGTAAGTCTTCCTCTTTTTCCAGGTGACAGCCCTTCACATACTTGAAGACTGCTATCACATCTCCCTTTTATCTGCTCTTCTCCAGGTTAAACAAACCAAGCTCTTTTAACCATTCCTCATAACCAGTCTTGGTTTCCAGATCCCCCACCATCTTAGCTGCTCTTCTCTGAACCCACTCCAGCATCTTCTTGCCCTCCTTAAAATGTGGGGCCCAAAACTGAACTCAGTATTCCAAATGTGGTCTGACTAGTGCAGAATAGGGTGGAACTACCCTGTTTTCCCGAAAATAAGACAGTGTCTTATATTAATGTTGGCTCCAAAAAATGCAGTAGGTCTTATTTTCAGGGAGGTCTTTTTTTCCCAACCTGTGACATGACCCCCCTCCCGACACTTTGACCGATTAAAGCTTCATCCTTTCCTGAGGGTACAAGGCTCTGCAAGGCCTGGAAGGCCTGCACTTGAGTCCTCCACCATAGAGATGACGTGCTAGAAAGGCCAGCAAGGCCTGCAAGGAGGCTGCAACCTTGCAGAGTCTCTCTAGCATGTCATCTCCATGGTGGAGGACTCAAGTGCAGGCCTTCCAGGCCTTGCACCCTCGGGAAAGAATGAAGCTTAAATTGGTCAAAGTAAATGTCGGGGGGGGTCGCGGGGGGTTCCGGGGGGGGGGGAGAAATCGCATCTAGCTGATGATCCTAGCTAGGTCTTACTTTTGGGGAGGACTTATATTGATGAGTGCCAGCAAAAATCATGCAAAAATGATGGTAGGTCTTACATTTGGGAGAGGTCTTATTTTAGGGGAAACAGGGTATTACTTCTCATGAACTGGACTCGAATGCCTCTGCTAACACAACCCAGCAATGCATTAGCTTTCTTTGCAGCTGCATCACGCTGCTGGTTCTTGTTCAGCTTGAGATCCACTAAGACACCTAGATCCATTTTACACATGCTGCTGCCAAGCCAGGTTTTCCTGATCCTGTACTCGTGCCTCTGTTTTGTTGTTGTTGTTTGGTACCCAGGTGAAGGACTTTACATTTATCTCGATTGGAATGGGATCAAACCTGCCACGATCACTTTGAATCCTGATTCAGTCTTCCAGGGTGTTCACTATCCCTCCCAGTTCTATGTCTTCTGCAAATTTGATAAACATCCCCTCTATCCCCTCATCATTTACAAAAATGTTGAAAAGCACAGGGCTAAGAGACAGTCTGGTGGTACTCTACTCAATTCTATTACATTGATGTGGTCACTCCACATCACTCCAGTTGATGAACATCACTCCAGGTTGATGTGAAGCCATTTAATAGCACTTATTGGGAATTTATTGTTGTACAACAAGCTTTGAACTCAACTAACATTAGTACCATCTTCTAAGCTACAGTTTACCATTTTATCCACAAGAATATCATGGGACACTTTGTCAAATGCTTTGCTGAAATCTAGATCACTAGGTCCATGGTGTTTCTATGATCTATCAGACTAGTCAGTCACTCTTTCAAAGGAGGAGATGAGATTACAAGATGAGGCACGACTTGTTCTCAACAAACCCATGCTGGCTTTAAGAAATCACCCCTTTATTTATTAAGTGATCACAGACATTCTAGTTTCACGATCTTTCCAGGTATTGACGTCAGGCTAGCCAGTCCATAGGTTCCTGGATCATTTTTTTCTGGGTTTTTTTTTTTTTTGTTACATATAGGGATGTCATTTCCTGTTCTCCTATCATTGGGCAGATCACTTATTCTCTAGGAGTTCTCAAAGACTGAAAACAGTTGCTGAGACCACATCCACAAGCACCTTCAGTACCCTGGGGTGTAATTTATCTGGTCCGGGGGACTTAAATTTAATTAAAATACCTAGGTGTTATTTTACCATCTCATTACCTATACTGAGCCATGATGCCCCCCAGTTCTTCATTAGTGCAGCTGTCAGGTTGGGCCACCTTCCCCTTGTGGGAGAAAACAGATGCAAAACATTAATTGAGCAGCTCTGCCTTCTCTCTGTCATTTATTACTCCTTCATCTTCTCCACATCAAGTCTACCACTTCCTTGACGTTCCTCTTCTTTCAGACATAACCAAAAACAAACACCCTTTTGTTGTTTTTGGCATCTCTCACCAGCACCTATTCATTCTGTGCTCTAACCTTCCTGAGATCATCCCTGCAGTTTTGGGGATAATTATGTGCTGTTTTTTGGGTTAACTGTCCCTTCTTCCATTTCTTGTACATGTTCCTTTTGCTTCTCAGTTTAAAAAAAAAAAGTGTGTATCCACACTGGTTTTCTTATTCTTCTCATGGGAACTGGTTGTGATGGTGTCTTCAGTATCTTGTTTTTGAAACATCCCATCCCTCTTGGGCCATTTTCTCCTTTGACAGTACTAGCCATGGGATAAGACTTACAGTAGTTGTCCTCTGAGCCCATTAAAAACAGCATGAAATCCAGAGTGCATATCAAACTACCCTTAGGGGCCCTTTCCTTTGATATCAAAAATTCCAAGATGACATAGTTGTTTTCACCCAATATTGCTGCCATTTTAACTTCCTCAATGTGGTGTGAAGAGCCATATGGAAATGGTCTCAGAGTGATTGCAACTGCCTGGCTTCCTTTTTTGACCCACAGGACATGGCACAAATATTTGGATTTTCTGCTACTAGAGAAAAACAAGGCAATGTAAGTAAACAAAAGGGACAATAAACCTCTAAAGTCTTCCACCAACCATATGTTAATATCCCCTCTTCCTTTACTTTCCAAAAAGGGTGTAATGATAAAGACCCTTTTGACAGGTTGGAGACATCCACCATTTAATTCAGTTATCTGGCTATGGTTCAAGACAGTCAATGGAGTAAAACGTTACTTCAATCATCTCTTCCTGGCTCACAGCAGACAAAAGAACCAACCCCAGTAAATGGTTATATCTTCTGAACAGTAGTGTAGCTGGGGGGGGGGGGGCGCGGCAGCACGGCATTGCACATAGGTGCAAACTGGACCCTCCCACTCGCCATCGGAGACAGTCTGGCAGTGAAGACAAGACAGGTTATGATGGTGAGTGGGAGGGGTCACTTTGCACCTCCGTGTAACACCATGCAGCACTTATCGAACCACTTAACGTATGAATACGTTACTGTTTCTGAACAAAAGAAGATAAAAATGATCTCTTGTTGACCCAGAGAATTGAAAAAAGCCAGACCCAGAGATCTCCAAATGGTTCCTCCTTGCGCCTCATTCAGCCGCTAAGGTTTGTTAATGAGGTTCTCACTGCCTGAATTATTGTATTTCCACAAAGATAAATCGTACCATCATAGAATCGACCCTACCTTTATACCGAAGGTCAACTCCCTCTTTCACCGATTAGAGGAGATAGTTCTACCTTCTTTCTGCCCAAATCCCACTCACCTTAAGAAGTGAGATTGGCACACCTTAATATGCGTAGTGCCATTAGCTTTTACACCACCAGAACAGCTAGATTCAGAAAGTGTGAAGCTATGTTTATCGCTTACAAGCAGTCCAGACAGGGCTCTAGGGTTTTGCCTGCCACCATTTCTAGGTGGATCAGGGAGACCACTGTGGCTGCCTACAAGGCAAGGGGGGGATACTCCACCACAGGGTACAGTGGCTCACTCAATGTAGGGAGGGGCCACCTCGGTAGCTTATCACAGCTCTCCTTCTCTTGAAACCATTTGCAGGGCTGCTACCTGGACCTCGGCCAATACGTTCATCAGACACTACAGAGTTGACGCGTATGCCTTCAGGGACGCGACCTTTGGGAGACGTGCCCTTCAGGGGGTTATCTCAGAGGCCTCAGGCATTTCCCACCCGAAGTGGGCATGGCTTGGGTATGTCCCAGATGTCGTAGATAGATTTACAGTATTTATTTATTTTTCACATTTTTATACCGCCCTTCCTCCAAGGAGCTCAGAGTGGTGTACATATTTCCTCCCCTCCTTTTTGTCCTCACAACAACCCTGTGAGGTAGGTGGGGCCGAGAGATAGTGACTGGCCCAAGGTCACCCAGGAAGCTTCGTGGCTGAGCGGGGATTTGAACCTGGATCTTCCAGGTCTAAGTCCGACTCCCAAACCACTACACCATCCTGGTAAGTCCTACTTACACCATCCTACACCATCCTAGATAAGTCTAGATAGTGCCCTTCTTTTATTCCCAGTCATAAGGAGTCCAAAATTAGTTTTGGACTGTAATACCCACCCTTCTTGCTAAAAACAAAGCAAAGTATTTTCTGTCATGAAACAAAATGAAATCACCTTTCTTTAAACTGACTCACCAAAGCTTGACACGAGTGTGACTCATACAGGTTTGACATAAGTAAGGAATATAATAGTTAAAAAGGTTTGTGGTTTTGTTTTGTTTTGTTAACGTCAGACTTGGTATACAAAGAAAGGCAAAATCTTCCCCCATTTGAGTCAAAATGTGAATTCTGTTGCTCAATTTCACACTTTTTTCTTATTCATACCTAGGAATATACACAAGATTTCTTTTTAAAAAGAAATTGGTAACAGCTTAGCTTTACTGTCAGACATCAAGAAACTGCATTGTAAGGAAAACCATATTGTTAATAAAACTGGCAAAACTTAGTGGAGTCTACAAAGCATCTACTATGATTTGCTAAGTAGCGATTGTACGCAGCCTATAAATGGCATATCATACCATCCCCATTCTTGTAACCAGCTGATAAAGAGCACTCTTGTTAACACTGAAAGGCCACTGAATATTATTTCCTGCTTTCATGTCCTTATAATATAAATTAGGCTTGCTCATTAAATAGCTACACCTATTTAACGCGATTCAAAACTTCTACCTACCATCAAGACAGGTATTAGGCCAAGGTTTCTTTGTGTGATCCAATGTGGCAGTTAGCCATAAAAAAGAACTGAAATAAAACTCAACTACGTTCATCATCGCTAGACCAAAAACAAACAAAAAAAAGAAGCTCACTTGAAATTCTATGTGAAAGCTCAATAACCTTTGGCTGGTTTCTCTTCTCAAGAAAAGGAAAAAAAAAGATTTATAAAAAAAAAATCCCTCATTTCTCCTCTGATTATACTAAGCCAATATTGCAACGAGTTTCCATGTGCCTTCAAGGACAAAATTTGGACAATCTTCTTTTTGTGGGTTGTATCAATCCTGGTATAAGATTTAATATTTTTGGGTTAAATTCGCACTATGATAGTTTTTATTTCTTTTGATGTGATTATGCTGTGAATTTAGCTGGCAGGGATGGTGTCAACTTGAAACATATTTTATAGAAGTTTTAATATATTCATGTCTAATGTAAAAACTTGCAGAAACTCCTCCAGCTTTCTACTTTTTTTCATTACATAAGAACCCTGTAATTTTACATGCCAGAGAAGACAGATCACCTCAAACGGAGTATCTATTAAAATTTATAGAGTGTTATTTTAGATGCACTGTTCTTTTTCTGAACAAAAAAGATTCAAAGTATGAGAAAACAAATGACTTCCAATCCAACTTCACTAAAATGACTATTTTTTCACCCCTCCCCCAAATCCATATCCTTATGGGATGTCAAATTCAAGATATAAAATTTGTATACATAATCAATATTAGGAAGAGAGAAAAAAGGGATAGAACATAAGAGGCCTGCAAAAAGGCCTATCTAGTCCAGCTTCCTGTATCTCACAGTGGCCCCACCCGATGTCTCAGGGAGCACTCAAGACAACAAGATACGTGTATCCTGTTGCCACTCCCTTGCATCTGGCATTAAGAGATAGCCTATTACTAAAAAAGTCAGAGAGAGAGAGAGAGAGAGAGAGAGAGAGGGGGGGGGGGAGGGAGGGAGGGAGGATATTAATTTTCTTTGCAACATTTGGTCATTCCTGATTCTGATTAGTTGAACGTTTTCCACAGTTGAATAAATATCTGGTTGTATTCTAAGATTTCAAAGAGTGCAGCTCTGTTGTCAGAAGCTTCTTCCTCAAATAGAAGGACTATTGTCTCTCATGGAACAACCCCTTCAGTAAGCACAATGTTCCTTCCCTTAAGCAACTTCCAGTGATAGAGCTGCTCTCTGGGAAAATGTTAAGACCCCAGCCAATTAGCTGCTTATTTATATAGTGCTCAGTTAACATCAGCAAACTGGGTGCTACGAGGAACTTACAATTTAAATGCCAACAAAAGGGAACAAAACAGAGGGAAGGAGGCAAGTCAGACAGCCTGTTCAGACATAACGCCAGGCTAAAACCTCAGACTTGTATGCTCTCTTCTCCCTGCATGAAGCAATTCTCTATTTCCAAAACTTGTTTCCTTCCAACTATATTTTGCCATATCATCTGAATGGACAAACCATGATTTGTATTTGCCTACAAATCAGGATCATAAGCCAGGCTTTGAACCTGGTCTGCAGACAAGCATAAGAACATAAGAAGAGCCTTGCTGGATCAGGCCAAAGGACCATCTAGTCCAGCTTCCTGTATCACACAGTGGCCCCACCAGATGCCTCAGGGAGCACAAGTCAACAAGATACTTGTATCCTGTCGCCACTCCCTTGCACCTGGCACAAAGACCATAGTTTGACCATTCAGATGAAATGGCAACTGTGGTTTGGCTCAACAAGGAATGAAGTAAAGAATCACTGCACAGCGGGGTAAGAGATGAAGGGAGTAACTCAAGCAAGAGGCTCTTGGGTCTCATTCATGCAATTCCAAATCTTGGTCTTGCATTGCACCTGAACATGTTCAGAAACAAGTGTAAGAGAAGAACAACATAGGCAAATATTCTGGCATGGTTTCAGTACACATTCATAAAATTGCAAATATAGCCACATCTAGGACAACTGGGAATTGAATATCAGTTTAACTCTAGGCTTGTGCAAATATTTGCTCTGATCCGGAGAGTGGAATCTATGAATAGAAATGGAGGATATTTTCTACCACAAGCACAAAAGGGTGTTGCAGAGTAGTGGTGGGAACTGCACTTGGCAGCCAGGAATGCATGTGAGGCATTCCTCTGACAGCACTAATTGTGTGTTAGGCAGAAGAAAATGAGGAGACAAGTACAAGAGTCAGTCCAGCCAGCACTCTTCTCCTCCACCACCCAAGCCTTCTTAATAGATTACCTAGTGCTGTCAGGAGTATAATCATATGTGATGCCATGTTGGGATTTAGCATTGCATTTGGTAAATTACTACAGTCAACTTATTATGACCAAACTTGCATTTTTCTTCACCCTATCGGTTTGAGAAAATGGCCTGCTATTTAGCAAATAATTGATATGATGCACCCTTACCTGGGGCACATTTCGGTACTTGCCACAAAGAGAAATTACTGCCAATTTTTCATCCAAACAGCCAGAAACTGCCACACTTTTAGGCAGGGATGTGGATCAAGTCTCTGACTCCAAGTCTTGAGTAAAGTCCCAAGTCTTTGCCTCCAAGTTCCGAGTCTTTGGTTGCAAGTTGTGAGTCCCTATCTATTTAATGGGGAAAACGGGTTTAAACCTGAATAAAATTCGACTTGTCGTAAAAGGCTCCAAGTCTCGAATCGAGTCATTCGAGTCTTTTACAATCCCAGAGTCAAGTCTGAGTCAAGTCATTGATGTGACTGGAGTCCGACTGGAGTCCGAGTCAACAGACTCAAGTCTATATCCCTGCCTTTAGGATGATGAAGAATCAGAATTTTTCCAAAAGTGCTAAATATTCTCAATAAATTACAAGACACAAGTTTTATGGGTGAAGTAGCCATGTAATTAGAATATAAAATACACAGAACTCCAGGCACACACGTATAAAATCTTCAAAAAGAGCCACTCATAACAAACAGCCGTTAAGCAAATTAAAACAATGAGCGCGGAGAAGTCCGATATTTACAGGAACCGACGTTTCGTCTTATTCCTAAGACATTTTCTAGGTCTTGACAGCTTGGCTGTTAGGATGCTAATAAATCAGTCAGTTCCGGAGAGCAAGAAAAAGGACAGCAAATGGCTCGAAAGCTAACAATAAGAAATCCCCAGCTAAGTTGCTATCTCACCCCTCCTTATCTGTCACCCCACATGACGTCCAACATGTGCAGAGAGCGCTTCTGCACTGTTCATTTCAATGGAAAAGGCAGCTCAGCATATGCAAATGACAGCCCCATCGATTCTAATGGGAACACTACAGAGTAGTTGAGCTTTTCATCAAACTACTGATCATAAAGGTAACTGCACTCCATTCTGAAAGTCAACAGACACATTGACATTGTTCTGAATACCTCCAGTTCTCAGCTCTGACCAACCTCTTCTTTTCCCCACTCCCATTCATTTTTAACTCTAACCTGGGTTTGTCACTTTGGAATAATCACATACGATCCTTTGCAGAGTGATGGAAGAATACATCAACACAGGGAAAAACTGTAAAGTGAAATACAATCGGACCTTTTTATCCACTGGGGTTCTGTTCCTGGAACTCCAGTGGATTAAAAAAAATAAACCAGTGATATATGAAAACTGGGGTGGGTGGGGAGCGTTGTCACATTACTTTTTTTCAAGCATCTTCACTGCTTCCCTCCTCCTGAATTTGTTTAAACTGACTGATAAAAAGAAAAACCACTACCAGAAGCAACCTGTAGATGGCGCCAGAGACTCCCAGTTGCATTTCTTTTTTTCTTTTTCATCAGTTTAAACATGCCAGGAAGCAGCTGGCAGGCCACTGACAGATTCCTGGTTTTTTTCTTCAGTGGTTTGAACACGCGCAGGATGAGGGAAGCAGCTGGCAGCCCCCGACAACGCTGAAAAAAAAAAAAAGGTAGTGTGGTGTGGTTGGACTTCCACTGTTTTGCCACCCGTGTTGAGTCAAATCTGTAGATGGAAAAAATGTGGATAAAAAGGTCTGACTGTAATAACTAAGAAAATGGTTTTAGTATCTACATTACTTTTTCAGATCTAATCAAAGATGTATTGCAGGATACAGCAATCTTTTTTTTAAACTATCATTAATTAGAGCCCTATAAAAGATGAAGAATTATTTCAATTATTAGTATTCCAACATTCATTTATTTGCCATCTCTACAGAACCAGAAACACAGAATTCCTTCACTGCACGGCATTTACTTTTACTATGGTTAGGAAGCATCAATCTTACAGGACTGTATCAAGCACAGCTTTTTTTTTTTTAATTTCAGTCAAACAAGAAGAATTTTATGCCTCCATTTCAAAAGGAAAAATAAACATGTGCCAAACAGAAAACTGTATGTATTGAAGCAATATGGTACAAGAAATGGGGATAGACAGCATTTTGCCAGCAGAACAACCCATTTTCTCGAACGAAGAAGATAAATGTACTTTTGTTTGACTACAGCGAGGTTTAGATTTAGTGCTTCTTAGATATGTGACTAAGATTTCTGATTATTAGCAAATGTCTGGCAATTGGTCGTCTTTATGATGCAAGTCTGTGGGCATGTTATCTTAAATACTGTTGCTAGGATTGGATGACTGGCAATTGCAATTTCATTTCTGCAGGTCATGTAGAATCTTCTTGTGCTCTTATTCACAGATTTAAATGGACTACATAACCTTATCACTCTAACTTACCTGATTATTTCTTTTCTGACACAAGGAACAGTTCTTTTTCTATCCTAATATATTAAAATACCTATACAGCATAATCTGGATAAGGTGATTGTAATTATGGAACATGAAGAACACAGAGAGAAATATCTCCTTCCAAAATTGACAGGGATAATACTGCCCAAACGTCCACACAGGGCTACTATCTACATATCTGTTTGTGGGCATTGTAGAGGCATCTAGCTGACCACTGTGGGAAACAGGATTCTTGATGAGATGGATCCTTTGCTGGATCAAGCACGGTGCTAAACAACTCTGACCTGTTGGTGGTGGGTGAAGAGAGAGGCCTGGTGGTCAAAACTGTTTCTGAGCCACTTTGCAGTTTGCACTCACAGAATTTAAAGAACTTCACAATATGGATTTTACCTGATAGGACAACTTCAACGAGGTCACCTTCTTGGATTTCAGTGGCTAATTTCACCAGCTGCAGAATATTTTCAGTGCTCGGGTCATGACGAAAAAGCAGGATTTTATCATACATTCCATAGAAACCACATTCAGGAAACTGAAAATGAACAACATTGAGAAGTTATCTGAGTGATGCATAGTACAGAAGTATTCCTTTTTTTGTTTGGATCTTGTGCAAAAAAGAAGAAGGTAAACAGATGATGGTTGGGGTGCTAATAATCTGCAGATTGTGAAAACATCACCTCCTTTTGCAAGGATGCAGTTATAATTCAATTTCAGAAGTGGAGACACCTTGAAAAATGCATATTCTAATATGGGGGCCATGTAAAAATGGCTGCCTTTTATTTATTTATTGTATCACACATAAATATGTCCACATCAGATATGAGAACGCATATGTGGTATCATTTCAGTGGTTTTTGAGGTTGATAAATCTGTTTGTGAACATTAAAATAAATTATGAGTAAAAGATCAGATTTATATTTACATAATGTTAATATAATTTTCATATTTGTACACAGTAAAATATATAAATGGTATGATGTATTGTTAGTTTCAACTTCTTAAAATAAGGGGAAAATAAAAATGTGTACAAGTAAATAACTTTACTTACAAAACATTCTTTTACAGTTCGGCATTAAAGCATGTTGAGGCATTTGAAGGCATTTATTACATTAAGATATAATGTGCAGTAATACCACCAATTTTTTAAATAGAGCATAACTCCAACTTTCCAACATTCCTGATAGTCCAGCATCATAATTGTCCAGCAGTGCTCCCAACTTGGGAGCAGATTCCTGACCTCACTGGCCCCTGCACAGGTGCAGTCGCACCTGGTTTAGTGATGGCATCATCAAAACCATCTATGGAAGGCACTAAGGGACAACGCAAGCGGCTTGGCAGTAATGTAAATAGCAACCCTATCACTATGGTGACGGGGACATTAGATCCGGGAATCAGAGAGCAAACCTCGTGATAGTCCAGCATATCTGATCATTTGGTACCATCTAGGTCCCGAACCATTGGAATTTTACTGTATATACTGTACATTTTTAGACACCAAGACTGCACGGCGTATTCAGAGCCACCCGACGACAACAAAGCAGCGAGTTCTCGCAAAACTTGGAATGATTCATGAGGAACTGGCATGCCAAGCCTTGCGAGAACAGACGGGCCAAGGCTAGATGGGGAAGTGGGGCGAGAGAGAAGGAGGGAGATTTAAGGTGAAGGAGGTGACATTTTAAGATTTAAAGAGTTTGCCATTCTGCTGTTCATTGCACAATGTTGGGCCTTCACATCACAAATTCTAACATTACATTGTGGATCATAAGCATCAGCTGAACAATCACAGAAAAACCATATTCCCTTTATTTTGCATGGATTTCACCAACTCCCACAATGCTTCATTGAAGCTGATTTTTAACTTCTGCCTATTTTTTCCATGCTGTTAATATCTAATGGGAGTTGTATTATGCACATGTTGGTGTCAGTTTTTCTTTGAAGAAATGTTTTCCGTCCATCATGGCCTTCGTAAAGGTTCTGCAGGTCAGTACGCAAGGGTATTACATCAATACTTTTGAATTCTGAGATAGCTGGCCAAGATAACAAAAACTGTGTTACGTGACCCTTACTAATTTACTAATTTCCTTGCTCCTTGCTCCTGCGGTAAAGAGTACATAGGCTTGACACGACGATCCATTGGCACCAGGATTGGGAAACATGAAAGGTCAGTAAGACTCAAACACCCAGAACTTTCTTCTGTTGCAGAGCATGCTCTGGCCACTGGACACGTCATCCAGTTTGAAGAGACCAGCAGCCTGAGGACTGAGGGCAGATTGGGTATTCTTCGGAACCTGGAGGCGATTGAAATCAGTAAAAGACCTGTCCATAAATTAATTAATAGGCAACAGGATTTAAGTTTTATTAATAAGATCTGGTTCCCCATAATAAGCAAGCCTGAACCAGGAACCATTGGATTCTCACAGAGGTCATCTCAGGACAACGGAACCCACTTGACAGCTGTTGTTGTTGTTGTTCAGTCGTTAAGTCGTGTCCGACCCTTCGTGATCCCATGAACCACATCCCGCCAGGCCTTCCTGTCCTCCACTATCTTCCTGAGTTCGCTCATTTTCATGTTTGTTGCATCGGTGATGCTGTCTAACCATCTCATCCTTGGCCTTCCCCTTCTCCTTTTGCCTTCAATCTTTCCCATCATCAGAGTCTTCTCCAGAGAGTCCTCTCTTCGCATTAGGTGGCCAAAATATTTGAGTTTCAGCCTTAGTACCTGTCCTTCCAGGGAACAGTCAGGCTTGATTTCATTTAGAATTGACTGATTTGATCTCCTAGCAGTCCAAGGGACTCTCAGGAGTCTTCTCCAGCACCACAGTTCAAAAGCATCTATTCTTCGGCGCTCAGCCTTCCTTATGGTCCAACTCTCGCAACCATACATTGCTACTGGGAACACCATCGCCCTGACTATACGAACTTTTGTTGGCATGGTGATATCTCTGCTTTTTATTATGCTGTCTAAGTTTGCCATAGCTTTCCTTCCAAGGAGTAAGCGTCTTTTAATTTCATGGCTGCTGTCTCCGTCTGCAGTGATCTTGGAACCCAGAAAAGTAAAATCTGTTACTGCTTCCATTTCTGCCCCTTCTATTTGCCAAGAATTGATGGGACCAGATGCCATGATCTTAGTTTTATTAATGTTGAGTTTCAAGCCAACTTTTGCACTCTCCTCTTTCACTCTCATCAAGAGGCTCTTTAGTTCTTCTTCACTTTCTGCCATTAGGGTGGTATCGTCTGCATATCTGAGGTTGTTGATATTTCTCCCGGCAATCTTGATTCCGGCTTGTGATTCATTCAGCCCTGCATTTCTCATAATGTACTCTGCATATAAGTTAAATAAGCAGGGTGACAATATACAGCCTTGCCGTACTCCCTTCCCAATTTTGAACCAGTCGGTTGTTCCATGGCCGGTCCGAACTGTTGCTTCTTGACCCGCATACAGGTTTCTGTACAGACACCTATACAGACACCTATACAGACAGCTGTATAGAGGGTAATTGAAGTCATCAATGGTACTCCGACAGCTTGTGCGTTAGTGATAAAGATAATGGTAATAAGTGTTTGATAGGGGTCTACTCGTAATACAACAGACAGTGACTATTGCTTCTTCAGTGCTACTTGCAGGACTGGCTGCTACGTTAATGACTTCCATGTGTGCTCCACTGATAATTGAACAGTTCCCATGCTTTTGCTCTATAATTAACCAGCTGTTGCGCTGACTTGCTTCACCATCTAACAGTCTTCAGACTGCTCCTCGAGAATGTTTCTGGGTTGAAAGAAACGAAACGTCGGATTTCTAAGGTTGTGCTGTGGATTTTTAATGATTTTCTGCCTGCCTGCGCTGTCAAGGAAACTTGAAGAACGTAAGCAGGATCGATTTTTGTTTTTTTATTCCAGTTGGACTTTGTGTGCGTTTTAAAAAATTTATTTAACATTTTCCCCATTAAATAGATAGGGACTCGCAACCAAAGACTCGGGACTTGGGGGCAAAGACTTGGGACTTGACTCGAGACTTGGGAGTCAGAGACTTGATCCACATCCCTACCAGCAGGTACCATTTTCAACAGTTTTCATATGACAGCCCAGCCTTGTGAATATGCACCCACATCAGAAAGATTTCTAGCTACTGAAATCTAGAAAACATTCAATAATTAACACCTTTGATTAGCTTACTGCTCATCTAACTAATCAGTATTATCTCAGGTTACTGTGCATGAATGACATGACCAATACAAGCAACAATTAAAGACAATAAGCACTAAATAAATCATAAACATTTTTGAAGCTACAAGAAAAAGACAAAGCTCAAGAGTGATTAAAAAAAACATCCTCTTTCAGAAAAGCAGTGCATTCAGAGCAATAGGATAGCCTTGAAAGGTGTGATGTGAAGCTATCCAAAATGTTTAGATACATGGTTGGGTCGTGAATCCGGCCCCCATAGGTAGCTGCTATTTAATCTAACCTTGTTTTTATTGCTTGAACAAAAAAAGCTGAAGTCCTCTAACCACTACTTTAGAACAGCTTCACTATCGTTTCAAACAATAACATGTTAATACGCAACACTTTAGCAATGAGCCTAGAATTACTTTCTCTAGAGTAAACAAATTTACATCAATTAGCCTAATCCTGGCTTCAGAATCATAGCCAATGGAGGGTTTGAAGGATTTATAACTAATCAAGTAGAAACGAAAAACAAACAAAAATGATTTGAGAAAGAAGAACTTTATCTTACTTCTTAATGTGATCATCACTTTAGGATTTATTTAATAATATTTTTTTGAAATAACACCCCAGTCTGTCCAACTCCAGCTTGCTTCTCATTCTGCCTACCATAATAGCTGCCAAGATTCAAAATTGCTCCAACAAGCACTTAGGAAAAGTCATTTCCCTAAAATAAACATAATTGCTAACATAACGTCAGCTTTTCCAAACACTTCAGGTAAACAAATGTATTTGCTATTTGGAAGTTCCCCAAAGAAAACACTGAGCAATCAAGTCAAAGATAAAGGCCAATCAATAGGCATTTCTGGGGGGGGGGGAGACCCCAAAACCAGGAGTTTAGTTGCACACATATGAGCATCTATCTTTATAAAGAGAGACAGAGGGCTACGTTTAATGGTTCCTAGGGCCCCCTCTTCTCCAACTAAAGACTGGGACAATTCTAAACTTCCTCCAAGGTATTCTATGCAAAAATCCAACTCCTGAAAATCCCTAAAAACCTCAGTTTTCATTTTTACTAAGTAACTTCTTTCTTGCATCCATCACTGAAGAGTTAAGTTGTTGGTTTTTTTAAATGAAGACACTGACTTCTAGGAGCAGAGAGAATAGATATTTATTGTTTACTTTTATATAGTACGCTTCTTCCAAGGAACTCAGGGTGGTGTACATAATTCCTTCCCTCTTTTTATCCTCACAACAACCCTGTGAAGTAGGTTATACTAAGACCGAGCGCCTGGCTCAAAGTCCTTCAGTAAGCTTCATGGCTGAATGGGGATTTGAACTTCGGGACTTCTGCTCCAAGTCCAAAAATCTAACCAGTACACTACACTGGCTGTGGTGACAGAGCTTTCCAGAGGCTGGAGTGAGACATCCTCACAGCTCCCTTTCTTTCCCCATCAACTACAGCAGATTTATCAATAGCTATTTGCCTCATGGCAAATCTGGTCCCATCATGGCATCTGGTCCCATCAATTCCCGGCAAATAGAAGGGGCAGAAATGGAAGCAGTAACAGATTTTACTTTTTGGGGTTCCAAGATCACTGCAGACGGAGACAGCAGCCATGAAATTAAAAGATGCTTACTCCTTGGAAGGAAAGCTATGGCAAATTTAGACAGCATAATAAAAAGAAGAGATATCACCATGCCAACAAATTTCATATAGTCAGGGCGATGGTGTTCCCAGTAGCAATGTATGGTTGCAAGAGTTGGACCATAAGGAAGGCGGAGCGCCGAAGAATAGATGCTTTCAAACTGTGGTGCTGGAGAAGACTCCTGAGAGTCCCTTGGACTGCTAGGAGATCAAATCAGTCAATCCTAAATGAAATCAACCCTGACTGTTCCCTGGAAGGACAAGTACTGAGGCTGAAGCTCAAATATTTTGGCCACCTAATGCAAAGAGAGGAGTCTCTGGAGAAGACTCTGATGCTGGGAAAGATTGAAGGCAAAAGGAGAAGGGGAAGGCAAAGGATGAGATGGTTAGACAGCATCACCGATGCAACGAACATGAAAATGAGCGAACTCAGGAAGATAGTGGAGGACAGGAAGGCCTGGCGGGATATGGTTCATGGGATCACGAAGGGTCGGACACGACTTAACGACTGAACAACAACAACAACAACATTTGCCTCATTGTCTGAAGTAAAAATCATCCTCTTGGCAATCAGGGAAAGTTACCAGCGTTTGATTTTTTTTCCCCTTTTCTTTTAGGCCACAATGCCTTTCTTAGGCCACAGAGCATTTGAGGCAGCAATCTTATACACCCTTTCTGGGGAGTAAACCCATTGAACAGAGAGGAACGTAGTTCTGAATAAACACTGTATGGCTACACTGTCCATTTCCTCCCCCTTTGATGTAGGATGGGCCACATCTCCTCTGCACTTTATCTTTGCATCCCTTAGTTTTAAGCATTGGCATTGCTACTTTTCCATGATGTCTTTGTTTCTTATCTCTGCTACTTAGGAGGAGATAAGGCAGCTCTCAATCTCCAGCCTTCCTGAACATCTCTTTCATGGACCTAATTTAGTTTACATTCAGTTTATATTAACACAGCGGTTAAGAGAGAGAACTACAAATCAGCTACAAATACTTTTCAGTCTTCTCTCGGCTGTCAGCTCACTAGACAACCTTAGGCAAGCCAGTCCTCAGTCCCAGCTCCCCAGCTGTAATATGGGAATAGTAATACTTATGTTACAGGGTTTTTGTAAGGATGCAACCAGCATGACACAGGGAAAGCACTTTGCACACTCAGAAAGGGCAATACAAATGCTAATATTATTATAATATAGTTGAACCTTGCTATACGCGGGGGGCCATTCTGGACTCCCCCCCCCCGACGGATAGCGAGTATCAGCGGATACTGGGGCCCACGCTAAAAACCCAGTTAAAAGGGAAACAAGCCCCCCAAATCACCATTTTTACCTTTAAATAGCCAAAGCGCACTGTTTTCAAGCCTCCACGGGGCTTCTTGAAGCTTAATAACCCACTTCCGGGTCGGACGAAGGCTCTTCCCTCCTTCCAGTCTTGCCCCAGGGTGCATTCTGGGACAAGGCTGGGAGGAGGGAAGAGCCTTGACACGACCCAGAAGTGGGTTGTTAAGCTTCAAGAAGCTCCATGGAGGCTTTTAAATGGCGCAATTTGGCTATTTAAAAAGGTAAAAACAGCGATTTGGGTACTTCCCCCCCCCCTTAACAGGGTTTTTAGCATGGACCTTGCAGATCCAGGATCCATGGTGAGTCAAATCCGTGGATCCCGAACCCGAGGAAAGAAAGGGTCTACAGTACGTCATCACAGCCTATGCTGTGATGCAGGTTATATTCTGCAATTCGGGATCTAGCCAAAGATCTTGGGAAGCACAAAGATCATCATCATCATCATCTTGATCAGCTTGCGATACGGAGAGGTAGGACAAAACAACGTCCTAAAACTTGGTGAGGTTGTAGCTCTTCACATTCTGACTCAACTAACATGTTGAAGTGTTCTCTAGGGAAAACGGGCCCTGAGTAAATCAAAAGTTTTTTTAACTTGCATTTCTTTCTTTCACAGTAACTAACTATGCAAACAATATAACAGTTGGTTCCTGGGGCGGGCAAAGTTGGCAGGGCAACGTAAGTCACAGCAATCACACAGGGAAGGAAGCAAGAATAAGCCAAGTCTGTGGGCAAGATGAAGCTAAAATATCCTGCCATTTGCCTCAAACCAAAGGAGGCAATCTGGATGCAGAAACCGATTTCAGCAAAGAAATCACTCATACTGGGTGTTGTGCAAACACAAGATGCAGAAAAAGAAACATATAGCAACCAGAACTGCACATAGACCTGTATATAAGAACATAAGAAGAGCCTTACTGGATCAGGCCAGAGGCCCATCTAGACCAGCTTCCTGTATCACACAGTGGTCCCACCAGATGCCTCAGGGAGCACAAGCCAACAAGATACTTGTATCCTGTCGCCACTCCCTTGCACCTGGCACAAAGAAAACCTACTCCTACAACCAGGAGATTGCTTATCCCCATCATGGCTTGTAAGCTGTGAAGGACTTTTCCTCCATAAATCTGTCCAATCCCCTTTTAAAGGCATACAGGCCAGTCGCCATCACCTGTGCCAAGGAGTTCCACAAACCAATTACACGCTGGGTAAAGAAATATTTTCTTTTGTCTGTTTTAATACTCCCTCCACTCAATCTAATACTCCCTCCACAGTTCTAGTGTTGTGTGAGAGGGAAAAGAACTTCTCTCTATCCACTCTCTCCATCCCATGCATAATTTTATACGTCTCAATATAATATACATTTTTTATATGTAGCTCGGTCCAGAAGGCTCCAAGACAGAAGCTTGGTCTCTCTGCAAGAGATGCACACCATCTTCTCCTGTACCGTACATAAGAACATAAGAAGAGCCCCAAAGGCCCATCTACTCCAGTTTCCTGTATCTCACAGTGGCCCCACCAGATGCCGCAGGAAGCACACAAGACAACTGTATCCTGTTGCTACTCCCTTGCACCTGGCACAGAGAAACCCTACTTCTAAAACCAGTAGGTTGCTTATGGCTTGTAACCTGTGATGGACTTGTCCTCCATGAATCTATCCAAACCCCTTTTAAAGGCATCTAGGTCAGGTGCCATCACCACATCCTGTGGCAAGGAGTTCCACAGATTACCATAGCTTGGTGGACTAGAGTTGCTGCCTGCCCATGTAAACAAACTAGAGGTGGCATTGTTGATTTAAGAGGACTGGATTAGACCAGGTGGGTTAGACCCAGTATCCCCTGGATTAGACCAGTGGGTTAGACCCAGTTAGTTACCCAGTATCTTGTTGCCAACAGTGGCCAGTCAGACACTTCCAAAAAGCCACAAGCCTTGGTTCCTAACAACTGAATGAAATACCATCTCTGAACCTGGAGGTCCCATTTAACCATCACGGCTGACTCATGGAGACCTATTTGTCTAATCTCCCTTTAAAGCCATCACCACATGGTCACGGCTATCACCACATCCTGTAGAATTCCAGAAATCAGCGTAGCAGTGTGTGAATGAATACATGCTTTTGTTTTCCCTGAATCGACTGCCAATCAATCAAATTCCTTTAAAATAGCAACCCCAGAACAACAGCCTGTAGAATAACCTTGGGATCCCCGATTCTAATAACAAATCAAAATTTGTTGTCAACTTGATTAAGGCTCTATTATACTCAGCAGATGAGTCAGAAACTGCTTTGAAATAATTACAATTATTTTTCCCCTAATGCAGTTTTGAAAGCACAAGGCAAGAATGCCCATATGCCAAAGGCATGTTTGTATTATCAAATTGTTCCTGTGCATTATTTTTCACACAAAGGGCCCAATCCTATCTAACTTTCCAGCGCCAATGCAACCATGAGGTAAGGGAACAAGTGTTCCCTTACCTTGTGGCGGTTTCTTTGACTGCCCCCCTCCCCCACCACAGGATACAGTGCACGCCCTGTTGGCACAGCTGCATCAGCACAAGGAAAGTTGGATAGGATTGGGGCCAAAGACTATTAATTATCAATGATGCCTATAGCATCTAGCAGAACTTATTTTTATTTATTTAGCAAAAGTTTCAGGGTGATAAAAGTGCAGGCCAGAGAAGTCACTGTGACAGCTGAGTTTCAATCATTGTTTGGTTGCCATAACAACCCAACCATAAGCATTTTAACAGTGTAAACATTTATTTATTGGGCAGAACAAACAAATGCATAACAGTTTAAGACTTAATAAGAAAAAGATGAGCAAACCTTCCCCCCGTACATCGCAACCGACAAAAGTCTTTAAATAAGATTTTCATTTTTTGAATAAGGTTTTCAACTGACAGAATATACTGGTGTTCTGCAATATGTCATGAAAATAAAATCTGGAAAAAGAAACACCACAGCATTTGCTCTAATGTCATCGTGGTTGTTTTTAAATGTAGCATCAAACAACAGAAACTTCTTTAGCCCTGAGCTACTCTTCAAAAGTGTATCATGGGAAAGATTTTGTCTGGGGAGACAGCAGAACAAATTGGCTGATTATCCTCACAAACCTAGCTATGTGGATGCTCTATTCAGACCATCATGCATCTGGGTACGCTATACAATGAAACCTCCCTCCATGCAATTATGCAAAGTGGACCAATGCACTGAGAGAGGGAGCAGGACATGTGCGCTCACATCCCTAAATTTATGTGGGAGGGGCCAGTTTGGATGTGTCATCCGAACTGAGCCGCCATCTCTTCCATTGCGGTAATTCATTTGACTGGCATATTAGGACACTCCACTGTATTTCAAAACAGCTGACAAGTGTGAGTGAGTCATACGTCTTTCCCATTACAGATCTTGAAATTTGGTTGTATCTTGCTACCTTCAAGATCAATTCACCCCAGGACATCCAACAGCAAATCCTAATCATGTTGAGGAGGAGCATGGATACACACATTTCTCCTCCATCTAGTGCACCATCTTACTGCCACCAAACTGCCTCACCTCCACGCAATTAAGCAACACCAGGATTATGTGCTGAATGGAGGGGAGAAGATGTGCACATTCACAGTACTCCCCCACATGACTGAATTGTTCAAACCAGTCCCAAAAAAGAGGAGGAAAAAGATAACCGAACATAGGTGACTGCTTGCCTGCCTTGCTACGCTAGGGGAGGGGTAAGGGGGTTGACTGAACGGGAAACCTCAGGCTCATTATGTGTGGATATTTAAGTATATAATCTATGTCAGCTTAATTTGCTCCTTCTGTTCACTGAAACAGCAAAGTAGCATTAAGTATCACCAATGGTGGAACAGTCTTCTAAGTTTGTCTGGGTAAAAAGAGAACATTTTGGCAGCATACAAGACAAAGAATGATCAAATTCATGCAAGACAGAAGCAAAAAGGAGGCTATTAAAGCGGAAAAAGAGCCAGTGTGGCCCAGCAGGTGGATCTGGCTTTGGGTTCAAATCTAACCTGTCATACAAACTCATTGTATGGACCTAGTGTAAAGTGCCAGAATGCCAAACATTCCTTTAATCGTTCACACTAATATCCAACAGGATGAAAGGGAGGAATGATTTGGGAGAAGAATGGCTGGGAGACAATTCACAATTCATTTATATCATACAATGCACTCAAAGTGAAAGGCAGGTCCCTGCCCACAAGAGGCTTACAATCCAGATACTGATACAAAGGAGACAACAGAGGAAGGGAAAGGATATGGAAGAACTGGCACACACATGGTCACCAGCTAATTTACTTCACAAGAGGTGCCCCCCCACATACTTTTTTCCCTTTTTAAAAATTATAAAATGTTTAGATATCTGTGTGAGTCACTCGGACCTTATGTAATAGATGAGGAGATGAGTAAATAAAGAGCAGAAATGGGGTATACTAATGTGAAAATAATGTGTATATAATGCTTACAGAAAGTAATTTAAAAAGTCTCCTAATAATGGAGTCTAATCTCTGAAAAAACTTGCTCACATAAAGCAATTACAGACAGCGATGATTAATGAGGCAACCAGCATTGTTACAGAAATTACGTTATTCTGCATTATAACCTGACGGATCGTTCCTTAGCAAAATGTAATAACAAACCTAAATAGTCACACAACAGCATCAAGTAAGCACACGTACACCAACAAAAAGGATTATGCATGTGATACTAAAATGCATATTTTAAAAAATGCTAGTTCCATTACATTTATAGCTTCCTTGCAATCTTAACAAAGCTACAGGCATTGCCTATAATGCATTTCCCAGGCAATGGTGCGGAAAATGTATAAGCTTAGGAGTTTAATGGAGGGTTAAAAAGCAAGCCATAAATTTTAGAATATTTATTGGACATTTTCTATCGAGATCACAATCATGTGTCCCTCTGTTCTCCCAAATGTTTACAAATTTAAAAAAAACCACTGGACTCAGTGTTATCATTTGTCTCCCTTTTCTATAATCATATACCTTCAAGACCTAAATAATCAACACCGAAATGGGTTCAGGTTTACACGTCTGGCTTTTTGAGATCCCATTTTACCTTGGATGCTCTTGGAGTAACACGAGTCCATAAAAATCAAGGCATAAATTCGTCTTCAAGGCATTCTGCCACTAACACCACAATCCTATCCAATTTACACCACCAGTGTAACCAGCGGGGGAGGGCAGGGCGGGAGGCTTTGAAGGGGAGGGGAGATTTAAATCCCCTTTGAACCCCCTTTTGGAGGGGATTTGAATCCCCTTTCCATTATAGGGCCCCCCATTCTCGCTGCACCGCTGGTTACATCAGTGGTGTAAGCTGAATAGGATTGCGCTGTTAGTCTCTAAATGGATGTCATGTAATCTATGCCCTAATGCAGTGGATCTCAAACTGGTGGATTGCAACCCACAACGCCAGCCGGAAGCAGTTGCTCCCCCCCCCTTAAGGGGAGTGGTAACATGCGGTGATGATGTTTCCGGGGTCCCACTGCTGTGGAAAAAAGGGTATTTTCACCTAACAGGGGCTGTGCCAGCCCTCTAGACCCCTTTACAGACCCCCAAACCTCAGAAGAGCTTCCAATTGTGTTTGGGAGCTACTTCCGGTTTTCGGCAAAAACTGGAAGTAGCTTCCAAGCATGATTGGAAGAACGTCTGAGGTGCTGGGGGCCCGTAGAGGGGGCTGAGGGCTCCCCACAAGTTCTGGAGGGTCGGTGCGACCCCAGTAAGTAGAAAAAAAAACACCAATTTTTCCACAGCGGTGGGAACCTGGAAGTGCTGTTGCAGACATTGCCGCCGGGTCTGCGACCACTTACAGGTTCCCTTACTCCCCTGTAAGAGTTTGAGAACCACTAATGGTTCTGCCCTAATGGTTTAACTCACCATTAGTAAATGTAAAATAGCTGAATATTAAGGGCCAAACTACATGTTATATGGGGCTACACTGGGGCGAACATACTCAGTTTTCCTTTGCTAAATAGTAGTCATGAAGGGGAGGCAATCTGGATCAGGTAGGGGAGTTTTGCCCTACCATAGTCCTGATGTGGATAGCCCTACTCTCCAGTGGTTGTCCCAGGAAAGAAGCTCCCACTGGGATCAATAGCAACTGAGGGTGCTTTCCAGATAGCATGGAGGATTTTATTTATTTTATGGTATTTATATACGACCCTTTCTTTACAGACTCAAGGTGATTACATAGGCAGACAATCCTAAACCTATTTTTTTTTCCCAAATAGGGTTTTTACAAGTATTGTTCTATGAACATAGAACTCTCAATTCTCAGATGTTTCCTTTCAAAGCGCAGCCACATCCTGGCTGTGCTTCTGCCTTCCAAGCTTTTTGCAGCAGCTGCAGGTCTACCTCAGTTGGTTCTCAATGTGTTATCTATCTTGCCAGCTGACTCCTACGCATTCCACACACTTCACTCTCAGTGCCTTGGCAAGATCTGCCAGCGGCAGCGGTCTCCCTTCCAAGCAAGGACCAGGGTGGAACCTGCTTAGCTTTCTTCAGGCAGGGCAACAGCTCAACCTCCAGGCCACACCTCCTGCCTGGATGGGGGTGGGATGTATTTTCAGACTCTGCATCTCAGATCTCGTTGTGCTGCCTGGTTCTAAAAAGCGCTTTGTTGCACCTGCTAGAGGAGGAACAAGTGCCAATCACTGCCTGTGTGACTGCTCCACCGGAGCTTTGCCAACACTCCTCCTTCCTCCAGCCCAGGAGTTAGCCCAGGAAATCCTGCCGCCTTGCTCAGAAGCAGAGGGCAGAAGGAGGAGGAAGGAGGCGGAGAAGAAGGAGAAGCAGAAGGAGGAGGAGAAGTGAGACCCAGAAGGGCGGAGAGGGGCTGGACAGGGTTGGATGTGGCGGGCGGAGCTCTTCTTTGCTTTTTCTCCACTCTCCCAGCCTGTCATCACAAGAACTCAGGGCAAAAGTGATTGGCTGAGAGTTGCTGACTAGAGCTAAGGCTGTGGGGAAAGGATGTGTGTGGAAGGGGGCTGTCTGGGGGAGGGCATGTGCTTGTCAGATCACTGTGCAAGAGTCCGGAAAGCTGAATGTACAGATTAGATTGGGGTGGAGAAATTCATTCAAAGAAATACTGCATGAAAAGAAAATTAAAGCCACCCAAAAGACATTGTTATCATATTTCTCAAAAACATTGCAAGATCCGAAATCTGGCAACGACGAATCATCTCAGTCATCAACATCTGGCATCTCTAGACTCACCCTAGCGTTGCCTCAACCGCTGACTCATTGCTACATTTTGCGATATAGACAGTTACTGTATATGACTTTTCCCCTTTGTACCATTTTTATTCACTCTTACGGTAAAACTCATTTTAATTTATGTATTTTTGAGATATGTGCTACTTTTTAAAAATGTATTCCCATGTAAAATGAAAGGTGCCTGTAATCTGATTCTAAAAACAAACAAAACATTGTTGTTGTTGTTTTAAATCAGATTACAGTATATTCAAAAGCCCTTTGGACAACAGACCTGTAGTAAATATTTTGGAATGAACCCTCAAGCCTACACATTTGTATTCAATTAAAACAATTATTCCCAGTTAGTGATCTTAAAAAAAAAAAAAAAGTATAGCGCCTGCATAAAGCACCTTTCTTCAGTTTAACATTGCTTCCAGAAAGACACATTCATGCCACATTCTTCTCTGCCCTCCAAAGTTTCCTTGGCACTTTCAAACACTTAATCTCTTCCTCATTTCCTACCCTAAAATGCTGAGTTGTGTCATGGAATAAAATTGTTGACATATTATGTACAATTTCATGGTGGGCGAGAACATAGCCGCCCCCAGCCATTCATCACCGACAGAGGGGGTTTTGACAGTCAAATTCTAATTAGTCCTTTGTGGCAAAAAAAAAAATGCTGTGAATTTTTTTTAAAAAAATATCAGTGTTAAAGATCCCTTGAAGTTGAATACGTTTGGAAAGTTGATCTGTATTGAATGAGTGTTTTGCCCACCCATTCTTATACTTGAAGAGAGCTACTTTTACCATGTGGGCAGGAGTTGCCCACCCATATTAGAGTCCATCACCACCCCCATTTCTGCATGAGTCACTGATCAAGAAGAATCCCTCTACTGAAGAGAGGCAAACCCCAAGCAGCGAACATATACAAGATCCAACAGTGATCCCCCTTCTGAAAGCAGGATAACCCAACCACAATCATGGCTTAAAGCAGAAATGCAGCACAACTTGTCCACTCGGTGTGGAGGCTACCTGCAAGGAGAGAGAGAGAGAGAAACTCTGCTGCCTGAAAGCTGAGGAGGTCCACAGCGTGTGGACGAAACGTTGTATTCTATAGATTCGTGTTTTTAAACTGTTTCTTACGTGTTAATATTATAGACGTTTGTAAACATAAATATTTCTACATGGCTGTTAATTCTGTGAAGTTGCTTATCAGGTTATAGCTCTTCCTGGAACTCCCTTTGGCCCCTCAACGAACCCTGATCTACCATCTTCCCAGAAATTCATAGAAAGAATCGCCCACAAGAAAGAGAGGCTTTTCATAGGATTCCAACATAATCTTCCCCTCTTTTGCTAGGCTTTTCTGTGGCACCGAGCACAAAGTGGCAGCTGGGGAAGAGCGGATCACTGAATGATACAAAATGAGATATCACAGCTTGCCAACAGAGCAGTGGTCTTCCAGATTGAGGCAACAGAGGAAGAGAGAGGCATGTTGTGAGCTGGAAATAGGAATTTCTCGCATTCCTATGCAGTCAAAGGTAGAAGATTCACAAACAAAAGGACTCACCTTTTACCATAAACTCAGGCTTTTAACTATGATTAAACCACTTTACTACATATTTTAGGAATGATTGTTCTTTAGATACCATCTATATTAAGTTGTTTTCTGTATTAAACTTCTTATTTTTTTATTAAAATGTACTGTATTTAGTAGTACCTGACAGCTAGCAATTCACCCAGAAGAAGTCATAGTTCCACTTTTGTGAGTAGCTAGCTAGACTCAACTAACAAGATTGTTTGAGCGGCCTTAAAATGTATTTTTAATAGAAAATGCTGTTGTTTAGCCCTAGTACTCAACTGTACATGATGCCTTTCTTGTCCTTAACAGGCAAGCAATATGTAACCACTTATGTTACCTTGGCATTCTTTTAAAGCCAATGTACTTTCAAAAGCATGCGTGGTTTGTTAATCATTATGCCTGCAGTGCGCTCCACAAACGCTTCTGGGCTTGGGCTGGAGTTAATTTATTCACCATTCATGTGAACATTCCAGACTGAGACGTGGCATTCTCTCTCACCTGTAAGTACATATTTTGGAATACATGTATTAAATAAATAACCTTTAAGGAATGATTTACCTTCCACAAAAACGACTGAAAGAGATCTTGTAGGGCGGAAGAAACAGAACGTCTCTCAATTCACAAGCATCTCAGCAAGCAAAATGAACCTCCTACCTTGATTACTGTTTCTCTTCAGCTCTTTACAGGCATTGATTCATGTAGACTCAAAGCATATTAACAAGGAGGGAGTTGCAATCTCCACCCCTCACCTTTGTAGGACATCAGCAGAGACTACCACTGTGATAATCTACCCCCCCCCCCCAGCGCACCTATGTGCATGACTCAAACATCTGTAAAGGGCCTTTCTTAACTTACTAGGAGGAATTAAAACATGTGCCAAGAATTGTTAATAGCTTCATTTGAACAGATAATAAAATCAAAACAATTGAAAGAGATCTCGTAGGTGTTTGAGCTTTTCTGGAAGAAAAAGTGACCAAGGATTGTTACGTGAAGAACTGGCCTAATCATCTTCTTACCTAATCTTTACATTACAAAGCTGCATGACTACTTTGGCTGGCTTAATTATTCTATCCAAGTACAGGTGGGCCCCCATATTCGCTGGGGATATGTTCCAGGCCCCTCCGTGGATACTTGAAACCGTGGATAAGAGCGAACACCCCCTCCATGGTTTCCTGAGGGGCCCCCCACCCTGCCTCCCCTGCAGGCAGGCATGCTTGCCCCCCCAGCTCTTATTTTTCTTTCAGAAAACTTTGTTTCTTCCTTAAAACAAACAGAGAAGCAGCCTCCATGGCAGGCAAGTAGAACGAGACTAAGTCCTAGAGAGGCTCTGCAAGGTTTCTGTTAACCTTGCAGAGCCTCTCTAGTACTTAGTCTCGTTCTACTTGCCTATAATAAGCAGCCTCTCCCGTTTCTTTAAAGGAAGAAACGAAGCTTACTAGGGAAAAAAGTAAAAGCCTGGGGGGGGGGGTCTCCACGATCCGTGGATAACTGAAACTGTGGATAGCGGATCAGTGGATATGGGGGCCCACCTGTAAACAAGTCTTGCAGCCTTATGTTAAAACAAGGTTCTGTTCCAACATAACGTAACACTTCCATCTGCAGTCATTTTCAGGGATCAATTTTAAAAAAGTTCTTGTTAGAACAATGGAAAAAATGTCTTTACTGGATCAGCCACTTTTGTTTGGGACAAATAAAAAGATAAGCTTCTGTAACTAGTCTTATCATTTATCAACTGGAATAACATTTACTCTGAAATACATGATGACAAGCTCTGGATTAAGAAAGATCTCCCTGGGATTAGAAAAGTTAGATAAAAGGAGAGTTAGGGCCCAATCCTATCCAACTTTCCAGCACTGTTGCAGCCGTGCCAACGAGGTGTGAGCTGAATCCTGCTGTGTGTGGGGGGGGGGCAGTCATGGAGGCCTCCTCAAGGTGAGAGAACATTTGCTCCCATACTTAGTGGCTGCATTGATTGTGACTGTATCAGCGCTGGAAAGTTGGATAGGATTGGGCGCTTAAAGGATTGTCTCATTATTGATGAAACTTATGCAAACTACACATCTTCAAAACAGTAAACTACATAGGTATTCTTCCTTCCTCTTACAGTATTAAAAACAAACCACAATGTTCTGGCAAGAATGAGAGAAGTTCGTTTCGGATAATATAAAACATGCAGAAATACATGAACCTAACAGAAGAGTATAGTTTCTTTTTTCCTTCTTTGCTGGAGCACTATAATTTCAGCCAACAAGTAGGTGTTACTTTTGAACAGAACAGCAGCTAATAAAAGACCAACAATGCTGCTCCAAATGCAGCAGTCAGCTTGCAGATACTGCCTTTAAAAATCTTCAACACATCAAACAATCTTGAAAATCTCCAAAGACATTTGCATTGACTCAAAGAAAAAAAAATCAATGTTAAATCAAAGAATTACCTAACATTTCTACAAAGCTGCCACTATTTCTCCTCCTGATACAAATTTGCCATCTTTTGTGATTTGACACCTCACCTCAAATATCTAAGGTAAGAGGAAAACCACATACTAAAATGCATTTTTCATTAATCCATAGAAAAATAAACATTATATTAAAAGACATTTACCTCCCACCAAATGTTCTATAGGAAGTTTTCAAAAGGCATGGGCAAAACACTTGTTTATCGACTTATGTAAGCCCTTAGAAAAGAATGGGACAAAACTAGCAATTTCAGAAGTAAGACTAAAATACCTTGCTTTATTTAGAGCGTCTCATGCTACTGCATGTCACAGTTGGCAAGACAAAGGCCCTCATTCCAGCTACCTCCAGCTATGCAAAGAAAACTGAACCAAGCTGCAGCAATTCCACGGTGAATTGTGATGGGGTGTCCCTCTCATGGTATCTCCGCAGCTCAAATCTGAACTGCCCTGGGCAGGAAAGGACACATGCAAGTGTGCTGATACCACCATTGGGGAATGGGGTTCAAAACCAAAGTGGGGAGTATACTGCCTTGTGTTCCATGAAAGAAAGGTGAGATACTAAACATGCATATTGAATTATCTGTGTACCCTCTTTATATGTATGGGGAAGAACACTTGGTCTCAAATTTTTTTGTTCTTTTATGTATCAAAAAGTACAGTACTCCTCCCATATCCACTGGGGATATGTTCCAGGCCCCATCGTGGATACTTGAAACAATGGATAGGAGTGAACACCCCCTCCATGGTGTCCTGAGGGGCCCCCGCCCTGCCTCCCCTGCAGGCAGACATGTGCGCACCCCCAGCTCTTATTTTTCTTTCAGCAAGCTTTGTTTCTTCCTTAAAACCAACAGAGAAGCAGCCTCCATTGCAGGCAAGTAGACTAAGTCCTAGAGAAGCTCTGCAAGGTTTCTGTTAACCTTGCAGAACCTCTCTAGGACTTAGTCTCATTCTACTTGCCTGAAATAAGCAGCCAGAGGCTGCTTCTCCTGTTTATTTAAGGAAGAAACCAAACTTACTGGGAAAAAAGTAAAAGCCTGGGGGGTCCCCGTGATCCGTGGATAACTGAAACCGTGGATAGCGAATCCCTGGATATGGGGGCCCACCTGTATATTACACTGGGTCCAGAGAACGACCATGTTCTCCATCTCTGACCATTATTACCTACCTTTTGTCATATGGGTATACAGGCATCCGAAATAGAATTTGCACTAATACATGTCTCTGCCTATCCCAGCAAATGCTTTCAGAGTCATTAACTTGGTGCTGCAGACAACACCAAACTATGGTCCAGCACGAACAAGCCTGAAATAACCTTTGGTAGCGCACTCCCTCCTTCCCTCACACACTGCGACCTCACTGCCTTCCCGGTTTGCTGCCATAGTTTGCTGTTACATTTGAACTGGCAAACTAAAGCTTGCATTTGAGCTGCAAGCTAGGATTGGAATCCAGGGTTAGTCTTCTATCAATAAAGAACTACTTATAGGTGCTTCCTAGGGAGCAAATAGCAGCTGAAGTGGGGCATTTTAATCTGGCAACCAGCACAGGGGAAAGGCTTAAATCCTCCCTTTTCAGCATCCATGGCTGCTATTAAAAAAATACAGACAGGCAACCCTGATCACACATCCCCTCAACAATGCCAAAGAAATCCAAATAGCAGGAAAGGATAGCATCCACCTTCCTATCAATTTTTGTAGGTTAAAAGCGGAGCACCAGAATATTTCATCTGCCAGAAAGAACTTTAAGGGTGAGGATTTCGGGGAACAAGGGAGTGATTGTGCCAACAAAATATCGGCCTGTTCATTTTTTCGGGTAATGGTGTAAACATGATGCACAGCAGTGTAACTGGACTCTGTCCACCTCGCCTGCAATGACCACACATCACGTATAACTAATGATACATGCCTGTATTTAACAACAATCGCAAAATCTTATTAACAGCCAACAAGAATTAACATTTATTGACAAAATATGGTTTCCAGTATTGCACAAATATACAGGGAACAATATATGTTAATTCTGCCTTTTGCCTTTAGAATCTTTCTGATGTTCCTTTAAGATCTATGTTAAGCTCTGCCTGTGTTTCCCTTTAAGTTCCGTTTCTGTCAGTTGGTTTTCAGTACCATCCCAACAGCCAAGCTGTTTAGACCTAGATAATGTCTTAGGAAATAAGACGAAACGTCGGTTGTATTTATATTTAATTACATGGCTACTTCACCCATAAAACCTGTGTCTTGTATTCTAATAGCTGTGGTTAGTTTACAACCTCCTCCAGTGCATAGAGGAAGAGGAGTTGGGGGGGGGGGGGGAGAGAGAGAGAGCGAGAGCACAAGCCCACATATCTCTCAGGCTCTTTGTGATCATTTAAATCTTAGCTTAGAATACTTGTCGGAACCCACCCAGTATGTCCCTATGCTCCTCCTAACAGAAGATTGATAGCATGTTGGAAGTTTGCACATGTCCCTCTGTCCCCCTTCCCACACACACCCTGCCCTTCCCTTTTCAGTATCAATCATAACGGAGTGTTGTATTTTTAACACTGCACCATGGTTAGAAGACAGGGAATATTAGGTCTGCACCAAGCCCAAATGGACAAGATTTATTTTATTATGCTTGTAAGAACCCTAACTTTTCATTCAGAAACAACGTCAAAGGAGCGGATGATACTAAATCAACACTACTAAACAAACACTGCCATTTGTTTTCAAACTCGTATGTTTAAAATCTCATTTGATTATTATTAATTTTGGGGGGGCATATAGTGCACTAAACGTCCAGTGGGTTTGTGATGTTTATATCATATTCTGTAAATATCGTACATAAAACTGGAGGGGGGGAGCCTTGAATATAATCACTAATCTTACTAAAGCAGTAATTCATTACTAATCTGTTAATCAGAATAATCCTCTTATTCAGAGACAGTCTAAACAGGCTTGTGGAGCACTGGGAAAAATTTTCAGGCATATGAATAAAGTTTCTTATCAATTGTCTCTTTTTACCTCTTTTCTAAGGGGAAGGGGAAAAATAAGAGCACAATCCTATGCATATTTACTCAGAAGTAAGTCCAATTTTGTTCAAGGGAGCTTACTGCCAGGTAAGTATGCACAGAACTGTACTGTAAATCACTGGATAATCAAAGGTAAACATTTATTAAGTGAGTAATCAATAATTTTTCCCAACAGATCCTAATAACCAACATTTTAAGGTGCCACGGGGCTCTTCGTTAGTTGGAGCAAAAGCAAACAAATATAGATACTCTTGTAAATTCTTCTTCTAGAAGCTTCAACTGGTCCAGAATGCCGCTGCCTCTGCCAGGTTACATGGTGAATAAATACAGTACATATTTAAGAACGGAAATGCTTCTTAAATACTGTATTGCGGCTCTCAAACATCTCTCTTGTGGCTCTCAAACGTCTGAAGTTTACCGAATGTGGCTCTTACGTTAAGCAAGTTTGGCCACCCCTTCTCTAGAACATTGCCCTGCTCCCTCCCTTGCCTCTTTCTCAGTCTTCGCCAAGGGTGAGCTGGGTGACCAAGGGTGACCTCTTTCTACCATCTCTCTGGTGGAGTTCAAGCTGGCAGCACCTTTCTTCCTAGAGCTCTATGCTGGGAGAATCAAGGGGCTCCAATAGTAGTGAAGCTGGGTTCCCCTTGTTGCTGCTTCCCCTATTCTCTCCCTGGCAGAAAGCTCCTTCTTACCCCCAGATCGGTTTTACTCTTTAGACCTGTATATTGGTTATCCCGAGGACTGGCAGGATGGTTCTACTATACAGCCCATTCTTTCCCTTTGCATTGTGCAGTCAAAAAGGGCGATTATTAGCACTCCGTATCTGCAAGTTGTATAAGGAGATTTGAACCTGTGTGCAGGGATTCCTGGAGGCTGCAAGCTGCTAAGGGGTGCACAACTTGGAAGTAGGTAGGGGCCAAAATGAATAGACTAAACTTCTTCGGGGCCACACGGGGTGTGTGTCAAGGAACCGTGTCAAGGAACCGTGATGTCACTTCCTCAGGAAGTGACATCACAGGGGGTGTGTCCATGAGCCGGAAAATATCGGGAAAAGCAACATATTAATAAATAAAGATATTTACAGAATTAAAAATTCGGATTTGCCCTCCCGCCACGAATCCGAGCCTCCTCCTCACATGGAGCAGCGACAGCGCCAACGGGACAAGCCCCAATACCTCCGCGCCCGTTGGCACACAAGAGGAGATGCGGCTCTTCCGGCTCCTGTCTGAATGCCAGGAGACTCCAGCTGATCGGCGGTGATCAAACACCGCCTTCAGCAACGGCCTCAAAGCCTCCGGGCCAATGGGCTCGCAAGGCTCAGTGACTTCGTCCTTCTCGCTCGGCGACCCGAGCAAGAAGGCTGCACAGCTACACGGCTGGAACGAAGACATCGGAGATCCCTCGGCGCTCTCTTCGTAAGCAACGAGCACCAAGGGTTCCCCGATTTCTTCGGGGGCCACCGGAAATCCTTCGGAGGGCCGCAAGTGGCCCTGGGGCCGCATGTTGTGCACCCCAGTGCTAGGCTCTTGCTGCCTACACCACAGTGGCTCCTGCAGGTGAGGATACTGTGGTATCCCGTGTGTGTGGCGACACCATGAAGTCATCTGTGTGCACGGACTGGCTCCTTCCACACATGGTTAACATGGGGGAGTTATCGGCATGCCACTCTATTGCCTGGTGTCTCCTTGTGGCATTACTATGGGAACTGGCTGGTGGTGTTGCTATCTTATCCATAGTTAGTGCTGCTGTCATTTTCTTCTCAGCTTTGGTTCTAGGATCTAAACTAACAGTGCAATCCTACCCAGCTCCTCCACTGGTGCATTTTAAATCCCTTTTCCCTTCCCAAAGCCTCCCGTTCTGCCCTCCACCACAGCTGCACCAGTGAAGGAGCTGGGTAGGATTGTGCTGTAAGTTACACAGCCACTATGGCCACCAGCGAAGCTGGGACCATAGGATTACTCTGTCCATTGATTTTAGTAGTTATTTACGCCACAGATCAGCATGAATACCCACTAAAATCAATGGGCAGACCAATTCTATGGTTATGGGAGAAGATACTTGAAAATGCATTGCAGTATCAACATAAGGCTATTGCCATGACAATCTACCATCAATTAAAACAATATCAACACAAAGGATAAATATTGTTGAAGGGTTTTTTAAATATTAAAAACTTATTGGTTTTATATTACATTTGTCAGGCCAAAAGTGGTGTTAAGCAACATAAAACACACAGTCAAACAGCACAATAACCTGAATCTAAAGGAAGACAGACTTCATACTACTCTCCTTCCTACTAAGAGTTTTTGGATCACACATGCAATGTGCCTTTCAAATAGGCAAATCAATATTACAGAAAAACAAATTGAGTTTGGCTGTCAATAGGGCGTTCTCCCTGAAAAATAAATATATTTGTCACGTTCACGCAATACATGTTTAGATATATACTTAACAGCACCTTAGATGTGCACCTATAAATGTTATGCCTTATCTGCAGTTAGAATTCCTCCAGTTAGGTGTGACACCAGCACTATTCAATGATAATAATATTAATATTAACAATAATATGCCAAAGGGGAGTTGTGTTTCACCAACGTTCAATGCAAAGTGTTAAACTTTTCAAGACAAGGGATTCATGGGTATAAAAGCCATGTAAAAAATACAGAAGCCAAAATGCAACTAAGACAGTTTAATCCAGGTTACTGAAAGATGTAGAAATGGCAACACTGAATAAAATCTATTAAAATCACACAGACAGGCAATATTGGACCGACCGACGTTTCGTCTTATTCCAAAGACATTTTCCAGGTACGGACAGCTTGGCTGTATAGATGAAACTGAGAACCAACCACAAACACGGGAATTTAAAGGTTGCAAAAGCGCAAGAGAACTTCAAAGCAATTAACAACGGAAACACGGAGGAAGCGTTGAGGTCGTCTGTTGAGTTAACCGCAAGTAACCTCCAGGGGGAGAAATCCTCGGCGATCTTCTTAAAGAGCCATCAGTCACAGTCTTATGTAAAACAGGAAACCATATTTTGTCAATAAAAGATAAATCTTGCTGCCTACTGAGTTCTTGTGATGTTCTCTTATTTCCACAGCCTGCAAATTAAAACGTATTTTATTATTGGTATCGTTAATTAAACATTTAGCCTTCTCAAACAAAATCTTATGGCCGGTGGCCATAGCGTGCTCCGCGAGGACAGATCCGGTTGTTTAAGACGGACCGCTCTTTCATATTCTGATATTCTTAATCGCTCGTTTGGTGGCACCAATATAACATCTGCCACACGAGCATGGCACGCTGTAAACACCAGAGTTGGACAACGGTGGCCTTGGATCTTTAGGGTTACGGAGCATTTGCTCTAGTTTCAAAGTGGGTTTAAAGATAGTTTTTACTTCACATTGTCCAAAGATACGGGCGATTTTATCTGTCACCCCTTTAACATCTGTCACCCCTTTATCTGTAGGTGCACTTTCTGTAGTATTGGTTTCTGCGCTGTTGATTCCATTTCTCCTCTTGTTAATTTTATCCTGATGCTGAACCCAACATTTGGTGATCTGAGAGTTGGTATAGCCATTTGCTTTCAATGAGTCCACAATAATTTGCCGTTCTCGTTCTGAAGAAGCTTCATCACAAACATTGATGGCACGATACACTAGAGAGTTAATCAGTGAGTTTTTTTGTGCTGGGTGGTGATTAGACATTTGATGTAAATATCGTGCAGTGTGAGTGGGCTTTCTATATATTGCATGCCCACACGACAGGTCTCCTTTTCTCGTGACTAGCACATCCAAAAATAGGAGCGAATTTTCTTTTTCCCATTCCATCGTGAACTTGAACTCTGGACAGAGGCTATTCAGATGACCCAAGAAATTAACGAATTCAGTTTCCCCATGTTCCCAAACACAAAACATGTCATCCAGATTTCTAAGCCACATTTTGGGTCTAAACTGGGCCATTTTTAAAGCTAATTGTTCGAAATACTCCATATATAAGTTCGCTACTACCGGACTCAAGGGATTACCCATTGCCACACCATCTTTTTGCTCTCTGAATTCCCCATTCCATACAAAGTATGTTGAAGTGAGACAGTGTTGGAATAAGGGAATCAGATCTCTGGGTATTGTCAATTCATTAATTAATCTCATAACCTCTTTAAGAGGCTCCTTTGTAAATTTTGGCTTCTGTATTTTTACATGGATTTTATACCCATGAATCCCTTGTCTTGGAATGCTTTATCAAGCCATGGAAGTTTTCGCTCGATATTGTTAAACTTTTTATAACCCGAACACAACTTCAGAAGAAGAAACAGTCATAATCTTTACATTGGGTTGTGTTACAAAGGGGGGAAATGGAAGGAAACATGGGCAAGTGAACTTCCCTGCCTCCTCCTCAGCACATCAGACCCACCCACCCCCATTTGCTCCTGAAGGTCAGGTCACTCTCTAGAACAGAATTGTATGGGGTGCAGAGGGTTGCAGGAGTACGGGGAGATTAGCCAAACCTCCCCCCCCCCCCTTGCATGAACAGAAGTACCTTCCACCCATGTAAGAGATACAACCCAATGAATTTAAACTCACATATGCATACAGGCATCATTACAACTCCAGATTTTTCATAAGATTTCATACAAAATTTAACTTCTAACCATTGAAACTTTAGTTGCTAAAAACTTCCTGGAGTTTTTTTAAACACAGACTTGAAAAGGTGGCTAGAATTTTGCAATAAATAAACTTAACAAATACCCAATATTTAACAGAGAAAAATTAGGTATCGGTACAGCATGTGCTGTATTGGCATATAATTTACACCAAATGCTCATTATTTGCCTTAAGCCTTAAAACAATTCTGCGCTTTTTAATTAAAAAAATATAAAACATTCATTTGAACAATTATGTCACAACAGAATGACAATTACAGTTCTTATGGAGAGGTAACAGTCTCTGAAAATGATTTGATTAGAAACCAGGAGCCTTCCAAGAAACTAAATTACCCTCTATTGTTTTTTTACTGGTTTGATCTGAAATAGTATGCCATACGATTTTAAAGTCCTTTCCCTGCTGTTGCAAATACCAATACTTTTAGATAAAAACTGCAGATGAAACAAAAAAAACCTACACTATAATAATGGATGTTACTCTCCAAGAGATCATGTCAATACAGTATACTCTCAGCGAACAGGTGCTACAATGCAACTGTTGATGGCCAGGATCCAAAGAACAGTGAAACTAGCACAACAGCTCTCATGGCCCTATGTAGCTCTATGGGTACTGACCTTTGTCATGTCAAAGTATCACTGTCATGTCACAAAGCAGAAATTCTTGCTTTATTTTCTTGCTTCAATTTCAATTCTTGCTTGAAATTCAAGCATCCACCTTGTGGTTAGATCAACCAAAAACAGATCTTTTCCTGGAATGGAGCTGGGAGCCATGCGGCAAATGCCTGTACTAGGCCTCATGGTGCCCCTCGATCCTCCCCACATGGTGCATTGGGCACTGCCATCAGTACTGAGGATTCAGGGGTCGGACTGGGCAGGTGGGACCTTGGTCAGTGTCCAGCCTCTGACACCACTCCTGCAGACAAGTGATTATGCAGGAGCAAACATTTAGTCTTCAGTAATCCCCGAGGATCAAGGAACTCAATCAAGAGTGAGACCTCTGGCTCCCAAGTCACACATTACAGCAGTGGTTCCCAACCTGGGGGTCGGGAAACATTTTATGGGGGGGGTTGCGGGATGTTGGCTGGATGGCTACAACCAATATGGCGGCTCACTCCTTCCCCCACACACACACACACACACACTCACACACACATTGCAGAGAAAGAAGTGTCTGATGCTGTCTTGGGGCTTGTTTGCTCACCTTGTGTTACTTTCTGCTTGCCCTTTAGCATCTCTGTTAATAACAGGTCTCCCCCCTCCCCCCATGGGGCTGCTTACGAGTACAACTTTAAAAATGTGATTTATTTTAAACAGTGTGATTTATTTTTAAAAAAACAATGACATCACTTCCTGCTTAATGGCATCACTTCTGGCCCTAGATCTTAGGGGCATTCCGACAGATGGTCATTCTACAAAACAGGGTCCCGGTGCTAAAAAGCTTAGGAACTACTGCATTACAACAAAGCAGAGAAACAAGGTGTGAGCATGAATCATACTTTGGCTTTCTGTACTTCAGTGTAAAGCAGCTTCTTGGAGCAGCTTCACAGTTTGCTCAGCAATGGTGCTTTCTGTGAATACAGCCATTTCCCACTGCAACCACTGGGAATGACAAACAGGTATTCTTATTACCTAATCTATTTCTGTCCTTTTTTCTTGAAAACACAGAGCAATTACAAGATAACCATATTAAAAAAAACTCCAAGAATTAAAAGAAAAGCAGCATTAAAACAGCAATGTACAGTATTCTTACTGGACTCTAGATATCTAGAAGCAGAAAACTGTAATTTCTGATCATTGTTTTACAATTTAGTCTTTCAAAAACTTGTTCTGCTTTCCCTTCCTTTAATTCCAGCGCCTTATTACAAACACATTTCCAACATGAAGCTCCACCAGTCAACTTGGAGCTTTGAAAGGGAAACCTTCCCTTTCAGGGTTGGGCTACAATTCTGTGGCAGGTCCCACTTGTACTAGTAGAAATGATAGTTTCTAATGAAAACTGAGTGTGAATTGTCCACGCCCTTACGAATCTAGAAGGTAAGTAAGGGTAATACCTGTGATATTAGACCATATAAGATTTCCACTGAAAATGTTCTTAATGATACTGAGCTTCAACTCTCTAGTCTTAATTGGAATAGAAGAGCTGGAAAATGCTGCATATGATGTAACAAGAATTATAGTTACATGACATCAAACAAATGATGACGATTTCTCGTAACAGAAGCATGTAATGGACTACCTTAATAGTGAATATATTCACTATAAATAATGATGTAAGTCTGTCAAAACGCGATTACAACATTCACTAGGAATGTGTTACATATTCATTATATGCAATTATCCAGTGTAAATATGTATTGTATTGACAGAGTACAATGAACTTCTGAACCTAGCCTTGTAATTGCATACAAAAAACATAAAATTATTTCCTTAAAAAACTGTCCTCTATTGAAAACACTTCTACATTTAGCTTTAAAGATAAAGAGAACTTGATTCTCGCTGAATCTCACCTTCCCCTTAATTAAAAATCTAAAACTCCTCCCTGAATTGCCATTCCTATAGGCCACAGAGTTCCAGTTACCATCTTGAATATTTATTTATTTATTCATTCTGTCCTTCAGATAAAAGCCTCCCAGGGCTGCTTACAAAATTAAGATAGCAAGAAGAATATAACTTCTGCATCTGAAGTGTTTCAAGCATGAGAAATCCTGGGCTGGTTGAGACATAATAGTTCCAATAGTTCCAATACTTCCCCCTCCTTCTACTTTACTGAGTCCGATATCATCTTGGTTTATTTGACTCATGGCTCTGAAGCTTGTGCAAAGCCAAAAACCGTGGTTTAACTTTTGCTTCCAAACCGTGATGTGAAGTCAAATTCAAACCCTTGCTTTATATCCTAGGTTTAGAAGCCAGAGTTTAGAAGCAAGTTTTTCTGGCTTCTAAACTCTGGTTTCGAAGCCAAACAACACTTACCAGCTGTGCACACGCCACAAAGTCATGGTTGAAAAGAACTACAATGTTGATGCACGCAAATTGAGGAGGTTAAAGTGTCAAGAGAGTGCATGGCCTTGGAGGATTGGAAGTCGCATTCACGAAGCAGGAAAGGGTCTCAATCCTCACAACATTTGCAGGTAGAAGGAAGACTGCAAGGGAGAAGGAAGAGGCAGCATATTCTGCCTTGCATCAAGCGAAGCTTTGAGCAAATTAGCCCAAGGTCTCATAAGAGGTAGGGTGTATTAAAACTCTGTTTTCCACCCAAGCCGTCAGCTAGATGGTATAGGCAAGCAGTGCAGTCCACCTGCCCATTTGGGCTAAGAAACCTCGGCAGAAGTAGCGCTGCTGAAAGGGTGGCCCATGTGGATAATTGGGCTCTACCATATCTTGAAAATATGATTAAGATTTGCATATTTTCTCTTCTGTCATTTGTAGCTAACGAGTTCCTATGTGAGAAAAGAGTGCTTATTTCTAGTCATCGCCTGCTTAATGACGTCACTTCCACCCCTCAGTAGGCACAATTAATGATATTCAGCTCGCTGTATGCAACACGTTTCACACCCCTGATCTAGACAGTGCAATGCAATTGGAACTTTTGGATCAGTTGAATGCTGAACAGCAGCCAAATGATGCCTACCATGCTGAAATTCAGAAACATAACTAGGAGGTCTGGACATAACATCTGGAGTATTGTGTCCAGTTCTGGTCACCACACCTCAAGAAGGATATAGTTGAATTGGAAAAGGTGCAGAAAAGAGCGACCAGAATGATTTGTGGGCTGGAGCACCTCCCTTATGAGGAAAGGCTACAGCGTCTGGGGCTTTTCAGCCTAGAAAAAAGGCGCCTGAGGGGGGACATGATTGAGACTTATAAAATTATGCATGGGATGGAGAGAGTGGATAGAGGGAAATTCTTCTCCCTCTCGCACAACACCAAAACCAGGGGACATGCACTAAAATTGAGTGGAGGGAGAGTTAGAACGGACAAAAGAAAATATTTCTTTACCCTGCGTGTAATTCATCTATGGAACTCCTTGCCACAGGATGTGGTGATGGCACCTGGCCTAGATGGCTTTAAAAGGTGTTTGGACAGATTCATGGAGGAAAAGGCCATCACAGGTTACAAGCCATAAGCAACCTCCTGGTTTTTAGAAGTGGGTTTTCTCTGTGCCAGGTGCAAGGGAGTGTCAACGGGAAACAGGTTATCTTGTTGTCTTGTGCTCCCTGAGGCATCTGGTGGGGCCACCGTGTGATACAGGAAGCTGGACTAGATGGGCCTTGGCCTGATCCAGCAGGGCTCTTCTTATGTTCTTATGAGGTCAATAAGAGCAACAATCTATAAGACATACTTACAGAGACAATAAAACTCTTGAAAATTCTTATAACTACCCCAATGACAACAGCAGAAGCACAAGAAGGTGCTTCCATACTTTTAAAAACCTCTCTAATAAGTACAATGACCCAGGACAGACTTAATGCCTTGGCAATGTTGTCAACAGAAAAAGAAATGATACATTGCATGGAAGCTTTTAATTTAAAAAACTATAGAGAAATTTGCCCATCGGAAAAGACGTCGGGAAAAATTTCTTTATAAAGACTGGCCTGCTTAGTATACCTGTGAGGTTAGGGGCAGCTGTGAGGGGAGGTTGGTGGCTGCATATTTACATCTTCAAGGGATGTCTGCAAAAAGGTGAGATCATGTCTATTACTTTATAGTAGAAATATGTCTGCATGTTTGTAATATTTATTTCGTAGGAAAGACCATCTAAGTGTAAACTATGGAAATCGGTATTGAGTATAGAGAACATTAATATTTATATAATGTGCTCAAAATGCGCTCACTGGTTAAATTTCATTAACCTCAGGGTGCTTAACTTAATTTACAAAAATGTAAGTACACAAGGGATAAGTATCGGATCTAGTGTGATAATGCAAGAAGTGACTGTCAGTTCTCATTTGCTAGAATGGCAGATTAATGCTTTTGAAGAATACATTACGGGGGAATAGTCAGTGAAGGGCTTTGGTTTGGTATACAGTGGTTTTCCAGAAGTATACATACACATAAGAAAACTACAGGTGTACTGTACACATGAACCATTACAACCGTTATAGTGATGTACGCTATGCATGAGCAAAAGATATTGGCCCCACCAACTCCCAACCTTGCCACTGGTAAGTAGGAGCTTGCCTGCATCATGGCTGCATTTTTAAAGTCAACCAAAATAGTTCTTTAAAAGCTCAATATATAATTTTCTTCCTTGTGCAGGGACGTGGTTAAGTTCTGCTGACCTCGTGTTTAGCCCATCTCCTCCATCCATACATTCTCGCCCACATGTCACAGAGAGTAAATAATCCTGCTGATCTACTGAAACAAATGGTATGGCATGCCCATATTGAAACTTTATTGTTCACGGCAGCTCAGGATTCATCCCTGAAATGCAGCAATTCTTGCTAATGATGTCAAACCTGCAAGGTTATACCACCAAACAACTAGGATCCTTTTGAAAAGGACATGACCTCCAAAGGCTCTTTCACAAATATGTAAACGCAAAGGAGACATAAAAAACAAATGCCAGGAAAGTGTATGTTTGTCTAAAACAGTATAATTTACAAATGGAGGAAGTCAAAGAAAGTGTAAACTATTCTCACCTCTAAAACTGGCTCACATTCTTGGCACAAAAGCCACATGACTCAAAGAGCACAAGAAAGAAAGAAATTTGCAAAAAGTAACCCTTACCCCTGCTAACTGGACACCATTTGAAGTGGTGTCCTCTTAAGGGAAGAGCAACTGTCCCTCTTCACCCAAGCATGGCATCTTTTCCAGTAGCTGTTGCTGGTGTCTCATGTGTGTTCCCATGTGTGTGTGTGGGTCTGTGTGTAAGTAAAGATTGTGAGCCCTTTGGGGACAGGGAACCATTTACTGATTTATTTTACTATGTAAACCGCTTTATGAACTACTCTTGCTGAAAAGCGGGATATAAGTATTCTTACGGCACAATCCTATCTGGCAGCTAGGCCAGCATAGGGCCTCTGTGCTAGTCCAGGACCATAGTAAAAGTTGCCGTAAGGAAGTAGCACCGGCCTGCACCAGCCTCTGCGGACCGTGCGGCGCAGATAAGACGCGGCTGGGCCGTGCGGTATGGGGGTGTTCCAGGGTGGGGGGAGGGCAGATCGGGCCAGGGAGGGATCAAGATCAATGGCAGTGGCATATGCCGTATCCTATCCCCCTCCCAGGCCTGTTCCACCCAACATGAGCAGCCTTGATTTGCGTTGCCGCAAGAGCAGGCGCAGATCTGAGGAAACCCGTTGCAGGGACTGGTGTTTTACCCAGGGTAAAGGAACAAAATTTCCCATACCCCGAGGACACTTTCAACACCATCTACTCTGCTCAGTATACAGCATTGCCAACACCAGCATAGCTGGATTGCTGAGCAAAGCATAGGATAGGGCTGCCCATAATATTATTATTAACTAGTTCTTGAATTTCAGTCTTAACAGCCATCAGTCATTAGCAACAACCTAAAAGTTCATGTTTTCTTACTCTCATAGTCTAGATTCAGGAAGTTGTTCTATACAGAATCAGATCCTTGGTCCATCTAGCTCAGTTCTGTTCACACAGATTGGCAGCATTGGTTCATAATTTCAGACAGCAGTCTTTCCCAACTCTACCGCAAGGTGCTGGGGTTGAGCTTGCAAACTTCTGCATGTAAAGCATGTGATCTAGCATGTAGATCTTCTATTTTACATCTTCAGAGCTAGGAAGGGGAAAATCTCATTTTTGGAAAGAAAATCTAGTCTTACTTTAAAATTAATTTAAACTCCAAAGCAAATAATAACTGGGACTGAGCATACAAAAAGATTTTCATCTTTAACTAGTAATTATGTTAATAATAATTTAAATAAGGATCACATTGATGGCGCTGTCACACTTCTAAAATAGCTACATTTTTTAGAATCGGGAAATAAGCCAATAAGCAGATTTTAAACTTTAAAAAGATGACAACTCAATAAGCCAAGAATTTTATTTTAAAATTTGCATAATATTAAGTTATACTTACAATTGTGAGAATTTCAAATTAAGAACATTAGACTTCTCTACAGACATACACATACAAATTCAAGAAAGAAGAAGAGCTATGCAAGTATACAAGGTAAATGATAATTTACCTTGCATACTTCCAACAAAATGATGCATAGAAAGCATCCAGTTAAGGGTTTACTGGATCTGTGAATGGGTGTGCAAGAGGAACCTGGGGCAACAAATCTCACAAGACTGAAAAAAGGTAGGGATGCACAGACCCTGCTAGCATATGACTTTGTACACAGTTTAAACACCTGCTAAGCAAGAAGGAGAGTTTGAGCAATGGAGCAACACAGGATTGTTGTGAGTCTCAATGGGAGCCTCAGGAAGGGCTATGACAACTTTGCCGCCTCTAAATCCTAGGAAGAGACTAGATAGGAAGAGAGAAAGAATAGCATGAGCTGAAATCCTGTATATACTGGACTGAAGCCTAAATAGATCATTTCATCTCAAACATGATGGATACGATGGTTAAATATGTTTAATGAATTACCGTATACAATATCATGTTTCACAATAGCCTGAAATTACATGATGTAAGTCCTCTATGTACATACAGGCAGGGCCACTCAGAGTAATTTTATCAGGGGGTACAAAGTTTCTTTTGGGCCCCTTCCCTTCATGTGAATTTGGCTCCTGAGCCTTCTTTTTGACCCATTTTTGGACCTGGGCCCGGGTACAATTGTACCCGCTTAACCCCCCTCTCAGAGGCCCTGCCATACAGGTTAGGTTTCAGAGATCCATACATAAGTTGATATGTATGTAGGTTGAAACAGCCGGTTTTGGGCAGACCAGCACTCTCACGCCTGCACAAAAGCACCACCACAGGATGTCATGCACCTGCACGAAAGCACCGACAGAGCAACCCATAACTCTGACGTCCGTAATTCGGGGAGCCACTGTACTGAAACTTCAAATGAAAGAGGAAATATATAGGATTAATGCCAACATTCATGTTAATGCCCTATGACAGTAAAGTAACATACATCATCCCCATGTACATTTTAATCCTGGAAGTATGTTACATCAAGACATCAATCCTAGGACGTTTCCCTGAAAGCACCACTAAAACTGTGGTGCCACAAAAACAGGCTTACAAACTCACGTCCGTGACTCATCAATTAAGCGATGCCCTTGGTAGTGTTAATAAAAAAACCAAAACAAACTTAAGGAAAGCCGTCAACATTGAATATGTGCCTACATTCAAGCCAAGCAGGCCCGTTTCAAGAAGTATTTTGTGAAGATGCTATTTGAGTATTCAGGAATTATTCACTTGATAAAAATTACCTGTGACACCCCTCTACTAACATAAACATAAAGATTTTATTTTACAGCTTATTCTCCACAGTAAGCTTCAGGGAGTTACCCATGTCTTTTTCTCAACAGGAAATCACACGTACCAGCTCCAAAGCTCTTCTTGCTTGCTTCTGTATAACATATTTTGCAGCATAATCCTTCCAAGTAAATGTCATCCTTATGAAAGCAAGTTCGGTGTCATCTTTAATTTCAAGCACAATGATGCCAGCCATAAAAATGCCTCAGGTCAGGTTTAAAACTGTTTACTGTATCTGTCAAAACCATTCCTTAGTTTCATATTAAAGAATCTGTGTAACCAAGCGATTTGGCTGCAGGCAAATGTGATTCTTTTTTTTTAAAGTGGACAGAGCATTTAAAAAAATGGAAATGTTCTTTATATGAAAGCAGCCTTTGGTAAAAGAGAACAGATAACAGGAAAGAACTCGCCTTGGCTACTGGAGTCAGCTTAAAGCCAACCAGTAGGAACTATTCAGAGGGAAAGGCGGGACATAATTTAAATAAATAAAACAAGAGAAAACAACACTTGTTCAGAAAGGAAAAGACTTTTGGTGTCTCCACTTCCATAAACATGCTTAGTCTTCCTCCTCTGGCAGGGAAACACTGGGTAACATCCAAAAAAAGTTAGTCATGGCCAATGTATCTTGCAATTAATGGTATTAAGTTAGTACCAACCAGCGGCGTAGCAGCAGCGAGTGCTGCCTGGAGGGGACGACCCGGGGGGACGACCCGGCTTCCACGGGCGCTCCGAAGCCTTCTCCCCCGGTCTCGGAGCCGGAGAAAGCCCCGGAGCGTCCACCTCAACCGGTGGCCGGGGCTTTCTGAAGTCCAACTGCCGCGTCACACTGTTTATCTTTGTTTTGCACAAGCGCAAAACGTTTTGCGCGTGTGCAAAACAAAGATAAACAGTGTGACGCGGCAGTCGGACACCGGTCAAGGTGGACGCTCCCGGGCTTTCTCCGGCTCCGAGGCTGGGGAGAAGGCCTCGGAGCGCCCGCCGGGCGGCGCGCGCTCCGTGGAAACACTGGAGCGAGCGGAGCAGCGCCGCCCGGGGCCGAGGTGCCGCCTGGAGCCGCTGCTCCGCTCGCTCCAGTCTATCCACGCCTCTGGTACCAACTAACTTCTCTCACTGTTTTCAATGGTGCTTAGTAGGTGTAGTGCAGTGGCTAAGGTTGCAATCCTATATACCAGAGGTTCCCAAACTCCTGGGAAGAGCCTCCACTGCTTTAAGTGTTTGCAGGGGGGGCAAGTCCCCCCCCAGCGCAGCGAAGGCACATCCAGGATCACGCCACCACCGTAGGAAAAAAGTGCCTTTTTTACCTTCCGAGGGGTGTGCTGGTCCCCTGGGGGGTACGAGGAGCCTGCAGAACCCTCAGCAGGCCTCCCCCCATGCCTCAGAACAGCCCTCCGACGCGATCGCAACCCACTTCCAGTTTTCCGACAAAACCGGAAGTGGGTCAAAATTGCGTAGGAGGGCCGTTCTGAGGCACGGGGAGGCCTGCTGAGGGGTCTCTGCAGGCTCCTCACACACCCCCAGGGGACTAGCACACCCCTCAGGGAAGGTTAAAAAGTACTTTTCCCGCAGAGATGGCAGCGCGATCCTGAACACACTGTCAACGTCACTGCAGGTCGCCACTCCCCTTAAGGGAGTAGCGACCCATTGTTCCCGGCTGGGGCATCACGACACCACAGTTTGGGAATCTCCACTATATACATTTACCTGGGAGTATGTCCCACTGAACTCAGTGGGACTTACTTCTGAGTAGACATGCAGAGGATTGCACTAAGAATTCAAGGCTGGCCTCTGCCTTGAACTAACCAGGTGGTCTTGGTCAAACCACAGCTAAAAAACTATGATTTTTTGGCAAATCTATGTCATTCATCTCTCTATAACCACACTGCAAGTACCATCAAACACGTTCACACTGATATGTGTCTGCTGAGCCAATGAAGTGATCAAAAATATGGTATAAAGCAGGGCTTCTCAAAGTGTGGGTCGTAACCCATTTTGTGGGTCACGGCCCGAGGAGGAGGTGGGTCGTGAGTTGGGTCCACCTGCCCTTGCCTCCATTTGGCTCCAAATTGGAACCAAACAGAAGCAACCTAAACCCACTTCCGGGGCCCAACCCACCTTCTGGCACTGCTCCCTCGTTGCTCCAGTCCAGGAATGGTGTCACGCCATGGAAGGCCTCTGGCTCAGAGGTCACTTCCGGTTTTGCCGACGCAACTTCCAGTTGCGTCAGGAGGCCTTTCTGAGGCCAGCGGACACGGTCCGTGGGCTGGAGCAACAAGGGAGCAGCACCAGGAGGTGGGTCATGACCCACTCCCAGAGGACAGAGGTGGGTCGTTGCCCCAGATTTGAGAACCGCTGGCATAAAGGCAACATTCCACTGTACTTCAACAACAAAAGTATCAGACATTGTTAAGGCTGCAATCCCATGCACACTCAGCTGGAATTACGTTCCACTGAATTCAGTAGGATTTACTACTGAGTAGGCATGCATAGGGTTGCATTGCTAGAGAGTCAAGCTTTAGATTAGAAGGTAGTCATGAACAAGCAAATTCACAGTTTTTCAATCTCACTCCCTTGATGGCTGTCTTGAATCATTCAGCACTCTCTGTGATGTTTTATGCGACTCTACCCACAAGACAGAACCCCGCTGTTTTCCCAGATAAAAGGGGGTGAATCAAGACCCTAAAGGTTGCTGACTCTCAAATCATTCCATCCTCTGACTCATCCCTTCAAGTACAGTGGAGACTCAATAAAACACATAATACACAAATGAAAGCAAAATGTAGTTATTTGCATTTGACTAAATTGAAAATCCATATATTTGGCAGATAAACCCCGGTTCTCTTGGCCAGCTTGAAATTTCCATCACTGCCTGCAACAACTACTTGTTTTGGGGTCATAGTAAAAATCAACAGAAAGCACAAAAATCACTGAACTTAGGCTTTTTTATTGAAGGAATATTAATGAAATAACAGTGTTTCAGGCACAGCGTTTGTCAATATAATTTCAAAATACGTTTCAGGCTAAAATCCTGTAAGAGTCCCAGTTTTCAAAAAGGTTTATAAGTACGTAACTGAGGACAGGATTACAGCCTTAATTAGCTAATTCAGGCTATCCAGATTTGCAAGTTTTAGTATTTTTTTTTTACCCTGTGCATATCATTCACTATACAAATCTTAAAATAGCAATTCTTCTGCATTATGGGGCTGGTCTATGAATGTAGTAGTTAAAGCACATTGTCTGAGCATCTGGAAACTAAAAATCTCAAAGACCTCATCCTTCCAAACATATCATTAGACAATAAGGGTAATCTTAAATTTACTTCAAGTCATCGTAGTGGGCTGCATATAATCAGATGGGGACACTTGGTGGTCTTCGCTAACAACCTTTTCTAGCTATAAATGAGTATGTCGTTCTAAATCAAGAACATGTCTCTCTTTTTTATAAGATACATTTGATCTGCAACGTGCTACACATATGAATAACTGATTTTCATTTCACTACAGCAGAAGTCAACTATTCCATTACTAATTCTCACTCCAGCTTCTGGGCAATAGTACACTGAAATATAAAGTCTATGTACTATTATACGGGCAATGAAGTTGTAAGGAATCCAAAAATGGGATCGTTAATAACATGGCTGTAGTCAAGCGGGGTGGGGTAGGGTGTAAAATGGTGTAAATACAATAATGTGTCTACACAAGGAAAGCATATATCAATGTGTGCACACACACACACACCACCTCTCTAAGAGCAATCCATGGTGGCTTGAATCTTTATGCAAGCTCATGGCAACATTTTAAGTGCCATGCGCTGATCCTGCAAACATTGTGCATGCCAGTGACCTGATCAAGGTCACTCTGATCACACAAAGTTGGCCTATTTGAGCTGAGCCCCTTCTTCTTTCATGCCATCTCAATGTTGCAAAAATGTCAGTGTATGGCACAGCTGGGATTGAGAGAGGTCCAGTGGCATGGCCAGTGGTTGTCATTGCGCAAGTGATGGAACTGTGCTTAAATGTTCCAAAATGGTAGGACCTTTGCCCCCAAGCTAAAATGAACACATAAGTGAGCCATAATAGTATACACAAGTACCAGTAGTTGTTTTTTTCTTGTTTTATTTGTTATGAATTGGTTTTATATATACAGTTGGACCTCGCTATCCGTGGGCGATCCATTCCAGACCCCCCCCCCCGTGGATAGCGAGGATCCACAGATACTGGAGTCCACCTTAAAAATGCTGTAAAGGTGGGGGGGGGTAACACTTTTTAAAATCTTTTAGAAGAAAACCGCTGCATGTTCTTGCTTAAACAGGCTGAAATCGCACTCCCAAAGCCTCTTCCGGGTTGCAAGACTCCCCCCTCCCAAGGTCATCCTAGAATACATTGCAATGCATTCTGGACCCATTCACGGGGATCAAACACACAGTCTATAAGAAGTACTAGAAAAATTCATGGAAGCTTGGACCAGGTCCAGAGAATTCATCATCTTTGTCAAAGGGTTCTTTGCTATTAGACTGCCAAAAACAGGAGATGACTGGCATCTATCGAACTGCATTGCAGCACTAAAACATTTTTATCCTTGTTCTCTGAACTGGTTTGTGTAGAGTTGTTGTCTTTTTACTCCCTCCCCCCCCTTCTCTTCCGTTTAGATTATTCTGATCTAATTTGGAAAAAAAAGAAAAGCACACATTCAGTTTTTGCAAAAATATAAAACAAATATATAGTTAGAAGCTTGCCCTTTTTCTTAAAATGTTTTATTGACAATTTGATTACAGAAAGGTTAATGCCATTTGATTTGCTTCTTTATATTCATTAATTTGCATATTAATGCTTTCAGTAGAAAATAAAGTTATGTTAATTTCACAAGACTTCAAGAGATTCCTTAATCATGTAGATGTGTACATTTTAAATGAGGTGAACACTAAAGTATTGCCTCATAAGAACATAAGAAGAGCCCTGCTGGATTAGGCCAAAGGCCCATCTAGTCCAGCTTCCTGTATCACACAGTGGCACCACCAGATGCCTCAGGGAGCACACAGCCAACAAGATAACCTGTTTCCTGCTGCCACTCCCCTGCACCTGGCACAGAGAAAACCTACTTCTAAAAACAGGAGGTTGCTTATGGCTTGTAACCTGTGATGGTCTTTTCCTCCATGAATCTGTCCAAACCCCTTTTAAAGGCATCTAGGCCAGGTGCCATCACCACATCCTGTGGCAAGGAGTTCCACAGATGAATGGGTGAAGAAATATTTTCTTTTGTCTGTTCTAACTCTCCCTCCACTCAATTTTAGTGGATGTCCTCCAGTTCTAGTGTTGTGTGAGAGGGAAAATAACTTTTCTCTATCCACTCTCTCCATCCCATGCATAATTTTATACGTCTCAATCATGTCCCCCCTCAGCCGCCTTTTTTCAAGACTGAAAAGCTCCAAACGCTGTAGCCTTTCTTCATAAGGGAGGCGCTCCAGCCCACGAATCATTCTGGTCGCTCTTTTCTGCACCTTTTCCAATTCAACTATATCCTTTTTGAGGTGTGGTGACCAGAACTAGACACAATACTTCAGATGTGGCCTTACCATCGAATTGTACAAAGGCATAATGATATTCAACACGACTTACATAATGATTTTTTGAGTTAAAAACCCACATATTTCCGGGTAAGACTACGTCGTTTATAAATTCTTTATTACAAAAACAAGATGTTACCAGTAACTTAACGTTTCACCCCTGACATTCGGGGCATCATCAGAAGATTAACACTGTAGGACAGACACTCAATATATACTCCTACTACTCAATCTAACTGACATCAGGTGTCCTAGCAGTGACCCAAATGTAATTAACATCAGCTGACAATGGTGACGATACTTCTACCAGGCATTAAACAGGCATCCTAACTTGATCAAACTCTCATGTAAAAACAAATCAATAAAATGTCAACCATCTCTCCTGCTCCTTCTGACAGTTCTCCCATGGCTGAAGAGAAACAACGCGGCAACAAAAACTCCCCTATCGCATTCATAAGCTGCCACAATATCCCAGTCATCCTCTCTATCCTCCAAAACAACCACACCAAATCAATTACAGAACATCCAAGGCGGGGGAGGGGAAAGGGAAGAAATACCATGAGGATTGTATGCATGAGCTAAAACAAGATCACAGCAAACACACAAAAAGTTAAAACACCATGTAATAAAAAGGAGGGGGGAGGGGGAGAGGAGAGGAGATAAAGATAAAAACACACACAATTAAACATAGGAAAATAAAACCTGAGCAACCATAAACCATCTCATTCCACATAAAGAAGCCTCATATACATACATCTATTGATCAGAATAAAGCCACTAAGATTCAAACATAAGCAGATGCAAGAGCTCTCACATTAATACCAATATACTGTAACACTCCCTAATCAACTCTTACTCTTAATTTGTAGATCTTTCAAAACTGGTAACCAGCTACTACTTACTTTCAGAGACTCCTCTTTCTTGTTAACTGAGTGAGTATGTTTGTAAATTTCTATGGATTCTCTGTGAAGAATTTCTATGGATTCTCTGTGAAGAATTTTTGTAATAAAGAATTTATAAACAACGTAGTCTTACCCGGAAATATGTGGGTTTTTAACTCAAAAATATGGTCATGTCGTGAGAGTCTACAATTGTATTTACATAATGATATTGGCCGTTTTATTCTCAATCCCTTTTTTAATGATCCCGAGCATGGAATTGGCCTTCTTCACAGCCGCCGCACACTGGGTCGACACTTTCATCGACCTGTCCACCAGCACCCCAAGATCTATCTCCTGATCAGTCACAGACAACTCAGAACCCATTAGCGAATATGTGAAATTTTGGTTTCTTGCCCCAATTTGCATCACTTTGCACTTACTTACATTGAAGCGCATCTGCCATTTTGCTGCCCATTCTCCCAGTTTGGAGAGATCCTTCTGGAGCTCTTCACAATCCCTGCTGGGCTTCACCACCCAGAAAAGTTTAGTGTCATCCGCAAACTTGGCCACCTCACTGCCTATCCCCAACTCCAGGTCATTTATGAATAAGTTGAAAAGCACCGGTCCCAAGACCGATCCTTGGGGCACACCGCTTTTCACCTCTCGCCATTGTGAAAATTGCCCATTGACTCCCACTCGCTGTTTCCTGGTCTTCAACCAGTTCCTAATCCACAAGAGGACCTGCCCTCTTATTCCCTGACTGTGAAGTTTTCTCAGGAGCCTTTCATGAGGGACCGTGTCAAACGCCTTCTGAAAATCCAGATATATAATATCCACGGGTTCGCTCGCATCCACATGCCGGTTGACCTTTTCAAAAAAATTCTAACAGGTTTGTGAGGCAAGACTTCCCCTTGCAGAAGCCATGCTGACTCTCCCTCAACAGAGCTTGTTCTTATATGTATGTATGTATGTATGTATGTATGTATGTATGTATGTATGTATACACACACACACACACACACACACACACACACACACACCATATTGGTCTGAGTATAAGACTCACTTTTTTCTCCTAATTTAAGTTTTTAAACTAGGGGTGCGTCTTATAATCAGGCTGTTGCAATTTAATGCCAGTGATTTAATTAAATTTTTTTAATAGCACCAAACTTTAAGGGTGCGTAGTATAATCAGGTCAGCAAAGATATAGAATAGCAGGCACCCAAGCTTCTAGACCAGGGGTGTCAAACTCATTTCATACAGCAGGCAAAATTCATGGCGCCTCCTGAAGGCCAGAAGTTATGTCATAAAACCGGAAGTGACATCAGGTGATGACCAGAAATAAGCACTTTTTTCCTCACCTAGGAACTCATTAGCAGCAAATGACAGAAGAGAAAATATGCAAGACTTGATCATATTTTCAAGATATGGGAGAGCCTAGATTTCACACGGGCCACTCTTTCGTTAGTGACACTTCCGCCAAGGCATTACTTCGCAGCTGAGAGGTGCTCTGCAAAGTGACGCCTTGGCAGAAACAGTGCTGGTGAAAGGGGGACCGGCATGATAACTGGCTCTTCCAACACCGCCCTTTCAGCAGTGCCACTTCTGCCGAGGTGTCACTTCAGAGCTCAGAGCCACTGGTGGTGGTGCTGGGAGAGCCCAATTCTCATGCAGGCCAGATAGAGAGCTTCCGCAGGCTGTATCTGGCCCACGGGCCCTATGTTTGACACCCCTTTTTTAGACTGTGGTGATCTTCACTGAAGCCCAAGCATGAAATCTAAGATGAGCTGGATGCTCTTGATGGAATCTTTGAGACCAACTCAACCATTTCATTCAGGAAGCCTGTTGTTCTACTGGATGGTCATTATGCCCTCGCATGTAATATTACATGAATCATCCACAGAAACACTCACAGACATGTGAACCTTTCAACAGGTAGATCAGAAACACATTTAAAAAAATGAAGCAAACACAATCCTACTGTCTTGCTTTTCAGGATTCTTTTAGATGTAATGAAATATCTAGGGCAGAGATACTTACAAGGGTTCAGTCGGTGTCATCCCACAGATTTGAGTCCATCTCACTGTGTTCAATACAAAGCTGCCATATCAGCTTTGCCTCACTTGTCTCTAAACTTATGTAAAATCCCCTCATTAGTGCAACAAGTTTTAGAATTGAGTGCAAAAGTCTGATGGCAGCCCACTCCTCTGCCGTCTCCATGACCCCCCCCCATCACTAAGAGTGGCCCAAGCTTCCTCTGCTCCCAATGCCTTAAGGGTAAGGCCAGTCACCATTCCCCTATCGCGACGTTTCTCAAACTAGTGGGTTGCGACCCACCAGGAGAACCAGAAGCGGTTGCCAGCCCCTTAAGGGCTGGGCGGCCGCAACGGTGCTCCCAGGATCATGGCAGCGTTCCCGGGATTGCGCCACTGCCAGTGGCAAAAGGGGCTATATTTTTCTGGACAAACCTCGAAGTGGATCGTAATTGCTGTGCAGAGCCGATCAAGAGCGTGGGGAGGTCCACGGGGGGGGGGGGGGGGTTGCAGGCCTACCCGCACCTTCCAGAGGGCTGGTGCAATGATTGTAAGTTAAAAATAGTCCTTTTTGCCTCTGGTGGCGGCACGATCCCAGAAGCACCGCTGCGATTCCAAGCGTCCTGCCACCACCGGCGCCCCGCCCCTGCAGTTACTCACAGTTCTCCCCACAGACTCACAGCCAGAGGCATCATTGGAGGGGTGGGAGGCCCACCGTCCCCGGGAGGCAAGGGAGTGCACGGGGGTTGCACATACGGAGGAGGCGGGCATTTTCGTGCTGCTTTTGTGGCGCTACGAAGGTCTCTGCAGCGGCGGCCCCGGGCGCATCTGGAGTGTGCAGAGCTGTGTGGCTTCCATTTTATCAGATCACAGTTCCGTTGCGATTGGCCGTGGACCATGCTCATGATTTTAAGAGGGAGGGACGCGGAGATGGGAATGGGAACTGCTCTCTCTGGGCTTCCAGGATACTGTACAATACCTTTTATATTTGCATAATATTGTTAGGAAGGAATAATAATTAATTTGCTAGAGTTAGGAATTCTTCCATAACAAAGAGCCAATGTAGTATACTAGATGCTGCCCCTGCTATCACCCAGTCCATAGCCTTCAAGGTAAGATTCAGGTTCACAATGTTCATATAGTGCATGGCCAAGAGGGTCCCCTGGAACCTAACCCAATTTTCCCATAGGCTCAATGATTCGGTATCTGCTAATTCGGTATCCACTAGGTCTTCCAGGAACCTAACCCTATCAGATAACGAGAACTGACTGTACCTTCATTCATATATTTAACCCTTTTGTGCCAAACTGTCTTCTGTACTTTCTTTCGCATCATACACACTACAAATTCTATGATGCGGTGTTCATCCTCCCCTTTCCGCAAATACGCAAACACAATAGTTGATCAGTGTTTCTGTTCTGCAAAGTGTCGAAAATCTGATGCTGATTATACAGCCCCAGTATGTGAAATATATATTTGCAATAACTTAGCCACCAAACTCAATAGCAGACATAAAAACTCCAGATGAGATCCATTCAAGGTGACATATTTATACATACATATGCAATTAAGAATGACAAAACAATAGGGTGACACCTAAAGATAACAGAAACTCATATCCTGATTTCTTGAGCTTGACAGGTGCCAATAATATTTCTGGAACTCCATTACCATTATCAATCAACAAGCTTAAACATGAAACTGGAAAAAAAATGGAACAAAAATTGGAACTTGGTCCAGGTTCAGCACTTCTGGGTGCCGGACAATATGTTTGCATCGTATCACACCAGTGTAGCATAAGGACTAATAAATTGAGCTGAGAAATAGAGCTTTCCTGGTTTGAATCTTGCCTCTGCCATGAACTCACCAGGGGACCATGGGTAGTCTTTCCCTCTCAGTCTTAGTTCTCCAGCTGCAATATGGAGATAACAGCACTTTCCTACCTAAGGGTTGTTGTATGGATTACATCAAAATAATGTGTTTGCAAAACGTTACATACTCAGGAAGTGCTATACAAAAAAAAATCTGTACAAATCAGATCTATCAAATTCTCTTTTGTGACAAAAACCCTTATCACAGAGGAGCCCCCTCCCACACAAAAAATCCATATCAGTAAAACACAAAGATCAAAGAATAGATCAGGGAATCTGATTAAACTCGAACAGGTAAAAGGAATATTTAAGAATGAAGCAATGTGATACTGCTGTTGCTTCATGCCAACTAGTCAGCTTCCTTCAAAACACACAATAAACCAAAGAATGTTTTTACTGGTCCTATACGCAAACATGGAATCCAATTTCAAAGGTCACATTCAAATATTAATGGACTATTTAAAAAGGTTTCTCTAGTGACATGTAAGATGAAGGAAAAACTGATCTACCAATCAATTTCTGAAACTTAACCTTTTGTAATACTGTTTTTAAAGTCTCTCTCTCTCTCTCTCTCTCTCTCTCTCTAATGATCTCCAGAAAATGGAGTGCAGGTGGAAAGCACCTAAACTTACAAACAGGAGACTAGGCAGGGAACCTTGGGGGGGGGAGGGGAGTGGCCCAAGTAGGTTCAGACAACCTCTGACCATAAAATCATCAGCTGACCACCACTCAGGGGGTCACCCCCCAGCAGCTGAAGGGAAATACAAAAGGTGTTATCTCAAAGGCCCTCATAGTTTAGTGGGGAAAGTCAGCCTGACTTTCCACAACTTTTGGTGGTTGGTTTTTTTTAAAGGGGACTCTACCTTTAGCTGAGATACATTTCTGCCTTGCCATACCCATGATCTCCTTCATGGATCATTGCCTTGTCGTGGCGAAGGGGCTTGCGTAACTCAATGAAGCCATGAGCTATGCCGTGCAGGGACACCCAAGACGGACAGGTCGTAGCAGAGAGTTCTGACTAAAAGTGATCCACTGGAGAAGGAAATGGCAACCCACTCCAGTAACCTTGCCAAGAAAATCCCATGAACAGTACCAAAAGGCTAAAAGATATGACGCCGGAAGATGAGCCCCTCAGGTTGGAAGGTGTCCAATATGCTACTGAGGAAGAGCGGAGGACTATTCCAAGTACACCCAGAAAGAGTGAAGCGGTTGGGCCAAAGCCAATAGGACGTCCAACTGTGGATGTGTCTGAGGTTGAAAGGAAAATCCAATGCTGCAAGGAGCAATACTGCTTAGGAACATGGAATGTGAGGTCTATGAATCAAGGCAAGCTGGATGTGGTCAAAAATGAGATGATAAGATTGAACATTGACATCTTGGGAATCAGCGAACTAAAATGGACGGGCATGGGCGAATTTAAGTCAGGTGACCATCATATCTACTACTGTGGGCATGAATCCCTTAGAAGAAATGGAGTAGCCCTCATAGTCAATAAAAGAGTGGGAAAGGCAGTACTGGGGTGCAACCTCAAAAACGACAGAATGATTTCAGTTCGAATCCAAGGCAATCCATTCAACGTTACAGTAATCCAAGTGTATGCCCCAACCACTGATGCCGAAGAAGATGAAGTTGACCGGTTCTATGAAGACCTACAACACCTTCTAGAACTAGCACCCAAAAAAGATGTCCTTTACATCATAGGAGACTGGAATGCTAAAGTAGGAAATCAAGAAATAAACGGAACAACAGGCAAGTTTGGCCTTGGAGCGCAAAATGAAGCAGGGCAAAGGATAACGGAGTTCTGTCAAGAGAACACGCTGGTCATAGCAAACACTCTTTTCCAACAACACAAGAGGCGACTCTACACATGGACATCACCAGATGGTCAATACCGAAACCAGATAGATTATGTGCTTTGCAGCCAAAGATGGAGAAGCTCTATACAGTCAGTAAAAACAAGACCTGGAGCTGACTGTGGCTCAGATCATGAGCTTCTTATTGCAAAATTCAGGCTTAAACTGAAGAATGCAGGGAACACCACTAGACCAGTCAGATATGACCTAAACCATATCCCTTATGAGTATACAGTGGAGGTGAAGAATAGATTTCGGGCATTAGACCTGGTAGACAGAGTGCCTGAAGAACTATGGACGGAAGTTCGTAACATTGTACAGGAGGCAGCAACGAAAACCATCCCAAAGAAAAAGAAATGCAAGAAAGCAAAGTGGCTGTCAGATGAGGCTTTACAAATAGCTGTGGAAAGAAGGAATGCAAAAAGCAAAGGTGAAAGGGAAAGATATAAACAACTGAATGCAGAGTTCCAGAGAATAGCAAGGAGAGATAAGAAGGCCTTCTTAAATGAACAATGCAAGGAAATCGAGGAAAACAACAGAATGGGGAGGACTAGAGATCTCTTCAAGAACATTGGAGATATCAAGGGAACGTTTTGTGCAAAGATGGGCATGATAAAGGACAAAAAAGGCAGAGACCTAACAGAAGCAGAAGAGATTAAGAAGAGATGGCAAGAATACACAGAAGAACTATACAAGAAAGATCTTAATGTTCCTGATGACCACGCTGGTGTGGTCACTGACCCAGAGCCGGACATCCTAGAGAGTGAAGTCAAGTGGGCCTTAGGTAGCATCACTAACAACAAAGCTAGTGGAGATGATAATATCCCAGCTGAGCTACTTAAAATCCTAAATGATGATGCTGTGAAAGTGCTGCACTCAATATGCCAACAAATTTTGAAAACTCAGCAGTGGCCAAAGGATTGGAAAAGGTCAGTTTACGTTCCAATTCCAAAGAAGGGCAGTGCCAAAGAGTGCTCAAACTATCGCACAATTGCACTCATTTCACATGCTAGCAAGGTTATGCTCAAAATCCTACAAGCTAGGCTTCAGCAGTACGTGGACCGAGAACTACCGGACGTACAAGCTGGGTTTCGAAGAGGCAGAGGAACTAGAGATCAAATTGCCAACATGCGGTGGATCATGGAGAAAGCATGAGAGTTCCAAAAAAACACCTACTTCTGCTTCATTGACTACGCAAAAGCCTTTGATTGTGTGGATCACAACAAACTGTGGCAAATTCTTAAAGAGATGGGGGTACCAGACCACCTTACCTGTCTCCTGAGAAACCTGTATGCGGGTCAAGAAGCAACAGTTCGGACCGGCCATGGAACAACCGACTGGTTCAAAATTGGGAAGGGAGTACGGCAAGGCTGTATATTGTCACCCTGCCTATTTAACTTATATGCAGAGTACATTATGAGAAATGCAGGGCTGAATGAATCGCAAGCCGGAATCAAGATTGCCGGGAGAAATATCAACAACCTCAGATATGCAGACGATACCACCCTAATGGCAGAAAGTGAAGAAGAACTAAAGAGCCTCTTGATGAGGGTGAAAGAGGAGAGTACAAAAGTTGGCTTGAAACTCAACATTAATAAAACTAAGATCATGGCATCTGGGCCCATCAATTCCTGGCAAATAGAAGGGGCAGAAATGGAAGCAGTAACAGATTTTACTTTTCTGGGCTCCAAGATCACTGCAGACGGAGACAGCAGCCATGAAATTAAAAGACGCTTACTCCTTGGAAGGAAAGCTATGGCAAACTTAGACAGCATAATAAAAAGCAGAGATATCACCATGCCAACAAAAGTTCGCATAGTCAGGGCGATGGTGTTCCCAGTAGCAATGTATGGTTGCGAGAGTTGGACCATAAGGAAGGCTGAGCGCCGAAGAATAGATGCTTTTGAACTGTGGTGCTGGAGAAGACTCCTGAGAGTCCCTTGGACTGCTAGGAGATCAAATCAGCCAATCCTAAATGAAATCAACCCTGACTGTTCCCTGGAAGGACAGATACTAAGGCTGAAACTCAAATATTTTGGCCACCTAATGCGAAGAGAGGACTCTCTGGAGAAGACTCTGATGCTGGGAAAAATTGAAGGCAAAAGGAGAAGGGGAAGGCCAAGGATGAGATGGTTAGACAGCATCACGGATGCAACGAACATGAAAATGAGCGAACTCAGGAAGATAGTGGAGGACAGGAAGGCCTGGCGGGATATGGTTCATGGGATCATGAAGGGTCGGACACGACTTAACGACTGAACAACAACATACCCATGTACCTATTCTCATTCTCCGTCCGCCATGCTTGGAGTGACCAATCTCAGGATTGCATTACAGATAGATTTTTTGGTGCGTGCCATCCAGCTTCACAACTCTATGGTGATTTTATAGACAAATATAATCCTATGCCTAAATCATTTCAAACTCATTTTTTTACCCCTGTTCTTAATTGTCGTGATGCATGTAATTGTAATATATGCTAGCGAGATCAAGTGTGTTTCTTTCCCCACTGGCATCTTCTGCCTTTTCAGTATAATGGTACATATTCTTGCAGCATCAACCATTAGTTACGCTACTGACCTATTGTTCAACCAGCCTCATTCCCCCTCCCGCCTACGACCCAAAGAAATATATGGTTATTCTTTTTTAAAAAAAACTGGAGTAGAAGAGAAAATGGGTGCAATCAAAATTGATAATAACTCTAGTTCAAATTCCCTCCACATTTCATTCAATCCATGAAACAAATAAAAACCAAGATTAGGCTGCAGAGTGTGATGAGCAACAGCACTCCCTTTCAGCTGCAGTTCTTTTTCACATGCATCCATGCATACTAATATCTTAAAATGCGATGCTGGGAGCTAGAGACAATTACTGCCAGGCATTTATAAAATGTCAGAAATATCAGAGCAACACCACGATAGTCAAATCCAAAATGTACATTTCAGCAAACCAAACATTTAGTCACATAAACCGCATATGTCAAATTTTATATACAGATCTAGACATTGTGTGCATGCACAAACACACACACACACACAACAATATTTCTATATAGGGAAGGCAGGGGGATGAAATGAAATGCATATCAAGTCTCGGAAGGGGCTATTTGCTGAACACTTATTGATTTAAAAAAAAAAAAACCAGTTCGGCTTGATAAATGCTTTACAGTCCAATCCTAACTTTGTGCTGTTCCGGCACAGTACATCAGAAGCTGTCGCAAACATGCCTTAAGGCACATTGTGACAGTGCAGGAAGTGGGCCCGCCAGCACGAAGGCCTGTGCCTCCCTGCAAGTGCTAGTGCAGGCCCTGATATGCACCAGAGCAGGTAAGCGCCCGCAAGGCAGCACAGGGGGAGGGGGCGAGATGGGTAGGGGGAGGGTGGATCGGGCCCAGGAGGGTGCAGAATTGGCGGCGCCGGCACACGCCGCATCCTATCCCCGTTCCCAGGCCTGAAACCCCGACACAAGGCAGCTCGACTTGCGCCAGCTATTCAGCAGGTGCAGATCCGAGTTACCCCATTGCCCACATATCTCAAGGAGATCTCCAGTCTGCAGTATTCCCGCACAGGATACAACACAGACACGCTGCATCAGCGTGGGATAGGATTGGTCTGCTAGTCTAACAGAATGCTAATCACATTTTTTAAAATCCTGTTTGAGAGACTATGTCATGAGAGGCTATGGCAACTAAAAAATTATGTCAATTTAGTCATAGGTTTAACATTTTTTGATCCCGAAAAGTCTCATCTTGAAAAAGTACATCATGTGCATTAAATATCTGTGAAACATCACTGGCTCTATTTTGTCTGCATACAATTTGGTTTACACATACATGTATATTACTTGATTTATCTACAATTTATTATGTACACACCTCTCATGAGTGGCAGCCGAATGGGTCAACGGACTATGAAAAGCACTGTTTCTGAGGTGATATGAAAGTATAGCTCATTCGCACATGCAAGTCATCACTGAATGCTGGCGCTCATCAGGAGATGGGAATGGATATATGAACTCGCCCTTTGTCTGGCAGAGGGATAAGCACTGCAAGCACTCCCACTGTAGGCAGATTTTCAAGCCAGATGTCAAAACTATCTGAACAGCTGTTGTACCAACATCTTGTTTACTTGACAGCCCCAACACAGATAAATATTATTGATGGATTAGTAATTTTCACTGGCTTCTTTGTGTTCCTAAGCCATTCTACATGCAGGAGACCAGCCCCCCCCCCTCCCAGAAACCACTCAGTACTCTCACAAAAATTAGATGGGTGTCAGTAATGAGCTTCAAGGTTGAATAAGACCTAAAATTGCAAAGAGCCAACTAGAAAGTTAGTAGACTATCAGTGCAATCCTGCGTAATTTTGGAGCGGCGGAGCACGTGCTCCGCCCCTCCAAAGCATCACAAATGTGCTGCAAAGCACACCTGCGACAACTCAGGAGTAAGGGTCGCCGGTGCGAAGTCCTCACTCCACTGCCCTCCGGACCCTGTGGCTGCCAATGGAGGAAACTCCTGCACCAGTCAGTGCAAGGGCAGTCAGGGGCAGCCAGAGGGGTGGCCATTGGCCGGCCCAGACTGGGAAGGGGCGGGGATATTGTCGGCGCGCTCCGCCAATATCCTATGTCCGTTCCCAGGGTGGTTCGGCCTTACACGGCCTCCCCGAATGTACGCCAGGCTGGGACCTGGCATACATCCGAGGAGGCACATACACTGCACCAACATCCCCTTTTCCCGAGGTGTGGCCTAGCAGCCCCAGAGCAGGCCACAATCCGGATAGGATACAGCGGCCGGCCCTTTAGGCCAGCCATGTATACTTACACAGGATTGCGCTGCCCGATTTGCTATAGTCATCACATTAAAAGGTTTATACCCCAAAAAAAGCCATACAGAAAAAGGTATCGAATTGAGCTGGGAGTCAAATCCTTGGTTAGCCATGAAGCCTACTAGCTCACCTTGGGCCACCCAATATTTCCAAGCCTAACCTACCACCTCACTCTGTCCACAAGGACCAAAATGGGTTGTAACACCATGTACACTACACCTGGAGATCCTCAAAGGCAAGATGCAGATATGAAAACATTATAGCTACTGCTTTCGGCTTTGCTTCCACAAACATTCCGAACTCAAACAAAGCAGCATCCCAGCTGATTACAAATCTTCATTAGCAAAGACTGGAAATAGTTCCCCCCCCCTCACACACTCCCCATTTTGCATCACATATACATTTGAAGCATTCTTCTGCTTCAAAAAGTATGAATCGCCAAGATCTGGGACATTGTGCAAGAATGTACAGTATGTGTAACTTCGACAAAATTATCCGTGCTGGGTCGCCATCCTCCATACTTCTGAGAGTCCTTCCTTCTGATCTCAGACACGGAGACAACAGTTGTGCTTACTCAGTCTGTTCATGCTCACCTACCTCTCTTTCTTCATTAGCACTGAAAAGCTCCAAGATTGAGCCCCAATACCAAAGCTGGAGTCCCAACTCAAATTAAATCTTGCTTGGACTGGAAACACTTTGGATTTCAGTGCATTTTGTGGCCTGCGAGTCAGAGGATCACATATGCACAGCAGGTGATCCCCCACCATGTTTCAACAGGAATATCAAGAGAACGTTCAATTATTTTATAGAACAGCTCAATAAGATTGCATTGCAGTGGTTTTTGTAATTCCTATAGCAAACTGCATTTGTGCAGCTAACTTCGATTCTTTTCTTTGTTTGCTGTCAATCACAAATGCACCACAATTCCCTTGCCAGAATGCAATGAGTAGCAAGATCCTGTTATTCTATAGGAGCATCAACAGAATACATGTGGGCTCCATCCAAAGAAAGTTAGATGACTAAGCACTTTGAAATAAATGAGATAGATTAATCATGAAAAACTTCAGTCCTATTCAGTGAGACTTGTGGCACAATTCTGTCTAACTTGTAGACTGGTGGAGTGCCACTCCACTAGTCTGTGGTGTCACAAATGTGCCATAAAGTTTGTGCCACCCTGGGAGTAAGCGGCACTGGCGAAGAGGCCAGCGCCATTCCCCCGCCCCAGATCCAATGGAGCATCTGCGGGGAAGATAAGTTCCCACTGGGCAGCAGTGGGCGGACCAGAGGCGTTCCAGGAGAGGGGATTGGTCACCCAGGAAGGGGGAGGGATTGGCAGCGGCTACACCAAGATCCTATTTCCCTTCCCAGGCCTGCCCGGCATTACACCGCCCGTTTGAATGTGCGCCAGCAAAATAGCTGGCATGCATTCTAGAAGACCCATCGGGGCAGCTGGGACTCTACGCAGGGTAAGGGGACAAACATCCTTACCCCAAAGAGTTCACCAGCTATGCCGGTGCTGGGTCCTATCTGGCTAGGACGCGGTGCGGGCTCTACGCCTGTGCCGCAGCCTAGCTAGACAGGATTGGGGTGCCCATCATGACTAACTTTCCATGGACGCAAAGTCAATATCAACATACTGTACCCATAATTAAATATGCCAATTGTAAGCCTCAAGAGCCCAAAAACATGGGAGCTAGAAACTGGAAAAAAAATTGCAATTGACCTAGAAAGAAAAGGTAACACTTGGAATTGCACTCTACTAGCAAAATGCAGGTGGCGCAGCGGGTTAAACCGCTGAACCATAAGCTGTCGATCAAAAGGTCGGCAGTTTGATTCCCGCAACGGGGTGAGCTCTCGTTGCCTGGCCAGCTCCTGCCAACCTAGCAGTTCCAAAGCATGTCAATGCGAGTAGATAAATAGGTACCGCTTGCGGGAAGGTAAACAGCGCTCCATGTTCCAGCCGCTTGCTACGCGCTGCGGCAAGGAGAGTCATGCCGGCCACATGACCACGGAGGCGTCTTCGGACAACGCTGGCTCTTCGGCTTTGAAATGGAGATGAGCACCACACCCTAGAGTCGGACACAACTGGACTTAATTGTCAGGGGATACCTTTACTAGCAAAATAGCCATTGTAATGATGAGGAACGATGTGTATGAAGAGCAGGTCAGTATACTGAAAAAGCCCCAGAGATCCTTTTCTTCTTTCCCAAAGGCAAAGATTCACAGGGTAGAAGACCAAAGCACCAAAAATCATGCCTGGCCCATCCCATGAAGCCAACTGAAGCAGTCAACTCAGGTAGCAGACTTTCATTCTCCTGCTCACTTTCGCTCCCTAGATTGGAAAAGGAAGAGAACATAAGAACATAAGAAGAGCCCTGCTGAATCAGGCCAAAGGCCCATCTAGTCCAGCTTCCTGTATCACACAGTGGCCCCACCAGATGCCTCAGGGAGCACACAGCCAACAAGATAACCTGTATCCTGTCACCACTCCCTTGCACCTGGCACAGAGAAAACCTACTCCTACAACCAGGAGGTTGCTTATCCCCATCATGGCTTGTAAGCTGTGATGGACTTTTCCTCCATAAATCTGTCCAATCCCCTTTTAAAGGCATCCAGGCCAGGTGCCATCACCACCTCCTGTGGCAAGGAGTTCCACAAACCAATTACACCAGAGGGGAACACAACAGAAGTGTTGGGAAGAGGAGAGTGGTGAGCTAGTATGTTGGAGGAGCAGCGAGAGGCTGGCACATCACCAGGTAAGGGGATGGCAGCATTTGGCACACCACCTCAAGTGTTGGGAGGTCTTGGGCCAATCATGCCAGAAACACATCATCTTCAAATCCTGCAATACCTGAGCTGCCTTTGGGAAGGAAGTATCCAACAAAGCGCCCGTTCTCTCCACTCCAAGGTTGTCCTCCTGGGCTAAAGAAGAGGAAAGAATGCATTCACTCCACCCCAGAAGTTGGTTGCAGGGGAGGAAGGAAATAAGGTACTGTATTTAATGCATTTGTTCCTATTCTACTCCTACCTCAGGTCTAGGGATACTGGTGGTAAAGGGGTACTGGTCGGATATGCATTGCACCTTCCCTTTCCCCCCTTCAAAGTTAGGTCCTGGGTTAGTATAGGAGGCAACAAGTCTAAGATGCATTGACTGGCTCCTTCTCTAAACTAGTTCCCCACATTTGACACATAAGCATAACTGTTCACAGTGCCACAAAGAGACAGAATGTTGGGAGGGAGATATAGACAGAGGGGCTCTTCTGATATCCTCCCCTGCAATTTAGTACCTCAAAATAGCGATTCCACAATCTATGCCGACACGGAGAGGAGTATTTCATTTTATTCATGAAGATGAAAATGTTTCTGCTTAATTTTTTTTTTTAAAAAAAATCTGGTATTAGGAGCTGAGAGATTTTTGGAAAGACATTTGCCCACCTCTCAGTGTCACATCTGGTAGATGCAGATGGCATTAATAACACAATTTTCCAACAAATCATGTGCCAGAATTAAAGCACACAAGTGTTTACACTTGGTGTCAGAGACACTTGCTCCTTGCCAGTTCTCGTACACCATCTTGGTATATGACATGACATCTGACAGTGCCATTTAAAACATTCAATAAAGAGGAGAAAGATTTTTTTAAAGATATATAGCCTACTACACAATTTATTAATAGGGAGATAATGTTTTAGGCATAATTAATTGGAGGCTACTTGGTTGCTGCATCAGGAACCACTTTGAGTAGACAAGCTCCTTCCCTTATCACTGCTACTGCAATGAGGTTATTTTGAATGTATTACTTCAAAGCTCTGGCACCTTGCAATATTCTTGCATGCTTTCTTCTTAATGCTGAAAAATTGCATTCAATACTAATGAGCGCTACTCAGTAATAAACTGGCCTTTTCATTTTTTGTATTTTGAGCATTTTTTCAAAAACAAGTAGAATTTAAGGGAGCAGGTTTAAAACCACCCATACTGTCCTCTTATATTTGTTAAAGTATTGGCCAAAAAACCAAGGTTACCCAATTTATTGGGTATGGTCAGAAAACAAAAAGCCAAACAATGTTGATAAATGTGAAGTTTGAGACATTTCAGAACAAAAATTGTTTTAAAACCCTCAGATGGTGAATCTTTAGATACTAAAAAGTCACATTATTATTCTTTACACATGCATTCCAATGCCAAAAACACTCATTGTATAATACAAGACTTATTATCATTATTATCATTATTATCAGTAGTAGTAGTAGTAGTAGTAGTAGTAGTAGATGTAGATTTTGTTTATTCTGAAAGTGTTTATTAATAAAGCTACCAGTTTGGTTCTAGATTTTCCAAATGAACCGTATCATTTTTTCTTTCTTTTGATTTCCTCTTGGAGGAGGGAACCTTTGAGTTGTGTGTGGGGGGGGGGGGGGTCACACACATATGTCCTATATATTATATGCACCGTCTGATGTAAAACTGGAAGTATGTCATAATACGTTATGCTATTAATGAGAAGGAAAAGGGAACTGTCTTAGGGGATTAAAAACCAGGCACCTGTAACAATATCTTAAATACACAATAGCCAATCTCTATATCGGATGGGGGGGCATATTTAGATCTACAAAAATGCTCTCTATTCACTCCCAATACCAATTGTTGTCTAATCATCTCCCCCTTCATTGTATTTAGCTTTAGCCTTTCCTTGCAGGGAAGGTGTGCCAGCTCCCTGATCATTTTGGTTACACTTTTCTGTTCCAATGCTGTGGTATCATTTTTGAGAAGGAGCAACCAGAACTACGTAAGAACATAACATAAGAACATAAGAAGAGCCCTGCTGGATCAGGCCAAAGGCCTATCTAGTCCAGCTTCCTGTATCACACAGTGGCCCCACCAGATGCCTCAGGGAGCACACAAGACAACAAGATACTTGTATCCTGTCGCCACTCCCTTCCACCTGGCACAAAGAAAACCTACTCCTACAACCAGGAGGTTGCTTATCCCCATACATACAATACTCCCAAAGCATACTACAGTTTTATATCAAGGTATTATAACACTGGCAGGTTATTTTCAATTCCATTCCAAATAATTCCCAATTTGGACTTGTCATTTTGACCAGTGTTGATGTTTTCAGTTTGGGTGTTTTAGCCTACCACTAAATCCAGCGAGAAACTCAAGTCAGGTACAAGGTGTCAGGTGTCAATACAACTGGGATTGAACCTGCACAAGAAATGAACTCTGGGAAGTCTTAGAATTACCCTAGTTGCAAGAGCCTATTGACTTCAAAAACAAATCATCACCTCAAACATAAGACAAACACATAAATACAATGCTAGAGGCTAATATGCAATCACTATGGTTGATATTTGCAACAGGTTCGAAACCTATAGGTAGGGCTGTGACAGCCACACGATCTTCCATGCAACAGGCACCATATTTTTCGCCCTTGCAAATAAGAAAGGGCCATAAAGGGGGGGGGGGAGCAGCTGCTCACAGAGTTCCCTGTGTATATTAGAGCCTCGACTTCTGACCACAGACTTGGGCAGGTTCTGATTGGTCGGTCGGCCTCTCACACACCCCAATGACCGAGATAGGGCTTATAAAATTATGCATGGTGTGCAGACTGCTTGGAATGAAAGCTATGGCAAACTTAAACAGCATAATAAAAAACAGAGACATCACCATGCCAACAAAAGTTCGTATAGTCAGGGCGATGGTGTTCCCAGTAGCAATGTATGGTTGCGAGAGTTGGACCATAAGGAAGGCTGAGCGCCGAAGAATAGATGCTTTTGAACTGTGGTGCTGGAGAAGACTCCTGAGAGTCCCTTGGACTGCTAGGAGATCAAATCAGTCAATCCTAAATGAAATCAACCCTGACTGTTCCCTGGAAGGACAGGTACTAAAGCTGAAACTCAAATATTTTGGCCACCTAATGCGAAGAGAGGACTCTCTGGAGAAGACTCTGATGCTGGGAAAAATTGAAGGCAAAAGGAGAAGGGGAAGGCAAAGGATGAGATGGTTAGACAGCATCACCGATGCAACGAACATGAAAATGAGCGAACTCAGGAAGATAGTGGAGGACAGGAAGGCCTGGCGGGATATGGTTCATAGGATCACGAAGGGTTGGACACGACTTAACGACTGAACAACAACAACAACGGTGTGCAGAAAGTGGGTAGAGGGAAGTTCGTCTCCCTATATCACAACACTAGAACAAGGAACATCCAATAAAATTGATTGGCAGAATATCCAGGTCAGAGGAAAGCAACAACTTCTTCACACAGGACATAATTAATCTATGGAATTTGCTACCACAAGCTACAGCAATAGTCACGTGTAAAAGGAATTACACAGATTCATGGAGGAGGACAGTCTATCAATGGCTACTAGTCACGATGGCTATATACCAGTGGTTCTCAGAGTTCTCCCATATTTGCAAGGGTGGGGCCAGCAGCAGCAGTGATCCCGGGGATCGCAGCCGGCGCCAGGAAAAACACCCCCCCAAACGCTGGGTTTTGCCTTACCGAGGCTTGGGGGGGGGCTTCGGGGAGGTCTGTGCTTTTCGGGCACTTTTGCAGCAGCGGCAGCAATCCCCAGGACTGCTGCCACAGCCATGCTGTCCCCGCCCCTTAAGCCATGCTGTCACGACCCACCACTTTGAGAACCACTGCTATATACTACTTTCAGTTTCAGAGGCAGTCTGCATCTGAATACCAACAGGAGAGGGGTATGCGTTCTATTCCTGCTTGTGCACTTCCCAGAGCCATCCAAATGGTTACTACGAAAAAAAAAAAAAAGCTGTCTGCTGGTCTAGGTGGGCAGGGCTGATCTTATGTTCTTACTTTGGCATGATATGATCCCACACTGCAGGAGCACACCTGTAGTAACATGACCAAATGGGAAGAGCCTTTCCCACTCTCACATTTCCAGTGGTGTGCCAACTGCATGGGAAAGACCCACATAAGTGGCTCTGTTCCCATGGCCACTTGATTAACATACATGGTCCTGCAGAATGGAAACAGGAGCAAACACCCCCTCCATGGTTTCCTGAGGGCCCTCTGCCCTGCCTCCCCTGCGGGCAGGCGTGCGCCCCCCCCCCCAGCTCTTATTTTTCTTTCAGCAACCTTTGTTTCTTCCTTAAAAACAAACAGAGAAGCAGCCTCCATTGCAGGCAAGTAGAACGAGACTAAGTCCTAGAGAGGCTCTGCAAGGTTTCTGTTAACCTTGCAGAGCCTCTAGTAGTCTCATTCTACTTGCCTGCAATAAGCAGCCAGAGGCTGCTTCTCCTGTTTAAGGAAGAAACAAAGCTTACTGGAGAAAAAGCTTACTGGAGAAAAAGTAACAGCCGGGGGGGGGGGTGTCCCCACGATTCATGGATAACTGAAGCCATGGATAGTGCATCCGTGGATATGGGGGCCCACCTGTACATGTGCAAAGGATGCCTCTGAAAGCAGCTATTATATAATACTTACAAATTTGTATCATCTCAAGAATATGAAGTATTTATTGGCTCTGTGTGCATAGTTTTAGCAAGTGAGTTTGTGAAGAAGCATAGAGTGTTAAAAAGCTAAAAAGTAAATTGATGCTTAATCATTAATTTGAATATTTGAGAATGTGCCTAGGTTTATATTCTAATCTAAAACATATCTGGAAGATATTGTGCTACATACAGTAATCAACATTATACACATGCTTTAAATTAAATTACACAGCCTGCATACTAAAAGGATGTTCATCCTAATTTTCTGCCCCATTATGGGGCACTCAAGGTGAATCAGAATAGACCATAATGGTCTCAGCATAGCCATAAAAACCACAACAAAAACATGTCAAAATACCATACAATGGACATAGCAGATGAAAAATACACCATCCAGAACTAGACAAAATTTCAAGAGTCCAGGAACATAATTCCAGACACTCAGCAAGTCAAAGGCCTGCCAGAACGAAGGTCTTCAAATGCGACCAGAGTGTCAACAAGGAGCAGACTAACAAGATCCGTCAGGGAACAACATTCCAAAGTTAGGGCACAGCAATGAAAAAGGCCATCATGTCTTGCGTTCTTCTCAAATGAGCCCCAGAAATTGGTGGAACATGCAACAGGGCCTCTCTCAATGATCTCGGAGAAAGGGCTGGTTCATATGGAAGGAGGCAGTTCTTCATTCACCCAGGTCCTCAGCTGTCTGGGGTTTTAAAAGAAACAACTAGTAGCGCTTTGAGCTGGCACAGATACAAACCAATAGTCAATGTAAACAGTACAATAAAGAGGTCACACGTAATCCCAGTAACTAGCCCAGATAACAGCCTAGCAGCAGCATTTGAAATTTCCAGACACTGTTCAAAGCCTGAGGCAGCCCAGAGTACATCATATTAAAGCAACCTAGATCTAACTAATGCATGTGTGGCTGCACCCAAGTCTATGGCCAACCCGTCAAAACTATGCAAATTCTGTAAATGCAAATTAAAAAACATGTGAATAGCTTTGATTATGTAGCACAATATCTAAGAATACCGTAGTTACGGTAGTAGTTTTGGAACCTTTAGCTGGACAGTGACTGGCAGACAAATGACCCTTTATCTTATTCAAAATGTAAAAGAACACGTCACCAAAACTCTAGAAGCCCAGTAGTGTGCTAAGTTTACCTAACCAACACAGAATACTTAATTTACAAGAACAAGAAAAGTGTGACACTAGTGATTGCAAAAAAGGAATGCAAAGGTATTATTTGGCTAAATTTAAACTTTCACAGGCTCTTGGACTGTTCCAGCATCACTTCAAAGACCAACTTTCAAGAAGAACTGTATGGGTCACAAAACTTAGACATAAATCCTATTACTGGTATGGTGCAGTCTGTCTTAATCTTTTCAGACCCAGCTATAATTATTACCTAATGTACCGAATCCAATTCACAGACCACTCCACACTACAGGACAGCTTTTGCCTGCCATGCTAATTGCAACTGGATGCCAGGATGGTGTAGTGGTTTGGGAGTCGGACTTAGACCTGGAAGATCCAGGTTCAAATCCCCGCTCAGCCACGAAGCTTCCTGGGTGACCTTGGGCCAGTCACTATCTCTCAGACCCACCTACCTCACAGGGTTGTTGTGAGGACAAAAAGGAGGGGAGGAAATATGTACACCACTCTGAGCTCTTTGGAGGAAGGGCGGTATAAAAAAGTGAAAAATAAATAAATACACTGTTAATGATTAAAAGTTAATATGTAGATCAAAGACAAAAGCAGTCGTTTAGGAAGGAGATCTCATTTCTAGAATGTGTCCTGCTGCACCGTGCAACATGCAGCCTCAGTGCCATTTTCCCAACCACCTGCAGGTTTACTGGCCAATTGCCATTACCACCACTGAGATCTCTACTCTAGCCCCGACATCTATTTTTCCAGTGGCCATGACGTTTTAAAGTGACTCTACCATGAATTCAGAAAGCTGACACTATTGAACAGTAGGAGATTCCGGCTGATGGACACAGAATCATAAGGATCTGGAGGAACCAAAAAGGTATCTCGTCTGCTGCAAGCCCACCCCAAAGCCACCCTGCACAAGCCAGGTCACAGAGTGCCTCAGGACATTAGTTCTTACACCCAGATCATTTACAAGGGTCTAGTACTGGCCTTCTTAAATGAACAATGCAAGGAAATCGAGGAAAACAACAGAATGGGGAGGACTAGAGATCTCTTCAAGAAAATTGGAGATATCAAGGGAACGTTTTGTGCAAAGATGGGCATGATAAAGGACAAAAAAGGCAAGGACCTAACAGAAGCAGACGAGATTAAGAAGAGATGGCAAGAATACACAGAAGAACTATACAAGAAAGATCTTAATGTTCATGATGACCACGCTGGTGTGGTCACTGACCCAGAGCCGGACATCCTAGAGAGTGAAGTCAAGTGGGCCTTAGGTAGCATCACTAACAACAAAGCTAGTGGAGATGATAATATCCCAGCTGAGCTACTTAAAATCCTAAATGATGATGCTGTGAAAGTGCTGCACTCAATATGCCAACAAATTTGGAAAACTCAGCAGTGGCCAAAGGATTGGAAAAGGTCAGTTTACGTTCCAATTCCAAAGAAGGGCAGTGCCAAAGAGTGTTCAAACTACCGTACAATTGCACTCATTTCACATGCTAGCAAGGTTATGCTCAAAATCCTACAAGCTAGGCTTCAGCAGTACGTGGACCGAGAACTACCGGACGTACAAGCTGGGTTTCGAAGAGGCAGAGGAACTAGAGATCAAATTGCCAACATGCGGTGGATCATGGAGAAAGCACGAGAGTTCCAAAAAAACACCTACTTCTGCTTCATTGACTACGCAAAAGCCTTTGATTGTGTGGATCACAACAAACTGTGGCAAATTCTTAAAGAGATGGGGGTACCAGACCACCTTACCTGTCTCCTGAGAAACCTGTATGCGGGTCAAGAAGCAACAGTTCGAATCGGCCATGGAACAACTGATTGGTTCAAAATTGGGAAGGGAGTACGGCAAGGCTGTATATTGTCACCCTGCTTATTTAACTTATATGCAGAGTACATTATGAGAAATGCAGGGCTGAATGAATCACAAGCCGGAATCAAGATTGCCGGGAGAAATATCAACAACCTCAGATATGCAGACGATACCACCCTAATGGCAGAAAGTGAAGAAGAACTAAAGAGCCTCTTGATGAGAGTGAAAGAGGAGAGTGCAAAAGTTGGCTTGAAACTCAACATTAATAAAACTAAGATCATGGCATCGGGTCCCATCAATTCTTGGCAAATAGAAGGGGCAGAAATGGAAGCAGTAACAGATTTTACTTTTCTGGGTTCCAAGATCACTGCAGACGGAGACAGCAGCCATGAAATTAAAAGACGCTTACTCCTTGGAAGGAAAGCTATGGCAAACTTAGACAGCATAATAAAAAGCAGAGATATCACCATGCCAACAAAAGTTCGTATAGTCAGGGCGATGGTGTTCCCAGTAGCAATGTATGGTTGCGAGAGTTGGACCATAAGGAAGGCTGAGCGCCGAAGAATAGATGCTTTTGAACTGTGGTGCTGGAGAAGACTCCTGAGAGTCCCTTGGACTGCTAGGAGATCAAATCAGTCAATTCTAAATGAAATCAAGCCTGACTGTTCCCTGGAAGGACAGGTACTAAGGCTGAAACTCAAATATTTTGGCCACCTAAAGCGAAGAGAGGACTCTCTGGAGAAGACTCTGATGCTGGGAAAGATTGAAGGCAAAAGGAGAAGGGGAAGGCCAAGGATGAGATGGTTAGACAGCATCACCGATGCAACAAACATGAAAATGAGCGAACTCAGGAAGATAGTGGAGGACAGGAAGGCCTGGCGGGATATGGTTCATGGGATCACGAAGGGTCGGACACGACTTAACGACTGAACAACAACAGTACTTCAGTAAATACACGCTGCATCCATCTACAAAGTATTAGTTATGTATCCATAAGAGTCAATCAATATTCCTCATACAAAATCGACTGCCAACCAAAAGCAGAGACCACACAATTATATGGGTTGACAAGAAGTAAAATCATCAATAACTTCACAAGTGGGATAACCTCTAAAACAGATCAAAGATAGCAGACATTCGAATGATTTCTGTTTGAAAATGTATCCATGTGAGATACTCCTACAGTTCTCACTCTTGTCCCAAAGCTGGGATTTAAACCTAGCATTCCACACCTATGTCCAAAATTCTTCCCACTGAATCACACTCACTATCTTACTGCTTCAGCTGTTCCGACCCAAACCAAAGTCTCAAATGACAGATGGGGACTAGAATGTCAAAAGAGGAAGGTTTAAAAAAAAAAAAAAAGACAATTCACAACATGTGCTTGTAATCATACAACTTCTTCTACTGGGTTTTTACAATCTTTCTGGCATAATTTTCCCTGCAGCCACTGTATGTCTTCTATCAGCCTCTTTATTACAGAAACAATTATGCTTTTAACTGCTGCTGTTACATTTGGATAAGGTTTGACAGATGAAAAGCTGTTAAATTAGAGATCCCTGGTGCTCCTTTCATAACAACTCACCGAAGAACCTGTTAGTTGCAACTCTGAGGGCTTCTCTTCCTACAGTGATTGACTGACGGGCAGCCTGATCCTGCCTAGGATGCGGCCTAGGATGCGGCACGACCAGGGCTCACCTCAGGGTAAGCCTCAGAGGCCCAAATGTGTGTCAGCTCTTTTAGCTGGTGCATGTCTAGGGAGGCCATGAAAGGCCAGCCCGGGAAAGGGACGGGGATATCAGCGCAGCCTGGCGCAGATATCCTCGCCCCCTCCCAGGCCAGGCCGGCCAATGGTCCCCTGCCACACCGACATGCCCTCCCCACGCCCTCCTGCTGACCGGCGCAGGGCTTAACTTTGTCTGGCGGCACAGGTCATGGAGGATGGCCTCTAGTAAGCAGCGCCGGCACCGCTTACTGTCCGAGAGCCACAAATGTGCCATAAGGCACTTTCTCAACACCCAAGGCTGGCGGAGTATGCTCCACCGGCCTATATATAGGCAGCATTGCACCCTTAATTAGGAAATCAAATTAGTAATAGCCTAAAACCTAGTCAAACCTAGTCAAAACCAGCTATTACCAGCACTTTCTCTACAACTGCAGTAATTTTATGGGAAATTGCCAGCCATGGTGCTGCCAGATGGAGTCAACAAGTAACACTGCTTAAAATAAACGTGTTTCTTTACTGCATTATGATAATGGGATTGTTGTGCCTTTTTAATGATTGTCCAAAACCAAACAAACTCTGATCAAAAATTTTTGATCCAAAAAAACTCCATTTTTTCTAATTTGACAAACAAGTGCAATCTTGTTACATGCGGGTGCAAGTTAAATCTTATCTTGCAGAAGTTCTGTTTACGATTAGACACTAAAAGGCAACATTTCAAACTAATTGTCTGCTAAGTATAACAATTTTATGCTGCTATGTAATCACTCTCTCTTTCTTCAAGAGATATTTCCCAAGTGCTCATATAGTCACCGGTTGACTTTTAAGTCCTTTTCAGCTTACAAGGCCATTTGGATGATTTGTTGCACTTGAGATGATGAATGAATAGCCCCATACGAAGATACTTAAACACTTTTCAAACTTATTTCAAATATCATATATTAAAAAAATCAACAGATGATGGAGAAAAGTTTCTATAGTACTTTTTAAGCTCATTAAGTATTTTCTAATTCTTATTCATCCTCACAGTTCTGGGAGGGAGTTTTATGTTATGAGACTTGTCCAAGGCCATCCACAACCACACCTGGCAATCAGCTTACAACACAATATGCACTTGTTGCCCCTTTACTGAACATAGTGCAGATGAATCACAGGATCAAAGAATGTTAAGAGTTGGAAAGGGACTTTGAAGGTCATCTAATTCAACCCCCTTTGGCTGAAATAAACGACTGACGGACATGAGCAGACATACAAGCAGATGAACACAGCTCAAACTATTCTTCACATAACCATCTCTGATAGGAACATGATGATTAAAGCCGGAGCTACACTGTTCGCGTTCTCGTTGCGTTCGCGTTCCGTGTGCGTCCGGTGTCCCGCCCCCAGGTCAAACAACGGCTCTGATTGGCTGGACGTAGCGCAGACGCAGCAAAAGTCGACTCCAGCTCGACTTTTGCTGCGCCTGCTCTACGTCCGGCCAATCAGAGCCGTTGTTTGACCTGGGGGCGGGACACCGGACGCACACGGAACGCGAACGCAATGTGGATGCGAACAGTGTAGCTCTGGCCTAAGAAGGCCAAGACAGAAGTTCTTGTCCACTTAAATATGTCAGGATAACACACACTGTATTGCAGACCTAATCTACTTTCATCTCACTCTGTGGTTCGCATTCACACATGCAGGCTTCCTTCATTGCAAATATTAGCTGCAGCCTGCAGGCACTTGCACAACAAGACTCTTTGGCAACTTGCATTTCATTCATTCGTCATCATTTCCCATACATCCCACACATACAGCAAAAACACACTAAAAAGTTCAGACACATCCTGAAAAAATGTATTTAAACTAAGGTTGTTTAGGCCACAATCCTATGCATACTTACAGAGTAAGCCTCACCTGAAATCTGTGGTATATACTTCCAAGTAAACCTACGTAGGACTACACTGTTGGGTTGCAATCCTACATGCACTTACTAGGGAGTAAATCTAACTGAACTGTGGGAATTACTTTTGAGCAAATAAGCCTAGGATTGCACTTCGGTCCAACTCTTCATCTTAAAGCAGAACCATACAACCCTCACACATGAACCCAAACAACTGAGATACGTGTGTACCACAAGCAACACATGGGCATCACAATCAGGGTACATAGAGCAAATTGCTCCATATGGCTCAAGTAAACATGCCAAACAGTCCCTGCTGTCAGTACAGTATTCAAATTTCCAAGTGCTGGGGCTGGGGGACCAAAATAGAAGTAGCAGCCTGTCCCTAAATACTTGAACATTGGACAAAGTGGCATGTACAGAAAAGCCACAAATTCTCCCATCTGGCTCTGCTTTGGCCATGTGAGCAGCCAAAAAGGTAGACTGCTAACCATGAACTCACAGACCTCTTACAGCTTGTTGGAATCACACTTTGATTTACGACAGACTTTACAGTGCATAAAAACCCACAAAACAATTTGTTTTTCACATTCGTATCCTGCTCTTCAGTGAAAGCTCTAGCACAGTGGTGGCCAACCTTTCAACATGAATGCTGGCCCTTTAAATGGCTGAATTAGGTGAGGGCATTTCAGCAGGTGCTTTAGCAGCACCATCAGCAATTACAGCTGCCAAGATTCTGTCTTCTGCACAACTCTTAAGAACTCAGAGGCCCTAGTGGTGGAAGGTTGGCCACCCCTGCTCTAGCACTACAGGCCGAAGAGTATGTGTCCCATCTCCCCAATTAAAGGTGGAGGGAGAAAAATACCATTGGCTTGTTTTGTTTTTCAAACTTCTCTTTAGATCAAACTCAGGAAGCAGGTTGAGGCAGTGGCGTTCCTGCGGTAGGGGCTCAACAGTAAGTCGCGCCCCGACCTTCTACCGCGTTCACGAACCGGAGCGAGGAGGCCCCACCCCCTCGCCGTCAGAGCCATTCCGCGCAGCAAAGCCGAACGGGCAGGACCCTGCGTTCGGATTCGCTGCGCGGAATGGCTCTGACGGCGAGGGGGCGGGGCCTCCTTGCTCCGGTTCGTGAACGTGGTAGAAGGTCGGGGCGCGACTTACTGTTGAGCCCCTACCGCAGGAACGCCACTGGGTTGAGGTCTGCCAATCAAGCCAGGTAATGACTGCAGTTACCTTGCTTCTCTTTGAAATACAGCTAAACATAGGCTTACCAGATTTCTTCCCGGGACAGAGTGTAGCCCTTTAGGAAAAGGAATGTGGGCAGGTGTAGCTTGTTAAACATTAGAACACAATTCTAGGCATGTCTACTCAGAAGCAAGCCCCATTGTGCTCTAAGGAGGGGGCTCAAAACGTTTTTGTTTCATCTGGCGTTTGGGTGATGGGTTGTTGTCTGTCCCCAGTGCCTCGGTATGTTCTGCCTTGCTGTTTTTTTCTGCCCTGCATTGTCACTCCCCCAGTGGATTTTATTGTTTTTTAATTGACTTTATGTATTTTAACTTGTTGTAAGCCGCCTTGGGCATTTGCCTCGGCATAGGAAAAGGAGGGGTATAAATTTCTTAAATAAATAAATAAAATAAATAAAGGGCTACACTCTGTCCCAGGAAGAAATCTGGTAAGCCTAGCTAAACATCTCCCGTTGCACAGATGATGGGCCAGTTACCCCTCAGTCCAACCCCTGCAGTTTTTCCTAGGTCACTCGTTCATCCTCGTCTTCCTGAAAAGGCAAATACCTTTGGGGCTTAACAAGCCCATCAAGTGCAGTGGGAGGGGTCTTGTCTGGTCAAATTTCAAAAAGAAATGAAGAACTGCATATGAGGCTTGTCTGGGCCTAGCTGAGTTTTTGGATCCTTAGGACCTGCCAGACCTAAACTTCCACCTAGAGATGAAAGACAAGATCATTTTCCCAACTGTAAGTGTTTCAGTTAATTAGACTCTGTAATTCAAATCAGTGTCTGAAGATAGGTGGTTAAAATTTAGGCTTATCTTCGTCCCGGAATCGAGCCTGGCTTCGGCCTAGAGCGGACCCGAGCTGCTCCCAAGTGTGTACAGTGGCTGCCCAATGGGCTTCCAGCACTTCCGGTCGATGACGCAACCAAAGCCGGAACCCCATTGGGCAGCCACGGTGCACCTTTGGGAACGGCTCAGGTCTGCTCTAGGCCGAAGCCAGGCTCAATTCCGGGACGATGGTAAGCCTATTAAAATTGGTTGCACCAAATTTCACTTGAAGGGGTAGTGGCTTGACAGATTACTTTGACATTTTGGAAAAATGGCAGGAGTATACAGTGGGGATGAGAACACCTCCCCGATTGCTAACAACAAGACTTGTTGCAGTCTCTCAAGGATATTACTGCATTACCCGGGTCCTGTGAGTCTGAGGAACTTGCCAGTGAAGTCCTAAAATGAGAAGTGGGTCTCTCATCTACTGACTGCTGACTTATTTCCTCCCAACCTGGAAGATGTTTTCTCTAACCCCAGACATATGGAAAGGCTAGTTTTGATTACTCAAAGGGAGAGGTACTCTGCATATGGTAGAGGTTATTACTGCACACTTCCAGAACTGACCCAAACCTCTCAAAATAGGTTCTGCTGCTAAGCTCTGGTAGGCCCTGCCTTAAATTAAACTCTTATCTTTGTCCATGTGGTTGAAATAATTGGTTCTTTCCATTTTAGGGATAGAAGCATTTGGGTTTTGGTAGGTTTAACTTGGGTTTCTGAAAAAACTGCATCTAACCAGAAGCAAGTGATCCCTGATGTTCTAAAAAACATCAATGAAACTGTAGTTTTGGTTTGGGGCAATGTGGGTGTGTGCGATTCTAAAAAAAGGGAGGAAATTTTCTAATAAGAGGTGCTGACTTGCCATTTTGTCTGCAAGTTCCTTTCCTATGAAAGCTACCGTATTTTTCACACTATAAGACGCACTTTTCCCCAAAAAACATAGGGGGGGAAGTGTGCATCCTATGGTGCGAAGCCTGGGCCTGGGGGCGCTTCGGGGAGGCCTGTGGGGGCTTCAGGGAGGCCTGCGCGAGCCCCCACAGGCCTCCCCGATCTTCAGTTCGGCTGAAAACAGCAATTTTCGGCCATTTCCGGAAATGGCCGAAAATCGCTATTTTCGGCCGAAGTAAACATCGGAGAGGCCTGCAAGAGGCTCGCGCAGGCCTGCGCGAGCGTCTGCAGGCCTCCCCGATGTTCACTTTGGGAAAAAACAGCGATTTTCGGCCATTTCCGGAAATGGCCAAAAATCGCTGTTTTCGGCCGAGGTGAACACCAGGGAGGCCTGCAGAGGCTCGCGCAGGCCTCCCCGAAGCCGCCACAGGCCTCACCGAAGCGTCCCCAAGCCCAGGTAAGAAAAAAACTTTTTTTCTGTATTTTATGCTCCATAGGATGCATGCGTCCTATGGACCGATGTGTCCTATGGAGCATAAAATACGGTATATGCAGGTGTAGAGAATAGTAGTTGTTTCTCAGTGGGAAAAGCCCAGAACATTCTCCACATTTTAAAAGGCAGTGTCCTTTTATTAGTGCTATACAAGCCTGAGTGTGAGGAAGGGAGAGGTTTAAAAACTGAAGCTTCGCCAACTCTAAAGGTCACAAGTCACCACACTGCTGCTTTTCCTCCAAGGAGCGCAGGACAGTGTACAACATCGTAATGAAGTCGATTGTTCTGAAATGTAATGAGATGTACAAGAATGCCTACCGAGTTTCAAAACCAAACAGAAAGCTGAAACTGGGTTTCCTGCATCCAAACTCAAACAGTCTTGCCTAAGCAGACCATTCTCTTGCTACTTGCTAAGAAGCAAGCCACTGAAACTAGTGGAACTAACCTATGAGTAAACACTTAGGATTGAGTTGTAAGGCTACATCTGGTCCTGCTGTGTGGATTAATCATGATACACTGAAAATAGGAGGATGCAAGTAATTAAGCACAGCTAATTGAAGTTTAGCTGTTCCTTCCTAGATGCATTTAATTATTGTCTCTTTTGGTTCTAATTATTTTCTAAGTTGCCAGAAGATTCTCTCCATTCAAGCTTAATCAGGTTAAGCTTGCAATTGCTGTTTGTGACGTGGGATTTTAAAAGGCATGCATATGAACGCTTCCCTGTAGCAACAGCACAACCATATCTTAACCACAAACAGATAGGAGGTTGCATGATGGTCCTGCAAGATGTACAGGTTATGGGCCATCATTTCTAACTGATAAAAAGTGAAGCAAACTAGGCTCATCATGAAGCAGTCCCAGGAAGCACATGACTACAATGCTGTGGAATCTGCACTGGGTTCCTGCAGCATTTCAGACACAAGTTAAACTCTTGGGCTTAATCACTGCCCAGAGCACTGCAGGACCTGCAGCTAGACAAGCAGTTTTATCACATGATCTGCTACAAAGAGTTCCACAAGGAACCTGTCGTACACATCCCATTCACTGTCACCATGCAGAACGTCTTGGACATACCCTGTTTCCCCAAAAATAAGACCGGGTCTTATATTACCAAAACAACAACAACACGGTAGGTCGTATTTTCAGGGGAGGTCTTATATTTATGAATGCCAGCAAAAATCACGCAAAAATGACGGTAGATCTTACTTTCGGGAGAGGTTTTATTTTCAGGAAAACAGGGTATGTATGAAGCTGCCCGATACAGAGTCAAACTGATTATGATGATAACCAGTATTTATATACCGCATTTTCTTGGTCATTGGATTTCTCCTCTGACTTTAATTCAAAGCCGGTGTACATAGGCAGGATAACTAAACCCCCAAAGGCAGTGGTTCCCAAACTGTGTGGCGACGCCTTAGGACGTCACGGCACAGTCGAAGGGGCGTCATGAGATGTCCCCAGTAGCTCCTCCTACCTGTTCTCCTGGGCACTACCATCTTGGATCTCGTGAGATTTCACAAGATCCAAGATAGCGGCGCCCAGGAGAACAGGTATGAGGAGCTACCAGGGGCGTTGTGAGCCAGGAAGAAGAGGCTGAGGGGCGTCGTGAGGCAAAAAAGTTTGGGAACCACTGCCCAAAAGGGGTTTTTACAATAATGCAAATGTTCTAGTCTTGCACAGAACCCTTCATTCCAGGTTTTTTTCCTTCACAGTCTGGCCTCTCTCTGGCATTCGTCTCCCACGCTTCGACTGATGGCAACCCTGATTCCCACTCAGAGTGATCTATCCAGGTCTGTACTGTCTACATTTGCCAGCAGTCTGTGTCCAAGGTTTTAGAAAAGGATCTTTCCCAGCCCTACCTGGCGATGTCAGGAACTGGAGTTGGGACAGTCTGCATTCAAGGCATGAAGTCTATCCTTGAGCTATGGCCCCTGTGTCTTTATTACAAAAGCTTGTCCATCGTTCGAGACACTTCTGCACTATTGGGCTAGGCCAAAGTTTTGCTCTTTTGCATCTCCAGGTCATTCTCCCCTTCTTTACCCTGCTATACAACATCCACGGAGACACTCTTAACATGCATTTATCAGTTAACGACCTCAACTGTTGTCTGTTTTTCTGTTAGCAGAAGCTCAATCTGAGTAGTTTTATGATCCTGGAACCTGGTTCCTTTACCATCCTGTCTCAAATCCTATCCCACCTCCCCACTTCCCGCTTTATCACCAAACTGATCAATGTTCTCAGGACATGATGAGTACAGCTGCACAAACATAATATTTACTAAGAGAAACGACATTTAAAATAAAAACAAGCCTGCAATTCAGGGAGGAGGAAACCCATATGCAAGGGAAATGTGTGAAATTTAGTATCTGATTGGTGAGAGTTATTTATTTACTGAGTATATTTATAAACTGTCTTGCAGCCATAACAGTTCCCAAGGCAGTTTCCAATAAACACAAATTAAACAAATTCACCATTTTAAAAATCTAAAAATAGAACTGAAAGACCATTGGCAAAAAGATTGCAAGTGAAATAAAATGTGACAAGTGTGGGTGAATCCTAGGCGGTTGGTGCTGCCCCCTCTCTTACAACCTATGTCATTACACAAGACTGACCCAAAAGCCCTCTGCATAAGCCCAGGCATGCCCCAGTCTGTATGGAAGGAGAGAATTGGATGTCTAGTAATCCATCCTGAGTCTTGAGAACAAAATCCAAGTGAGTCAATACAAACAGTAGTGGAGTCAGCGGTGGGGCAGTGAGCCCCCGGGCAGCAGGCGGGGGCGAAAAACGTGTCACCGCCACGTTCAAAAACCAGCCACACAGCTTGCCTGATTGGCCCACATGCCCGCTCGGGCTACTAGGAGTTGTATTCAACTAAAAAAACGCCACGGGGGCGTTTCTCGCCACAACGCAGCAGGGGTGGGGACGCCACCGGCAGGGACGGGGCTTGTGCCGGTACGCGCAGGGGGTTATGTTCAATGGGGCTTACTCCCAGGAAAGTTAGCATAGGATTGCAGCCTTAGACAGGATTGCACCGCAAGACATTAGTAGCAGACAACTTATTTCAAGTTGAAGATAGTTCATGAATTTAGCAACAGAATACATGTCCGTATATATGAACACCTTGTGTATTTAAAAACACCTTTTCTTATACAACTGAATTTGTACAAAATCACCATTATTCATTCAAACTTTTAGGGGGAAAGGCTCACAATTATCAAGTAACAGCATACATTTTCACACCTAACCTACTAAGAATATTCAGAAACATAAATGCTTTATAACTAAAACGCTAAGTAAGCTGCATTTAATTTAGCAACATTGTGCATCTAGTGGTTCTCGAAGTTCTTCCTTGCAGAGTCAGTCATCACAGATCTTTCTCAGACTCACAATATGGAAAAAAAAGATAGCGGTAGCATTACAAACAGGATGATTTTGGGTCTGTGGAAGTTAACCGTTTCTACTTGGCACTTTGCAGCGTCTTTGTACTCAGCAGTTCCATAACAGATAGTTCAGGCTGTTGACAAAGTGCGATTCAATTACCCTCATTATGCACAGAGGTCACCTGCCAATTCCCCAGGCTGAAATTCAGCACCAGTCCTTTTGAAAGCCTCCTGCCTTCCCTCTGCATCCTTTTTGTCCTGAACATCCTGGGACCTGACACACTTATCATCACAGTCATTTGCACCGAGCTCAATTTGTTCCTCCAGGACAAAGCATTTCATGAGTATTAAAAAAAAAAAAAGCTTGCTGAACATGTAGCGGGTGTCAGAACAAGTGAACTTGCCGTTTGCTTTGCCTTCTCCCAACTCCTATCGCTTGACCACCGCCAAGCAGAAAATTTACCTTTCGTTCTTTTCATGATGCCAGTAACCCTGCACACCATACAATGATCTAAAGAACTAGCAAAAAAAAAAAAGAGAGAGAGAGAGAGATTGAATAATGAAGAACCAGAGGAGCCAGACAAACTGTTTCCTTGATAGCAGACCTGGCTTCAAAATCAGGAGAAAGCCACTACCTGCTATAGATGATCCGCTAAGCTTACAGAGGTTCCAGTCTTCAGTCCTAAGGAGACATACACACAGACCACATCACTGGATATTTTTGTTCATTTGGGAAAGCATGTAATTTTGGTAAGCAATGTAAGAACAAGATGCACTAAAATTGAGTGGAGGGAGAGTTAGAATGGACAAAAGTACATATTTCTTCACCCAGCGTGTGATTCATCTGTGGAACTCCTTGCCACAGGATGTGGTGACGGCACCTGGTCTAGATGCCTTTAAAAGGAGTTTGGATAGATTCATGGAAGAAAAGACCATCACAGGTTACAAGCCATAAGCAACATCCTGGTTTTAGAAGTAGATTTTCTCTGTGCCAGGTGCAAGGGAGTGGCAACAGGATACAGGTATCTTGTGTCTGAGGCATCTGGTGGGGCCACTGTGAGATACAGGAAGCAGGACTAGATGGGCCTTTGGCCTCATCCAGCAAGGTTCTGCTTATGTTCTTATGCCATACCATGCTCCTATCCATTGCTTTTATTTATTAATTACTAATGGAACAGATAACCTGTTTCCATTAAAGTTTTATTATTCCTGAATTATCATTAGGTACTAATGCTCTTCTGTCTGTATAAAGTCCCCGTGTGGTTGTTTTTTCCCCTTCAATAAATGCAAGTAGCATGAGCCATATATTCATAGAGGAAAATGATAAAAATTAGATTTGACTTCAGGGCAATTTTGCACAGCAATCTACATGAGAGAAGAATGTTTTTTGTTATAAATACATCATCTGTAACTTAAGCTCCAAAATGAAAGTTGCTAATCAAGAACGTGAATTTAGGTTTTATATTCGGCAGCTGAAGAGTGGCAAAACCAAGTACCTAATTCACTGGCAAAGCTGTCAGATGCAGGTTAAAAATGCTCTCTTAGTACAGTTGCCATGCAGAGCAATGGTCTCTAAACACACGCGATATTTACACACCTTGGCCTCACACTCTTCCCTTCTCCTTCACGCATGTGGGAAGTTACAGTACCGCTCCAAATGTGCCTCCTCCATTTGCACTGCTGGCAAAAATGGAGGGGCATATTTCGCGTTTTCAAGGGGCGGGGATGAACTTTTATGTTGGAGGGAGCTTACCAATGGCAACTCCAGTGACCGTTGTATCTTTTCTTTAACATCGCAACAACGTGGCATTCCCTGGTGCATGCCAGCAGAAAAAAAATGATGGGTAGGGAAAGCCTATAGTGCACAGTGGTCCAACATGCGGCCCGCGGGCCGCCAGCGGCCCCAGGAGGCTTCTCCTGCGGCCCCAGGAGGCTTCTCCCTCCCCCCATCCTCCCCCCAGCAAAGGTGCTCAGCGCTGAGCAAAACTGACCTCAGAGAAGCGCTTTGCTTCCGAGCGCTTCTCCAAGCGTCAGCGAGGGTGCGCGAGGCATGCCGGGGACAGTTCGTCGACTGAAGCGCTTGCCCCGCGCTCCAGCTGATGATCGGAAAAGCGCGGGGCAAGCGCTTCAGTCGACGAACTCTCCCAGGCATGCCCCGCGCGCCCTTGCTGACGCTCGGAGAAGCGCTCGGGAACAAAACTCTTATCCGAGGTCAGTGGAGCGCGAGGCATGTTTGGGGCGACCTGTTCTGAGGCAGCCAGCCCCACCGGCTCTCTTCCTGAGGTTCAGGAAGACTTTCAGGGCTGCCTGCCTGCCGAAACCTCACAAGTTCACCCTGGGACTCCCCCTCCCCCAGACTTCTGTTGCAGCTCGGCGCTGAGCGCCTTTGCTGGGGGAAGGAAGGGGGGAGCCTCCAGGGGCCGCAGGAGCCGAGCATCAGAGGAACGAGCCAGTGAGTGTTTTTGTGGCTTGGGGGAGGGAGGGGGCTTCAAGAGCTGCAGAGTGCAACAGAAGTCTGGGGGATGGGGAGTCCCAGGGTGAACTTGTGAGGTTTCGGCAGGCAGGCAGCCCTGAAAGTCTGTCTGGCAGTTGGCTTCTCGCTCGTTCGTGGAAGGCTGCAAGAGGAGAAGCCCCAAAGATCGTGGTCACTTCAACTGTTCTGTCGTTGCTGCTGCCGCTGCCGCCTTTCTTCTATGGAGGTGTTGTTTTTCTCCTGCCTTCTGCTAATCCTGGCTTGGCTTTTTAATGGGCTCTGTGGATTCGCTGCTCCTCCTCTTGTCCTCTGGAGTTCCCTCTGTGCAACACTCGCCATAAGCAAAGGGAGCAGTGTGTCCTGCAAAATTATGACCTCTCTTGTTGCCCCTCCCTTGCCCCCCACCCCTGAAATACCCAGCTGTTCTTATTTCTTTCTCCACTTCTCCAAGAATTCCTCTGTGCTGTGGATGAGAAGGAATATTCTGTCTTGTTTTGTTAGTTTTGTTTGTTAGTTTTGGGGGGGAGGTGGGTGGGAAAGGAGTCTGGGTGTCAGTGAATCACTGTCGCTCCTATTTATATTGGGAGGAGGGTAGATGAGATGCATCGTGTGAAAGGAGTGTTGCATTGGAGAGGTTGTCTTTTAAAAAAAAAAGGAACAGACCCTTTGGGGGTGTCAAAGGGAGAATGGCGGGGACAACATCTTGCACTTCTGCTTTGAAGAGAATTATTTATATTTATATTATTAATTAATTAATAATTATTTATTAATTTAATTAATTGTGCGGCCCCCGGGTTTCGTGTCGAAGTCAGCATGCAGCCCTCGAGGTACGAGAAGTTGGACCACCCTGCTATAGTGCTTTTAGCCGCTGCACGAATACTGTCCACACAGGTGCCGCGATACCCCCCCCAAAAATTAACAAGAACATCTGTACTTCTGCAACTGGTAAGCTCTCCTTCCCCAAAAATGTCAGAGCCCTGCAAGTTTAGTCTTCCCCCCAAAAAAAACAATTTCACCAACATTGGCGAGACCAGCACTAGTTTTAAACTTCTGATCCCGAGTAAGATGTGCTGTGATATCTGAAGACCAGGATATAGAACAAACTAGGATTTGCTGGGTTCAAATCTCACAGCAAATCCTAGTTTGTTCTAAACCAGGACTAGAAGTTTAAAATGTTGCAGTCTCTCATGCAAAATGGAGAGGAGGATATGTGAGCCCACACATCACACAGGGCCATGATGAAGCCATGATTCTGCATGACACCTGAACAGCCATCGCCTGTGCCTTGTCTGAAATCCCCTGTCGCTTCCTGCTCTCAAACAGCTACCTTGTTCAGTGGAGTGCCTGTGAAGGGAAACTAGCAGCGCAATCCTGTGTAACAGCAGATGCACCGGCACAACAGCAGATGCACCAGCGCATCTACTGTTACACTGTTGCAAGGTTACACAGCATTGCGCTGTAGCTCTCCTCCTTTATACACACTGTGCCTTCACAGTGTGGAACTTACTGTTCCACCCCACCTCGAGCAACGCCAGTGCTTCTACTTACTCTCCAGGGTGAAATCGTTTTAGTGGGAAAGATAGGAGCAAGAACTAGTCTACCCTCTCCATACCTTTCAAGGCAGTGTAGAGGATATCATTTTATTTCACATGACAGATATGCAGCTGTCAGCCATGTTTTATGCAGAATCTACTATCCTTCCTCAAAGCAGCACTTCTGTGGTTGTGGCTGGATAACTGTTATATCCCAACATCTCTGTCACTGCGAAAAAGTAGTTTAAAAAGAAGTTCAAATAGGAGCAGTGCAGACAGCTTTACTTACCCTCATTCCCCCACTCTGCTATTTCACATCAGTCTTGTCTTGATTTTGTTGTTTGTATCTCCTTGCTGAGCATACAGTCCCCTGCTGTACTAAAGTTTAGCTGAAACACTTGTCTGACCTTGTTTACAAAAAAAGAAAGTTGCAAACCATGCTATGGTTACCCATAAAACAAGCTCCCCTTCACTCGGAAGGAAGCCCCATTGCATTTAGAAGGGTTTACTCCCAGGAAAATGTTACAGGATTGCAGTCTTAGGGCCAGTGCAGCATAGTGACTAATGTTGCGCTTGGATGTGGGAAAGCCCTCTTCTGATATTCGCTCAGCCATGAAGGGCAGCTGATGGCCTTGAGCAAGTCACCACCTCTCCGCTTAACAAGAGTTGCTAAGAGGAGACGAAAACGCTGCTGCCCTTTACTCCTTGGAGGCAGAGCGGGATACAAATGGCACAAATAAAGAAATTCATGATCTGGGAAAGCAATATTGCAGTTTAAGCCCAAACCTAATGCAGATATAGTTCTAACAGTTAAATAAGGTGAGATCCGCTGCCTGGGGCTTCTCCACGCTGGCAATACTTCACATGATCTGCTACTACAGCAAACTGCCCAAGGGACTGTGCCGTCTACAGAGCACACAGGAATCTGTCATTGGCTGCACTCCTCCTCCTAGCTTCGTCAGGAAAGACTGTACCCCATTAAAGGGGTACGAGCCAAAGGCATAAAAAAAATAATAGACTGGAAATAATGTCTGCAGACCAGATTTCCTGTTACTTTTGATGCCATGACTCCCCTTCATTCAAGCAGGAAAAATGACAGATCCTTACAAGAGGAGGCCATGTAAAAATCCCTTGCACTAATTTGACAGCATCCGGACTCTCCTCCTCCCTACTCCCAAGCAGAAGCAGAGACAATTTCAGTTACGAGGAAGAGCAAATGTATAGAAATATGCTAGTTAGTACCAAGATGGTAAGGAACAAACTGAAATAGAATGAAATGTTGTGAAATGAAGTGTTGGTCTGGATGCTCTCCGGAAACAGGTTTCTTGTGAGCTGAACTGCCCTAGCTACCACACTCCTCCACCAATTGCTAGCTTTTTAGTCAACTTCATGCAACTGAGGAAACTGGCTGCTATCTAGGCAAACAAACTCACGGCCATAATAAACCAGTTAGCCTCCAAGGACTTCTTTGCGCTTTAGAGGGGTAGCTGTGTTAGTCTGCAGCAACGAAAACAACATCTGATGAAATCGAGAGTGGTCCACAAAAGCTTATAGCAAAAGAAATGCGTTTGTCTTGAAGATGCCACAAGACTCTTGGTTGCTGTGTCCTGTGTGACCACCACATGGCTTGAAGCGAGCTCTATATAGCAAGCTCTATAACTTTCAAAGCAAGTCTGCCAACAGAGCGTCTAAGCTGTTCCATCATTTTTGCTAATAGGGCCTGCCTGGGAGGGAGACCTCCTGGGAACCACACACAAGGCACCCTGTGCTCTGTGGAGGAAGAGGCAGAAGCAACAACAAACACTCAGCGCGTACACCAGGGAGCTATGATTAGCCGCACCTCCTAAGTGTGTATCTACTGCATGTTTACAGATGCTCCAATCCAACGCTCCTTTCTCATTCAAATCTCCCAGTGTTCAATATGGGACAGTTAATCAATTACGTTGTGCATCAAGGGGAGGGGGGAGCAAAGCTGTGACACTGGGTTGTATTAAAGGGGGCCAGGGGAGAGATAAAAATGCCAGAAGCATGACATACTTTATGTACACAGAGATACAGGGCGCAAAGTGTGAAATTGCTTATAAATCTTTCTACACAACCTGTCCTACAGCGCAATCCTGTGTAACCTTGCCAGTGTAATTGCAGTGTAAACTTATGCCAGTGTAATTGCACTTACACCGGTGCATCTGCTGTTACACCGGTGCAAGGTTACACAGGATTGCGCTGCCTATCTGTTTTGCTGTACCAGACTAGGGCAACAACCTGAAACACATTTACCTGAAAGTAAGCCCCACTGTGCAGTGTAACGTACTTTTAAGTAAGTGCACTCGGAATTGAACTGGACACCAGCTCCTTCCATTTCTCATTTCAGCCTAGGGCTCTTTCTTCCAGCTTTCTCTCCCCCTGACAAGGGGCTGGGAAACTTCAGCTTGCAAGGTCAGAGCTGGCATCCGATGTTCCCCAGCCCCAGCTTGTTTGCGGGCACTGGGCTGCTGGCCTCAGTTCAGTCGACAAAGCGTGCGGACTTGTTTTGCTTGCTGGCTGGCAAAGTGGAAACTTTCCTTCCCCAGCGGGTGCTGCGGGGCCGGGCCGGGTTATTATTTTGACAGCTGCTGGTGAGCCCACTACCCCCGCCGTCGTCTTCTTTCCCAAAGTCTCTTTGGAAAAAGCGGGACAAGGCAGGGGAGGCTGCCTCCCTTTTGCCGGGAGGAGGAAGTGGGAAGTTTTCGCGCGTGGCAATCGCAACCTTGTGAGAATCAACGAGTAGAAACATTGGCAGGAGGAGGGAGAGGGCGGCAGGACTAAGTTGAAAGAGAAAGACAAAGCGGCCGATTTATACATACAGTAGTACTCTTAAGGATCCCACCCATTCACCCTCCAGCATTAGGGGCGCGCTTCTAAATATGAGAGGCAGCGGGGCTCAGACCTCGCTGGAATCGACACTTGCGAACTTAGCAGACCTGGCTGCAGGAGTACGGTTCAGGCATTCTGCACACGCTCAGAGGCACGCTTGCCTTTCAGAGCTTCTAGCCAACAACAGGTCCCGAGACGGAGGCACCTTACCTTTTGGTCGACGATGGAGCAAGCCATTTCCCGGACGTGGGCCAGACTGAACTCGCCCGAGGAATCTTTCAGTAAGAGGACCGGCTCCCGGCTGAGGCCGATCTGAAGGTGGAAGGAGATGCCGGCGCCGTTGCTGCTGCTGCTGCTGCTGCCGCCGCCGCCGCCGCCCGGCAGCAAGGGGCTGGGCGGCCGGATGACCGGCGGGGCGCTCATCGACAACTTCCCGCAGCACGAGGGAGGGAGAGGAGGCAGAGAGAAAGGAGCAGAGGGAGAGAAAGAGCGGCAGAGTCAGTTTGCAGAAGCCGCCGCCGCCGCCGCCGCCAAGTTGAGCTCTGCCCGGTCCCCTCCGCTCCTCGTCCGCAAATGGCGGGGGCGTCGCGCAGCCCCGGGGAGAGGCCGGGCGCTTCGGCGGCTGCTGCCGAGGTCTGGAGGCAGCAACGCCACTGGGCGGTCAAGCGCGCTCGGAGGGAGGGAGGGACGGAGCGAGAGGAAGGGCGGGAAAGAGCCGCAGGCGCCAGAGCCACCACCCGGCGGGCCCGGGAGCAGCAGCCGCTCCGGCGGCGCCCAAGTGGCGGGGGCCCAACTCGACGCCTCTGGGCGGCCCACCCAGTGCCAGGTAGCCGACGACTTTTGCCGGCTCCCCTTCTTGGCCCGCCATTCCCAGCTGACTTGGGACGGGAGCAAACCCTGCGGACCTGGACAGGGAGACTTCCAAGTGAACAGGCTGGGAGTCAGCTTCCCCTCCCCGCACCGTTTCCCATGTCCGGTTGCCAACTTAAGTTTTCCTGGCAGGGCTCTTGTGCCTAGAACAGCCGCGCGAGGACAAAAGGTACTGGTAGCAGGTGAAGTTTTGTCCCGGCAGAAAAGCAGAGTCAGAGAAAAGCTCCCTCCCTCTGCTGTGCTTTTGTGTTGTGTGTAATAAGCAAATGGCACAAGAACTCTGTTGAGAGGGAAAAGTTGGCAACTCTAATTTCTTCTTACCATTGCCCTCCTCTAACCCCGTAGTATACCTTTGACTTTCTGTCTCTTTTTTTAACCTTTCTCCCTGACCTCTCCTTGCCCCCCAGCTTTCCCCATCTCTCTCCATGGCATCCAAGCTTATATTGCACCTTTTCCCTATCCCATGGCACCCAGTCAGTTTTCTCTGTACTGCTTCCTGGGGCACATTTGGGCATATGGTCCAATTCTGTGCATGTGCACACTCAGCAGTAAAACGCCACTGAGTTCAATGGGCTTTGCGTTCAAGCATTTATTAACAAACTGCATGCACAGGACTGCAGCTCAGTCCTATGCCAGTTGAGCAAAACTTGCTTCTAAGTAAGCATAGGAAGGACTGCGGCTTTTAGTTTTCCGCTGTTCCCCATATGCACAGTACCCAACACCTTTCTTGACTTCCCCTTCTCCATAGCATCCAATTCCTTCTTCCTCTCTGACCCATGAGGACACCCAAGTCTTCCTCCTGCTCGAAGGATACAACCCTTATTTATATCTCAGACACACAGCACCATTGCACTCAAAACTATTATTGACACTTCTCTTTGCCCCCAGATCTTTTCCTTCAGCCTGGCAGACGGACACAGTATTTAAAAAAAAAAAAAAAAACCACAATCCCATGCATGTCTACTCAGAAGTAAGTCCCATTCTGCTCAGTGGGGCTTACTCCCAGGAAAGTGTGTATAGGATCAAAGCCACAGTCCTCAACTTTGCCCTTCTTTTCCGCCCTCTTTATTCCAAAGGAGGGGGGAGAGTGTTTCTAAACTGAGAACAATCTCCCCAAGCTCCTCTTCATTCAGCACTCAGTACCTTCAAAGCTGCCTTCATCTCAGCTGTTGCTAGTCCTTCCAGGGCTGCTGTTCCTGTTGTATGAGTGAGAGATAAGAGCCAGGCTCACTGGGAGAGTCTGAAGGGACTCGGTGAATCCCTCCTGTTTTGTGGAGGGCTATGATTTGCATGTAAGTAGGAGCTTCAACCTGTCAACCAGCTCTTTGGAGCTGTCTTCCTTCCAGCAGAGCAGCAGTGAGTGGTGCCATTCCCCCCACCAAGAGCGAGTCACATGCTGATAGGAGAGGGAGGGAGCTGTCACTACAGAGCTGGTCTCTATTCAGGCAGATGCCACCGCTGACTGCTGTGTCCCTCATTGAAGCTGCTGCCCCTCCTCAGTGATTTATTTGCAAGTAAGGAATCATCAGGGGAAAAAAAAAAAGAATCCACCCACTACCTGTCATTTTTCTATTTACCAAACATGAAAAAACATCCTATCTAGAGAGTGCCACTTATTAGGAAGAAGCTCTTACCTCGTGGGGGGGGGGGAGCTTGTCCTCCCGTCATTAGAGCAAATGCATCCCAAAGTAATGTGCGCCAATCATGCAGGGAAGAAGGATAACAGAGATGCTAGCATCTTTTAAGGTGTTCACCACCCTTGGATCCCACCTTTTCTCCAAAGATCTCAGGGTAGTACACTTGAGGCTCCCATTTTACCCTCACAGCAACTTTGTGAGAGTGAATTCATGTTAAGTCCATGGCCAGAAATTTGAACTCAGTGTACAGAGTGGAAATTGGATCTTCCTGGTCCAAGTCTTCCCACCAGACACACTCACTAATTTGAAGGCTGAACACCAAAATCTCAAGAATTGGGCTCTGGATACATTCAGGTGAGGGGAAGTGTACTTTTGCACTTGACCTGAGGCAAAATATACTATCTGTTCGAGGGGCCTGAGGATTATCTCTATATGTTGTGACTCGGATTAATGGTGTAATCCACTGTAAGGTTAGACTGGCCTAAGGTGTTGCAAAAGTGTCGTAAGGCATTTTGCAGCTCCTGTAGTGTAAGTGGCGCCACTTACAAGGCCGCTGTCCCAAACCTGCGCAAGCCGACCCAGGTAGGTCCCATGCCAGTTGGGGGAAGGGCGGACCAGGGTGGCGGGGGAGGGGGCCATTGGCCGGCCTGGCCTGAGAGGGGGCAAGGATATCGGCGCCAGGCTGTGCCGATATCCCTGTCCCCTTCCTGGGCTGGGCTGGCCTTACACGGCCTCCTCAAATGCTCTAAAGAGCTGATGTGCATCCGTGGAGGCCCATTGGGGCCTCTGGCGCTTGTACCAGGGGAATGTCCCCTTCCCCTGAGGTGAGTCCCAGCCGTTCCGGCATAGGCATTTCGGCCGGCCGCTGCATCTTAGGCAGGATCGGGCTGCCCATCTTGTTGCTATAGTCTAGCTGTAAAATGTTATACCGTCACAATTTATGACATGGGAACCATGTTCTTATTTGTACACCATATTCTACTGCACACACACACACACACACACACACACACACACACACACACACACACACACACACAAAGTGCCCTCGATTAATGGCTTGAGCTTCCCATATTCCAGTTCAGTACTCTGTTCTACAGTCCAAAGTGCAGCAATTAGAATTAAGCTGAAAGTCAGGAGTCTTGCAGATGGCTGCTTCCCCCTGCAGCCATAACTCTTTTCTAAGAGTCAGTGTACAGTCGCCCCTTACCTTTGAGGGTTATGTTCCAGAGTCAGCATGTAAAGCCAAAATCACGTATTACATTGAAAATCCCTTACACCCAGAAAAAAAAAACATACTGTCTCTTTAAAAATTCCAAGAGAGAGGTCAGAGCAGCTTCATTCTCTGATCTCAGGCTCATTCTTGGGCAGGTATTTAGTAAGTGGAATGGCCTTCACTGTTACATTGTTGTTTTTCTCTGGGTTTTGTTTTGTTTTTTGATTTGCTGACCAAGTGTAGTTGAATTCATGCAAGTCAACTGTGCGTAAAAGGAGGGATGACTGTACCTGACATCTACCAAGCAGTTTAAGTCCATGCTGATCCTGTTTAGATCACTGCTAGGGGTCAGCACAGACTAGACAGCATAAGTACAGCCCAAACTGTCTGCAGTTTCTGCTATCCCTTGCACTAGGAAGCACTTTCTGTTTTAGTACTGTGATGGCCGTTCGAAAGTGACCATCCCTTGGGTAGGTTCCACTTATTAATCTATTGCTTAATTCGTAACATTTCTACAACCATTTTGCCTTTAGGCTTGCTGCCCACTAGCTTTGTGGAACAACAAAAGAAGTTATTCCTTTCTGTGGGGCCTCTGTGAGGTTTTTAATCCTAGTCAAGCTGACAACTTTCTCTTCCTACACAGAAGTTGGTCTGCAAATATTCTGACAGCTTTGTTCCCTGAACAGTTGGAATGTTCATGTACAGTCTGTGCAATCATAAGCGATTGGCATAAGAGACTTCACAACCACATGTGCAGTACAAGAGATTGATATTCCTGATATGTTCTTGAGTCTTCATTTCAATTTCCCCCATGTTCACAGAAAAATTCTACCCCTTAACTTTATTGCGTTTTCAAGCTCTTTATACACTGTGTTATGTGGGGGTGCTGATAAAATGATCAAGTAAAACAGATTTTCATAAATATTTCTATTTATGAACATAAACATGACTATGTCTGAACCTCCCACATGACTATGCCTCAGTGCCCCATATTAAACTGACAAAGTAAAGAAACAGTAGCAGAAGAGATTGCCAATTTGAGATTTAAAAAAAAATCATGGGAAACAAATAATTATTGCACACAAGAGTTAGATGAAGATTTCTTAAAGAGGTGATGCTAAACCCTTGAGGCACAATAAGCCTGGCTGGGAGCACAAAGAATGAGGGGATAGACATAATTGCAACTGATGGCTTCTTGATAGAAACCTGTATCTTAGCTGAAAGTATTCAAGGATAGCAGGAAACTGCAGCATATAGATTAAATGCATAGAATCAGAATGGACCACTGATGTATAAAGGCCCAATCCTGTCCTCGAGATACACCAGTTTATCCCCACATACACTGGTGCAGCAACAGCTCCACTAGTGTAGAAGCCGGCCTGTTGTAGAAGCCTGTATTTATTCTGCATGGTATATGGCTGGGGGACAGGAAGGGTAACATTCTAATGGCCTTGCCAGCAGGTACTAGAGATGATGGGGAGTGTTTGGGTGTGGCCAGATGGGCGGGCCACTGCAAGAGGCAGTCTGAGTCACATGCCAGGCCCATGCAGTGCTTCTTCTGATAGGTCCATGTGCTACAGCCTCCCAGCCAGGTGTGCCTCTGCAATGATGCAAGGTGTTAAATGCCAGATGAGGTGCACATTGCTTGCTTCTGCTATGCTTTGTGGAATAGCCGGTGTGAGTTCTAGACCTGCCTCCCTCTCTTCTTTTGTCCCTGCAAAGGTGAGTGCCTTGCTAGTTAGAGCAAGCCCCTTGGCTGGGCTCAAACCTGTCCCACTTGGCTCTCAGCCTGCATCTTTGTGCAGTGAGCTACCAGGACTCTGTTTGGCCTGCATGTTGTTGAGGCTCCCCTTGTGACCTGTCCCAGTCCTTCCCCTGACGCAAAGGTTTGTTTTGGTGGTGAATTCCCCAATGGACGCTATCAACATTGCTGGGAATGGCTGCACCACCGTTACTGAGAAGGCTTCACCAGTACTACTGGGACTGGGGCACTGGCATGGCATTGCCTGGATGGGCTTTGGATATGCTGGACCTTGTGCCATTGTCCGTGCAACATCAGCATAGCATCCAAATAGGATTGGGCTGTATTTAAGACAGACACCTTCCAGCCAGCATGAAGTTCTGATACTTCTCTGAGGTCCACCATAGGGGGAAAGCATGCAAGTTGTGTGCATGTACCTAATGCTAATTGCCAGTTACTAATTAATTAATTAATTGATATGGGTCACATTCCTTTCGGTTCGGATGTGCCTGTTCATTTGAAATGGTCTTATGTAGGAGACCCTCTTGGAAGACTGTACCCCATGGATCAGTTCTGGTGGCCCCAGACTCTACTGCCATTAATGACCTCCAAAATACAAAGCCAGAGGTGGCTGCTTCTGGAGCATAGACCGAATCAGGACAAGAGCTAGTTAAAATGAAATTCATCGATGATGAAATGACGAGCGCTCAGTGCATTTGTATCATTGGTTTGTCTCTGTTATCACTTTGGAGACGATTATTTATTATCACTGTATTTGAATCTAGTTGGATCTAATCACTGTAAATAGATCTAACTTCTCTTGGACCTCCATCAGAAATAGCAGACAGTGAGATGCACAAAGTTCTTGTCCTGGCAAGTCAGGTTCCATGCAGCACAGCAATGTGTTCAATAAAGTGTTGTTGTTTTTTCTTCTTTTTTAAGCTAATTAGGACTGCAGCACTTGGTTAATTGACTTTAAAAGCTTTTAAATGACTTAAAAGATGTGCCCCAGTTCATCAGTTAATTTTTTTTTAGTGTTTTAAATGCAAATGCTTACAAAAACTGCAAATGGCAAACCATCTTAAGAGGTATTTTCCTTTCTCTCACACACAGGCGGAATGCTTCTGCTAAGCAACTGACTGGCGTCCTCTTCTCTTCCCTTGTATAGTAGGAGAAATGCCTATGCTAAGATGCTGTGCACTATGGTACACACATGCATCACCCTAGAAACAAACAAAATTATACTGCTTGCTCCAGAAGTATTTTTTTACCCACATGCAGATTTAAGCAATTTTAAGATGGATTAATCAATTAATATTTATTTGTGTGACAGTCATGCACCTCTAATTCTTCACAATAAATAAAATGGCAACAATAACTAAATTGGCAAGTGCCATTACACTGTGTGCGAGGAAATGTTTTTGTCAAATGATATGATTTTTTTTCCTCATACGAGCCACATTAATACCCAGATGTTTGCTGTGCTTAGAGATGAATCACAATGAAGCACCCCTAGCTCATAGAGTATATGCCTTTTCCAGAGGTGAGTGCGGAGCCTCCGGAGACCACTGGGGGTGCAAAAGAGGCCAGAGGGTGCAAAAATAAATTAATTAATTAAAATGCGGCCGGCCTGCAAAAAAAATCTACTAATTAAAATGGCCCTCGACAGAAAAAAGGTTTCCCACCCCTGTGACATAAATCCCTGTTCTTATCTGTCCAATCCCCTTTTAAAGACACTTAGGCCAGGTTTAAAGACATCTAAGCCATCACCGCACCCTGTGGCAAGGAGTTCCACAAATTAATTGCACACTGGGTAAAGGAAAAAAATCATTTTGTCTGCTCTAACTCTCCCACCAGTCTATTTTAGTGGATGTCCCCTGGTTCTGTGTGAGAGGGGAAAGAACTTCCCTTTATCCAATCATGAATACACATGATGTATCCAGATATACGGTACATGATGAGTAGCTGTTTTAGATTAGGGGATTCACTGTAATGTAGGGCAGAACTTTAACTGAAGCCTGTGGGAGGTTATTGTCAATGTCCAGGATGGACCATAAATCCCTGCAGTGACACTGCTGCAGTAGGGTGATGACAAGAAATTGTCTTTAGTCACTTGATCCGTTGGGCCTGCCCTGTAATAGCGGACTCTTGGTATCAGCCTGACCTTGTCTGTCTGTTTCTTCGCTTCATTTAGGGTCACTGCAGTTTTAAGAATGTCTGATATAAATCCCTCAGGTGTGAATCCTTATTGGAGGAATCTGAACATATGTCAAACTCTTGTATTATTCTAGAACTTGGCTAATGGGTTTGTGCAGTGTACTAGAAGTATGTAGATATGTGTGGCCATCAGTGGGTTTCCAGTGTAAGGTGGTGCTTATATGTACATGAAATGTGCCTTTGTTCTGTGGAATGGTCCAGGCTCAGGTTAATGGTGGTAGGTGTCCTGATGGGGTTTCTCAAATATCATCTTCCTGTTGATCCTACAATACAACTTCTTCCTACAACTACATTTGTTCTATTTTCTCAGACAGCGACTCAAGCCTGAAGGATTTTCAGCATTACCTTCCCAACAGAGGTAAGATACAGACTGACGGCACAATCCTGTGTACATTAGAGCTGGGGGAGCATGTGCTCCCCCGGTGCTGGGTGTCGTAAACGCACCATAAAGCGTGTATATGGCACCCAACAAGTAGGGACCACTGGCACAGCGGCCGGAGGCCGTGCGCCCACCGGAGCAGGTAAGGCCTACGCTGGCCAGGACAGGGGGAGGGCGGACCAGGTGGGGGGGGCCATTGGCCGCTCTGGGCCTGGAGAGGGCGGGGATATCAGCAGTGAAATATGTCGATATCCAAAGCCCTCTCCAGGCCCAACGCGGTCTTACACGGCCAGGGCAAGGTTACACAGGATTTCGCTGTGTAACATATACATCTTAAGTAAACCAGCCTGGAGGGTTTCACTTGGCTTTATTGTGCCTGGTGAGCTTTTGGGGCCCATTCAAAAAAATTTCAAGGGTTAGATGCAAACCTCTAGTTTGCCATTGCTATGTTACATAAACAATATCTTAAATAACAAAATATCCCAGATAAAGCATCAGTGAGAGTGAATCATACCGTATTTCCTTGAATGTTTGTGTAACGACCTCTTGGAAGGGTAATGGATTTATTTTGCATTGTTGTCACTACAATGACAAGGCCGGCTCCGCGCTCCCCCAAGCAGCCGGGCTCAGGGCTGAGCGGCACGGCACCGGAGCCCGGCTGGCGCGCCCGCGCGCCCACTCGGCGCGTCACTGGCTTCGGACAAGCCCTCCTCAGAGAGCGACCGCCCAGTTCGGCGAAGGGTTAGGGTTAGGCGAAGGGTTCTGAGAAGGTCCAACGCGTCGATGCGCCTTTTATTCCTTTTTTGCGCATGCGCAGAACCTTTCTGAGGGCAAACGGGCTGACCGCCGAATTGGGCGGTCGCTCTCTGAGGAGGGCTTGTCCGAAGCCGGTGACGCGCTGAGTGGGCGCACTGCTTCCGGTGCCGCGCCAGCCGGGCTCCGGTGCCGCACCACACTGCGCTGCACAGCCCCGAGCCCGGCTGCCGCGCCCCCCGAAAGCTCGGCGCCTGGGGTGGAGCACACCAGCTCCCCCCATGATAGGACTCCACTGGTGGCCCCGCCCCCTTCGCCATTAAAGCCATTCAGTGCAGCGAAGGCAACGGGCAGGGAGCCTCCTACCCGTTGCCTTCGCTGCACTGAATGGCTCCAGTGAAGAGGGGGCGGGGCCACCTCGTACCGGGTTGTAAACGGGGACTAGGACAGCGTGAAACTTACAGTACCGACCCCACCGTAGCGACGCCTCTGAAGAAACGTGAATTAGAGCCAGCTCATATGATGTTCAAGAGTGGGAGATTCAGAAACCCAGGTGATTCTAAAATGACTAGTCCCTCAAGTAAATCAGGGTTAACACCTACTGGCTATATAGAGGACACACACACACACACACACACACACACACACACACATATCATACTGCACATGTGGGCAGTGGTGTTCCTGGAGGGGATGCAACACCGTACATGTTGCAAGGAGCTGCACCATGCCTTGCAAACCGGTGTAACGCAGCCCCTCCCACTCACCTCTGGAGCCATTGCGGCAGTGAAGGCAATTCACTTTGGGGGTGAGTGGGAGGGACCAAGTTACACAGGTTTGCAAGGTGTGGTACAGCGCCTTGCCCCACTTACAGTGTTGCACCCCCTCCAGGAACGCCACTGCATGTGGGTGTAGGGACCCAAACCCTGGACTCTGATCAGACATTGGTTTAAAACAGAGCCATTGTGATAGGCTGATTCACAATAATCAGATGGAAAACTCATAACAATGAAGTGGGGAGGGCTCAACAATATGAAACCCAACGAACCCAACTTTGATTACTTCAAAATAAAACTAAAATCATTAAGCGCAATATTTATTTAGAAAACAACAATTTCTTCTTCTGTTGTTTTTCAGAACAACAAAAGAAACATAACATTTTAAGTAACTACTGCATTATTTCCAAAATTACAGTGAGGTAACGAGGATTTCTGTCTTAAAAGATACAGATTCTAGACCACATGAGAGAAAGGAAGAGACTGTCATGAGAAAGGTGTGTCCATGAAGCCGCCAGCTACCGAGTCAGACAGAAGTCCCAAGTCTTGCAGAGGAAACTTCCTGTGTCATTTATAGAGTGGAAATTACATGTTCAAATCTTATTCATGAGTAGCGCAGTCGTGTCTAGAATGCAGTGGTGGCGCACCTAAGGCGGTCGTTGAATCCTAGGCAGGATTGGACCCATGCCGGCAAAGTTGAAGCATTCCTCAAGGAGAAAGGAACGTTTGTCCCTTTCCCCCAGGTAGAGCCCCAGCAAGCCCAATGGGCCTCCTCATATGTGCTCCGGCAAAATGGTTGGTGCAAATCCAAGGTGCTGGTGAGGCTCGGGACGGGGGATAGGATTCAGCAGAGTGGACTGCCGATGATCCCTCCCCCATCCTTGGCCTGGATGGCCAATTGCCCCCTCCCTCACCACACTGGTCCGCCCTCCCCACGCCCCTGCCCCAACCGGCGCAGGACCTACCTGTGTCCACCGGTGGTGGCTGTGGCCCCGGACAGAGTGAGCAGAGCTGGCAGAGCACAGGATTGCACCGTAAATTAAATAGCTGGCCATAGCTACTGATTCAGGTGCTTATTGCAGGAACAATTTAGATATCAAAGACATGGGAGAGAAGGGTGAGATGCTCATTACACATCTGAGAGCCGCAGAAGTGACTTCATCTATTCTGCGCAGGTTTTGTAGGAAACGTTGGCTATAATCATTTGAAGGCGGATTTCAATGGTTTGAGGGCAGAGAGTTTTACGTTGTTACAGAGTTTCATAACCAAACTGCTGGGGTAGCCTTTTCATTCATCTCAGGATTAGCACTGTCCAATTGGCAGACAAAGAATCCCTTGATGCTAACAGTTGTCCAGATTCCCGCTCCTTCTTTTCTCTTTGTAACAGGAATGCATTTTGCAGTTATTGGTTTCTGTCCTGCATACCGTATGGTTACGGTATATGCTTATAAGTCCCACTGAACAGAAAAGGACTCGAAAACGGGAACTAAACGGGAACAAAAAGCTCTTTTGACCCTTCTGCCAGCGGCACTAAAATGCCTGAAATCTGCACAAGTGTAGGTAACTTGCCTGCAGCTGTACTTATGCATATAACACAGTTCATGCAGATTAATTTTGTTACTTATGCATATACTGTATTTCTTCAATTCTAAGACGCATGTTTTTTCCCAATTAAGCAATTCAAAAAATGGGGTGCGTCTTAGAATCGAAGGTCTCCAAAAAGCCCCCCAAAATGCTATCTTCTTACTTACCGGGGCTTGGGGGAGCTTCAGGGAGGCCTACGCAACCCTCTGCAGGCCTCCCTGATCTTCAGTTCAGCCAAAAACGGTGATTTTCAGCCATTTCCGGTTTTCGCGAAAACCAGAAATAGCCAAAAATCGCTGTTTTTCGCCGAACTGAAGATCAGGGAGGCCTGCAGAGGGTTGCGCAGGACTCCCTGAGGCTCCCCCAAGCCCAGGTAACGAAGGAAATGGCACTTTCTGACGGGGCCAGAAATGCTATGCAAGGGCAGTGCACTCACTCATCCTCAGCTGCAGGAGACATGCTGGGGAGAGTTGGTGCTGAGCAGGTAGATTTAATGAAGGGAGGTGAGTCTTACAATTGTTGGTGTGTGTTTTTTCCCTGTTGATGGTACTGAAAGTAAAGGTGCGCCTTAGAATCGATGGCGCCTTAGACTCGAAGAAATACGGTAACACAGTTCACGTGGATTAATTAATCTGTTCATACGCATTAATTTTGCTCCAAGGCACTGGATTTCTATTCAGTTGTGCGTTCCAGTTCATCTGAAACTCAGCATAAGTTTCTTACCTGCCTACACAGCAGAATAATCAGTATTAAGAATGTTGCCTTTATATCTACTTGAAGTGTTACAATGAATTTCCATATGTTAGTATTTGTTTTACATCTCCTTTCAATAAGAAGTCCAGCTTGACTTCTACAGCTTGACAGCTATGCCATTGTACAAATCGATGGTAAGTCCGCATCTGGAGTATTGCGTCCAGTTCTGGTCGCCACATCTCAAAAAGGATATAGTGGAACTGGAAAAGGTGCAGAAGAGAGTGACCAAAATTATTTGTGGGCTGGAGCATCTACCTTATGAGGAAAGGCTACAGCGTTTGGGGCTCTTCAGTCTAGAAAAAAGGTGGTTGAGGGGGGACATGATTGAGACATATAAAATTATGCATGGGATGGAGAGAGTGGATAGAGAGAAGTTCTTTTCCCTCTCGCACAACACCAGAACCAGGGGACATGCACTAAAATTGAGTGGAGGAAGTATTAAAACAGACAAAAGAAAATATTTATTCACCCAGTGTGTAATTAATCTGTGGAACTCCTTGCCACGGGATGTGGGGATGGCACCTGAAGGCCCAGATGCCTTTAAAAGGGGATTGGATAGATTTATGAAGGAAAAGTCCATCACAGCTTACAAGCCATGATGGGGATAAGCAACCTCCTGGTTGTAGGAGTAGGTTTTCTTTGTGCCAGGTGAAAGGGAGTGGCGACAGGATATAAGTATCTTGTTGTCTTGTGCTCCCTGAGGCATCTGGTGGGGCCACTGTGTGATACAGGAAGCTGGACTAGATGGGCCTTTGGCCTGATCCAGCAGGGCTCTTCTTATGTTCTTATGTTGACTGGAATGCCAGTCAAACTCAAAGCCATTTGTCTGGCTATGGATACTGAGTGAGTATCAAGATTTCTGTGGAAAAGTATTTACCGATATACTGCCCACATACAGTTAGGGAGTAGAGAAACAATACTGTATTACATTTGCAGTAACAAGGGACACAACAAATGTGAAGAGCAACAGAAATAGGTTTGTGATCGCCATGCCTTGAACAATGAAACTGATATGGAACCATTTTGAATGGCTTAGGCCAGGGATTCTTAACCAGTGGTACTAGTACCACCCATGGTACTTCGGCCGACTGCTGGTGGTACACGAAACACCAGAACCCCGCTCCGACGTGGTGCTTTTGATGGTGCACTTTTGCTCCAAAGAGGCTCCTGCCTTTGGCCGAGCCACTCAGGAATGCTAGGAAGGGCCAGAAGAGTCTTCAGGCCCCCGTGGCCCGTGGGTGGGGGCCGCAGCCGACATGCCGCCACACGCCTGGGGTGTGTGACGGCAGCGTAGCGCGCCCTTGCGTGCGTGGACAAGGCTCCCCGGCGCTTTTTGGAGCCAAACAGGCACAAGGGAGGGAGGGAGGGCCAAACTACAGCCATTCTCGGCTGCGAAAAGGAGGAGGAGGCGGCAGAGCAGCAGGTAAGACCCTGGGGCCCACTACCCCAATCGCCCCCGGTGGTACGACACCTCTGGGAAGGGCCCTCCCACCATCACAGAGTTCACGCATGCGTGATGGCTGTTTGCTATGCGCATGCGTGAACTCTGTAACCCTGCGGAGCTTACAGAGTTCGCGCTAGGGGCAGCAGAGGAGCGATCTGCGCCCCTGGAAGAGCGCAGGGTTCACGCATGCGCATAGCAAACAGCCATCACAGAGTTCACGCATGCGTGATGGCTGTTTGCTATGCGCATGCGTGAACTCTGTAACCCTGCGGAGCTTACAGAGTTCGCGCTAGGGGCGGCAGAGGAGCGATCTGCGCCCCTGGAAGAGATCGTTGGTGGAGGCGATCGTCGCTGGAGGCCCCTATAAACAAGATAAGTGGCGCAAAGCAGACATATACACGTAGAAGCCCCGTTACCCCTAAAAACCTTTTTAAAAAGCCAGAAAAAAACGGAAAAAAGCCAAAAAAAAACCCGAAACCTAAGATGTCTCCCGCCCCTCCAGAGGCCCTCTCCCGCCCCTCCAGAGGCCCTCCGCCCTTGCGCCCTGGGGCCCACCGCCCCAGGGCCCCACATCAGGTGACGCCCCTTCAGAGCCTCCTACCTGTGATTTCTGGCTTCCGAAAACCTGAAAACCCTGAAGTAACTGGCGATGATGTCATCACCAGTCACTTCCAGTGTTACGCAGCAGGAGAGTGGTGCCGGAGGTGGTACTCGGCTGGGAAGGGGTTGAGAACCCCTGGTTTAGACTGTTCTAGGCTTAGAGAGGATCACGCTGTTAGAGGTATATATTGAAAAAAGAGGTATGCCACAAATATGCAAGAGCCTCCAGTTAGAAAGCTCTACGAAACCAACTTAGGAGGCCCTAACTGGAGGCTCTGAACGTTTACCACTGAAGAAGCCAGTCAAATGAACTGGTGAAATGTTGGGAGAGTGTAAGAACTTGGTTGTTTTAAAACTCTGGAAGAACTTTTAACTTTTATCCTTTGTTTGTTGTTGTTCAATCGTTAAGTCGTGTCCGACCCTTTGTGATCCCATGAACCATATCCCGCCAGGCCTTCCTGTCCTCCACTATCTTCCTGAGTTTGCTCATTTTCATGGCTTTTAAACCCAAAAACATTTATTGTTATGTATAATTATCATCAATTTCAAATGTACCTAGAAACAGGCATAGGTTGGATTTTTTTTTAATTAGTGTATCACTTTTTTTTACAGTGACTTGGGCAATGGCTCACGTTCTTTTAATACTCAATTGCTTTTTTTGTAATTGATTAATTGACAGAGAACTGAGAATATGCCAAAGAAGCATCGGTGAGAGGTCGTTTTCTCAGATGAGCAGTTGCCTCTCAAGTTTAACCAGCCTTTTTCTTACAGTCCATTTACAGTCTTAATTTGAAATGATACATTTGTTTGTTTTTTCCTGGAAGAGAAAATTAATAAAATTAAAAGGAGAATAAAGTAGGCTCAGCTGTTGGCCACAGTTGGACATTCATGTCTCATGTTGCCTTTAGGCAAATGCAACATTTAAATGGATATGCTCTACATATTATTATCATAAGCACAGTGTAGGTTGCAAAAACGACCCTTTTAAGATCCTTGATCACTCAAATTCTAGCCGGACTCCTAAAGATCAGCCAATTCATGCCTAACAATAGTGTTTATCCTGCTGGACCTCCTTCTATGACACAATTAACAGGTCAGCCGGAGCACTGCAGCAAAAGTCCTCTTGCTCTTTCTACACCCCACCCTTCTCTGCAGTTACAAAACCAAAAAAATGAGGGGGTGGGGAAAGAACAAAGGAGGAGCCAAGGAAAGGAAGGGTTTGCATGCAATATTTTGTCCAAATGAAGGCTTTCTTTATGTGCAACTGTGGCTCCAGGATGCTATGAGGTTACTCAAGGACAGCACACACACACACACACACACACACACACACACACACACACACACACACACACACACACACACACACACACACACACACACACACACACACACACACACACACACACACACACCATCTCAAGCATACACTGCCATGTATAACATGAGTGAAAAGCCTTCATTCAGATAAAGGATGAAGCACAAACACGCACCCAGAGGCCAAATAATTACATATGCATCTCAAATGTGTCAGTGACAGGGGAATTTATCTGAAATGATGGTGATTATACATGCGTGGATGTTTAGCTCTTTCCCAGTATAAATAGTCTAATTAATTGATTAGATATTAAAACACAGCAATGACTGAGTATTGTGATATTTGGGTAACAGAAAGGAATGAGTGCAGATTTAAAGAGAGTGCTGGCCTCAAAAAAAGCAGAATAGAGATTTGTTAGACTTCAGGATCAATCTGATTGAGCCTCTGCACCGGCATAACATGCGCTTGGTCGGTGCAGGCTGATGCAAAGGTGCCAGAAAGCACATTATGACAGTGCAGGCCTGCCCCGACCCAGGTGCGCCACAGCACCACGGGATGCGCTCCAGCCCAGGTAAGCCAATGCGGGGGCAGAACAGGATGGGGTGGGCAGATCAGGCCTGGGAGGGGTGGGATTGGCAGCAGCAGCGCACACCAAATCCTATCCCACTTCCTCGGCCATTTTTTCTTACACAGGCCTCCTGGACTTGTGCCAGAAAAATGGCTTGCACAGAACCGAGAAGACCTATAGTGGGGGCTGGGGCACCTTACCCAGTGTAAGGGAACAAAAGTTCCCTTTCCCCAAGGAGACCTTCCACCTCCCACTTTCTGAACAGGATGCAGCGTTGCCTGCACCAGCCTTGCTGCATTGCTGGGCAGAAGGTTAGGTTGGATTGGGCTGTTATAGCCCAATCCCATCCTTTCCCCTGCCATAGCATACAGCTGCACCAAAAGAGGCTGTGTTGCATGCTATAGTGAGGGGAGACAATCAGGTGGCTTGGGAGAGGCAAGGGAAAATGTTTTCCCTTAGCCTTCTGTAAGCCCCTTAATCGCCAATGGATCTCTTCAGACCTGTGCCAACTCTTTAGCTGACGCAAGTTGAAGGAGACGACGGGGCATGTCAGCAGGATCTGGAGGGAATAACATCTGGCGCAGGTCACTCGCGCTGGGTGCCAACCCCTCCCGCCTCTGCCAGACCCACATTCTTCCCCCTGATCCACCCCAATCCTCCCACCCCCAACCCGTTCCACCCATGCTGCCAACCAACATCAGCAGAGACTCTCCTCACCACCACCACACATAGGGTCCTCCCTGCCACCTACTGTGGTGACCTGGAAATGCATGGCTATGTGTGCTTCCGGAATGGTGTTTACAACTCCAAAACACTGGTCCAGGCAGCAGTCACACTGCATAGGATTAGGCCGTTGGTCCACTCATTTCTTTCTTTTTCATTCCATGGGAATTAGCTAGGAGATTAGCCAATCCTATTGAGCCTTGCCATCAGCAGAACATACGTTCCACTGGCGGCGACTGCTGAAAAATGGCCATAAAGTGCGCTCTGGCAGTGCACTAAGTAGCGTGCTGACCAAGCACCAGCACGCCTTTGTCAACAGACCCAAAAAGGACCCGCCAAGGCAGGTAAGATGGCGGGGAAGTGGGGAGGAGTGGAAAGGGTGGAACAGGGGCAGGGAGTGGGAGGAACAGGGGTGAGGAGGCTGCGGGAGAGTGGGGCACATGGCAGATCCTACCCCCTCCAGCAGCTGCCTCGCAGCCCCATTTCTTTCCTCGGACCTGCTCCAGCGACATTGCTGGTGCAGGTTCGAGGAGATCCATTGCGGGGCGGGAGGCTTATGGGAAGGGTAAGGGGATTTAAATCCACTTTCCCTTCTGAAGCCTCCCGCTCCACCCCCACCCCCACCCCGCAAGATACTGTGCACGACTTCTCAGCACAGCTGCACCAGTGGGGAAGGGGGAATAGGATAGGACAGGATTGGACTGTTAGAACACATTCAAAATGCAGTGTTTGCCCTGATCCAAGAGAAGGTGGGATAATAAGGGGCAGGACATGCGATATGGAAGGTTGTGGATGAAATTTCACAACATATCTATTTTTAGGTTGTTGTTTTTAAAGCACCTGGCCTGGAAGTGGTGATGAGTAATGGACAGGAGATGCAAGAGATATTACCTGTGACTAGGTGCTTACCTGAGATTAAGTAAAAGACAGAATGTAGTACCCACCTAGGTATTGTTTTGTTTCAAACATATTGGCTTGGCTCCTCACTCTCCCAATCCCATTGATGTTTATGTTTGCAGAGTCACATGTTGGGAAAGACCATGTTGTCATCAATGTAATACTCACCCATCCAGTTTTGCGAGCTGCCCTAGAACAATGTCTTCAGTGCCCCTTTGTTTAGCTCCATGTGCCCGGGCCATGACCCTGTAAGGAAACATCTGTCATGGGTGTTTGGACAACAAGTCATAGATGAAGCAGAGTGCCTGCTGGTCACCCATAATGATGGTTATAGTCCCCATTGCCTTCACCAGTGTATAGTGGAAGTGCACCTGTATTGAGAGATTTATCACCATCAAGGGGCCCTGTCCTGCAGATTGTATGCTTACCTTGCATCCTCAGTGTGAGTATGATTGGTACAGCCTTTTCACTGGGGGGGAGGGTTCAAGTCAGTACAAAGAACCCCCATATTGACCTTCTATGACCATGGGTGTTGGAATGGTATGGTCATGTCACCAATTTCTGTTCTGGAGATCCAGAAGTCCTGCTGTGAATCATAGTCTTCCCCTTCCTGGCAAAGCCCTTTCACCAAGTTACTATTATGGGGTGCCATGACCTTGCTAACTCAACTGCAGCAGAGAAGCTGACATTCCTAGAGCGAAATCCACCGTCAGGATCTAGCCGGTGGTCCAGGGCCGTTTCTGGATCCTATCCCCGTTCCAGGCTGCACTGCTGCGGCCCGGAGTTCTGTAAACTGGGATAGGCCCAATCAGCCTCATTAGAACATAAAAAGAGCCCTGCTGGATCAGGCCAAAGGCCCATCTAGTCCAGCTTCCTGTATCACACAGTGGCCCCACCAGATGCCTCCGAGAGCACACAAGACAACAAGGAACCTATATCCTGTCGCCACTCCCTTGCATCTAGCATACAGAGAAAACCTACTTCTAAAACTAGGAGGTTGCTTATGGCTTGTAACCTGTGATGGTCTTTTCCTCCATGAATCTGTCCAAACCCCTTTTAAAGGCATCTAGGCCAGGTGCCATCACCACATCCTGTGGCAAGGAGTTCCACAGATGAATTACACGCTGGGTAAAGAAATATTTTCTTTTATCCATTCTAACTCTCTCTCCACTCAATTTTAGTGCATGTCCCCTGGTTCTGATGATGTGCGAGAGGGAGAAGGATTTCCCTCTATCCACTCTCTCCATCCCATGCATAATTTTATACGTCTCAATCATGTCCCCCCTCAGGTGCCTTTTTTCTAGACTGAAAAGCCCCAAACGCTGTAGCCTTTCCTCATAAGGGAGGTGCTCCAGCCCACGAATCATTCTGGTAGCTCTTTTCTGCACCTTTTCCAATTCTATATCCTTTTTGAGGTGGGTGACCAGAAATGGACACAATACTCCAGATGCGGCATTACCATCGATTTGTACAAAACCATAATGATATTGGCCGTTTTATTCTCAATCCCTTTTTTAATGATCCCGAGCATGGAATTGGCATTCTTCACAGCCGCCGCACACTGGGTCGACACTTTCATCGACCTGTCCACCAGCACCCCAAGATCTCTCTTGATTTGTCACAGACAACTCAGAACCCATTAGCGAATATGTGAAATTTTGGTTTCTTGCCCCAATGTGCATCACTTTACACTTACTTACATTGAAGCACATCTGCCATTTTGCTGCCCATTCTCCCAGTTTGAAGAGATCCTTCTGGAGCTCTTCACAATCTCTGCTGGTCTTCACTACCCGGAAAAATTTAGTGTCATCCGCAAACTTGGCCACCTCGTTGCTTATTCCCAAATCCAGGTCATTTATGAATAAGTTGAAAAGCACCGGTCCCAAGACCGAACCTTGGGGCACACCGCTTTTCACCTCTCACCATTGTGAAAATTGCCCATTGACTCCCACTCGCTGTTTCCTGGTCTTCAACCAGTTCCTAATCCACAAGAGGACCTGCCCTCTTATTCCCTGACTGTGGAGTTTTCTCAGGAGCCTTTCATGAGGGATCATGTCAAACGCCTTCTGAAAATCCAGATATATAATATCCACGGGTTTGCTTGCATCCACATGCCTATTGACCTTTTCAAAAAATTCTAAAAGTTTTGTGAGGCAAGACTTCCCCTTGCAGAAGCCATGCTGACTCTCCCTCAGCAGAGCTTATTCTTCTATGTATTTTAAGATTTTACCTTTAATGAGACTTTCCACCATCTTCCCTGGAACAGATGTTAGGCTGACCGGCCTGTAGTTTCCCGGGTCCCCCCTCCTTCCTTTTTTAAAGATTGGCGTGACATTAGCTATCCTCCAATCCTCTGGCACAGTGGCCGTTTAAGGGATAAGTTGCATATTTGGGTCAAGAGGTCAGCAACTTCATTCTTGAGTTCCTTCAGAATTCTTGGGTGGATGCCGTCTGGGCCTGGTGAGTTATTGATCTTTATTTTGTCGATTAAGTCTGAGACGTCTTCTCTTTTAACCTCTATTTGATTTAATTCTTTAGTCAGGGGAGGTCGTTCAGGCAGTGGTATTTACCCGAGGTCTTCTGCCGTGAAGACAGATGCAAAGAACTCATTTAATTTCTCTGCAGTCTCCAAGTCCCCTTTTATCACCCCTTTCTCTCCCTCACCATCCAGCAGACCAACCGTTTCCCTGGCAGGTTTCCTGCTTCTAACATATTTGAAGAAGTTTTTGTTATTCCCTTTTATGTTGCCTGCCATACGTTCCTCAAAGTCTTGCTTGGCCTCCCGTATCATCTTTTTACATTTCACATTTCCGCATTTCTAAATAGCTGGCAGAAGTAGGAGGAGGCCGTGTAATGGTCGAGCCGGACTGGTGGGGACGGGGATATGACGGACACCATCCCCGCCCCCTCCCGGGCCGGCTCGGCCAATGGCCCCCCTCCCTTGTCGCCCAGACTGCCCATGCGGCGTCCACCAGAGCCTTACCTTCCTCTGGCGGCCGCATGAATGTACTAACAATGGAGTGAGGGAGGCCGGCCTTACGCCAGCCTCTCTTACTCACGAGTCATCGCAAATGTGCCTTGCATGCTTAAACGTTCCAAATGCAAACATTGACTCACAGCCAGATCTTACCTACGGATCCGGCAAGGAACGAGCGTTCCGTCAACTCTCGTTCTGTTGCTGGATCAGTAGGTAAGATCTGGCTGTGAGTCAATGTTTACATTTGGAACGTTTAAGCAAAATACCTGTAAGGGTCCTAAGAAGGTAAATGTCTTCAATTCACCAGTTCTCATTGATTTCTGCTTTCCCTGGATGTCGGATGCTTGGTCTAAAGTGCTCCATCACCAAATTCCCCACTTGTGAGCTCTTAGTTCCCTTTCAATGGAGACTGAGTAATCTAGCCTCATGCCACACCCCTTGCTATATGAGATATTTGATCCTTGGCTGGGGCTTACATATTGCTACTCGTTTGCCAAGGTTGGCTGCATAGTTAGATGGAATTCTGTCCTCCATTGTGATTCTGGGGACAGCCATCTGGGGCTGTTCATTCAGTCCAACTGGTGTGTTTAAAGCAGTGCTTTTCAACCAGTAGTATTCGTACCACTGATGGTACTACAAGGTCTGACAGGTAATATTTGGCCTCACCGCTACAGCATCCATATGACCCTGCTCTGGCTGGACAGCAGCAACTGGAGAAGCCTCTTTTCAGCCACCCATTTCTGTGCACAGCAGCCATCAATGGTGGCAGTGGTACCTGCAAAGGCAATACAGTACAGCAAGTCCTCAGTTAAAGCTGCCGATAGGTTCTTGGAAACTGCAGCTTTAAGTGAAACGACTTATAACGAAACCAATTTTACCATAGGCTAGTGGTTCCCAAACTGGGAGGCATGGCTCCCAGGGGAGTCGTGGAAATCAACCAGGGGAGCTGTTGAGTGTTATGGAATCTTCTCGGAAAACAGTACAATGCCAATTGGCTGGCATCAAGACAATGCAATGGGGAGCAGCAGCCAATGGTTGCCAATGGTCAAGGGAGCCGCAGGTCAAAAAAGTTTGGGAAACACTGCTGTAGGCTAATCAATACAAGTATGCAAGAGTTCATGGCATATTTCTGGTCACAAAAACATCACCAAACTTCTTTTTTTAAAAAAAGACCCAAAACACTTCTAATATAACACATTGAAATAAATGTGAGCTTTCTGGGCCAGAGAAAATCCACACAGACATGCAGAGAACATTCAAACTCCACATAGACAGTGGCCCTGGTTGGGGATGGTTTTTCCCCCCCTCAGCAACTTTAAAATGATATGACTTATAGCAAAACAACTTTGAGTGAGGACTTGCAGTATTTGGAAAAGTCGTACTTACAAATATATATAAAACGTATTTTTCACACCATAACACGCACTGGACCATTAGACGCACGTGTATTTTGGAGTGAAAAAATGGGGGAAAATTCCCCCCCCCAAAAAATAGGGGGAAATGTCTGTGCGTCTTATGGACCGAATGCTGTAAAAGTATTTTTTTACTAGTTTTCCGGCCGCTTGGCCGCTTACCGCGTTGTTCTTTAGCACCTCCAATCTTTGTCCCATGTTACCAGCTGCATTGCAGCCCCACCGGGACTGCCCCCAGTCAGCAGCTCCAAGACGCAAGCCTCCCAGACGCTGGACGCGACAAGGAAGCTCTCCGCAAACATCGTAGTAACTCTGATGTTTGCACAGAGCTTGCAGTCGCGTTCAGCGCCTTTGCGAAGTTCCCAGGCGCTGGACGTGACAAGGAAGCTCTGCGCAAATATTGTAGTAACTCCGATGTTTGCACAGAGCTTCCTTGTTGCGTCCAGCGCCTGGGAGGCTCTCGTCTTGGAGCTGCTGACTGGGGGCAGTCCCGGCGGGGCTGCAATGCAGCTGGCAACACGGGACGAAGATTGGAGGTGCTAAACGACAATGCGGTAAGTGGCCAAGGGCCATTTAAACTAGTAAAAAAAATACTTTTACATCATTCGGTCCATAAGACACACAGACCTTTCCCCCTATTTTTTGGGGGGGTGCATCTTATGGAGCGAAAAATACGGTAATATTGAAAAGCCCTGGATTAAAATTTTGCCATCTCTCTTGCAGGTGTTAATTTACACCATCGCCAACGGTTGGACTGAACGTTTAGCAAGCCAAAAATCCTAGCTCGGCTCTGTTTCTACCCAGGCATGTCTCAGTTTCACTCTGTTTCCCTTTTGCACTGCTCTGCTCCCAGGAGCATAAGAATTTCACTGGTAATATCCTTGTGCTAGCTCTGCCAATGTATCTTTATGCTCTGCCATCTCAGGGTACTTAGAAGTAGTTGTAGCACCAGCATCAGTGGAGTCCTCAAGCCAAGCTCAGTTCTCCCATGCTTGAGTCTACATGCACATACACTCCCCCTTCACCCCATAGAGCAAACATGGGTGATAGCCCTCCTTAGCATTCTGGCTGCGTTGAGAGAGAGAGCCATCCAAGGTCTCTCATTTTCCTTTCCTCAACAGAGTCAGAGAAAGAGATAGGAACAGTCGCAGAATATCCCTTTCTCAATATTGCAGTAGCGCTGAGGAAGGGGTGAGTGCCCAAGGCTGCTCACCCACTCTCCTTACCCACTAATGGACTTCTCATAAGAACATAAGAAGAGCCCTGCTAGATCAGGCCAAAGGCCCATCTAGTCCAGCTTCCTGTATCACACAGTGGCCCCACCAGATGCCTCAGGGGGCACACAAGACAACAAAATACCTGTGTCCAGTCGCTACTCCCTTGCACCTGGTACAGAGAAAACCTACTCTTCGAACCAGGAGGTTGCTTTTCCCCATCATGGCTTGTAAGCTGTGATGGAATTTTCCTCCATAAATCTGTCCAATCCCCTTTTAAAAGCAACCAGGCCAGGTGCCATCACCACCTCCTGTGGCAAGCAGTTCCACAGATGAATTACACGCTGGGTAAAGAAATATTTTCTTTTGTCTGTTTTAATACCCCCTCCATTCAATTTTAGTGGATGTCCCCTAGTTCTAGTGTTGTGTGACAGGGAAAAGAACTTCTCTCTATCCACTCTCTCCATCCCATGCATAATTTTATTAATTCTCAGAGGCCTTTGCTTCATTGCAGGGGCCTCTGAACAAACCCAATCATGGAAGGCAAGGGCAGAACAAGACAGCAACTGCATGAATTTCTCAATTGTGTGTGTGTGGGGGGGGGCCTTCAGGGATTGTTCAGTTAGACCCCTGGGGCATCTGTGGCTCATTGGCTTGTGACATTGCCTCATCATCAATAAGATTGCTCTGTTACGCTGCATCCCCCCCCCCCACACACACACACACTCACACACACACTCGAGTTAGGACAGGAGTTAAAAGTCCCATTGAATGCAGTGGGACTTGAGTAGAAATGTTTCCATTTGAGGTGCAGTCCTTTCATGGACTTTGACCAAGGTCCTGGGATTATGTTATATGTTGTTATATATAAAGGGATCCATCTGGAGAAATGGCTGCAATGCACAAGATTCACTGTTCTTGGTTGTCATATATTAGCAAATGGATTGTTTGTGTTATTTTTGAAGTTTGAAGAACTGTACCTGCCATCTACTGGAAATAGAAGGGCAATGCATTGAAGCAACACTTGATATATATAAATTTCTTTTTAAAAACACTGCAGTCAAATAATTTGAGTCAGTCACCCAACTGATTTTAATTGCACTACTGCTTAAAATCCTTTTTGTGCTTGAGATTGTAATCATTCTTATTAAAATTCCAAAGAACACATTTCCTATGTATGCAATCTCAAATGGCAATAAGGATCAAATATGAAAATAAGTATATTCCTTTTCACTGAACATATTTGTAAAGGTCATGCAGACTGGTATGAAAAAGGTAAAAAGAAGTTTGCAAAATAAGCTTCTCTTCCAGTCATCAATTTGTACACTGTGTACTAAGTACACATTCATGGATAATGGTGGTGGTGGTGGTGAGAACCACCCAATGGTAATTTCTGAATTCAAACCAATTTCATTTTAGGACTCATGTAAACTGAACATCCATACACATACAGTAGCATACTCTCATTTTCTATGTCTTTAGCTGCTCTCATGTTACAAAGCTGTACCTTTGGGGCCAATGACAGGACATTAATTCAACAAAGGGAAATCTCTATCCAGTTCTCTCTCACTGGTGTGCAATAATTCATTTAAATTGGCTGTTAAAAACTTTCAGTTTATTCACATTCACAGCGCAGTTCAGATACCAATGCTACAATAAATAATTGTGAAACAGCAGAGGATTTCTTGTGCTAATGTGGAGAATATATGTCCTCTTCTGAGAGAGAGAGAGAGAGAGAGAGAGAGAGAGAGAGAGAGAGAGAGAGAGAGAGAGAGATGTAGCTGAAATGATTGAAGCTGGAGAATGGGAAAAGTCTTGTCCTTTTTTTTAACAAGCCAAGGAATTAGGGCACTCTGTCTACAATGGCTAGGCAGAAAACAGATAGTCACTGAAGCCAGATCAAATCTGAAAATCATTTTTCTTTCCCATTGGCTTCAAGGTAATTTCTGTTTCAAGCATTTGTGGGTCCCTGCTGCACAAAAGTATGCAATATTCTCAAGTTAACGTTAATTAGAAGCTAGCAATAGTATTATTGTATTAACAAAGAAAACGAGAACTGGCATCGAAATCTTTGTGTAGGTGAAGTTAACTAGCAGTGGTGGAAAACTACACAGATTTGGCCCATTGCTTACTTTTCACAATTCTCTACCATCAAAAAACGTATTTTCCATACAGTTTACTTGTAACGCACCCACTCAATGAACTATCCCTCGCTCCTTGAATAGTATATACGCATCTCCCAAAATGGGTCACTTCACTGCTGCAGCCAAATTGAAGGTTAGAGTAGGAAAGTGAGAACCTGATTATAGGTTTCAAAGGAAAGTGCAACAAAATTTGGCCAGAAGTTCAGGCAGTGATATTTTAGAAATGGAAGACAGAAGAGACCTCATCTTGGATTCTCAGATACAATAGGCTGATGTTATTTTTTAAAATATATATATATATCTGTATATTTGTAAACCTAAAATAAAATAAAAAACTGAAGAAAGAAGGAAGCCAGGAAAAAACTGTTAACACTGCATTAGAAAAATGGGTGATAGTTAGAGTATTCAGTCATCCTTCACAATGGATTCCAAAACTTGTCCACAAATTGCTTCATAATGATGGGTGTTCAGTTATCTGAAAAAGGAGTCTATGGAAGGAGGAAGGAGAAGAATAGGAAGGTTCATTGTTTTTTGTATGCTAGGGGAGACGGGAGAACCAGGTGACAGTTCCCTGTTCATCATTCCCCATTTACCATTCCTTTTTGCTTCACCTCCTGGTTTCAGAAGGTGCTAAAGAAAAAAGGCTTGTTTGCTTCCATCATACATACCCCACCTAACTTCAAATGACTGTGCTGGACCTGGGGCTGTGTGCTTTAGTTCCATCACACATGCAACCTGGTGAAAACAAGAGGGAGCAGACCAGTTCTACAATGGGAAACGGGGAAGTCAAAGAAATAGAAGGAAAGCAAGAATGAGGGAGTCCTCCTATGTTTGTTTGCTTTTTTTTCTGAATTATCAATAATTGCTACAGAGTCTGCAAAATGTGGACATGTATAGCATAGTAGGGTTAGCATGTCCTGACCGTTCAAGAACATCCCTGTCATCTGTAGTGAACATAATACCTTTTAGAGTAGATGGCATCTGGTGGGGCCACTGTGTGATACAGGAAGCTGGACTAGATGGGCTTTTGGCCTGATCCAGCAGGGCTCTTCTTATGTTCTTATGGTTGAAGAAGGAATGAGTGCTGATTTGCATGAATTTTGGGGCTATCTAGCAGTGATGTAGACTTGAGTATATTGACTTGGACTCAAGTCGGACTCAAGTCATGTCAATGACTTGACTCGGACTTGACTTAGCAATTGTAAAAGACTTGAAAGACTAGACTTGAGACTTGGAGCCTTTTACGACAAGTCCAATTTTATTCAGGTTTAAACCTACTTTCCCCATTAAATAGATAGGGACTCACAACTTGGGGGCAAAGACTTGGGAATTCACTTGAGACTTGGACCCAGAGACTTGTAACTTGCCTCGAGACTTGGAGTCAGAGACTTGATCCCCATCCCTGCTATCTAGCAAGCCCCATGATTCAAGAACACAGGCAGCTGCCTTACACTGAGTCAAACCATTTGTCCATTTAGCTTCGTATTGACACTGGCTGTTAGCAGCTCTCCAGGTTTTCAGACAGGAATCTTCCTCTGTCCTATTGATTTCAACAATTGTGTAACATTAGAAACAACCATCCACTTCCCAGAAATAAATTTTAAAAAATCAAAATATTAATTCAAAACAAAACAATTCTGTTACTGGAATATTTGTTTGTAAACTTGTCCCAATGTTAATGTACCATCAATGGTGAGATTGTGAGAGATCCCTGGGAGGGCAGAAGTTCAGTGCTAAAGCAGATGCAGGCAGAAGATTCAATCCTTGGAATCTCCTGGAAGGACAGAAAAAAAATTCTGTCTGAAATTCTGAAGCCAGTCTCTGTTGGCAAGACTAAGCTAGATGAATTAACAGTCTGACTCAGTGTACGGCAGATTCCTATGTTTCTAAACCCTATTCAGATGAAATCTCCCCATATACAGTAAATGTGGAGAGGGGGAAGAGGAATAGCACCTGTTGGTCCACCCCTGATACCAACACACCCACTGGACATGCTCCTTAACAGTTGTGCATTCGACATCGGTCTGAAAGTGGCAGTGTTGAATGTATAAAGCAGTGGTTCCCAATCTGGGAGGCGTGGCTCCCAGGGGAGCCACGGATACCAGCCAGGGGAGCCGCGGAGTGCCATGGAACCCTTTCGAAAACACTGACAGGGTTTTTACTTCCATTTTGGAATCCTCATTGTACAGGATTTCAAAACTCACGGAGATACCCTCTAGGCATTCAGCACTGCCCCTTGCAAAGACCTTCTGAATCTGCAACTTCTAAGGGCATTGTCAGTTGGTACGTCAGTGGCAGAGAATGGGACAGTGAATGCAGACCCCCTACCCTCTCTCCGTGTAGACCCCCTACCTTCCCCCCTACCCTCACCACAGAACATCTTCAAACTAGGCCAGGGAACGTTAAGCCCAGGAATCAAAAACAAGAGTGGAAACGTTTGATTTGATTTTGTACTGAATCTGAATGAATACATTCCCTGCAAGCCAACAAACAAGAAATTCTTTCTGCTTGTTGACTTTTACCTTCTCCCTTAGGACAAGAAAAATGGAAACCTGATCTAGACAGCATGGTTACAGTTTTTCCACCGGGAAGGAAATGCAGACGTTTTTGAAGATGTGATAATACCGTTTCAAATCATCTGGATTGTTTGGAAACCTTCATAAGACACAAACTCAACTGAGACCACATGAGGATCTGCTTGACATTTGACGGAGTTTGCAAGGCGTGAAATGCAAAGCTCACCATAAAACAAAGATGATTTTAAAAAAATGGATACCACCCATTGGATACTATTGAAATTAAGAAGAAAGCTACAAATGGTTTCAAAAGGTCATGAACAGTATCCATTTTCAAGAGTTTTTAGGGGGAGGAGGTGAAATTCCCTTCCATGAGCTGCTGTGTGCTGTAACTAAGCATGTCATATTGGAAGTCACAACAGAAACCACAGAAACATAAGCAGTGTGTGCTGTCTGTTTTAAAGAATTAAGGTGAGCAGGGTGAATTGAACTGTTTTCTTAATAAGGGCCCCCAAAACTCGCTGGGCCACACTGCTGCAACTTTCCTGAACTTAGGGGAGGAGGGGGGGGTTCATACCATTCTTTGGGAAGCACTATGCAGACACTTCAGTTACCTCTAACAATCATATAAAGTACAAAGATATCAAGTTTCCGGGTTTATTTTCACCATGTACAAATAATTTATGTTAAAAACACATAAAAGCAAGTTTAAAAACACTAAAAAAATTTTTTAAACAAGTCAAAACAGTTTCCAAACAGTACAACGTTTTGTCCACTATCCGTGGACCTCCTCAGGTAAGCAGCCACAAAGCTGTAGGATGTTACAGCAGACGCTGAGCAAGACCATCATTTAAAAGAAGAAAAGGCAGGAGGTCAAACTAGACATTACTTGAAGCTCATGCTATGGATCATCATCCTTTTTTCATTGCTACTTTAAGGCATATTTAAACTAAGTGATTAGGGGTGATATGGACATTCTGCATTCACCTTTCTCCACTGACAACTGGGTGACTGGTCAGATGTTATTGTCTGAACCATCCACCTGTCTATGCAATCTTCTTATCTGACAGGCACACTTTCTGGAATTTATCGGAAACTGTATTCTTCCTTACCTAAATAAAGTTTTCTTATCGCATAAACTCAACTGCTATATTAATTTGCTTTGTGCTATAAATTCCATGCAACATTTATGTAGTGCAATCCTATGTATGTTAGAATTGGCAATTTGGCACTAATCCGACACTAGCCAAATTAGCTCCTGAACCCTCAGTACAGTGATAGCACCCAATTTTCCATTAGGGCAGGCAGGAGCTGCTATGGGAGCCTAGTGCAGGGCTTTGACCCTGGGTTCCCAGCAATCTTGCCCCAGCACTTGCTGTAGTCTTCCAAGACTTTCAGTGGATGCCTCTCTCTGGCCAAATCTTGTCATTCCATTTGTTCTTGCATTACATTTTCTCTGTGTGTTGCTTGTTCTGGTCTGTTGGATTGGTGTATGCCTTTATCCTCTTGTGCTTATAGATCTCTGATGAGCTTGAATGAAATCAATTCCTAGTGAGTCTATGGGGTCCATTGTATGCTCTGTGATCATGGGTCTCTTAACATCTGTTACTGTTGACAGGATTGACTCTGAAAGGAGTAGACTCCTTTCTCCTTTTGCTTCACCAATACTGGTGGCCCAATCCTATCTATGACTAGCATAGGCGGAACATGTGTTCTGCCAGAGCAGGCTGCCGCAAAGCAGCCATAACGTGCTTTGTGTCAGTGCAAGCTGCTGGCATGCCAGCGGAAAAGCCAGTGCCTTTCCCAGCATGCTGGCAGACGTTGGGAGGCCCCTCAGAGCAGGTAAGCCTGACACAGGGGATGGAACAGGGGGGGTAGGAGGGTGGGGAGGTGGTGGAATGGGGGAGGGCAGAACAGGGAGCAGATGGGGGAAGGGGATGGGCGGACTGAGCCTTGGAGGAGACTGATTCAGTAGCGGCACCCGCCAAATCATAACCTCTTTCCCGGGCCTGATCTACCTATATGGGTCAATGTGGTCTTGCACCAGTGATATCACAGGTCTGAGTTGCACAAGCAGTGGCGTCACTGCAGGGGGGCGGAGCTCTAAGTTCTGCTGCGATTGGAGCCTCCGTTACACGGAGGAACGAAGCGGACCCGCCCCCTCGCCTTCGGAGCCTTTCAGGGAAGCGAAAGCACCATGCAGGAAGCGCGTTGCTTTCGCTGCCCTGAAAGGCTCCGAAGGCGAGGGGGCGGGGCCGCTTCGTTCCTCCGTGTAACGGAGGCTCCGATCGTAGCGGAACTTAGAGCTCTGCCCCCCCTGCAGTGACGCCACTGTGCACAAGTCTGTCTTGCACAGGTCTGCACAGGTCTAAGTTGCACAGGTCTGAGTTGACCCACAGCAACGGCTAGGGGTTACCCGACCCCAGGGACACCTCCAGCAGCCCAAACTCCCCTGTGGGATGCAGCAGAGCTGCGTTGGTGTCTCTGCATCACCGCACGGGGAGTTAGTAGGATTGGGCTGTGGCTATCCTTGTCTTATCAGAAACTCTATGGCATTGTATTTTCAATCTGCATATCATTTCATTTTTCACTTTGCCTTGCCATCTGTCTGAAGTCAGAATCATTCTATTTTGGAGGAGAATATTCTGGTAACGGTTGTGAATGTTTCTGTTGAAAAGTACAGCTGCTGGGGCACAACCTGTGTAGCATGGTTCTGTAGTTAGGTAGACACTTGAACGTTTCCTGTTTCCAGTTTTGTCCTTCAACTGCTGCGGCTCTTACTATGTAGTTCTCATGAATCTTTCTGCTTCTCCATTTCCTTTAGCTGTACCAGAGATTGTGTAGAATTTCCCATGGATTTCTTCTTGCCTCCCAATTTCATATAGGCTCTTCCTTCCTCCAATCTCAAGTGACCACAGAACTCTATCAGATTTATATTCTCGTAGAGAAATCCCTTACCTAAAGTTCCAAGGTTATGATGCAAAGCATTATGTGCTGCAAAAATCTGGTGTGATTATAGATCCTATGCAGTAATTCAAGTCTGGCCCCTCCAGGAAGCCTACTGAAGAAGTTGCCTCAGGCAGCAGATTAGTGGGGGTGCTCATCTCTTGCCTCCACTGCTTCTGCTTCTCCTTCCACTCCCTGGATTGGGAAAAGAAGAGCGGGGGCAGCATGGAAGAGGACATGTGGAAGAGTGCTGACTTAAAACATTGGAGAATGAGAAGAGGAGAGGCTGGCACATCATTTGGTAAGAGGGGCCAGCATTTGGCGTGCTGCCTCAGGCAACAGGCACTGCGCATTGCTTTTGCTGCCAGAATGGCTCCAGGGGTGAGTGGAAGGGGCCGCATTACACCAGTTTGCAAGGTGCAGTGCAGCACTTTGCACCATTTACGGTGCCGCACCACCTCCAGGAATGCCACTGCAACAACCCCACAAGGCTACATAGTCAAGAATACAAATGGAAACTTGACTCCTGACATGGACCATTTCAAACTGAAATAAGCACTGGAAGCACTAGAACCCAGTCAACACATTACGCAGAATGAATGGTAAAATCAGGTCGATGTCCTGAATCGTTGTCTGGAGGCAGTTGGGAGCTGGATGGGGGCAAACAAGCTGAAATTAAATCCTGATAAGACAGAGGTTCTTCTGGTCCAGAAGTCTACGACTCAGGTATTGGATCATCGTCCTGCTCTGAATGGGGTTGTACTCCCTCTGAAGGAGCAGATCCGCAGCTTGGGGGTTCTCCTGGATACGCAGCAGCTACTGGATTTCCAGGTGGCGGCTGTGGCCAGAGGGGCTTTTGCCCAGCTTCGGCTGGTGCGCCAGCTACGACCATACTTGGATTGTGCAGACCTGGCCACAGTGACCCATGCCTTAGTGACATGTAGACTAGATTACTGCAATGTGCTCTACATGGTCCTTTGACAACAGTCCTTTGAAGACTGTTCAGAAACTGCAACTAGTGCAGAATGTGGCGGCCCGGGTGATTGCCGGGGCCTGTTGGTTCGACTCAGTCAGACCGTTACTTCAGCGGCTACACTGGCTGCCGGTTCATTTCCGGGCACAATTCAAAGTGATAGTTTTGACTTTTAAAGTCCTATATGGCTCGGGTCCAGGGTATTTGAGGGACCGCCTCCTTTCTTATAATTCAACCCGTACTCTGAGGTCATCAGGCGGGGCCCTGTTAACCGTGCCGCCATTGATGGAGGTGAGGGGGATGGCGGGATGGAATAGGGCCTTCTTGGCAGTGGCGCCCCAATTATGGAATTCCCTCCCCCTGGAATTAAGAACGGCTCCCTCTTTAGAGACCTTTCGGCAGCGCCTTAAGACATTTTTATTCAGGTTAGCTTTCGATGTCTGACATGGTGGGCTGGCTTTTTAACAAATGGCTTAAATATAGGTGATCCACTGGGGTTGTTTGTTTTAATTGTTTTTAACTATTTGTTTTTAATTATTTTAATGTATATATGTATTTTAATGTTATTGTAAGCCGCCTTGAGTGCCCTTGCTGGGAGAAAGGCGGGGGTATAAATTCTTTAAATAAATAAATAAACAAGGCGGTAGTATTCTGGACTGCAGGTGAGAAATCACATTTTTGAATCCTTCCCCATGCAAAAGCCATCCTTCATGTAGTAAACCAGCAAATCAGGAGAGGTCTGCACTAAATCTTTCTCATTTACTACATGCTTGGCATGTGGAAACACTTGCAATATGACCCCACATCTGTAAAATTAAGTGGAACAGGGCAGAACACTGTACCATCTGAGGCCCTGCCCAATCCTATCCAACTTTCCAGTGCCGACACAGCTGCAATACAACCCCGAGGTAAGGGAACAAACATTCCCTTACCTTGAGGAGGCCTCTGTGACTGTCCACCCACTGCAGGATGCAGTGCACGCCCCGTTGGTACGGCTGCATCAGCCCTGGAAAGTTAGATAGGATTGGGCCCTCAGTTTACTACCTCACTCGACTGTGTAGATTGGCTCTGAGATTGGATGCAAGAGTTTATACAAACCTCATCAGCCACCTTTCCTTTTTGCAGAAAGGATATAGTTGAATTGGAAAAGGTGCAGAAAAGAGCGACCAGAATGATTCGTGGGCTGGAGCACCTCCCTTATGAGGAAAGGCTACAGCGTCTGGGGCTTTTCAGTCTAGAAAAAAGTCGCCTGAGGGGGGAACATGATTGAGACGTATAAAATTATGCATGGGATGGAGAGAGTGGATAGAGGGAAATTCTTCTCCCTCTCGCACAACACCAGTACCAGGGGACATGCACTAAAATTGAGTGGAGGGAGAGTTAGAACAGACAAAAGAAAATATTTCTTTACCCAGCGTGTAATTCATCTGTGGAACTCCTTGCCACAGGATGTGGTGATGGCATCTGGCCTAGATGCCTTTAAAAGGGGTTTGGACAGATTCATGGAGGAAAAGACCATCACAGGTTACAAGCCATAAGCAACCTCCTGGTTTTGGAGGTGGGGTTTCTCTGTGCCAGGTGCAAGGGAGTGTCAACGGGAAACAGGTTATCTTGTTGTCTTGTGCTCCCTGAGGCATCTGGTGGGGCCACTGTGTGACACAGGAAGCTGGACTAGATGGGCTTTTGGCCTGATCCAGCAGGGCTCTTCTTATGTTCTTATGTTCTATTAATGCACAGTGCACTATTTGCTTAAATATGACCCGCCCAGCTTCCTAGCTATACCTCTTTCCTATAGTGTCCCATACACAGATATTTATCTAGAAAATGTACTTGCCACTTGGGCAGCCCAATCCTGCCTAGCAGGATGTGGTGGCGCAAATAAGTTGCCCGCCGCATCCTGAGCAGGATTGGGTCCATTGGCGTCGCTCTAGGTAGGGCGGAAAGCTAAGTTCCGCCGCGCTCTGACCCTCCATTACACACCAGCACATGGCGGCCCCGCCCCCTCTCCTTCGGAGCCCTGTGCATAAAGGCCTGTGCATTGCCTTCGCCGCCCTGAATGGCTCCGAAGGTGAGGCCGCCTTGTGCCAGTGTGTAACGGAGGGTCAGAGTGCGGCAGAACTTAGCGTTCCGCCCCTACCAGAGCGACGCCACTGATTGGGCCTGTCCTGGCACAGCCAGAGGCCTCCTTGAAGTAAAGGGACATTTGTGCCCTTACCCCAAGTAGTGCCCCAGCAGCCCCGATGGGTCTACTCAAATGCTATTTTGGTGGTGTACATTTGAACTGGCCGTGTAATGGTAGCCAGGCCCGGGAAGGGGGTTAGGATTTGGCGGAGGAGGCTACCGCTGATCTTTCCCGCTTCCTGGGCCTGGCTGACCAATCCCTCCCACCCACCCCAGAACACCCCGTTCCACCCTCCCCATGCCCCTTCTCACCTGACGGAGAACTTATTATTATTATTATCATCATCATTATTAATAATATTTATATATCATTTTTCAACAAAAAAGTTCACACAGCAGTTTCTAGAGAAAATCAAATAACTAAATGGCCTTATTTACTAACTTAGTAAACTTACCTTCCCTGGCAGGTGCAGCATTGTCTCTGGCGTGGTGCCAGAGCGGTGCCAGCCTCAGTGCTGGCACCTCTTACTCTCTGGGTGCCGCAAACATCGCTCCATCGGTTGCAGACAGGATTGCGCTGTATGTCTGCAGTTTTATACATGCTGTCCTGAGACTAAGCCCCATTGAACTCAATGGGACTTATAGCTCAATAGACATGCATAGGATTGTTCTGTTAGAGACGAAGGTCTCACAAACAGGAAGTAAACACAAGCACGGAATAGATGTTTGCATGCTAGGACGTTTTCCTTGATGAATTTCTGTTAGTGTTTGAAGCCGCTTCGCTTAGTCTGAACATTTGTTCATGAGCGACAGTATATCTGGTAATGAGATAAAAAGAAACGGAAACACTTCATCAGACAAAAAAAGCAAACAAAACACATGCAGAAAAAGACTGTCTTGTTTTCTGCAACAGAAGTGAAGGGATACAAACTGTAAGTGTGACATCTGCACTTCTAAAATGGCAGTGTACCCATCATTTGATGTGCATGCCGTAAGTGCTGTAGGCACAAGGTTGGGGGTGGGGAGGGAATCCTACGCAGACTGCAAAATGTATTTCTGACTCTTGGTGTTATTGATAATGCCAAGAGAAGAGAGCTTTGCTCTTGCATTATGCAGGAGAAGATGCTTGACACATTCCCAGCAACAAAAGATTAAGATGATTTTCAAATCGCCATGAAGCACCTCATATAGATGATTTTAACTGGAAAATAAGCATATTGGAATAGTGATATGCAAAGTATATGAGCAAGGGAGGGCTGCAAGCAACAGCCTTATGCAGATTTCTCTCTCACATGTTCCCAAATGTTTCAGGATAGCAATCCGTCCCCATGTTTGTCACTGCAGACAAATGCTGATCATGGGAAGGATGGGGGTGGGGTTTCTTGAGTGCAAGGGTGGGGCTTGCTGGTGCGCCCCCACGCATACAGGGACATGCAGGAGAAAATGTCTGTATACAGATAGACTCCAGCCCAATGCCAGTAAGAATGCCCTTAGTTAAGATCACTGGCGTCACTACCGGGGGGGGGGGCGGAGCTCTAAGTTCCTCCGTGATCCGAGCCTTGGTTACACGGAGGAACGAAGTGCCCCGCCCCCATGCCTTCCGAACCAGTCAAAGCGGTGAAAACAACGCGCAGGGAGTATTCGTTCCTCCATGTAACAGAGGCTCGGATCACGGAGGAACTTAGAGCTCCACCCCCCCTGTAGTGACGCCAGTGGTTAAGATAAGGCCCATGACAGTGTTATCTATGCAAATTATCAAAGGCAAAACTGTGAGAAGCTCCTGACATTCCAGAATCCATCCAGGATAGCCTGTCTGAATGTAGTGAGAGCAATTACCTACTTCTAGTTTGTTATGGGCACGACAACGACAAATTAACTACAACTACCAGCCCCATTTACAAGCATTGGAATGAAACAAACTCATATTTGCCAGGCATGGCATTTGTGAGAAGCTAATCTTAGACAACGGGCAGCATCGGTACACATCAGCAGAATTCCCAAGGTTTGCACAAGACCCATTTTACCACCAGCCCACACTAATCATGGAGTATGTATGTGTGACTCCTTGGAAGACTGCTCAGAAGCTACAGTGAGTTCAAAACACAGCCATGCTTCCTAATTGGGACCAGTCGTTGCGAACAGAGTAGAAACAGTTACACGCTGGCTCTCAGCCCAAATTCAAGTCTTTTTATTATTTTTATTGTTCTAATTACTTTTTGTCAACTGCCCTAAAATATTTTTATTGTAGGGCGACACATAAATTAGGGATTCACAAGCAACCTTTTCTTGGCCTGAAAGTGCTTGAGGAGTTGCACATGTTCCATTGTTTAGCAGCTGTGTCACTATGGAGGCCCCTGGGGTGCAAGCATATACACATGCACCCACAACACACATGTCTAGGAACCTTTGCCTGTTGGCTGCACCCTACAGACTGGTACTGTAAAAGAAATGAGGGAGGGAAAGGAACCTGGGCACAATGGTCTCAGCATCAAGCAAACGTTTCAATATTTTCTCCCAATAAGCAGTTGCTTAGCCTAAGAAGCGACCTTGGAGATCAGAGCAGTATGGGGCTTGGTGGGTCCTGATTGGGCTGTGGGGTCTGCTGACAATATGTAGGCTGGTCCTATAATCTAGACGGCATCATTGATCCATACAGTTCAGTCAACCAAAAAAACCAGAGATTGGTGGCATAGGAGATGTGACAGAGACTGGCTTCAGGGGGTCCTAGTTTGGGACAGATACCTTGGTGTTTACTAGGGGCGCCTTTTGCTTATCTTTCAGTCTTGAATATTATTGGGTTTTCTCTGGGCTCACTGTGGATGGTAACGTATGCTTCCTCCTTTTTTCAAATGAGTAAATGGAATTGCTGAACCATGCTGCCTGAAGACCGTTGCAGTGTCCCTTGCTTAAGCAGTGGTGTTCCTATGACTACCCCCCCCACGCCGCCAGAAGTGATGGCAACAGCCGTTATCGAGCACTCAGAGACGCAGGGCGGGCGGGAGGGCCGAACACACCGATGGTGCTCCTCACTCGCCACGGCGAACGGGAAGATCTGCCCCACCACCGGCTGCCATTGCGCTCCACCACCGGCCGCCATTGCACCCCCCCACCCCCCTGCCACTTGGAGCCCCATCCCACCACCCAGGGGCCCACCGCCCCCACCGCTGACAATGCCACTGTGTGTGCTTAAGCTTACGGGGGGTGTAGGACCCAATCCTTTCCAACTTCCCAGTGCCGATGCAGCTGTTCTAACAGGGTGCACACTGCATCCTGTGGGGGAGGGTCAGTCATGGAGGCCTCCTCAAGATAAGGGGACGCTTGTTCCCTTACCTCAGGACTGCATTGCGACTGCATCGACACTGGAAAGTTGGATAGGGTTGGGCACTAAGCCAGGTAGTTGGGTCATATTTAGGGAAGAGTTACTGCACTGTGCGTAAATTCAACATAACCAGGACGCTGCAGTAGCACATCCTTCCACTGTCCAGTTCTTTGCAATATTTCTAGTTTCAAAGTTGATCAAAGGCACATTTCTTGTACTTGCCTACATGGAGGCTGTCCACCTCTGACACTACAGCCACGATCCAGGCACCTTTCAACAAACAAAAATTCTAGAAGAGAGGCTGAGTCCAAAATATCTAAAAACACTGAAAAAAACTGTAAATGCACAACAGCTGGGTGCATGAAGGTGATGGCCATGGGATTAGACTGAAGCGTGTATGGGAGGAAAATGCAACAAAATGGCCCTTTTTGCTTATATATTTGCATATATTTAATCAGCAGGTATCAGTCATCTGACATCATTGTTTAAGGCCAGGTACCTTTAAATAAAAGACTATTCAGGCAGTTCCTAAAGACACCTATGAAATAAAGGAATCCAATAAGAAACAGCCATAAATTAAATGTGTACTTCACAAATGATGCTCAACAATCTCCTTTGCTCTGCAAAAACACAGGAAAATGCAAGCAGTCTCGTATTTTTCTGAGTTTCCTTGAAATAACAAGAACTATACTTTCTTAGCCCTTTAGAGCTACTCTCTGAAAGAGATGAGAGTTTTTCATATGAGGGAGATGACACTACACCTCTGTTTTATTGTGCATCTACAGAAAATGCAGACAGACAGCATCCAAGCTTTCACACGAACTCTTACCGAGCCTCTCCCAAACAGAATGAAAAAATCATTAATAGTCCAGATTTCAATCTCTCTTAGACAGCTCAGGTAACAATAAATGAGTAATTTACTCTTCTTGGCTTTGGAAAGCTTACGCTTAATGGTTACTAGGGACAGGATAATGGTTCCTTAGTGATTACACCATGTTTTTCTACCACTTTCAAGGCCTTTGCTTTCTGTCCTAATGAAAAGACAGCCCTGAAAGAGGAGCCTATTCTTTATTAGAAGTGTTCTGAGAGAATGCACCTAGATAAAATGAACTCTCTCCTCAGGTTTATGTCATTCAGCTGAGCTGTGAAGTGGAACAGATTCATGAGAGCAGCCAAAAATGTTGGCTCATTCCAAAAGTGTCTGGACATTTTCATTTTAAAAAAGTTTTCGATAAGATTGCAGCTGTCCGTTCTTTTCGTACTGGTCAAGATATTGTTTAGGCTCCAAGCTAGGCCTTCATTCACCCTTGTTTTGAAAAGCACCATCCTGAAGAAGAACAAAAGTATAACTTTCACCTGATTCAAAATCCAACCTATTTGCGAGTTCAGAAAAGGGTTACATACCGTTCATAAAGGAATGGAACATTGCAGTCGTAAGCAGAGATGCTAAAGGCACAAATCCCTCAAGCTCAAGGTGTCACTAAATAGCTAGGTGATGTGAAGGTTGTGTGTCCTTGACTCCATCCTACTAAGGGTAGAAAAGCAGTCATGGTAGGAACTCATCAGGCACGACCAACTACAATTCCTGAATTAGATGTAAATGAAAAATAGAGGCAGCTGTCAAGAGCACAATGAAAATTGATAGTTTCCTCCAGTGGCTAAGTGTAGAAATTAAAACACTGGACCTGAATTGGATTCTTGTGGTACCCCATTTGTTAATTCCCATGGGAAGAATCAGCAGAACCCTTTTTTAGCCTCTAAAACCATTGATGGCTCAACACTATTGAGGGCCTGCGCTGGCGGAATGTGGTGCTCCAATGGCATGCACTGCTGCAAAAGCACCATAAAGTGCTTTGTGGTAGCGCAAAGCCTAGGTACACAAGTGGGAAAGGCCACAGTCTTCCTGCTGGTGCCGATGGAGCAACAGAGGCTCGCCAAAGCAGGTAAGTCCAGTGCAGAGGTGGGGGGAGGTAGAGTGGGGAGGGATGGGGCTGAACAGGGCAGGGGAGGGCGGAACAGGGAGGAGATGGGGCGGAGTGGATGGATCAGGTCCAAGAGGGGGATGGGATAAGTGGCGCCGGCACACGCTGAATCCCAAGACCCTTTCCAAGCCTGATTTGTCTGCACGGATCAACACGGACTTGCACCAACGATATTGCTGTTGCAGATCCAAGTCGACCCGTTTCGGCTGTTGGGGCTTACCCCAGGGCAAGGGGACAAATGTCCCCTTACCCAGAGGAGACCTCCAGCAACCACAAATCCCCTGTGGGACGCAGTGTAGCCAGCGCTGGCGCCACTGCATCACCGCTGCATCACTGCATGGGGATTTAAGTTTGGATTGGGCCACTGCCACATGACTCTGACTATGTTCATTGTATATGGGGGGGATCATGATTATGCCACCTGGCCATCTTTTACCATGCTCAGTGCACTAAACCTAAGGTCTGCATTCATGGATGTAGGCAAGGATTGCAGATGTGCAGATGCCCCTTTGCAGATGTGCCATCCAACATATGGATGTAGGACTTAGAGGGTCAGGGTAATCATGATTCCTCCACTCAGGAAATGCAATTGAACATCTGCAAACATCTACAGGTGTCCAAAGCCTGGTGTTTTTATTTCTCCAGGTGTGCTTGGGTGCAACAACTTGAAACAAGTCAGCTGAAACACTGTGCAGATGCAATAGGGACAGTAAAGGATAACTTCTTTACCATCACTAACATAGCATAGTAGGCCGTCACATTATTTTATTTATTTTTAATTATAAGGGAATTGATATTCTGCCTTTCCACTTGTAAAAGGGCCTAAGGTAACTAACAACAAAACTGGAAGCCAATTCAATTTTTTTAAGCTTAATTAAACATCACACAGTGAAAACAAACAGTCCCAAAACAAAGTAATCACTGAACTAGATTAAGCACCTGTTGAAACAAAAAGGTCTTAAGGAGGCCATAAACTGACAGTATGGAAGGCTTAGATGGATCTTGTGGAGCAGGGAGTTCCATGTTCTGGGCACTGCTTCAGAGAAAAACCCCTCCAATGTTCCTGCAAAATGCACTCAGATCCCAATTGACCTTGAAAAGGTAGATAGGATTATATTGAAACAATAAGACAAGCTCTGCTTGATTAGGCAAAAGGCTCATCTAGTCCAACATCCTTTTCCTCACAATGGCCCAGCAGCTGTTCCCTTAAGTACTCCAGTCCCAAACTATTTAGGACTTTAAGAGCGCAATCCTACTCTAACTTTGGCCGGGGGAACGAGCGCCACATTTGTGACGTGCATAAGGCACGTTTGTGATGACTCGAGAGCAGGGAAGGACGGCCAGAGGTGTCGCTGGAGTGCGGCGGGAAGGGCGGACCGCCTGGGGGCGACGTGCGCAATGGGTGACGCATGGTCGCGCGCGCGCACCTGCGCGTCGCGTGCAGGCGGTCCGCCCTTCCCGCCGCGCTCCAGCGACGCCTCGGAGGAGGCCTCAGAGCGTCCGCCCTCGGCGGAGCTCCAAGGCCTTCTGAGGGAGGCCCAATGCACGACGTCATATTTATAAGGTTTCGCGCATGCGCAGAACGTTTGAGGGCAAATTTGCCCTCAGAAACATACTGCGCATGCGCAAAACTTTATAAATATGACGTAACGCATCGGGCCTCCCTCAGAAGGCCTTGTAGCTCCGCCAAGGGTGGACGCTCTGAGGCCTCCTCCTGCCCAAGACGGCCGGCCGGCGAGGATGTCTCCGGAGCCGGCAGCAGTGGAGGCTCCGCTGCTGCCGGTCCGGAGACATCCTCGCCGGCCGGCTGTCGGGCGGCACGGGGGTCATTAGGGTGGCGCGCGCACCCTCGCACAGGGCGGCGCGCGCCCTAGTGATGCCGCTGAGGACGGCGCAAGGCCGGCCTTCCCCGCAACGCCGGCCAAGGACTCGCCAGCCCGTTGGACCCAGGTAAGGATCCAGCGGACAGGGGGGCAGTGTGGCCGGGATTGGCGGGAGCCGATAGGCTCAGCCGATCGGGGAGGGGGCAGGGATTGGCCTCGGCCAAATCCTTATCCCTGCTGATCGGCTAAGCCATTACACGGCCTCCTCCGACTTCCGCCAGCAAAATAGCTGGTGGAAATCCGAGGACGCCAATCGGCCCCAGCTGCTGTTACACTCAGGGAAGGGGACAAGTGTCCCCTTCTCCGAGTAGACTTTCCACCGTGGGCTGCCTGTTGCAGGCTGCCCGCGGTGGAGATCAGGATCCGGCGAGCGGCCTCAGCCGCTCGGCAGATCTTTATTTTAGGATTGGGCTGCCCAGGTAATAACCAACAATTTGAATTGAGCCCAAAAATTGATTAATACAAACTGGAGCAGCAAAGGTGTCACCTGCTCAAAGGACCAGTCCTGGTTGGAACTTTCAAGGCAGCATTTTATGCAAACTTAAGTTTCTAGACACTTTTCACACAGAACGAGTTACCATCGTCCAGTCTCAAGATAACTCAAATATGTGTCACCAAGGCCAGTTCTACGTTCTCAAGAAAAGGGCACCGTTGGTGCACCAGCTTGAGCTATGCAAAAGCATTCCTGACCACAGTTGCTACCTGATCCTCATTGACCCCAACTCAAACAGGCTTCTGTCTTCAGTTGGTTTCAGCTTGTGTTTTCCACAACTGGCTTTCTCCCTTGCAACCTCATTGCTTGTACTCCTTAAATGTCAAATGCCCTACTATTGCTAACGCTCCAGATTCTCTCTCTCTCTCTCTCTCTCTCTCTCTCTCTCTCTCTCTCTCTCTCTCTCATTCCACATTTCAGTAGTGGTGCACCCCAAGCCCTCATTCTATTCTAGGTCCTCCAGCATATCTCCACTCACCACAGAGCAACCAAAAGACCACTTCAAAGACAAAGGTATCAGTGATCACAAGTGGAGGCAAACTCTTCACTCTCTCTTATGAGAGATAGACAAGTGGTATCTCCAGCTGTCTCTCACTGAGGAGCAGAAAGAACTGCCTGTCATTTTAATATGTTTCAAATGTGCCACAAAAGCTATATGGGAATAAAGACAGACAGCAACAGCTACAGCTACAGCAAACTTAAAAAAATAAAATAAGGAAAACTGGATAAGTTGCACTGGTGTAGGTATGGCCTAAAATCTTGCCGGGTTGTGATGCGTTACTGACCTTACATATGCCAAGCTTATGTTATGGCTTTTAACTAATGGTACTGTATTAATCATTTTATTATTCGTAGCGAGATTAATTACATTTATAAAACTGTGTGTGTGTGTGTGTGTGTGTGTGTGTGTGTGTGTGTGTGTGTGTGTGTGTGAGAGAGAGAGAGAGAGAGAGAGAGAGAGAGAGAGAGAGAACACAGATATAGGTAGAAACCTCTATATCCTCCTGCATAAAGAAAGCCTATAAGCTTCCTTCCAACTCTATTGACCATTCAAATACATAAGCTCAAATTCAAGTTTTTGTACTCAGCCCTCCTGTCAACTCTGCCAAACCAGTACATATGGCCTTGCGCTTACAAACATTCAACCATAATATTGCCTTTTCCTCCATAGAATAATATCATGTCGGTTTCCAAAGCGCTGCATGTTAATAAGTCCTCTAGACATATCAGATGATGAGCAAACACAGTTGGGAGTCAGAAGTATTTTTCAGGCTGAGGTTGGCGAGAATTTCCTGAGAGATAAAAGTCTTTCATGTGTGGTGAAATAGGCCACAACCTCTAGGGTCAAATGTCGCCATAAATTATTATAATTGCAATTTGTGGCAAAGACTGAAGTAAGGTTTGGAAGCTGTCAGTGCCTATTATGGAGTGGAAATAAATTACAGCTTGTCATAAAATGATGGATTTCAGTTAGGGGCTTCCTTTTCACTCTGACTGCACCAGGCCTTCATTCACCCAGCAATTAACTTTGTTCCCGTTAATATTCAGCAGTGTTGACAAGGCTGACACAGTAAAACTGGGTTTGTATAAAAGGGAAGACAGATTGCCTGAGAATCATTATTTTACCTGAAAATTCACTGCTGAGCAGAAGCTCTTGATAAATGAAGAACAAAGCTCTTAACTTGGCTGTTGAAATTGTTGTGCCAAAAAAATGGTTTGGTTGCTGTTCATCTCAGTAGTCAAAGTTTGTTTGGAAATAAACAGTCATCTTAGCTGAAGAACAGCTTGAGGAGAAATGATCATATTGATGCAGTCTGGTCTCTGAGGGGAGATGCATGCAAGACAACCAACACACATGGACCACTTTGAATTGTGGCAGGTCTCTTTTTGCGTAGTCATCCATGCACCCCAGAACACCTCACAGATTAGGTGGCTTGCTTTACATCACCTTAAAACAGGGGTACTCAACCTTTGGAGGCCCGGCTACCCCCTATCATGGTCCAATTTTCTGAAGTACCCCCTGCTAATTAACTGCTAACTAATTGGATTAATCAATCAATTAATTAATTAGGTAATTAATCATTAAATAAAAAGTACTAAAACAATTTTAAATGTGAAAAAATGTCTTATTTAACTCATTCGTGTGTGTGTGAGAGAGAGAGTGAGTGAGTGAGAGACAGAGACAGAGAGATGCAAGGATCTCTTTTTTTTCTCCAAGTCACACTTCCCAAAATCAGCTTCTCTCTCCCCCACCCCACCAAAGCACATTTTCCAAAGTACAAAAATAAGCCCAAAACCAAAATCAGAGAGACTGAAGGGCTCCAAAAATAATTACAATTTAAAATCCATGTTAATTAACACTTAATTGCTGATTGGGCAGATAAGGGGCAGGGCTTGGCGTACCCCAAGCAAGAGGTCCGCATACCCCTAGGGGTACCCGTACCACAGGTTGAGAACCTCTGGTGTAGAGGCAGCAGATCTGAGGCGGCATCAGGGACGTGTTCTGGGTCACACTGTCCCTGCTACTAGCCCAATACTGAAGGTTCCTATGGAAAAGGCAGGCAGTCTTGACTTTATCTTTCTCTCTCTCTCTCTCTCTCTCTCTCTCTCCTTTGCTCACCGTCTGTCACCCATCATAGCATTGGAAGAATCTTGGCAAAAACTCCTGACAAAAAAAAGTTCATGCTCTGGCAGTCTCTTGCCTTGACTACTGCAATTTCCTCCTTGCTGGTCTTCTGTTGGCTCCTCTTAGTCCTCTCCCCTCCACCCAACACTCTGCTCCTAGGTTCATTCACACAGATCATATCATACCTCTTCTTAAGTTCTTTCACTGGCTTCCTGTTTGCTCCCAGATCTAGCACAAGCTCCTTGCCCTTACAGTCAGGATGCAATCCTGTGTAACTCTTGCACCAGTGTAACAGTAGATCCCCTGGTGTAAGAGCACTTATGCCAGTGTAACTTGCCATACTCCGATGGATGCAGAACGGAACCAGCTTAACCCCCCTCAGACACCTCACATGCGTAGTTTGGATGTGGAACAGACACCAGTGCAACTCTGCTGGTGCAGGGGGCATTCAGATGCCCCCAGAATGCCCCCTGCGCCAGCGGAGTTGTGCCGGCATCCATTCCACATCCGAACTGCGTATGTGAGGTGTTCAAAGTGTCCGTCCTGTGTCCATCGGCATATGGCAAGTTACACAGGCATAAGTGCTCTTACACCAGGGGATCTACTGTTACACCGGTGCAAGAGTTACACAGGTTTGGGCTGTCAAAGCTGTCCGTGGCCGTGCCCCATCCTACCTCTCAGCTCTCATATATGCCCACCCCTGATCTTCGCTCTTTCAGATCCACCAGCCTCAACCATCCCATGTCTCCTGCTCCCTCAAACAACTCCACCCTGTCTGCTTTGCCACCCCATATGCCTGGAATTGCCTCCTGGAACACCTGCAAAATGCTCCCTCACAACCTTCAAATCTCACCTGAAAACCCACCCTTTCCAGGAACCTTTTGGCACTATGCCTTAGTTCCTGTTCCCTACTGTAACTAAACTTATCAGCACAATCCTATCCAGCTCCCCCACTGGTGCAGCCAGTGGGGGAGGGCAGAACAGGAGGCTTTGGAAGGGAAAGGGGATTTAAACCCCCTTTAAAGGGAGTTGGATAGGATTGCACTGTATGTATGTGAAATTTAATGAATCGCGCATTCTTACCCAGTTTACTCCTGCTTCTCCATCTGTTGTCTCCCTTGTGTCGGTTTCTAGATTATGATCCCCTTGGAACAGGGATCTGTCTTTTTTCCTCTATGTAAAATGCCATGTATATCAACAGTGCAATATCAATAAAAGTACTTTTCTGAATGTCTGCAAATACCAATGAAGGGATTAGTAGGCATCATTAACTGACCAATTTCCTCTGTCGTAAAACTTTTCATGCGACAGTACCAGAGTAATGCATTGCTAGCTGGTTTTGCACAGTGCCTTGGCAACAGAATAATAGCAACAGGAGGAACAGCCAGAAGATCTTATGCTGACCCAAGGTAAGACCTATGGGTCCCAGTTTCAGCAGAAGATGATACTGTATTTCCTGGTGTCACTGCAGCACAAACAACACAAACAAGCTACATAGACCTGAGCAGTGGTAGCTCTTGGTAGTCCTTCCCAATCCCAAGCATTGTAGAAAAGTCCATGCAAGGCCCATGAGAGGTGGGTAGGGGTACATTGTACCTGGGCCCAGGGTAAAAAAGGGGGCCCAAGAGCCAAAGGAGGGGGCCCAGAAAATTCCTGGGATCTCAGCTGGCTTCACGTGGAGAGTGAAAGATGGTGGTTGGGCCAGGTCGGGCCGGGTAGACCTGGGCACCACATTAGGAAGCCTGGTAGACCTGGGCTCCGAAGACTTTTCTGGCTATTGCTGCTCTCTCCCCACCCTGTTTTGCCCCCTCCCGCTTTGAGAAGGGGCTGAAAGGAAACTGATAAAATTCCTCTCCGAGGCCCTGAGTCCATGTATGATATAATAACCTAGCAGCACATCCTAAGAGCCACGAGAGCAGTTTTCTTCTCCTAGCATCAGTGTGATCCATGTTGAATAAGCTTATGAGAGCAAGAGAAAGGGCTAATTGGACTTCAGAAATGGCGTGGAGCTGTCCTGCAGATCTGAACATTTCCAAAATTAGATGCTGCTTTACACCACTGCTTATGCTATGGCCACTAGAGGGCAGTACAGAAGAGTGGGCATCCTAACCATGAATGGACTTACACAAGGTGTGCGCTTGGTCGCTTCTGTTCATCTTAATGGGCTTGCACAGGAGACATTCCTGGGGGATTTGTGCCTTTGTTCTGTTTCTACTCATCATTTAATACCATTTCTAAAGCATCAAAAAGAAGAGGGAAAATAGTAACAGAAGTGTGAACATGGAATATGTAAAGAATGTGTCACAGATGTTGCTTGAAGAGGTTAACAGCTGCTCTTTTTATATATTTGTTAAAATAAGCTACAGATCATCTGTTGCTTTTACCAGCAATTGGATAAACAGTGGAATACTTTTTCAAAGAGGAAATGTTAAATGAATGCAGGCAACCCTTTTTTCTAACACGTTGAGAGCCCAATCCTATCCTTTACACACACACCCCGCCAGTGCAGCGGCACCAAAATGGCAGCATCCTATGCAGGGGGGGGGGACCGGGAGGCTTCTGCAGGGAAGGTAAAGGTAAAGGTGACCCCTGACAATTAAGTCCAGTCGTGTCCGACTCTAGGGTGTGGTGCTCATCTCCATTTCAAAGCCGAAGAGCCAGCGTTGTCCAAAGATGCCTCCGTGGTCATGTGGCCAGCATGACTCTCCTTGCCGCAGCGCGTAGCATGCGGCTGGAACACGGAGCACTGTTTACCTTCCCGCAAGTGGTACCTATTTATCTACTCGCATTGACATGCTTTGGAACTGCTAGGTTGGCAGGAGCTGGCCAAGCAACAAGTGCTCACCCCGTCGCGGGAATCGAACTGCCGACCTTTCGATCGACAGCTTATGGTTCAGCGGTTTAACCCGCTGCGCCACCCCTGCATAAGCCACATGGCCTGCAATGGGTCTCCTCAAACCTATGCCAGCAATTTTGCTAGCGTAAATCCAAGGAGAGAAAAGGGGCGGGGAGGCTGCAGGGAAGGGGGACAGGATCTGGTGCGGGCCTTCCACGATGGATCCTCCCCCTCCCGTGGCCTCACCACCCCCCTCTCCCTCCCCTCCCTGCCCCTGTCCTGTCCTTCCCTGCCTTCCCACCGACTTACCTTTCCTGGCGTGCGTCTGGATGTCCTCTGGCGCAGCTGGGAAGGCAGAGACCTTCCTGCTGGCATCCCCGGCAGCACGCTGGTCAGCATGCTGCCAGGGAGGCGTTTGCAACTGGTGCCGATTGCTTTACAGAAGTCAGCACTAGTGCGGGACACATGCTGCCATGAGGCGGCGCATATAGGATTGTGCTGTCAAAACGTACAGTGACTGTACTAGTTGCTTACCAGGCTTCCATTTCTTGTCCTGGTGATAATTCCTCAAAGTGGAGCCAATCCACTTTCTCTCCGTGAGCCAGTTTGGCCCTGGGCAGCCACCTGTCATGCAAAGAGGAGGGAGGGTGCACTACTACTCCCCGCTCACCCAGCTGATTTGCACGTTCCACCCCTACAGGACTGGGGGATGGCACACCAGGTGGATGGGGGAGTAGCAATGTGCCTTTGCTCCTCTTCTTCACATAATGTGCGGCAAACCAGGGTTGTATCATTTAAATTGGTTCATAGTGTCTTCACAGTCTCCAAACAGTGGGACATAAGTGAGATCAGGTTGTGAAATGGTTCAACAGATGATGAACTCCAGTCACCGGGGGGGGGGGGGAGCTAGATTTTCTCAGCTTGTTCAATTATGGCTGATCATGTTGGACGATTATGGATCATGTTATTCATTTGACCCCTTCAGACAACAGTTCCACTTGATTCTCACCACTTGACATCTGCAAAAGTCTGCACACATTTGAATTCAGCTTCAGCAACGCAGTGTCAGGTGAAAGAGCTCCCCTCTCTTCATCTCCTATCCCACTATCGTCCAGCTCTTCCTGCTGAAGTCCAAACATGTCCCTGTAATTCCATATATCTTTTCCACAATATTGTATAGCCAAAAGCAGCCCAGAAAATTTAAGTGAAAGATTGGAAGGAAGGGGAGAGAGTTGTGCTTACTTCTTTTCTTTCATCTACAGCTGTTTTTCCACTAAAAATCAACTTCCTCCCCCCCCCCCCAGCTATTTTTCTTCCTCATGGGAAAAGAAAGGATTTTGAGCCTTCTTTCCCCTGCTCAAAATACTGCACATGCCTGCATAGTATTTACATTTTAAATAGCTCTTATTCTTTTAAACTCAGAAAAAGTTGGACCGTGCACACAGAATATGCATATGCTCCTTTTTTGGATCCCAGATAGATTTCTCTCTTTTTTTGAGGCATTGAAAAGCTTAATGAGAATTTTAAGAGATAATTTATGAGAATAGCAGTACATCAAAAAATATGCCTTGCTGGATTAGACAGTCAGCCCAATTCTGTCTAGCAGGACGCTACGGCACACAGAACGCGCCCACCACATCCTATGCAGGATTGGGCCTGCCCCAGTGCAGCTGGTGGCCTCCTCAGCATAAAAGGACATTAGTTCCTTTACCCTGAGTAATGCACCAGCCGCCCTGATGCGTCTCCTCAAAATGCAGCCCAGAAATTTGCTGGTGTACATTTAAGAGGCCCGTGTAAGGCCCAACAGACCCGGGAAGGGGGATAGGATTCAATGGAGGAGGTCACCGCAAATCCCTCCCCTTCCCGAACCTGATCCACCAATCTCCCCTCCTGGAACTCCTGCATTCTGCCCTCCCCTGCCCCTCCACCACCCAGTGGGGACTTACCTTTCTTCCGTGGCACTGCCTTGTTCTGTGGTGCTGGAGGAGCGGTCCAAGTCTCTCGGTCGGCGCCGCTTACTCTCTGTATAGATCTACAATAGCTATTAATGGATGCTCCTTGGTTAGTAGCCATATAGCTCTCATTACCAGAAGCAGCAGGCAAGTACATGAAAATTGTATGGTGAAGTTACCATGTGAAGACTTTACCATGACCTAACTGACCTTAGGATAAATTCTGCTACGGGATGAAAGGACTCTCTGGTCCACCAAGCACAATTAAAACTGGAATTCAAGCCTTCATGTAGATTGAGTCTGACAATTATTCTGTAGTCAAATTGGGACAATAACAGCAGGAGTGAGGCTTGCCTTCTCTTATTCAGCTTAGCATGGTGCTCTTTGAACTTTCGTTATGAGGAGTTAAATGTGAACACTGCCCATGGCTCCGCTGCTGAATGCTGTATTTGATTTTTGTTTTCCACAGAGTAGTCCATTTAGGCCAGAGTTTCCACTGTTGCTGAAGTGCACTGAATCTTGGAGTTTTTTTCTGAACTAAAATTGTACGCACACTTCACACTGACACTTGAAAAGATTCACTTTCAAAGAGTGATTTTATTTATTTATTTATTTATTTATTTATTTACAATATTTCTATCCCGCCTTTCTCCCCAAAGGGACCCAAGGCGGCTTACACAAAAATAAAATACAAAAATACAAAAAAAATACAAATAGATAATTACTTTTTAAACAGCAAAAAAAAGTTAATAAAAACATCTAAAAATTGATTTAAAAATTACATTTAAAACAAGATCATAAAAACAGCAGCACCCCACCCGTACCAGCAAGATGTTAAAAAGGCAAAGGCTCAGAAGGCTTCTTTGAACAAGAAGGTTTTTAGGCCTCGCCGGAAAGTGTCCAAGGAGGGAGCAGTTCGTAAGTCAAAGGGGAGGGAATTCCATAAGGTTGGTGCCACTACTGAGAAGGCCCTATTTCTGGCCGCCGCCCCTCGCACCTCCCTGGGCGACGGCACCCGCAAAAGGGCCTTCTCTGATGATCTAAGGAGACGGGCCGGACTATATAGAAGTAGGCGGTCTCTCAAATATCCTGGCCCCAAGCCGTATAGGGCTTTAAAGGTCAAAACCAGCACTTTGAATTGGGCCCGGAAACAAATCGGCAGCCAGTGCAGCGGTCGGAGGAGCGGCCCGACAGAGTCGAACCGCCTACCTCCAGTGACCACATGGGATGGGAATGGGATAAAAAATCTCCTGACTCCAGAAGAGCCCAGCCCCTGTGAGTGGGCCTCCTGACTAGTCAGAGAAAAGTCCAGCTCAGTGATTCAGGCCTCAAACCTATCCAGTTTTCCAGCATCGATGCAACCGCAGTGCAGCCCTGAAGTAACGGAATAAATGTTCCCTTACCTTGAGGAGGCCTCCGTCACTGCTCCCCCGCCCTATTGGCACAGGTGCATCAATGCTAGAAAGTTGGATAGGAGTGGGCACCCAGACAGAGACACAGTAGGCAGTAAACAACTTTATTGTAACTGCATTGATCCATGGAAGTAGTTGAAGTACAACAAGTAGTCAGGGCTAGTATTAATTATAACAAGTAGTTAAAACTATTTTTATGTAGTCCCATGGTGCCCTCACGAGATTTGGGCGCCGACATCTTGGATCACGCAAGATTTCATGACCCAAGATGCTGCCCGGGAAGTTTGAAATTTTTTTAAAAAAAAAAAGATGGCGGCGCGGCGAGCGGGTGCTTCTCCCGGTCGTCAGCGCGGTGCCGCTGGGAGACCGGAGAAGCACAGCCTGCTTGCCCGGCCAGCGCGAGCCTCTAGCAGGCTCGAACAACGCGGGCAAGCAGGCTGTGCTTCTCTCCGTGCCGCTGGTCTCGCAGCGGCACCGGGAGAAGCACAGCCTGCTTTTTGCCCGTGTTGCGCGAGCTCCAGGGCTCGCGCAACGCAGGCGAGCAGGCTGTGCTTCTCCCGGTGCCGCTGCGAGACCAGCGGCACCGGGAGAAGCACAGCCTGCTTCTTGCCCGTGTTGCGCGAGCTACAGGGCTCGCGCAACGCGGGCGAGCAGGCTGTGCTTCTCCCGGTGCCGCTGCGAGACCAGCGGCACCGGGAGAAGCACAGCCTGCTTCTTGCCTTGTGTTCTCCAGGGCTGCGCAACGCAGGCGAGCAGGCTGTGCTTCTCCCGGTGCCGCTGGTCTCGCAGCGGCACCGGGAGAAGCACAGCCTGCTCGCCTGCGTTGCGCAGGGAGAACACAAGGCAAGAAGCAGGCTGTGCTTCTCCCGGTGCCGCTGGTCTCGCAGCGGCACCGGGAGAAGCACAGCCTGCTTCTTGCCTTGCTTTGCCTTGCCGCGGCACCAGCCTGCTTGCCGCGGCCCCAGCAGCAGCAGCAGCGACCACGGACCAGTGACCAGCAGCGACCAGGTAAGCTTATTTTTAAATTATATATTTTTAATAGAAATATTAATTATTTATTTAAAAATTTCGGGCGCGCTTCGCGCCCCCTTTACTTAATTAATTAATCATTTTAAATTGATTATTTAAAAAATTTCGGGCGCGCTTTGCGCCCCCTTTCTTTTATATTTTATTCGTTAAAAGGGTTTCTTATTTGGATTAATGCTTTATTATGAGTTTTATGGTGTTTTTTATGCTTTTTCGTTGTGCTTGAGAATGGCTTTTTCGTTGTGGATGGTACTTTGGGCTTCGTTTGGGCTGTTTAGGATTGCTTTTCGTTGTGCTTTAGAGTGGCTTTTTCGTTGTGGATGGTACTTTGGGCTTGGTTTGCGCGGTTTAGGATTGCTTTTTTGTTTATGATTGGTTGTGGTTCTTTGGCCTTGCTTTTTCGTTGCTTTCACATTAATTAATTAATTAATTAATTAATTACCGGGGGGGGGTATGGGGGGGGTGTCCCGGTTTGAAGTTTGAAAAATATGGTAAGCCTAAGCACAATGGTTCTCAAAGTTCTCCCCGTGAGGCAGAGAGAACTCTGAGTGTCTGTGGAGGCGGAGCCAGTGGCGGCGGCAATGCCCGGGGATGACCGCCGCCGGGGAAAATGCCCCCGAAACTGCCGGTTTTTGCCTTACCAAGGCTTGGAGGCTTCGGGGAGGCCTGCACAACCCTCTGCAGGCCTCCCGATCTTCGGATCTCTGAAAAACGGCAATTTTCGGGAACTTCTGTTTTTTTGCAAAAAACGGAAGTGCCCGAAAATCACCATTTTCCAGTGATCCTAAGATCAGGGAGGCCTGTGGAGGGTCGCGCAGGCCTCCCCCCCCCAAAAAAAAAGGTAAGGCCAAAAACGGCAGTTTCAGGTACTTTTTTGGCTGCGGTTATAGCGGGATCGCCGCCGCTGCCATGCTGTCCCCGCCCCTTAAGGGGGCAGGGGACAGCTTTTGTTCTCAATGGTGGATCGTGACCCACCACTTTGAGAACCACTGTTCTAGCACTACAAACTAGCACCTAGAAAAGTTGCACCAAGAAGTGGGAAGGCCTGCATGCATGGAGTTTGCTGTTTACAGGCCTGTTTTGACTACCAACTGGACTCAGGGGTCCAGAAAAGCTGATATTTGAGTACAGTAAATTGAGTAAAGCTGATCTGAATGAAGTAATTGTGTAACAGTGCAAGCCTGTGCATGTCTACTCATACGTAAGCCTTACTGAGGTCAGTGGGACTTGCTCCCAAGTAAGTGTGTATACAGTTGCAACCTCAATCAATTTTTAATCAAAAATAGCTCACCTGAGGGTTGTGCTCTTAGTGCGCTTCTGTTTTGTTGAAACCTGTATATAGATATTTGTAATTATTTATTATTACTATTATTATTACTTTTACTAAAATGTAATTAACAACTATTTAAAATTACTTTTGGGGTAGTAAGTAGCTGTAAATGATTTTTTACGGTAGTTGGTGCCCATCTGTGCACACCTGGTGCAGAGACACAGCAGAATTACTGAACCCCAGCAAAGGTGAGGTGGAAGAAACAAGGCTAGAGCAATAAATCAAGCAGCACTGCAGTGAACAGCCAGTGGTAAACTCATAATTAATTACTTAATTGACCATTAGCTGCCTTTTAATTGTACTCTGAAAGCTGCTGCCTGTAGCAGGCCATCTCACCCTGTCTCGTGGTCACGCCAGTACTGAATTCTCCATCATGTCCAGAGCCATCCATTACTGCTGACTGATGGTGCACTTGTTTTCTCCATGGATCTAATTAGCATTAAGCATTGCTCTTGCCATTCAACACTTCAGATTGACATTAACCAGCATGTGTGCAGGAAAGCAGAATTGAATGGTATAACATAACATGTATATACAGTACATAGCAGCAGCAGCAGCAGCAGCAATATTTCCAGAATTTCCTGCCACTGTGTTAGGCCTGCTATATCTGGAAGTTATAGTTGGAGCTTGCAGTAAAAAAATTTTTTTAAAAAAAATTAGCTGAACTGATAAACAGGGAACATTCTTTATGAAGCTGTCGAGGATATTGAACAATTTCCTTCGGCAATATGTAAGGGTTTGTGCATGTTGTTGTATGTATATGGGTGGATGCATGTATTCTCTCTCTATATTCATACGAGAGAGAGAGAGAGAGAGAGAGAGAGAGAGGCGATAACATTTGTGCTATAATATGAAACAAAGAAGAAGGAAGACCTCTAAGGTGCATAGCACAGGCTGTCAATTCATTCTGCCCAATATGTTTTGATTACACTTTTCATCAAGTGCATATATCATCAGGCGCATCAGCTGAATTCCTCCTGCTCTTGCTTTAGAGGCAAAGGGAAGGCCCAATGCTCCCTTCATCCCTGAAGCAAGCACAAGGGAAGAAGACAGCCTGCCTGAGGCATCTGGTGGGGCCACTGTGTGATACAGGAAGCTGGACTAGATGGGCCTTTGGCCTGATCCAGTAGGGCTCTTCTTTGGGGGAATGCAGTGCCAAGATCCTCAACTGTCACCTGACAAACAGACTCCAGGGAACAGGTGGGTGGAAACTAGACCCTGGGGAAGTCAACACCACAGTCCAAGAGCTCTCCGGAGGCACCGATATTAACCTCCCTAGAGCCATTCCAACCCAAGGCTCCTTATGTTGCCTTTCAGGAAGGCAGCTGCTCATTTCTGTTCAGCCAACACAATTTCCCCACTCTCTGAGGGCAGCTGGGGATATTCCTAGGTGAAATGCCATCCCTTGACTGGGCCATGGGGGGTGGGAGTAGGCAGTTGCTTTGACACCCACCTGCCCCACTATTTTTGTGCTCAGGCGATTCATTTGTTTTCTATTTTTGTTAGGAATTCTCTCCTACACTGTCCTCCCTCCATTTAGGCACCTGGAGCCTTTCCATAGGATAGTGGGTCTGAGCCCCCCATCAATTGATAGGGCACAACCCCACCTCACCTGTTGACAGTGAATGAGCAGCCACCCCACCCCCCTTGCTGTTCAAAAGATTCCAAGTAATGGAGGATTTGGTTTCAAGCTCTCCCCTACTCTTTCTCCCTCATCTTTCTCTCTTCCTTACCCCATCTCCCATTTTTTCTCATTCCTCATTGTGCACTTTCTTCCTCTCATCTCTCTCCAATCCTCATACTCTTTCTCCCCTGCAACTGACCTCTTCTACCACCTGATCTGGCAGGGAGATTCTTCCAGAAGAGGGCTCCAGCCTTTCTTATAAAGTGGTTATTAAGTGGAAGACACTTTCTCCACATGTCTGGAAAAAGACGTGTGTGTGTGTGTGTGTGTGTGAGAGAGAGAGAGAGAGAGAGAGAGAGAGAGAGAGAGGCAAGGAGATTGCCAGAAAGTTCCCTGGCTAAAGTGAGCTGCAGAAACCTTGGGTTGGGAAGAGAACGAGACACTATTTGACCTGCTTTCCACCCAGTCTACTGTTGAAAAATAGGTACAACACCACCTAGGGAACAGAGGGGGAGTATAATATTCAGAGAAGAAGCTACCTGTCCGAGATATTTACTCTGTCCCTCTTTGACCTGTGGGTGTGTGTGTCTCTAACTGACTTCCTTCCTCTCTTCTCTCTCACCTCCTGATCCTCCAAGTATGAAGACCTCTGGAGTCCACCATGGCATGAGATCTCACAAACCCATGGAAAAGCAATAGCTCTAGGATTCCCTTTTCCAAAGTTTAGGACCTGTATAGCCAACAAAGATGCACATGCTTGTAAACTGTGAGTAAAGTATTTTTTTTCTTTGAAATGTTTTTCTGCCTCTGCTCCTATTTTATTTTCAACAGCTATCTTGCAGGGGTTGGTGGGTTGCATTAGGAAAAAGGGTCCTCTGCTTTATACCTGCTTAATATAGATGACTAGACCCCCCCTTTTTCCCATCGTCTACCCCAGGGGAGTCTGCTGCTTGACCTGCAGTTCGATCTGCTCATTCCGGCAGCAGAAGCCACCCATAGGACTGGGTTATAAATTATTTTTAAGAATGGAACAGATAGTGGTACAGCCTCCTCCCCCCCCCCCCCCCACACACACATTTCAATATCTTTCAAGGGAAGCTTTCCTGGAATGTCTTTGGGAACCCTTAGCTTAAAAATTAAACCCACTCCTAAATCTTTGCAGATCTGTCTGTTTATAACTCTATAATAAATGTGGACACGCTGATATTTTGGCATGACAGTGTAAAGAATGCCCTTTTCAAAATGTTGACATAGTCTTTGAGGTTTTATATTAATGTCAGAATGTCAACAATGTTTTGAAAAAATGCCAAGTTATTCTGGAATGACTGCTTCTCTAAATCACGTTTCATCATGAAGTCTTAGGACTTTAGTATTTGGGGATGCAGCGTACCAGGAATCTGGTGATGGATTCAGAGCCAAAGGACATATCTGGGAACATAGGTATGAACATAGCTTACATGATTCAGTGCCTTTCCTACAGAAAACGTCCCCTGCAAATTGAAAATTACCCTTACCAGATTTCTTCCAGGGACAGAGTGTAGCCCTTGGGGCTTGCTTCTGAGTAGACAACATGCCTAGGATTGTGCTCTAAGGTTTAACAAGCTACACCTGCCCACATTCCTTCTCCTAAAGGGCTACATTCTGTCCCGGGAAGAAATCTGGTAAGCCTACTTTTAGAAAGTGTTAGAAACGTTTTCTTGATACGTTAAATTTCACCAGGTGGTAAGGGTTTTTTTCTTTAACATAACTGGAAAAAAAAGTTATCAATCAACAGATGGATTTTTGTAATATTTGATATTTTATCTGTGTCTGCCCTTTCGTCTATTTCAGCCATTCATGCATGCATTTATGCTCACATTCTACAATACTCGTATGTACATTGTGAGGTGACCTTTATGTGCCCCTACCTAGACTAATGCTACCTCGCGTGCATTAGTCTACAGCTGTAGTAAGTGCTCAAATGTGGTTTTTAATCTGCAGGGAGGGAGAGGATTTTTGTTTAATTTATAAGGAAAGATTATCTGTCCTGAACTTCAGGTAACTAACTTCAGTCTTAGATTCTGTGAAAAATCAAACAGGTTTTATGAAAGCACCTACAGCTGAGTCAGGAGTAGGGAGTAGAAAGTATAGCTGGACTAGGGAGTAGGCTGCTATTTGAGCAAGAGTAGAGCCAATGCAAAAATAGCTTACACCTAGAAGGCTAAATCCATCATCATCAGGGAGAGTTAGAACAGACAAAAGAAAATATTTCTTTACCCAGCGTGTAATTCATCTGTGGAACTCCTTGCCACAGGATGTGGTGATGGCACCTGGCCTAGATGCCTTTAAAAGGGGTTTGGACAGATTCATGGAGGAAAAGACCATCACAGGTTACAAGCCATAATAAGCAACCTCCTGGTTTTAGAAGTGGGTTTTCTCTGTGCCAGGTGCAAGGGAGTCACAACAGGAAACAGGTTATCTTGTTGACTGTGTGCTCTCAGAAGCATCTGGTGGGCCTCTGTGAGATACAGGAAGCTGGACTAGATGGGCTTTTGGCCTGATCCAGCAGGGCTCTTCTTATGTTCTTATGCTGAACAAACATCAACCACTTCTGTAGAAGACACTATGCCAGTCAGCTTATAACTGAAGTCCTACCTGGATATATCACATCATTGTTGTGAGCCTCAATCAATGTAAAGGGGCTCCATAGAGCTGCTAGTGCAAAAAAAAAAAAAAGAGCCCAGTTGTACCAAGCTCCACACTTGTACTTACCTCCCACCACTCCCTCCCTCCACCATGCTCAATGGGCACTACTGTCCGCTGGTGCTTTGGAGTCCAAAGTGAAGCAGAATTTTTAGGTATTGTTTTATTCACATCTGTTGCATGAACAACTTCATCACTCCCTCCTCTTCGGAATATCACGCTCATTAGGGTGGCTCCTGGAGTCAGGAATTCCCTTGGGCTAACTCAATTAAGCCCCACAAGACTGGCTGGGACCATCCTGAGTGGTCAGAATCTATTGTACACCCACCTTGCCCCATTGTCCCTAAGAAATGTAAATCTGTAATCACATGCCCTCCCAAGCCTGCACATATCTTGTAGGCATGTGATGTTCTGCTTGCTTGGAAATGTATAAAAACTGTGCTCACTTGTAGCAAAGGGTCAGCATCCCCTCCTGGGGTGCTGTCCACTGCGCTGCGTAACAAATAAACCCATACTTTTTCCTTGTTCGCCAATCTTCCTGGTCCTCTATTATTAATTGTCATCTGCTTAAAATTCCGCTACAGTGGGAAGCCACCTGGCATTGACCCTAAACTCCTCACTCTCTCCTGCCCCAAACCTATCATGCCCTTTCCTTTATATTTACTCTTAGTTTGAACTACCTTGGAAGAAAAGACTAAAAGAAAGGAAGTGATGGAACACTTCAGGGAACAGGAAGTGACATCACACATTCATGTACCAGAGGAGCCAATGTGGGACTTGCAATGGGAGAAGATAATGTTTCCCCCAGAGACTGTCAAACTTCTCAAAGGAAGAGCAAATTGGTCAGGCAAACACTTCCAGGGCTTCACAAGAGAAAGAAGATGGTTAGACGTGAGTAAATTATGGGTTTGGGTTCTTTTTTCCTGAAACAGTTTTCTGTACTCGGCTTCTGCAGCTTATTATTTCAGGTTTGTTTTTGTTTGGCAATGGCATGTTGTTTGATTGGTAAATTAAACATGCTGTCAACCAAAATGCTTAATTTCAGTCAGAATCTGCAGAAAACAAACAGATTAAAATAACAGCAAACAAAACCACAAAAAGTCTGTGGCATTCCCAAGTCAGGAGAAAAAGAGAAAGCTATGTTTGCTGTTGAGTGACATAGGGCGCAATCCAAACCTACTTAGACCGCCGTTGTAACCAGCGAAAACGGGAGGCCCCAGAATGGAAAGGGGATTCAAATCCACTCCAAAAGGGGAATTCAAAGGGGATTTGAATCCCTTTTCTGTTCTGGGGCCTCCCGTTTTCGCTGGGCTGCTGGTTACAACGGCGGCCTAAGTAGGTTTGGATTGAGCCCATAGTGATGTTTGTGGTTTTGATCTGGAAAGGTGACAATACTTCCCTTAACAACAAAAGAAGACCTTGCTGGACCAGACCAACAGGCTATCTGCAGTCCAATATGAATGGGCAGCCCAATCCTGTGTAAGATACAGTGGGGCCGGCCTGAAGGCCGGCCTATGCAGGTGACCTGTGGAAGCCCAGGCACACCTCGAGGGAAGGGGACAATTGGAAGGGGACCCCTTCCCTGGGTGTAAACAGCTGGAAGCCCAATGGGCCTCCTCGAATGTACACGAGCTCCAGAGCTCGCATACATTTGAGCCCTCTGTGTTGGCGTAATTAGGGCCTGGAGAGGGCTTTGGATATCAGCATATCTTGCCACCGCTATCCTTGCCCTCCCCAGACACCCGGTCCACCCTCCCCTGCCCCGACTGGTGTAGGACTTACTTGCTCCGGCAGGCGCGGGGCCGGATAGGAGCTGGGGGAAGGGCCGCTGGTCTCTGTGCTGGCGGCCCTTACTTGCCAGGTGTCGCGCAAATGCTTTCCAGCACTTTTGCGACACCCTACGCCGGGGGAGCGCATGCTCCCCTGGCTCATTGTTACACTAGATTGCGCCGTAAATCCTTCCACAGATGCAGCTGCATGAACAGAGCGCATGCTGCATGCTGGGGGGGGGAGTGTTGGAGATCTCCTTGAGGTAAGGGGACGTTTGTTCCCTTACCTGGGGACAAGCCTGCGCTGCCCCAATGAATCTCCTCATATCAACGGCAGCCATTTTGCCAGCATAGGCCCAAGGCGAGTAAGAGAGAGGGAACAGGGAAGGAACACAGTCTTGGATACCGGCACAAGTCACAGCCGCTGGTATCCACCTCTTTTGTGGCTGAGTGGGGATTTGAACCTAGATCTTCCAAGTCTTAACTCCAGAACCATTACACCATCTTAGCTCTCACTATATCACTATAGCCCTGTTCAGACATTTCTCCATACATGCACTCTATGCGTGGGATGGGTGAGCTGAATTGCACCACTGCTCTTGCCCCCAATGTTAGCGCATCTATTAGCCCCACCCCCAACCTTCTTGCCTTCAACCAAAGGTCTGAAAAAGGATGCCTATGCATATACAGCTGTCTGCCTGTGGGCTCTTCACATAGTTGGGAATGCTGCATGGATTGGGATTCCTAATTGTTTGGTGTGTGTGTGTGTGTGTGTGTGTGTGTGTGTGTGTGTGTGTGTGTGTGTGTAACCATTTATTATAACTGTATGCACACAGGTACCCCTTTCAGACCTTCGAAAGAAAATGTGAAAGTCAGGGGTAGGGCCAGCAGGTACAGCCCCCCCTCCCCTTCCGCACATTGAATGTACACCTGGAAGGGTTTATATCAGGGGCGGGGAACCTTTTCCCTGGCGAGGGCCATTTTAAATATTAGAAATTTGCTTGAGGGCTGGCCGTAAGGCCGGCCGCCATTTCTATTTATTTATTTAATTTTTGCCCCGCCCCCCATCGGCCTCTGGAGGCTCCGTGCTCACCGTCCGAAGCCGCCGCCGGGTCCGTGCATCACCTCCGGCGTACCATGCCGATGAGGGCAAGAGCTTGCCCTCATCGGCGTGGTACGCATGTGCGAAATGGCCAACGGCCTGGTGAGAAGGGGTCAAGGCAGCGGCCGGGGAGGACATGCAAAGGCCCTCTCCCAGCCTCCGGAGGTGACGCGCGGACCCGGCGGAGCCTCCAGGGGCCGGTTGGGCAGCCTCCCGGCAATCTCTCCGGGGGCCAGACCAGATGGCCTCGGGGGTCTGATCCGGCCCTAGGGCTGGAGATTCCCCTCCGCTGGTTTATATGAACAGATTCAGCTTTGAGCATGGCGTTATGGCATCAATCAGACAAAGGTCCACCTCACATACCTCCACCGTGGGATGTCCTGGGTGGGATGATATAATTGTTCAGTTCCACCATTCATTTCTAGCACTGAGTCAAGGTTAGTATCTTTTTTCACGTGGCATAAACCTTACTGCTCAAGAACCTCGGGAAGTGAAACACTAACCAGGAAAGGACATGGTGTCTGCTGTGAACTTTGCAGGCTGCTTGTTATACACGCTATGACAATCTACGCAAAAAATCAGCTGCTGCATCAAAATGAAATCTGACTGTTTCATCAGTCCTACAATGATGTACAAGTAAGGGGAAAATGCGTGCATTCACACCGACGCATGGTTTCCAGTTCTTTCAACACTGTAATAGATAATCATCAACTGGAATTCAGCCTCATCAGAAAACAACTGTAAGTACAGCAAAACACAGTATGTATTTAATTATTTTGCCTGCTCCACAAACAACTTTAATTGGAATCTTAGAACAGCAAGGGACAAAAGTTCAGTTCATTAGGGACTAACTAACTGAAAAGGGCATATGAAAAAAACCCTTTTGTCTGATCCAGATGTACCTCCCAGCCTCCATCTGAGAACATCAGCAGTACACACACATCACAAAGGAAGAGATGTTCTCATTATTATACTCCTAAAGCATAAACCAGGCCACGGCAAGCTTTGAAGGTACTGATCATCAATTATTTCTCTAATTGTTTGGTCTGTTCGTATGTCTCGGGCTAAAAGGGAAGAGTCACTGATGCAAAGAAAGAGACACAAATAATTACTGCCTCGACAAGAGCTGTGGTTTCGTATCCCATTATTTATTCTTTGTTTTCTTATGCTTGCAACTTGAAAGCACTTGTTCACACACAACCCCAAAAGTATTATATACAGCACTTGAGAAAGCGTTGTGTGCGTGCCTTACTCGGCCCAGACCCAAAAAGCCACTCTGACTATACAGCCAAATGAGAATTCTATTCACCCCGCTTATTATCCAACCTGGCTATTTGTTTCTTTGAATGTGAAGTTCAAATTCTTTCCATCTGATGCTGAAGACAACAATGTGGCTATATAAATGACTGCTCTTGCCCAAAATTCCTTGGGAAAAGAGAGAATCTCCCTGGGCTACATTCCCTATTCTGAATTTTAGGTCCAAAGTGATGCCACCGATTTATCTATTGAAGAAGAAACACAGATTTCTGTGAAATCTTTGCATCTTCTCCCATTCCAGACAATTCAGATGTAGCTTCATATCAGCTGTTACTCTTGGTGGCCATTTGGAGTCTCACCATGTTCAGAGGCTGGTTGTCTAACACTGAACACCAGTTGCTGAGAGCAGCAGTGAGAATGAACTCTGGCCTTCATGCCCAGAAGACTATCGTAGGCGACTGTGGGATACAGGATGCTGGACTAGATGAACTTCCACCTGGTCTAGCAGAATTCTTCCTATGTACCTATGGGTTTATAGTAGAGATCAGCAACTGGAAGCCCTAGGCCCAGTTGAGGAGTTCCACCAGACTTCTTGGTTGCCAAACCAGACGTAAGAGATGACTACGAAGGGAGGCTGTGGGAATGGGACATGCATAGTTCACTTTGGGACATGAGACTGACCCACTTCCCTCCACCCCTTTTCAGAGTGGTCTTCCTTTCAAACTAGAGTATTGCTTTAATCTCAATTTGAGATTTTCCATGGACTTTGCTATTACTTGAGACATGACACTGAAAGGGGAAATATAATGAAGAAGGAGAGAAGAATTCAAACACTGGGGAGCATAAGGGTACAATAAAATTAGTTTTCAAATTTACCTCTAACACATCTCTCCAGCACAGGTGGCCTAACCATTAGGCAGGTGTAGGCCACCACCAAAAGCGAATATCAGTGCACCATGAAAAGTGTTCTCACTGACACTGGCTGCATGGAACAAGCAGAATAGAAAAGTAGCAACTTCACAGCAATCAACCAAGGAAAGCTGATAATACAGCAGTACCTTGCACTTTTGTCTGGTTAGGGACCAGAGCACGGATGAACGTAAAAAATGGATGACTGTCAAAGCATAGCCTTATTTCGCTTGCAAATTTATTTTGGCGGGCAAAAAATGTAAATAACTATATAACACATGTGAATACATGTGAAACCTAAATAAACCGAAATAAAAGAAAAATAAACATAAGAACATTGATGCATGTTGTAGTGGAAGGTTGGATGAAATCAGATGAAGGAAGAAAGCAGGTGGATGAAATTTGAAATGTGGTTATAATTGAAAATGGCTGAAAGAGCAAAGCGATGAGAGTCAAGTGGATGAAAGTCAACATATTGCTGTATTTGCACGCATCTTTAGTACCTTCAGAAGGATAGTGATTTAATTACAAATTGTGTTTCACTTGAGACATTTATAACGTGTAGTTAGCCAGGAGTCGGGACAGGTTATTTTAATGACCAGGTTATATCACAAGAATTCAAAAGGTCTGTCTGTTGGCCTGAACTTCCATCCATCCATCCATTCATCCATATATACATAGAGAAAACATCTTTGCCAAAGTACAAGTCCGAGAGTTCGTTAATAGAAGCCATAGAAGTTTCACTGATATAAAACTAGTATACATTTGTAGGGAAGATATGTCCTATGATGACAACCAAAATAGCTGCTGTTGCACGATGCATCCTCAAATTGGGGAAACTATTTGTTTGGGAATATTTTTTTTGTTGTTATTGTCATTGGTTTGTTTAATTTCTTTGGCATAATCTTTCCTACTACCATATTCATCTGCTGCGGCTGTTGACAAGTTTTGATTTGATTTGATTGTTTTCACTTTGCTTCAGAATACAACTCCAAACCCGTCCGCAATAAAAATACAAAGCAGATGATGAGAGAGGCCGAAGGCAGGGAAAACAATGAAACAAAAATGCAACCTATTTGCATTTCATTCCACACATGGAATTACGCAGCACTTTAAGTGCTTTGCATGATTGTGTTTAGTTTAGTTTAGCTGGCAACTGTAAACCGAGCAACCCTCCTTCTAATTAACCATTTCAAGATTTGTGCAACAAGGATGTTTATGTGTGCAAAGAAGATAAACAGTTAATCAAGAAAACCACTCTTTAAAGAAACATTTGGCTTTACCTTTTAAACTGCTTTAGAAATTTGAGCGGAAGCTTTCATGGCCCGGTATAATCTTGTGAGAAATAGGGTATACAGGTAAAGATGCCATGTAGTTTTTTCTTAGAAGCCAGGAATAATTAAAAACAATTTCCACAATACTGAAGCGCAGCTCTCAAAGTCTGATTCAAGGTTGCGATCAGGACTGAAAATTACATTAAAAATCCGAAGCTGAAGATGTTGCAGAAGTGAAACGTTGGAATGTTGCAGAAGCGTATTGTGGAAATTGTTTTTAATTATTCCTGGCTTCTAAGAAAAAACCACATGGCATCTTTACCTGTATACCCTATTTCTCACATGCTTTAGAAATATTTCTAAGGCGGTTTGCTTATCATATATACTGATCCTTTTTGTTCCCTTCAAAAAGCATTAGCCTTTTCCTGTTAGCTATGAAAACTAAGCATAATATTAATGTCCAGAGCAAGCACATTTCCAAATATCAGATCAAACATCACTCAGGGGAAGGCATCTCCTTCACGTCCTGCTTGTGAGTTTCTGAGAGCCACACTTGCAAATAGAATGCTGGACTAGATTTGCTTGGTCTGATTCACTCATGCAGTTCAAATGTCCTTATGATGTCTGAGAGAGATGCAGGACTTAATAGCCGCATCCACACATGGATCTGGAAATTCCAATGCAATTAAGCATCCGACCCAGCTCAGAGATTCCCTGGTGGAACTATAGTTCCACCGGGGGAAGATGCTGCAAACATGCGGTAAGGCACATTTGTGGCATCCGGCGAGTAAGCGGTGTAGGCGCCGAGGCCAGTGCCTCAAGCTCCGCCCAGGGCTGAATATGATTTACTTTGCAGGTATCTTTCTGCAGTGCACCTGCTCTCTGCTGGTGGCCTGATATAGTGGGAACCCCTGTGGTTCGTGCCGGAGGCCAAAAAGCAGTGGCTTGAGCTCTGCTGAGCCAGCAGAACATCATCAGAACATCAGAAGAGCCTTGCTGGATCAGGCCAAAGGCCCAACTAGTCCAGCTTCCTGTATCTCACAGCGGCCCACCAGATGCCTCAGGGAGCACACAGACAACAAGATACCTGTTTCCTGTTGTCACTCCCTTGCACCTGGCACAGAGAAACCCTACTTCTAAAGCCAGGAGGTTGCTTATGGCTTGTACCCCGTGATGGTCTTTTCCTCCATGAATCTATCCAAACCCCTTTTAAAGGCATCAAGGCCAGGTGCCATCACCACATCCTTTGGCAAAGAGTTCCACAGATGAATTACACGCTGGGTGAAGAAATGTTTTCTTTTGTTCATTCTAACTCTCCCTAAGTTTCTTGGCTTGGTTCTTTAAAAATCTACGGTCACACATTAAGAAAAAAGAGTTGACAGAGGTGGCAACCCGGCATTCCTTACTACAAAAATGCAGCAAATTTAGAGAGAGAGAGAAATTGCTTTTGTTGTTAATAACGTTTGGCTTTTCGGTCTGAAAAGGGACAAGAAAAAGGCAGCTGAGGTCAAGCTTGCGGGCTTTCTGAGTGGGTAACGGCTTCCCCACTCGCCCATGCTCCTTACCTGCATCTTCCTGGCCTCCAGCGCAGCGGTGAACCAGGAAGTAAGTACCAATGACATCATCGGCACCTACGTCCGGTGGTACATGGCTGCGTTGGAGGCTGCAGAGGTGGCTTGCCACCAAAAAAGGTTGGGAGCCTCTGGTTTAGATTGAGCCATTGAGGGATGGTGGGTGGGTGGCGGTGGCACAGCCTTTGGATACTAAACATACTGGATGGATTATGTTTGTTCCTTTCCTTTCCACCCCTATGATACCATGAAGAATGTGTAACACTAGCTATGTGATGACATTCAGATTAAAAAAAAAATCACCCTCTACTGGCAACTCTTCATACAAATCTGTGGACTGCAGGCAACACACACACAAAAAAAATGCCTTAGTGGTTTTGATTTCAAGCACAGTAAATAATCAGGCCATTCATGTGTGGGAGGAGAATCAGGATGGAAAAGGGGAAAACGAATACAATAACATTAGCATTTGATGTTGAGAGCACTGTCAATGTTTACTGTTTATGTAAGAGTGTGGTAACTTTGGCAAAGTCTCAGAGGTGTTAGTATGCACAGATGTACACAGTATATACCAACATGAGTCAGTGCAGGGTGTGTGTTTTTTCTTCCATAGAGTGAGCTCAGTTTTTCTCTGTCTTTGCTGCTCAAATGACACCCACACTTGCCTCTTATTCCAATGCAGATGTCCTCATATTCATTTCTCTCCCTTTCCCTGCTTCTTTAAGTGGGCTGCCTGCTTGTTCCATTATTTCAAGACCCTTGCAAACTTATAAACATTTGTTCAGTGCATTACTATTATGAATCAATCAGGGTGGTGGTGGTTTAAAAAAAACCCTGAGAAGTTACTCTAGGGAGAAGGATACCTTTGTGAAGTCATAGGAAGTTGCCATATACAGAGTCAGACCAGTGGCAGTGGCTCAGCAGGGATATTTCCCAACTCATCCTAAAGATGCCAGGAATTGGAACTGGGACATTCTGCATGCAAATCCAGTACCCGACCACAGCCAACGGCCAACCTATAGCACTGCAGAGCTAACCTATAGCACTGCAGAGCTAACCATTGCCAAAACCTGACAGAACCAATTGCTCTTGAAGTCAATCCTGAAGGGAGAATTGTACATCTGGTCAAAATGAGGTGAGTGTGATTCCACAGTGGCATGATCAAACAAATTGTAGTAGTGGGTGTGCTCAAGACATGAGTAACATGCACACATGGGGGAAGTTACAGCATATGCAGGGACAAATGCAGTGGCTCAGTGGAATGGCGTGAAATGACGAGAGAGGCAAGGATATGGGTGGAGCAATAGAGGACTTTTCTTGTGGGGATAAGAACACAGTAACTGGAAATGGGAGTCAAAAAGATCATGAAGGTAGGAGGAAAGAGAAAAAGGAAATCCTTACAAGGAGGAGCACATAATGGCAAAAACAGAAGAGGGTAGAAAGGAAGCAGGGCTTTAACATCTCAGGGAAATCAGAGGGATTGTTCAGGGGAACGGGCTGAAGAACTGGAGTGGGAGACGAAGCAGAAACATTCCAAGGTTCCAGCCACAGCATGAGACCATGGTGGAGTCTTTATTCTCTATAGCCTGAACCAGGGCTGCAGGCAAAAAGTGAGACCCTTGGTGAATGGTGAAAACACATCACACTCTTGCATCGGAGAAAGCTCACCTCCTCCACTGTGCGGCTCCTCCTAACCGGCACTGTAAGTAATAGATGAAGGGATAGAAACACTAACAGCCCAAACCTATCCCCCACCAGTCATGCCAAAAAGGTGTGTGCTGCATACAACGAGGGGGGGGGCAACCCGTGGACAAACAGGAGGTAAGTTAAAATTATTTTTACTTACCTCCCAGTAATCCCTGAGGTTATCTATGGGTCTCCTCGGACATACTCCACCACTTTTGGTGGCATATGTCCAAGGAGGGGAAAGGGGCGGGGAGTATTGGAACACGGGGATAGGTCTGGTGAGTGCCATTGCCACCAGATCCACCCCTCCCGCCTCCTTCCCACCCTCGGTACAATGAAGTTGGGAGGGAAGCCCAGGTTGAAGGTACTATTTTTGTGTACACTAACAATTTTGTTTACTAGTCAGGAGGCTCCCAGGATATGGCCTTGTTTACAGGTTTAAATCTGTTGACCAAGCAAGGAGAAAATTCATGGAATTTTCCCCAAAAGACAAGACTTCTCCTAAGCCAGCCAGCTAGAGTAGGGGATGGCGTTGATTGCTCTGTAGAACCATTGTTTGGCCTTTTCCTGAAAGACCTGTGGGATGGGATGCTTCCATGCTAACAGCCAAGCAAACCACCACGAGACCGGTCTGGGTCATGCTCACTTGGCGTGCTCCCAGCACCACTTACATGTGTAGAACAAAACTTGTCAGGCAACAATTATACAGTATATGTCTCCTTGTTCTCTTTTTCCATGGAAATGGTTCTTTCTTCATTGGTCTCCTGTGAGGTTGTGCATGGCTAATAAAAATAGTCAGAGTTGGCCAATACCTCCTTGTCTCTGTCTGCTCCCATAGGCTTCACTTTATCTGACCCTAGTCTAGTCATTGTGTCTGAAGCCATGCTGATGTCATCTTGCCAGCAAGTCTGTATTTTTGGAATATTTTCCACTGATGTTTTCTGGCCCCCAAATATTTTTGACAAGTCTCTGAAGTAAAACTCTGTTTCACGCCTGTGTGAACTGCCCTCTCATACAGGAAGTACTTCATCTGAGTATCATCTCCAGTACCAGTAGGTGGCAGAGAGAGGTATAGGTCATGATAAGTATTTGTTTCTAAAGGACTTTCAAATCAAAGCACCATGGAATAAATAAAATAACAGACAGGCTTTGCCTACAAGATAACAATCTAATAGATGTAGGGGAAAAGACACGATAGAAATGAAACTGAAGAGGATTAACTAACACACAAAGAATTGGGAGCACAAGTGGATCTTCAAGCAGTGTTTGAAATTTCTGTCTTTGAAAGACCTTTATAACCTTTTCTTTTCTCAGAGCACCATTGTTCTCTTTACATAAAAAAAAATCATTTCCTACACATAGAAAAATGAAGTTCTTTCTGCAACAGTGTTGTTCCCAGGAGGGGACTCAGCCTCAGAAGATGGCCCTTGATGGTAGAGATGCCATGGGACCCAGAGAGCATAAACCGGGCCAGGTTAGTAGGGTAGAAGGGAGACAGTCTCATCCTTGGCTGTCAGAATCCCCGATATCAATTGTAACCAGTTCTTTCTCTCTCTGACTTCCCAATAAGATGTGAGTCTGCATAGGAGACAGCGACAGGGGTAGGGGAGGGTGGAATGGGGAGGTAACGGGGGTGGGGGATGGGCAGCTCAGCTCTGGGAAGGTGGTGGGTTGAACGGCAGCAGTGGCCACTGAATCCTAGCCTCCTTCCCAGATGTCGCTAGCATAGGTCCAAGTAGACCCCTTTGCACTACGGAGGCTTACCCAGAGGAGACCTCCATGACTACCCCCCCCCCCCCGCAGGATGCAGCGGTAGACATTTCAGCATTGCGGTATTGGTGAGGGGAAACCATAGGATTGAGCTGTAAGGTGCATTTCAAGGATATCTCATTTACCACCACCACCACCGTGTTAGGCAGAAAGCAATAAAACATGCTTCAAACTTGCAAGGAGAAAAGTTTAGTTCACATTACCGGGGATCTTTGTAATTATGCGGATCTTGGTCATTGCTGGCTAACTTACCATTATATTACATGTTATGTGGAACCTCTATTTTAATTCTACTGAATTGTGGAAAAGCAATGCTTCTGCTGTTCTAAAGGGCCCTAATGTGGGCGCAACCGGGCAGCCCAATCCTGCTTAAGGATCCGTCGGGTGGCCGAGGCCACCCGCCGGATCCTGATCTCTGCCGTGGGCAGCCTGCAGCAGGCAGACCGCGGCGGAAAGTCTACTCAGGGAAGGGGACGATCGTCCCCTTCCCCGAGTGTAACAGCAGCTGGGGCCGATAGGCCTCAGAATTCCGCCAGCTATTTTGCTGGCGGAAGTCGGAGGAGGCCGTGTAACGGCCCATCTGCCCAACGGGAACCAGGATATGGCAGAAACCATACCCCCGCCCGGGGCGACTGGGCCTATGGCTGCCCTCCTGGCTCCACTGACCCGCCCGCCGACCCACCCACCCCATCCACCGGATCCTACTGTGCTTGGATCCGCCAGTCGGCCAAGTCCTCGGGCGGCGGTACAGGGAAGGCCGGCCTTGCGCTGGCCTTTCCTGCTCGAAAGTAGTCACAAACGTGCTTTACAGCACGTTTGTGACTACTTTGGGCAGCGGAATGCTAGTTCCGCCGCCCGAAAATACAGCAGGATTGCGCTGTATGTTGCATATCCCCTTTTCTCCACATACCCCACTGCCCTGTCCAATTACTGTTCCTTTTTTCCCCTCAGTGCTTCTCCTCACCTGCATTATCCATTGCACAGCAATCCTGCCCAAATTCCCAAATTCTATGAAAGAAAAATCAAATCAATAGTCATTCATTTTAATGACTCATGCTTCCATTTTATTTTATTTCCCTAGTAAAATCGAATCCCTTGCTAAAGTGTTACTTTTTGTCGAATCCCTTTAATTGCTAGCAAGCTTTTGTCCTTCACAAAACCTACTTGATGTAAGCGCTAGGTCAGGGCCAAAAATATGACATGACATTGGATGGGTGCACCTTTCTGGAGCCTATAAGCACTTGACACTATACAGATTTTTTTCAAACTGTAAATCATCTGTGAGCCAGGATTGTTCTACTAATTACAGCAAGAAGCTGTGCTCATTAGCTGTTCTCATCTGGCTCACTGCACGAGCTAAATAGTCCGTAAATGAGCCAGCAATTATTGTTGTATTACCACTACCAGCTACTGCTCATATCAAAATATCTCCACCAAATGTTGCGCCTGTTGGTGTTCTCAGGTTAGGCATTTCATAAACATATTGAAGCAGTTAATTGGGCAATCATTTGAAGGGGAAGGAGGATTAAAAATAGTATCAACAATTAAGTATTTGCTTGGATGCCAGAAAGGTGAGCTCAGTAGATGAGAACTTCAAAATCCACACAACAAAAGGCCTATACAAATATTTCATGACTGAAAGGCCTATGTCCACGTTTTTCTCTCACTTTTGCTGTAATAATAAGATGTATCTAGCTGAGCTATAAAGTTTTCACAAGGCCCAATTAAAAAGATGAAAGCTTTGTCTCCAAACACACACCTCAACAAAGCACAGGACAAGCAAAACAAGCCACAATTTATTGATCAAATACAAAAACGTGTAGCAGTCCTAACACAAACCAAACTCTACCCTCTGTAGTGTGGTTCCTTACCTTGGGGAAAACACCTCGCAAATCTCTATTCTATGGGTGACTCATCCTGTTTCCAAACTAATGATCACCAATGACAATCATAGTTTATTGGTGCCACCTTTCAAGAGGCTTGAGGAAGAGCTGGATTGCACTGCCATCCCTAAGCCAACCAGCCTTTGAGATAGACTTTACAATTCATGGGCAAGGGGTTCCAAGCCAGCATCCCAAGAAGAACAGCCTCAAGAGACTAGTTCTGCCCCCCTTTGGCCACTCCACTTCCTCAGGCTGCACACCAATCCCTAATCCTAACGCCCAACCCACACTTGCCTGTCAGTTGTGACCACCTGGCTAAACTACAACCAACCCACTTGGTCAGTCTAGAGTAGGTGAAAAAACTCCCCACCCAGGCCAATTAGACAGAGAAGCCAAAAAATCCTTCTTGTTCCCATAAAGATGACCAACTAATCCTGAACAGACTTCCTGGCTGTGTGGGAGGGCCAATGCCTCTCTCTGACCAAATGAGAGGGAAGATGCTGGAGCATCCCATTCATTACTGCAACTCTGCAGCAATTTGCGACCACTTCCGGTTTTCGCAAAAACCGGAAGTGGTTGTAAATCACTGTGGAGCTCTCTGTACCCTCCGGAGCTCTCCAGGACCCCCAGTAAGTGTGTAAAACGTATTTCTGTTCCCAGCGGTGTTGGCGATCCCCAGGATTGTTGCCGCTGACCCCGCCCCCACAAATACTCAAAGTTCTCCCTGACCTGCAGGGAGAACTTTGAGAACCTCGGCAATAGTCAGAAATAAACAAAAGATAGCTTGCTTTTAACACCAGCCTTTTATGTGCCTTTGGGGCAAAGCAGCTTTTCTCAAATCAAAAGTCAAAACAGAAGAAAATGAACCAGCCACAGTTTCAGTTCCAACTCAGCTGTTGTTGTTGCTGCAGCTGGGGTATTGGATACCACACCATGTGGTAAATAAACAAATGGGTGCAAAGTACAGCTCCTAGCAACTGGCACCCACTTGTAGCCCATCTCAAACTGAAACTGGGTTTCAACAGAGATGATAGTTCTTGCTGCCCCAAGGATGAGGGAAACCAAACAGAAGAAGGCTGCCATGGGGCAGTATAATGGAGAGCCCCCAAATCCCTGGGAATCCCCTTAAAAGCCAGGCAGTCGTGAAGTAGACAGTCTGGGAAGACAAGGCAAACCAGCTGCCTCCCAAGTGGCGTGAGACCAGTCCGATAAATGTCAAAATAAAAAGAGTTTATTTTGACAATAAAAATGTCAAAATAAAAAAGTTTTTAGAAGAGCTTAAAACTACACCAAACAATGAAAAAGAAATAAAAATGTGAGTTTTTTCTTTTGTTCTACAAATTGGCAATAGTACAGGCAACAAGGTGGAAGAGGTTGGACACCCTACGTTTCAACACTACCTGCTGTTTCTGTGCTTCACATGCCCTTGTGAAGCTGCTTTTCCTTCAGAAAACAAGTTGGTGGTTGTTACCTATGTTGGCATGTAACTATCAGGTAGGTCTCAAGGTCACCTGTTGTTCAAAGAGAAATAAAAGGTAAAGTGCAATCAAATAAACAGCTGAATATATTTGACTAGAATGCCGTTCAAGTTGAGCTGCTTCTATGCTCCTTCATGGCTAGAACAATTAACACCTAGGTTTAAAAAGAAGCTGACGTGGGTGGCTTGTCCTTTCATTGTTGACATATGCAGTAACAAACAAGTCAAAAGGAAAGGGATACAGAGCTGAAATAAAGAGAAGGTCAGAAAACCCACATTTCCTGCAATTTCCGGTGACCTACAAGCTGCATTGTGGCAGGCAGATTTCACAGCATCTCCACCTTTCATTTGCCTGGAACTAGCAATTATTCCAGGTGCTATGAGTGGAAATAACTCTAGCCAACTTTATAGCAGTAATCAATGTGTAAGTGGTAGCAGGGATGCAGCCTCCAATCTAGACCTCTGGCGCATGACTGAGGGCAGTGAGAAAAATATTATTTGTCTACGACAGGGTTTAGAAGTTTGTGATAAAAATTATGTGGCTGGAACATGGAAATTCAGCACGAATTCCTGTCTAGGCAGAATTCAGTGGAACGGCCAGTGCAGGTTACACCAGGTAATGGGACAATGCCCAGTTAGGGCCCTTCATATGCACGCACACACACTCACAGCATGCATGTACATGCAGCCCCATTGTGCGCTGCCCTCAGCTTCTTCCCTTCCTTTCTCTCCTCCCTCAAGCAGCCTCTCCTTATCCTATTCCCTCCGCTTTGCTTCTCCTTTCTCATCCCTCCCTCAGTGGTTCATGCAGGAGGTCTTGTTAGAATCTCCAAGATTGCTTTCAGAGTCATCTAGTCATAAGGAGATCAATGCCAATTCCTAGAGACTCTAGGGCAGTGACAACCCAAGCATCCATCTCTCTCTCTCTCTCTCTCCAACTCCCCCCCTCCGTGGCTTGGCAGTCTAGCTGCCCTCCTGCTGCGTTCCCCCTGGGAAGGTATTGGCAGTCCATGGATGGGATTCGTGCAGGGGCTTGACTGGTGGGGGCTGTCTGTGTGTGGGGGGCAATGCTTGTGTAACGTGTGGCACATCTGTTTCAAGGGGGCTCTGCCCGAGGGGCATCTTTATTGTTCTGGAACCAAAGCAGAGTTGGCCAGGCAAGGCTGGCATGGGTGGTCACAGGCCCAGCAGCCGATCTGAAAGCAGCAGCAGCAGCAGCCCAGGGACCTGGAGGCATGGGCTCTTCCCCTGTGGAACTGCAGCCTGCAGAACAAAAAGGGAGGGGAAACAAGTAAGACAGCCAGGGGGTGGAGCAGCAGCAGCAGCTGCTGCTGAGGAACTTTGCAGGGCTGGCTCCTTGGCATGTGGCAGCATCGAGGCAGGCAAATGTGGGGCTCCCTCCCTGCAGCCCCTGGGGTGCTCCCAGTAAGGTAGGTGGCGGAGGATGTTCCTGGGAAGACAAAAAACAAGGGGGAGTTTAAAGTCCGCTTGGTGTCTGGTTGCAATAGCCTTTGAGATCACACCAGCGTGTCGGTGGCCAGGCAAAAGCCTGCAGGGAGAGGGAAAAAAAAAAAAACAGCTGCTAAGGGTTACACTCATGGCCTGGTTTGAGGTGCTTACTTGGACGTAAGGAGAGCATAATCCTGTAAGGGACAAAGGTCAGAGAGAAAGAACACAACACAACTGTGGAGCATTGAACATGGCACGGCAATACACAAACACTCACCTGTCAGTAGACCCTGTGGGGGCAAGGGGGAGAGTGAGACAGCTGTTGTCTACAGGTAAGTAACCTTTCCACAAACATGGAGGGTTCTGTTACCATGGCAAACAGGCAGATATCAGAGAACACAGTGGCTACAGACAGAAATCCTATAACACAGTTGCTAACAGGCAGATATCAGGGAACACATTGGCTAACAGGCAGAAGTCATATATATTGGCAAACAGGCAGATATCAGATAACATTTCAGCACAGACCCTGCCTTACCTGCTGACGTTGTGGTTGCCTGTGGGGTGTGTGTGAAATTTTGGAGCCAAGAGCTCCCCTGCACCAAAGTCCCACTTTTGGCTGTGGGGGACAGAGCCCCACGCCACGTGCTCTGAGAGGGAGAATGGAGGTCTGGGGCTGGGCTTTTGTGGGAAAGAGGCTGGGTGCTGATTGGGTGCCTATCTTTGGCCGTATCCAGACATTGCTGCTGCTATTCAAGCCAAACTCTGGCCCAACTCGGGAGGTGGGATGTTTAAAATTTTCAGGAGAGGACTGGAGTGGGTAAGGTAAAATGGCGCCTATGGGTCTCCTCAAATTTAGGGCCACCTTTTTGGTGGACCTAAATTTTAGGTCCGTTTCGTAGCTCGAGGGGGCATGTCGGAGCTTGCCAATGTCTGGATACGGACCTGAAATCAGGAACGCCCCTGACACGCCCACTCTTAGGCCGAACTTAGGACGGAATATCTCACGGCGCCCATTGTGCACATGCGCGGCGCATTTGGTCCATCCGTCCTAAACTTGTCCTACGTCCGTCACAAACCCGGCGTAAATTCGGCCTAAATGGCGCTATTCCGTCCTAAATTCGGCCTTAGGGCGATTTAGGACTGAATAGCGCCGTTTAGGCCGGAATAAGCCTTGGGTTGGATTGAGCTGTAATATTATTATTCCCATACTGCAACTGAGACTAAGCGGAAGTGGCTTACCTAAGGCTACCTGGTGAGTTCATGGCAGAGGCGAGATCTGAACCATGGAAGTCCTGATTCATAGCTCAGTCTCTGGAGTGCATCATCAAAGTACAACCCTGATCCATTCTAATGTATGGAGAATTCACCATTGAACGAAGTGGCTTCAGACTTGCATCCTTCATAAATAGCAGGCATGTTACACTGTGATGCTTATAAAAATGCCATAGCACTCCTGCTGCCAATCCAGATGGAGAAATGCTTCTATCAGAACTCCTTCCCATTTTGCCCTAAGTTCCAGGAAGTCATCGACAATTGCGCTAAGACAGGGGTCGGCAACCTGTTCAGCCAAAGGGGCCGGACATTCAGCGATGACATCATCATGTCAGCGCCTAACTTCCAGACTTCTTAAATATCCAGACTGGAAGTGGCTCTGCGGAACTTGGCTTGGGAGGCAAAGCCTCCTTCTCAATTTGTCATACGTCAGACAGGGAATGTCGGAGCTGCCTTTCCAGGCTCGCAGAGTCCCTGTGCTGCTGCAAGCCTGGGCAGGCAGCTCTGCCATTCACTGTCAGGTGCACAGCAAATTGGACGGGAGCTTTGCCTCCCCAGCTGAGCTCTGCACAGCCACTTCCGGGAGCTTGGCAAATTGGGCAGGAGGATTAGGCTCCCAAGCCAAGCTCCACGCGGGCCAGATAACTTTGGGTGGAGGGTTGGATCTGGCCCGCTGGTCGTGGGTTGCCAACCCTTGCTTTTAGAAGTCATCAACAATGACAAAAGGCTGCTAATGATTCCTCCTTGCTTCCACTGCAAGTTCCAAGGAAAGCAAAGTGCAGTGGGTGAAGCAAGAGGAATCCTTGGAGGTGTGATTCAGAAAATGCTTGGAAAGGTTACGGAAGGAGAAAATTGCACTAGTGTTGATGAGGAGACAGTTTAAGGCTGCTTGTTAGCATATGCTGAGAGCCTCAGTGTGTTCTCGGAGGTCACATCATTAATTAATATACAGTCAAAGTGCCAAAACAGATGAATCCAAGTCAGCTTTGAGTTTTCTAGACTCCGATGGCCGGTCAGATTACTGTAAACTGAATTAAGCCTGTCAGAGTAATGACATCGCTTAACGAAATGACGTTACTGTGTCAGCTTGATTTGTGCACATGAGAGCTATGCGCAGTCATTTGTATCAAATGCAAAATATCTCTCTTGCTTCTCTTCTGGGCATGGAATAGCACTAACATCTGTGAGTGTCCTCACCATCCTTGCGAAACATCAGGAGTGTGAGGAGATAGGGTTTTCACCTCTTCCTGCCTTCTAGCAGCAACAGCACAAAGAATGGAAGAACTCTTCTCCCCCCCCCCCCCACACACACTTTATTTAAAAACTAGGGAGCCACAAAAACAGCTGGCACTGCCTGAAGCCTACTTAAAAGACTGTGTACCAGCTTTGCATTTTCCCTTCTCATCTCTGCCCTGTAGCAGCAATACTGCCAAGAAAGCATGGGGCCAACCCACACAAAAGAACCTCAAGGCTTTGTCCTAACTTTGCTCATCCTCTTCCACCTCCTGCTTCCTGAAACAAAGATGATGAGCATATGATTCTCCAGCACAAGCTAATTAGGCATTGGCATCAATTGCCAATAGTTACAAACTGGGTGTTTGTCTTTGTTCGTTTCTGCTACCATTTCTGAATGAATGACAGGGCTAGTGTTGCAGTTCAATCAAGTCCCCAATGAACCTTAATTCAGTTCAGCCTGTTCATGCAAAATGAGTTTATGCGAAAACATAATAGACTTCCTACGTCAACTTCTGGTGACTCTATGCTAGAATGAGCCAGTTGGTGCAGTGGATGGCATATCGGGTGGAGAGTTAGTCAGGGTTTAGGTCCTTGCAAAATCATGATGTTCACAGGATTACCATGGGTTAGTATCTCCACATTGCAATGACATGCCTGCATAACTGTGTCCTGGCCATTTCCCTACACAGGTTTTTGCAATATAAATGGATGGGAAAAATATCACAACATTCCCCAGTAAATGAGGGACTAATTTCCTTTTGATCCAGAAAATGTAACTAGAACCCCCTTCTGAAGTGTGATCATGCTCAATGCACTCAATGAGCACATGTGTTGCAGCATCAGGCTCTGACACCACTACCTTTTGTGGTGGCAGCTCCAAAATGGTCACTGGCAGCAGGCAGCGTGATCATGTATGACAGCAAGACCTCTGTTCCACTGTCTTAAATGTTAGGATTGGGCTGTTAGTCATCAAAATGGCACCCCCTATCGAGCCCTAGAGAGGTTTCATGCCCTCCCTGTAAGATTGGGCGGATATATCAAACTGAAGGGCAAGGCAAACTCATTGGTCTGAGAAACAAGTTGAAGTCAATTCCGAGAAAGTATTCTGAGTACAGACGCATGGAGAGGGTTGTGAGATTTGCAGCCTGGGGAACGGGGGGGGGGGGCTTGTGGAGCATAGCAAGAATAAGCGAGAGCAGAATGAAAAACAGAGCCTGTGAACTGCATATGGAAATGCTTTGTTGCACAAATTATGCTGACAGGAAAGAGAAATTAAACAAGGACAGGACACAACACAACAGGAACAACTGAATACAGTGAACAGGGTGAGCCAAGAGCAAATAACCCATAAAGCTGCATGGCCCATGGTTTCCCCCAAAGCAAAAGTGGCTCAAGGACCCGGGATTCAACCCAGCTCCTAGAAACTGTAGTTCGAGCCCACCTGTGACCAGCCCTGTTGCAAGTTCACCAACATTAGGTTGCCACTGCCTTTGGATGTACTTATCTTGTGATGCTGCACCACCATGTTGTAAATCTCCATTCTCTGTTCAGCTGCCACTAAGAATGTGAAGCAGGAGTGGGCTCATGGGGTCATGCGGAATGTAAAAACAGGTGACCATCATTGAGACCCTGAACCCTTGCTGAGGGATGGTGCAAATTGGCGATAAAGAGAGATCTCTGTCAGTCAGATGTGCAGATGTCAACAGGGCACATACACCTGGCATGGGACATTAAGTTACACCAGAGCCCCCCACTAAGTGCAGAGCTGGGCAGCGACGTGGTTGCTGTAGTGGGAGCAGAAGTGCTCAGGTGATCTCTGAACCTTCTTCTCTCCCTGAGGCTGAGGAGAGCAGATTTCTGTGGGGACTGGAGAGAATGGCTGTTGGACATGTCTGACCCCAGAAAGTTAAACCCACCATGATAGGTAATACTCCACGTAAAAAGTACCGTGCCTCTATAGATTACGGTGTACAGGGAGATACGGAGAGATGTACTGTACTTTGCTATGGTGAAGCCATTTGCAGTCACAAATTCAGAGTCCTGACTAGTCCAACAAAATTAATGACATGAACAGCGCAATCCTAACCAACGTTCCAACGCTGGTGTAGCCGTGCCAACAGGGTGCACACTACATTTTGCTGTGCAGGGGCAGTCATGGAGGCCTCTTCAAGGTGAGGGAACATCATTGCGGCTGCACCAGTGCTGGAAAGTTGGTTAGGATTGCACTGGAAGAGTCTTTAGCTGCTGGTGTCTGAGGCGAACTTCTTTGAAGGTTTTAAGCGCTGTTATTTAAACACAGAGCCAGCGGGTGGCGCAGTGGGTTAAAACCACTGAACCATGAGCTGTCGATCGAAAGGTCGGCAGTTCGAATCCGTGCAATGGCTCCGGCCAATCTAGCAGTTCGAAAGCAAGAAATTGCAAGTAGATTAATAGGTACCGCGTCAGTGGGACGGTAACGGCGTTCCATGCGCCTCGGTGTTGAGTCATGCCGGCCACATGACCATGGAAACGTCTTCGGACAGCACTGGCTTTTCGGCTTTGAAACGTAGATGAGCACCGCTCCCTAGAGTCGGACACGACTGGACTTAATTGTCAAGGGATACCTTTACCTAGGCTATTTAAACACAAATGCGAGTAGATAAATAGGTACCTCTTGCGGGAAGGTAAGCAGCGTTCCGTGTTGTCATGCCGGCCATATGACCACAGAAGTGTTTTCAGACAGCGCTGGCTCTTTACCTTCGAAACAGGGATGAGCACTGCACCCTAGAGTCGGACACGACTGGACTTAAAATGTCAAGGGACACATTTACCTTATGTAAACACACCAATCCTATGATCCTGTGTTTGTTCTTGTATGATTGGGTTGGTACAGCAGAAAGATGCAAGCTGCTAATCTAGCAAAGGTAAAAAAAAAAAAAAACAGAAGCAATGTTTAACTTCAATTTAATTCTATTAACTGCTATTATTTATATAGCAGTTCAGCAACACAGTCAACAATGGAACATACCGTGCCACGTATTTAATTTTTGTTTCAGACAATTCATATTTTGCTATCCCTGTCGTTGTGTTTATGGCTTCACTGAGGCCTGTGTACAGCACACTCTCCTCTGAGAAACACTCCCAAGTGTGTGGTGCAAAAATGCTGATGGCGCAATATTTTGTGTATGCCGTGCAAATTTATGGGTGACAATTCCATCAGGGATTGCAGGCAGGGAATGTGATAAAAATTCTTATTCCCTGTACCAAGTAAAGCGGAAAAAAGTCCCAGAATGTGACAAATAGGAGAAGCGGCAATTGTTAATTATCATGACACACAGCCCATCTGTAATTAATCCTTTTTTTAACAGGATTTTGCAACTGTAGCATAAAAAAAACAGGTCAGATGACGCTTTAATTAAGGCTGTGCTGTGTTGTTGCTTCAACAGCAACAAGAACTGTTTTTGTCTATAGGTGTGTGTGAATCACTACAAATATTTTCTTAACATCTTTACAGAGTGCTGGTGAAGCATCTTTGTTCGTGTTATGGCTGTACTGTAGGTAGTCTGATTGAAATTCAAAGTAGATGATGATGGTGGGTTTTTTTTCCCCTTTCCTCTTCTCTTCACAGCCATTCCTAAGATCCTCGAAACCAATATTGGGGTTGTGCTGCTTCAGTGAAAATGAAAATATTGCACAGCTAGACTTGTGTAATGAGGGAAACTGGTCTTCAGGACTACAGTACAGATGGGGAGTAACACACACACATTTTAATGACTTGCACGATTTCTGTAACCAGAAAAAAATAAAACAAAATGTTACCATCTATATATAGTAAATTTAATACTTGGGCAACCTACAGATGCCTGAAACTCTGGCATAAGCTCACAATTTTTGGATCTGATCCCGCATGCATAGGGGATGCTGCTGGAGAAAAAAAAAACACTCTTCAATTTCTGCTCCTCAGAGTGTGCCTGGTGGAGGGGTGCACCTATCATAGACTTGCACTGCAGATGCATTACCAAACTGATAACCACTGTCTACTCTGACATCATTGATCATATATTGGGGAGGAGGCTGAATCATGGTACCTCTCCTCCATATAGGAGCTAGTCTTGTTGTCAGAACTAATCGCCCCTTAGCTTCAAATTCCCCTACTGCAAGGTATTCAACTTCCCATAACTCATGTGGTTCCCAAACTGAGACGTGCAGCTCCCAGGGGAGCCGCGGAGTGCCACGGAATCCTCTCGAAAACAGTGCAAGCCAATTGGCAGGCATCAACATAATGCAATGGGGATCCACGGCCAATGGTTGCCAACGTTTGGGAAACACTGCCATAAGTAATTAATGTGGTTAGGGAGCACACAGTTCTACAGCCCAATCCAACCTAAATCCCATCCCCCGCCAATGCAGGCACACAAATGAGGTGAGAGCTGCATCCTATGGTGGGGGGGGCAGTTGGAGATGTCTCCTTGGGATACTTGCCCTGGGGAAAACTCCCATAGTCCTTAGGGGACTCCTTGGTCCTCCTTGGTCCTATTTTGCTGGTGCAGGGCCGAGGTGTGTAAAGGTGGCAGAAAGGGAGAGGGAAAGGGATAGGATTCAGCCTCGCACTTGTGACACCGAACTATCACTCTCCCTCCCTCAAATCAGCCTCTCGCCCCGTCCCCTCCCTGCCCAGAAACGCCCCTGATCCTCCCCCTTCCCACCCATTCCACCCACCACTCAGCCCCAAAGCCACCTTAACTTTTACCGGCAGACAGTGGCTTGAACAGTGACAGTGTCGTGAAACTTCCAGCAGGATTGATGCACTTCCACCTGGATCCTGCCAGCTTAACTGGCGGAACACACATTCCACCAATGAAGAATTTAGGTAGGATTGGGCTGCTAATCTTCTGGTTAGTGGGGAAAGTACAGAAAATGCAGGTCCTCAATGCAGGGCTGACATGAAGGGAGGCCATGTCAGGACAGGCCCAAAGAGTTCCCACCTGACCATACTAGGACCCAGACTAGGATCTACCAGGGATGTGGATCAAGTCTCTGACTCCAATACTTGAGTCAAGTCCCGGGTCCAAGTCTCAAGTCAAGTCCCAAGTCTTTGCCCCCAAGTCTTTGATTGTGAGTTGTGAGTCCCTATCTAACTAATGGGGAAAATGGGTTTAAACCTGAATAAAATTGGACTCTCCTTCATGGATCATTGCCTTGTCGTGGCGAAGGGGCTTGCGTAACTCAATGAAGCCATGAGCTATGCCGTGCAGGGACACCCAAGACGGACAGGTTGTAGCAGAGAGTTCTGACTAAAAGTGATCCACTGGAGAAGGAAATGGCAACCCACTCCAGTAACCTTGCCAAGAAAATCCCATGAACAGTACCAAAAGGCTAAAAGATATGACGCCGGAAGATGAGCCCCTCAGGTCGGAAGGTGTCCAATATGCTACTGAGGAAGAGCGGAGGACTATTCCAAGTACACCCAGAAAGAGTGAAGCGGTTGGGCCAAAGCCAATAGGACGTCCAACTGTGGATGTGTCTGAGGTTGAAAGGAAAATCCAATGCTGCAAGGAGCAATACTGCTTAGGAACATGGAATGTGAGGTCTATGAATCAAGGCAAGCTGGATGTGGTCAAAAATGAGATGATAAGATTGAACATTGACATCTTGGGAATCAGCGAACTAAAATGGACGGGCATGGGCGAATTTAAGTCAGGTGACCATCATATCTACTACTGTGGGCATGAATCCCTTAGAAGAAATGGAGTAGCCCTCATAGTCAATAAAAGAGTGGGAAAGGCAGTACTGGGGTGCAACCTCAAAAACGACAGAATGATTTCAGTTCGAATCCAAGGCAAACCATTCAACATTACAGTAATCCAAGTGTATGCCCCAACCACTGATGCCGAAGAAGATGAAGTTGACCGGTTCTATGAAGACCTACAACACCTTCTAGAACTAGCACCCAAAAAAGATGTCCTTTACATCATAGGAGACTGGAATGCTAAAGTAGGAAATCAAGAAATAAACGGAACAACAGGCAAGTTTGGCCTTGGAGCACAAAATGAAGCAGGGCAAAGGCTAACGGAGTTCTGTCAAGAGAACACGCTGGTCATAGCAAACACTCTTTTCCAACAACACAAGAGGCGACTCTACACATGGACATCACCAGATGGTCAATACCGAAACCAGATAGATTATGTGCTTTGCAGCCAAAGATGGAGAAGCTCTATACAGTCAGTAAAAACAAGACCTGGAGCTGACTGTGGCTCAGATCATGAGCTTCTTATTGCAAAATTCAGGCTTAAACTGAAGAATGTAGGGAACACCACTAGACCAGTCAGATATGACCTAAACCATATCCCTTATGAGTATACAGTGGAGGTGAAGAATAGATTTAGGGCATTAGACCTGGTAGACAGAGTGCCTGAAGAACTATGGACGGAAGTTCGTAACATTGTACAGGAGGCAGCAACTAAAACCATCCCAAAGAAAAAGAAATGCAAGAAAGCAAAGTGGCTGTCAGATGAGGCTTTACAAATAGCTGTGGAAAGAAGGAATGCAAAAAGCAAAGGTGAAAGGGAAAGATATAAACAACTGAATGCAGAGTTCCAGAGAATAGCAAGGAGAGATAAGAAGGCCTTCTTAAATGAACAATGCAAGGAAATCCAGGAAAACAACAGAATGGGGAGGACTAGATATCTCTTCAAGAAAATTGGAGATATCAAGGGAACGTTTTGTGCCAAGATGGGCATGATAAAGGACAAAAAAGGCAGAGACCTAACAGAAGCAGAAGAGATTAAGAAGAGATGGCAAGAATACACAGAAGAACTATACAAGAAAGATCTGAATGTTCCTGATGACCACGCTGGTGTGGTCACTGACCCAGAGCCGGACATCCTAGAGAGTGAAGTCAAATGGGCCTTAGGTAGCATCACTAACAACAAAGCTAGTGGAGATGATAATATCCCAGCTGAGCTACTTAAAATCCAAAATGATGATGCTGTGAAAGTGCTGCACTCAATATGCCAACAAATTTGGAAAACTCAGCAGTGGCCAAAGGATTGGAAAAGGTCAGTTTACGTTCCAATTCCAAAGAAGGGCAGTGCCAAAGAGTGTTCAAACTATCGCACAATTGCACTCATTTCACATGCTAGCAAGGTTATGCTCAAAATCCTACAAGCTAGGCTTCAGCAGTACGTGGACCGAGAACTACCGGACATACAAGCTGGGTTTCGAAGAGGCAGAGGAACTAGAGATCAAATTGCCAACATGCACTGGATCATGGAGAAAGCCCAAGAGTTCCAAAAAACCACCTACTTCTGCTTCATTGACTACGCAAAAGCCTTTGATTGTGTGGATCACAACAAACTGTGGCAAATTCTTAAAGAGATGGGGGTACCAGACCACCTTACCTGTCTCCTGAGAAACCTGTATGTGGGTCAAGAAGCAACAGTTCGGACCAGCCATGGAACAACCGACTGGTTCAAAATTGGGAAGGGAGTACGGCAAGGCTGTATATTGTCACCCTGCCTATTTAACTTATATGCAGAGTACATTATGAGAAATGCAGGGCTGAATGAATTGCAATAAAGATTGCCGGGAGAAATATCAACAACCTCAGACATGCAGACGATACCACCCTAATGGCAGAAAGTGAAGAAGAACTAAAGAGCCTCTTGATGAGGGTGAAAGAGGAGAATGCAAAGTTGGCTTGAAACTCAACATTAATAAAACTAAGATCATGGCATCTGGGCCCATCAATTCCTGGCAAATAGAAGGGGCAGAAATGGAAGCAGTAACAGATTTTACTTTTCTGGGCTCCAAGATCACTGCAGACGGAGACAGCAGCCATGAAATTAAAAGACGCTTACTCCTTGGAAGGAAAGCTATGGCAAACTTAGATAGCATAATAAAAAGCAGAGATATCACCATGCCAACAAAAGTTCGCATAGTCAGGGCGATGGTGTTCCCAGTAGCAATGTATGGTTGCGAGAGTTGGACCATAAGGAAGGCTGAGCGCCGAAGAATAGATGCTTTTGAACTGTGGTGCTGGAGAAGACTCCTGAGAGTCCCTTGGACTGCTAGGAGATCAAATCAGTCAATCCTAAATGAAATCAACCCTGACTGTTCCCTGGAAGGACAGATACTGAGGCTGAAACTCAAATATTTTGGCCACCTAATGCGAAGAGAGGAGTCTCTGGAGAAGACTCTGATGCTGGGAAAGATTGAAGGCAAAAGGAGAAGGGGAAGGCAAAGGATGAGATGGTTAGACAGCATCACCGATGCAACGAACATGAAAATGAGCGAACTCAGGAAGATAGTGGAGGACAGGAAGGCCTGGCGGGATATGGTTCATGGGATCACGAAGGGTCGGACACGACTTAACGACTGAACAACAACAAAATTGGACTTGTTGTAAAAGGCTCCAAGTCTCGAGTCGAGTCTTTCGATTCTTTTACAATTGCCGAGTCAAGTACCAGTCAAGTCATTGATGCAACTTGAGTCCGACTCGAGTCCGAGTCAATAGACGCAAGTCTAAATCACTGGGATCTACCACCAAGGACCCAACGTCTGACACCCTTTGTGATGTTGCATTGGCACAAATTGACTGACAGTCTTGTAGTACCACTGTACCAGGGGGCTGAGGGTCCTGAGAGAAAGTCCTGCCCTGGGCCTCCCATGGCTCCCCTCACTCTCCTCCTGAAAGCACATTGGATGCTATCCCTGCCACCAGTACTGAGGGTTAACATAAGAGCCTTGCTGGATCAGGCCAAAAGCATAGAAAACATACTTCAAAAACCAGGAGGTTGCTTATGGCTTGTAGCCTGTGATAGTCTTTTCCTCCATGAATCTATCCAATCCCCTTTTAAAGGCATCTAGGCCAGGTGCCATCACCACAACCTGTGGCAAGGAGTTCCACAGATGAATTACATGTTGGGTGAAGAAATATTTAGATATCATCTAATGTTCAGATGTCATCCCTGCCAGTTGGGCCCTCTTGATAGGTTTGACCCTCAGGTAGTGTCCAACATGCCCCCCCCCCTTGAAACAAAGTTTCATTGTGGTACCTTCATCAGGCATATAATTCATCCCTCATTTCACTACTCTTGTCATCTCTTTGTATCAGGGACCCTTAAATTTCATACTCAGGGATTGAGAACTGGAGGATGGGAAATCTATATCCTCTGCATTGTCTCCAAGAAGGAAGTCTGTGCCTCCTGAAAATACTGCTGAAACCAATAAGGCTGCTGAATCAGGAGCTTCATGGTCTGACTGACAGAATCACTTGTCACATTGTCTGTTTTCTCAAACTTGTCACTGGAGCAACATGTATTGACCACATTTCTGAAAATTACATCTTTCTTGACCCTCCTCCTGCCAGCAATGTATTTCCATCATGGCTCTTGTCCATCTTCTGACTAATTCCTTTTCCATTGAATTCTGTTCTATCTCACTGATACTGACTTTACCCCACTGTGGCTGATGCCTTCTTGCTCTAACATGTTCACTGTCTCAGATTCCTGCATATCCTACTGAAACTTCCTTGGCCTCCAGGTGCTGCTGAGGACCATTTTTCTTACATGAACTTTTCCTGCCCCAGTCTTTTGAAGCTGAATCATACAAGGATAAATGTATATTAATCATCATCTGGAGCCAAACAATTTGATACTGTTGAAACTATTTTGTATATAATAATATGAAATTGTAGGAAGACCAATACTATTAACGGCACAATCCTATTCTAACTTCGGCCGGCGGAACAAATGTTCCGCCGGCCGAAGGTGTGCTATAAAGCACTTTCGCGACAACTCGCAAGCAGGGAAGGCCGGCCTGCCCTGCTCCGCCGCCTGGACCATCTCCCACCCGCCACCAGACCCAGGTAAGAATCCAGCGGAGGGGGGGCGGTTCGGGAGCAAACAGCGGGGGCCGATAGGCCCAGCCAATCGAGGAGCGGGAGGGGATCGGCCTCGGCCTAATCTTGACCCCCGCCGATCAGCTGAGCCGTTTCACGGCCTCCTCCGATTTCCGCCAACAAAATAGCTGGCGGAAATCCGAGGAGGCCGATCGGATTCCCCGAGTAGACTTCCCCGAGTAGACTTTCTGCCACAGGGAGCCTGCTGCAGGCTGCCCGCAGCAGAGCTCAGGATCCGGCGGGCGGCCTTGGGCTATAATTTTTCTAACCGCACAATCCTATGCATGTCTACTCAAAAGTAAGCCCCATAGAGTTACTCCCATGTGATTGTAGCCCACGATCCGCCGCAGTGTGCTAAAGCACGCTGTGCCGGATCCTAAGCAGGATCGGGTCAGCGCCGGTGCAGCTGGAGCACACCTTGGGGGGGGGGAGACACATTCGTCCCTTTCTCTCGGGTAATGCCCGAGCTACACATATGGGTCTCTTCGGATGTGTGCCAGCAAAAGTCCAGTTGGAAGAGATTGCATGTGGAAACAGCTTGTATGTGAGAGCATGTGTTTCATGAACATAACATGAAAATTTTATCACTGTTATACTATAGCAAAAATATAGCACTGTTCCCCTTTCAGTGAAGGCACAAACTGGCTTCATTTTTCATGCTACTATAAGATCCTGTTTCATTTAGAGATAGCATTTTTCTCTATATCTGATTGTTACAGCCAGCTAAGGCTTTCTGAGAACAGTTGAAACTGTTTTAGTTGTGGATTGAGGTATTTAAGGGTTAAGTAGTCCAGAGATTACTATGAAGCTTTGAGACTACCCTCTTTCTAGGCTGCTCTGCCCGTGTCAGAAGGCCACTCATAAAGCACGTGGCAAGACAATCCAGGAAAGTAACGTGCTGATAGAGTTACAAGAATCTACTGATCAACCTAATTTAGTCTTTGAACTGAACAGAGATTATAAATCACAGCGTAGGAAACACAGTATAAAAATCTTTTAAATAAATAACATAAATCACTGTGGGTTTGAAGTTGAATAAAATGTTTGGATTTGTCAAGGTAAGAATCCTTTTGATGCAGAATGGCATCACAGCACCATGTGCTGATAAAGGAGTGATGTCCAGGATCTTCGTGACATGCTGATGTCGATAAATCAATATGTATTTACTTATTTATTAGTAAAGCATTTATATCCCTCATATAATGTGGCTTGAACACTGAAGAGTATATCAAAAGGGAAGTGACAAAGTTAGAGACTCCATTGTGGGAAGCTTATGTGTCCCAGACCATTTCAAGAAAGTTTGCTGTGATCTACATATAATCTACATATAAACAGATTCCTATTTATTAGATTCCTGTTTCCAGCTGTACATGATGTCCTTATTACAACTCTACTTCTACATAGGAAGGTGAATACCTCATTACAAAGGTCACCAACAGCCCAGTCCTATTGTGGGCTTATGGTGGTGGATCTCGAGATCCGAAGCCATACATCCCAGTACGGCATCGTAAAAGGCACACCACTGTCAGGTGCTGTGGGATCCCCAGCGCAAATGGCCGGAGGTCCCAAGTGTGTGACAGTGGCATGCAGGAGTCCCGCCAGAGCAGCTGGTGGCAGGGCAGTTCAGGGGAGAATCAGGGTGGGCAGTAGGGTAGGCAGAGGGTGATTTGAGGGTGGGAGGGGTGGATCTCAGCAGCACTATTGGCTAGAGACCCATTGGCAGTCAGGCTACCTACAGAGAGGTAAGCAAAAAAAGGATTTTTATCTGCCTCTCCTGGGACGTGTGCATGACTGCATCACTTAAACTGGTGGAAAATAGTACATAAGAAGAGCCCTGCTGGATCAGACCAAAGGCCCATCTAGTCCAGCTTCCTGTATCACACAGTGGCCCCACCAGATGCCTCAGGGAGCACACAGCCAACAAGATACTTGTATCCTGTCGCCACTCCCTTGCACCTGGCACAGAGAAAACCTACTTCTAAAGCCAGGAGGTTGCTTATGGCTTGTAACCTGTGATGGTCTTTTCCTCCATGAATCTGTCCAAACCCCTTTTAAAGGCATCTAGGCCAGATGCCATCACCACATCCTGTGGCAAGGAGTTCCTTGGGGCATTAATTACCGGTAGATACATTCCTGTAACGTTCCTCATGATTTCTGTACAGATATGATGAGGAATAGCATCTCTTTCAATTTAGCCACTTGAACCAGGAGTAAAATTTACCAGTGAATAAACACACTGTACTTTTTGTACAGATGGCAAGAAGAAAGGCCCACCCGTGAGTACATTGACTTACACATACTGGTAGTTATATCAGTTGCACTTGCTTTTTAAGTGGCAATTGCTCATAAGTAAATTTATCAGTTCTCTGTTTCCAACTGTACATTGCTTTGATTTCTTCCTCAGCATCTACCGGTATTTGATCCTTTATCATTCCTCTGATTCCCTTTGCGGAGGAGCACATGAGATAGAATGAGGAAGAAATTAAAATGAACTGCAAAATATTTAAAGGGAACAGCAAAAATAGGTAGCAACCATTTCAATATATATATCTGAACAACAGAAGGGTTCACTCTTCGACCCCAGGCCAGTGGTTTTCAACCTTTTTCATCTCATGGCACACTGGCAAGGCGCTAAAATTGTCAAGGCACACCATCAGTTTTTTTACAATTGACAAGGCACACCGCGCTGCCGGTGGGGGGCTCACTAATAAATTACACTCCCCAAACTCCCACAGCGGACCATTCAAGGCACACCAATGTTGAAAATCACTGCCCTAGGCAGATTCACTGGCATTGCTGAAGGTGGGGCGGAGCTCTAAGTTCCGCCGCAGTCCGACCCTCCGTTACACGGGAGCACGAAGCGCCCCACCCCCTTGCCTTCAGAGCCATTCAAGTTGGTGAAAGCAACGTGCAGGAGACTCCCTCCGCGTTGCTTTCACCGACTTGAATGGCTCCGAAGGTGAGGGGGCGGGGGCGCTTCGTGCTCCCGTGTAACGGAGGGTCGGACCGCTGCAGAACTTAGAGCTCCGCCCCCCCTGCAGCGACGCCAGTGGGGATTTCTCAGTCAAAAAGTAGCACTCAGCAGAAAGTCAAATGGCTCACTGCCAGGAACCACAGGTGCTCCTTGTGGGGCAATTGAGAGGAATAGAAAACCCACCCTTACCTGTATTACCCCTGCTAACTGGGCAAGAGGCACTTTTTCAATTGGTGCTCCTCTTATATTGAGTAGGGGAAGAGTAACTGCCCCCCTTTCACCCCAGCACAGTGTCTTTTCTGGTGGCTGTTTCCTGGTGGCTTTTTTTTTAGATTGTGAGCCCTTTTGGGACAGGGAGCCATTTAATCATTTGATTTTGTCTGTAAACCGCTTTGTGAACTTTTTTGTTGAAAAGCGGTATATAAATACTGTTGTTAATAATAATAATAATAATAATAATAATAATAATAATAATAATAATAATAATTCTCCTGAGAGGCAATGGGCATCTTTGTCAGCACCATGGAAACACAATGCTGTGGATTGGCTAGTAGTCCTGGCTAAGCAGGCTGTTAATATCAATGTGGGCTATTACGCGGTGCTTTCAGCTATCTTACTGAGATGCCTCCTGCCCGCACTGCTCTATCTTGGTGTTTTTCGGAGAGGTTGGATTTTCCCCAGAAGCGTAGGAGAAACGTAGGAGTCGGACTCAAGTCGCGTCAATGACTTGACTCAGCGATTGTAAAAGACTCGAAAGACTCGACTCGAGACTTGGAGCCTTTTACAAGAAGTTGAATTTTATTCAGGTTTAAACCTGTTTTCCCCATTAAATAGATAGGGACTCGCAACTCGCAACCAAAGATTCGGGACTTGGGGGCAAAGACTTGGGACATGATTTGAGACTTGGACCCAGAGACTTGGGATTTGACTCGAGACTTGGAGTCGGAGACTTGATCCATATCCCTGATGTTTTCCAACTTCAGTCGAATACTTCCATATCCCCCATCTCAACTCATCTACAAAGAGCACAAGACTCTTTTTCGTTGAGAAGGGGAGGAGAAGATGGCGTCCGCCTCCTCCACAAGGGAGCAAAAAACTTTTTTTAACATTATTATTTTGTTTTTCAGGTTTCTTTACAGCAGCAACAATTGGAGACTTTACAACCACCTCCATGTTGCTGCTTGCCAACTCCAATGCAGGATGACAAGCTGAGAAAATAGAAGCAGCTTTCTCAATTAGCTTCAGTGGCTGCAGGAAGCTTTGTTTGCCCTGGGAAAAAAAACCTCTCCATTGCCAGATAGAGCTTAAAAATGCATAACAAGCCATCTCAGAGTATACTGAAATATAACAGCCAATGCTATTGCTATCATTGCCTTTTTGTGACAGCTAAACCATTTCAAATGGGGAATGCCCATTTGGCTGGGTGGGGACGTGGATATAGGCGGCGATATCCTATATGCCCCTTCCTGGCCTGCGCTGCCCTGCCACCGCCTCCGCAAATGTACGCCAGGTCTGGACCTGGTATGCATTCGAGGAGGCCCATATAGGCCCTAGGCTCGCTTACACCCAGGGAAGGGGATGGACGTCTCCTTCACCCGAGGTGTGGCCTAGCAGCCCTGGGGCAGGCCGCAATCCTGATAGGATACAGTGGCCGGCCCTTTAGGCCAGCTGCGTATACTTACACAGGATTACGCTGTTAAATAATTTCAGGCTGCCCAGCGTTCTCCAGAAAGAAGTCACTAAGGCAGCTTCCAGCAATTAAATATAGTTTAGGCACACCTGCCGGTAACTCTGCCAGAGATTGGGCTGTTATGCTTCCAACCATGGGGGAGGAGCCATAGGTCAGCGACAGAGACCGGCCTTTGGCTGCATAAGGTTTCCAGTTCAGACATCTTCAGTTAGGCAAGCTTCTCATGCCTTGGAATGTTACTGCCACAGAGAATTTGAAACATGGACCTCTTATTAGAAGGCATCCCTTATTTTTTGTGCTGTACAAAGTATTTCTGCAAGTAGTCACTAGAGAACAAAGCATTCCTGTTTCTAAGTGGCCTGATTTTTAGATTTCGATACATGATATTGTCTCTCCCATATACGGTTGGGAGATTTTCTGGGTGAGAATCTCAGCGCCTGCTGTAAAGAATTTGATTTTCACCGGGGGGGGGGGGTAGTTGCTTTCCATTTATCAGACCTACAGCCCAATCCTATGGGCTATATGGGCACCAGCAGGAAGGCCTGCACCATCCTGCCACTGCCGTATTCAGACCCCATACACGCTGGAGCAGGTAAGACCGCTCCATGGAGCAGGTAAGACCGCTCCAAGCAGCGCAGGGGCTGGGGGAGGGCGGGGAGGGGAATAATGGGGAGGGCAAGGGTGGGTGGATTGGGTGGGACGCCATATCCTATCCCCCTCTCAGGCCTCTAGCCCCGACACGGGGCTGCTCGGTTCTATGAGCTAGTGAGCTAAAGAGCTGGTGTAGAACTAAGTAGCCCATTGCACAGGCTGGGGGTTTACCCAGGATAAGCAGGGAAATGCCCGCTTATCCCAAGTAGATCTCCAGCCACGACCTCCTCCGGATAGGATGCAGTGGCCGCACGGCCCACGCTGCACACCCTATGCCGGGGGAGGATAAGATTGGTCTGCCTGTCCAGTCTTGACCACAGAAGTCATGTTACTGTATTTTGTCAATCCTGGAGCGGGAGGAGGCTTGGCGGCTTACGAACCTTTGACCCTATCTAGTGGCTGGGACCATTGTTCCCTCTAAGGTTGCAAGGGGTGGTGGCCAGCTCTACCTGGCTGGACTGGAGTTAGCCCAGGAGTGTGGTCATTTTGGTCAGGTTCAAGCCATACACAGCTGAAGGGTGCTGCAGATCTGAGGTGGAATGGCAAGTAGCATCCTCCAGACCTTTCCACCTGCAATGCAGGAAAGATTAGGAAAAGCTATCACATAGACCTCAACTAGCTTATTAAAATAATATTTTTATGATTATTATGGACATTTTATCTCACCTTTCTACAATAACTCTATAGGCAGCTCACAAGCAAATAAAAACATGTAGAAGAAGCCAGGGGAATAAGTCCTGGGAGAAAGTCCAAAGTTTGGGGACCACCACAGAAAAGACCATCTTTCTGATGACCATCCATCCAACCTCTGAAAGGAGGAACACCAGGAGAAGGACCTCAACTAAAGATCTTAATTGATGGGTAAATTCATATGGGTGTAAGTGGTCCTTTAGATAGGGTTTTATAGGTCAAACACCAAAATCCTACGCATGTTTACTCAAGGTAGGTCACACATTACATTCAACCAGCTTACTCCCAGGAAAGTGTGCATAGGATTGTAGCCAAAATCAGGAACTTGAATTGTACCTGGAAACATAAGGGGGGGGGGTCAGTGCTGACCTCTGAGTACTGGGCAAAGTCTAGTCTCAGTTAGTCACCTGGAGGCCAAATTCTGTACCAATTAAAGTTCATTGCTATAATTAAAACTGGATGTTACCAGACCTTGGCAAGAGCAGATATTTCCGGAATAGGTACATATAGCACGGAATAGGTACATTCAGCCCAACGCTAATCCTGCCCCCTGCCAGCAGAACTACTAGTGTTCCGACGGCAAGGAGCACTTTACGGCCGTTGCAAACAGACTGCTGACAGTGCACAGAGCCATGTGCTTCTGGCCTACAGGCAGCGAAGACTGAGCGGCCTTGTGCAGATCAACAACCAGCAGGAGAATGCCTACCGAGAAAGGTGAGGAGGCGGAGGAGGCGGGATGGGATGGGGGAGGGCAGATTGGTGGCAGTGGCGGCCGCTGAATCCTAGTCCCAATCTCACATCCCGGGTCCACGCGGACCTGTGTCAACAATTTTGCTAACACAGGTCCAATGAATTTTTCCTTGCCCAGAGGAGACTACCTGGACTCTCCCACCCCCCCTTGCAGGATGCATCACAAGCCATTTTGGCACACCTGCATCAGCGTTGCGGAAGCATAGGATTGGGCTGTAAATGATGTTAGTGAAAGATGCTTCATGAACATAAACATACGAAACTGTCTTATAGTGACTAGTAAAGTGACTTTGAATCAGAACTGATGGCATCGGGCCATTATTGAGGCAATTGCCTCAGGCAGCAGGTTGGAAGGGCCGTGTCCTTAGTCTCTGCTCCTCCTCACACTTCCTAAATATAAAAAGACACGGGAATGAAGAGGAAGGAAAAGGAACGGTGATGCTCTAGACCAGGAGTCTCCAAACTAATTTTATCTGGCCTGTGACGGCCTTCTGCTCGCCGGCTTCCCGCACCTACCTGTGAAGGCCACGGGAGGCTGCAGTGGCCAGAGTGGCCGTGGGAGGCTGCGGCAGCCGGTGAGCGGCTCCCCACTGGCAGCTCGTGCTTCACGGAAGTGGCTGGAAGGGGCCTGTCAATCATGCCCGTCTGGCCCACAGCCGGAAAACCTTGGAGTCATAAGAACATAAGAAGAGCCCTGCTGGATCAGGCCAAAAGCCTATCTAGTCCAGCTTCCTGTATCACACAGTGGCCCCACCAGATGCCTCAGGGAGCACACAGCCAACAAGATAACCTGTTTCCTGCTGCCACTCCCCTGCACCTGGCACAAAGAAAACCTACTCCTACAACCAGGAGGTTGCTTATCCCCCTCATGGCTTGTAAGCTGTGATGGACTTTTCCTCCATAAATCTGTCCAAACCCCTTTTAAAGGCATCCAGGCCAGGTGCCATCACCACCTCCTCTGGCAAGGAGTTCCATAAACCAATTACACGCTGGGTAAAGAAATATTTTCTTTTGTCTGTTTTAATCCTCCCTCTTCTAAATTCTAAAAGAATTCTGAAAGATCCCCTGCTCTAGGCCTCTCTCCTCCACAGTTCCTCTTCCACTCCATTCCCCTCTTTTCAAATCCAGTGAGCAGGAGGAGGAGAAGCAAAGACTGGCACAAAAAGACTGGCACAGCTAAGAAAAGCAGCAGCATTTTGCATGCTGCTACGGGCACCAGGAGGACTTGGGCTAGCCCTACTTGTGCAGAAGATTTGATGGATTGTGCCCTAAAAACCCCTTTTTCCCTCCCTTGAATCTGGCACTGTGTTTTCTGCTGTCCTCCTCAGTTGGAAAGATTCCTGCAGAAAACAAAGTGTAACACTTAAAATAACCAAATGATTAAAGGTCTAGCCTACTACCAACATATATAGGTAAATTCCAGTAACTTTAATGAGTGTTGTGCAGTGCACACAAATTGAGTGCAGAACAGACACATTTATTTTTATGTTGTGAAACTGTTAAACTGCTCCCCCACGTACACAATTCTTAGAAACAGTCAACTGAATGTTAAGTAAGCAGATATTTTCCCTCTTCACTCTACTAAAAGCCGGTGGGGAACTGGAGGTAATGTTAGTCTTATGAATACTTGTGTCAAGATAAGCACAACATAAACTAATTTTGTATACAATGCAATACACATTTTGTATACAGTCGCAATTTGGAGATAGAGATCTAGAGTTTAATGCCCGTGACACAAATACTTTTTGTGTCAGGCTCCAGGGGTATCATAGCATAAATAGATGTTGAGCAATAATGCAAGGTTGTGTTTTCTCTCTCCTTGTCACTGCTGTTTTTTTAAGTATCTTCTTGATTTCTTCAAGCCCTCCCTGATGTTCATCTCCATGGAGACAAAAACCCCATTCATAGCTCAACAGTTCCACAAGTTTAGCCACATTGGATTCCTTCTGATATTTCTACCTCACCTTTGAACCTCTCAGATGGCTCGCAATAAAATCATTAAAAAATATTTCAAGCATTTAAAACCAGTACACATTTTTCATTGCTCTTAAATTCATCTCATGGCTATAATGGAAAGAATTCCAGCAATGATGGGATCTGTTTAACTTGGGAAGCAAAGATTATTTGGACATGATATGGCTGATGTTTATCCGATACCAAATTGGTCTCTTACCATAAAATGAACAGCTCATACCTGTTGTTGGATTGTCTGTAGTGGTAGATGAGGAAGAATTCCTCAAAGTTGGTTGTAAATAGGGTTCCCAATCTGACAAAAAACAAAAAAACTCAGCCAGGCTGATTTTCCCATTTCTGACTGATGGTTAACCCAAGTGGGAGAGAATGCTGTTTTTCCTCAGTAGAGAAGACTACAGCACATCCTCACTTAAAGTAGTTGATAGGTTCTTGGAGACTGCAACTTTAGGCGAAACGACTTAGAACAAAACCAATTACCGTAGGCTAACCAATACACAGATTGGGAAGAACTGGGAAAGACTGAAGGCAAAAGGAGAAGGGGAAGGCAGAGATGGTTAGACAGCATCACTGATGCAATGAACATGAAAATGAGCGAACTCAGGAAGATAGTGGAGGACAGGAAGGCCTGGCGGGATGTGGTTCATGGGATCACGAAGGGTCGGACACGACTTAACGACTGAACAACAACAACAACTGATATACATAAACAAGAGTAAACAAGAGTTTACGGCATATTTCTGGTCACAAAAACATCACCAAACTTCTAAATAAAGACTCAAAACACTTCTAATATCAAACATTGAAACAAATGTGAGTTTTCCAGGCCAGAGAAAACCCACACAGACATGGGGAGAATGGTCAGACTCTACACAGACAGGGGCCCAAGCCGGGAATCGATTTTTTTTTCTCAACAACTTTAAAAATGAAACGACATAACAAAATTACTTTAAGTGAGATTGCCACTGGCAGCTATTGCAGCTGCTGGGGAGGAAGAACATTCCAGGAACTGGAACTTACCACCCTTCTCCTTCATCAGCTCTTTTTTCTTCTCCCCCTCCCCCCGTCATGGGGAGACTTCCCCCTCTAGCTCCGATGCTGGCACAAACCAAGGCCACGCCACCTTAGCACGAGGAGTTTAGTTCCCCCAATCGGTTGTTTGTCCACTCCTGACTAAGGAGAGAGAGAAGGCACTCCTGAGCCACAGGAGAAGTAAAGCAACTACCCCTGACCAAGGGAATAGTATTGGTAGAATCTGCCACTATCACTGGGTGCCTCCTATCCCTTCCAGTCCCAGGCTACTGGGAAGGGGTGCAGAGTGAACCGTTGGTCCCACTGGGCTGACTGACCAAGCCAGCCAGGGTATACAACGGGTGACACAGGTAGTACGTGACAAAGCACAAAGGCTTCAGGACTTAGACTCCATGGTTCCAAAGAAAAACTCTCAGGTAAAAAGATAGGTGTTTATTAAGTTTTGGCTACGCAAAACCAAGCATAGTAATACAGTTAAAAGGTACAAGCAACTGGGGTTGCTGCAAAAAGGCATAACATCCAAATACAAGAATACAGCACAAAATAATAAAGGAATAACTCCTCAGCTAATACATGTCCCTACAACACTCACCAAGATGAGAAAGGATAGTCAGCCATCCTAGGCAGGATGGTGCAGGGCTGGCTCGCCCAAGGCTAGGGCTGAAGCCAGGCCATAGGAGTAACAGTAGACAGGGAAGACTGTCTCCAACACAAGCCAGTTAGAGAATGAAAAGAAGAACACAAAATGGATGCCACAGAGTAGCTTAAGTAGACTTTTTGGGGTAAGGTGATTGACAGGGGGGAGGAGACCAATCAGAGGGTGACACGGAAAAGAAAGTTCGTGAAGATGAGCTCACTCCTCGCTCCCCCTCCCAACCAGAGAAGCGCGTGATGGCCAGCGCAGGTGTTGGAAGTTAATTGGGAGAAGTTGTGGTATCACTGTTCCCATGAAGATAAGGAATAAACAGGGTAGCTCAAAGCAAGGCTCCCAAGGCCTCTGGCCATGTGCCAGTCACTGGGGCTCTGAAGCAGGCAGGCAGAAAAACCAAGACAGGAAATCCAAAATGGAGACAGACCAAAGATTTAGACAGGCCTTCACTACACCCCCCCCCCCCCCAATATTATGTTTTTAATGTCATTTTGAGTTCGTTCATCTGGCTTCTTTAACTGCAGACCTCTTGGGGACAGGGCTACTAACATAAGAAAAATGCTGGGAGCTGCTCTGAGTCCATGTTATATAGCTTGAATGAATGGATAAGTAACATAAAATAAGAGGGGGGTTCCTGTGTTTGTGCTGACAGAACCGCTGCCCTCAATTCACTGACTAGCTTAGATGACTGTTTGTGCTTAAGAGTGCTCTGGCACGGATATACTGGCTGGCTTGCACAAGTCAACTTTCAGTCTCAATCTTTTTACTCTCCATCTGTAAAATGTTTTCTAGAACGTCTTTGAACTGTTTAATTTCTGAACATATGTGTCAAACTTAGTTTATCGCATTTGGAGGCATATTCTAGGATCTACACTCAACCCACCACCCAATCCTGCCTAACTATGCAGCAGGCAGACATGGAATCCGGCCGGATCCTATCCCTGGTCTACTTGGGTTACTCTATGTTCATCTCGTTCCCCTGGTGTAATGCAGGGAGGCCCCAAAGGGCCTCCTCGGATTTCCACCAGCAATTCAGTTGGCGCAAGTCCGAGGAGGCCGTGTAATGGCAGATCCGGCCTGGGAAGGGGACATGGCGGCCACCATCCCTGCCCCCCGGGCCAGATATGCCAACCCCCGACCTCCCTTGCCACCCGGACCACCCCCACACCCGTCGGAGCTACACTTACCTTCTCCGGCGGCCGCGGGGATGATCCGGCTGCAGAGTGAGGGCGGCCGGCCTCCGTGCCAGCCATCCTTACTCTAAAGTTGTCACAAATGTGCTTTACGGCACATTTGCGATGGCTTTGGGCAGCGGAGCACTGGCTCCGCTGCCCAATAGTTCGACAGGATCGTGCTCTGAGTAGGATATTTTGAGGCCTCATCATCATCTGTTTTGAGCTGGAAATGCGCCATAGCACCTATGAATATTCCCACTGTGGCTCCAGAGGAAAATCCGCATTTGGCAGGCAAGGTGTCTTTTGGAGAAGGTTCTTCAAACTGTTTTCTAGAAAACCTGGATTCTTTTGGAAACCTATTAGGATTCCTTAGTGAGAAGAACAGAGAATGTAGATACAGGTGGGCCCCCATATCCACTGATTCGCTATCCACGGTTTCAGTTATCCACGGATCGTGAGAACCCCCCCAGGCTTTTACTTTTTTCCCAGTAAGCTTCGTTTCTTCCTTAAAGAAACAGGAGAAGCAGCCTCTGGCTGCTTATTACAGGCAAGTAGAATGAGACTAAGTACTAGAGAGGCTCTGCAAGGTTTCTGTTAACCTTGCAGAGCCTCTCTAGGACTTGTCTCGTTCTACTTGCCTGCAATAGAGGCTGCTTCTCTGTTTGTTTTAAGGAAGAAACAAAGCTTGCTGAAAGAAAAATAAGAGTTGGGGGGGGGGCAAGCATGCCTGCCTGCAGGGGAGGCAGGGTGGGGGGCCCTCAGGAAACCATGGAGAGGGTGTTCGCTCTTATCCACGGTTTCAAGTATCCACAGAGGGGCCTGGAACATATCCCCAGCGGATACGGGGGCCCACCTGTACTGTTCTTCTCATTGAGGAATCCTCAATGTGTGTAAAATAACCTAGGATTTCCTGGAAAACTGCTTGGAAACTACTTGGTATATCATACCGACATGCAAAAGTCTTTAAAAATTGACAGTACGTTACAGCTAACATGCAATGGTGTTTGGAATTTGAAAGCATTGGCTGGATAACATTAATTTGACCATTGACAGCTCATGAGATTTCGTATTGAAATCTTGCCAACATCAGAACAAGACTAAAAAATTCACATTTTTAAATCTAAAGCAAAAAGTTCATATTCAAAATGTGAACTTGAGCTTTGAATGCAAACTGTGATTGGTAAAACAGAAAAAAAGCTAGCAAGTTCTGAATACCTGTCAGTATTCATTTCTGCTTTCTAACATTTAACTAGCGATCTGGGTTAGTCATGCTTAGCTTCAGCAAATAACTGCATCCTCATATACCTTCAGATGACTTGGGGGACTTGGATAAGTCCTGAAGGCTAAAGTATCACAGCGTTGTGCAAAGAAAAAAAATCAAAATGGTTTGAGATATTCTGGTGTGTGTTTACTGCTACCCATGACAAACCTGGCCTGATAGCCAGACTAGAGTACTGTATTCAAGCAACCTGCCCTTCAATCACCAATTTTCGAGTACTCACATAGTCTAGTGCCCCACACCAAAAACAAAATCAGAACTGATCACCTTGGCGAGATTGTGCACAGTTGGCCTAATACACAAAAGCAGTCATCCTTTGATAAACTGACTGCTTTTGTGGATTAGAAATCAAGGACAGAAATTACCAGGTTGTGTCCATTTTAGACTCGTTTAGCCTTCTTACAACAAGAGTTCACTTTGCATGAATGTTAGAGGACCTGGTTTGAAATAGAAATTGGAGTCTATTGAAAGGGTCACTGGAGGTGGGACATTTAAGCCATCGATCTATGGCTTAAAATGCGATCAGTGGGAAATCAGACCAGAAAAGATTAAAGCAAATTCACAAAGATGACTTGTTAACACATAATCCTTCCGGTGGAGCCAGAAAAAAAAAAATGGGCGGGCGGGCAGGGAAGCGGCTAAATGCATATGGGGGGGGGGGTGTCTGGAAGAAAAATAAGTCTGTTTCTTGCGGAAGCTTTCATGGCCAGCTATTAACATACAATGTTGCAGAGATACAGGATCAGACACCATGTAAAAAGACTCACTTGAAGTTTAAAAACTCCTTCACTCCATTCGCGGGTTTCCTCGTACAGGCAGCCACAAATGGACAGAAATACCCCTTTAAAATCCAAGTTATGCAGCACTCCAACGTTTCGTTCCGTGTACTCCGGAATCTCTTTATAGGACAATCATAGAGATTGAGATGAAATTGAGATTTCATCTATGAAGAAGATTTTAAAGGGGTATTTCTGTCCGTTTGTGGCTGCCTGTACAAGGAAACCCGCGAACGGAGTGAAGGAGTTTTTAAACTTCAAGTGAGTCTTTTTACATGGTGTCTGATCCTGTATCTCTGCAACATTGTATGTAAATAAGTCTGTGTTTTAATTAATGTTCCCATCCTAAACAAAACTGGAAGTGAGTCCATTGGAAATTGGTTTTGATAGAAATATATGGGGCGCAGATTAATAAGAGAAAGAACAGCACTCTGAGGCTGCAACTCTAACAGTCCAATCCTATCCATTCCCTCCCCCACTGATGCAGCTGTGCCACCGGAGCATGCACTGCATCCTGCGGGGGGGGGGGCAGTCCTAGAGGTCTCCTCTGGGTAAGCATCTGGCACTGGAATGGGTTTACTCAGACCTGCACCAGCAATTTAGCTGGCGCAAGTTCAGGTGGACCTGGGGAGACGGATTAAGGGGAATAGGATATTGACAGCAGTGCTGCTACCTATAGTGCCCAGTTCCAGCCCTCATTCCACCCCTGTTCTGCCTCGGTCTCCTTCATCTTCCTCCCCGCTCCGCCATTCCACCCGGCTTTGCTGCCATCGAACTCACCTTCCTGGGTTCGGCAGTTTCTGTTCTCCCTTACTGCCACCGATTGCGGTAGCACTCTTAAAATGGTTGTTGGAAGCCATTTTACATCAGCGGAACTGTGCTCTGCTGTCGTAAACCCCTCCGCGCACCAGTCCAATCCTGCATAGGATTGGGCCATAAGTCTACTTACCCAGAAGTAAGCCCCTTTGAACACAGTGGATCTTACTTCTGAGTAGACATTTATAGAATTGCACTCATCACAGAGGTCCAGGAATACAGGCAGCAACAGGGTGTAAGTTACTTGCATGGGGGCTGCTTACCCTCATCTCCTCCCCGGTGCCACCCGCCCACATCCCAGGCAGGTCTTGGGAATGAGGAACAAGATCCAAATGGGTGATGAAGAAAGAACTGAAGTAAAGTCACTCACAAGAGAATATCTTTCAGTCATATATTCCATCGGTGGTAGGAGTATGAGATTTGCTTCTTTGCTATAATAACACAGAGAAAAAAACACAATTGTTAGTACTGTATATTAAAATGAAACTCTCTCTCTCTCTCTCTCCTTATAATTTCAGCCTACAAGAATATAGGTCCTCTTTCAAATTCATTGTTTCCCACTTGTTAAAATTCCTTCTAGATGCCAGGTAGGTGTATGCCCAAAGACTCTCACCTGGTATAAAAAGTCAAAAAGTCAGTGTTAACGCTGTATTTATTAGCAAACTTATGTTTAATTTATTGTTGCATTTATTATACAAACAGTTACATCAATAAACAAAACCACAGGAAGAATTCTTTCAGCCTTCAACATTCCCGAGGCCTGCCGCTTAGCTAATTGGTGTCCTCTGCTGGCATCTAGTGGTCGCTCACAATCCTAGGCGTACACAGAGGACTGATTGAAAGGATTTGTGCTTAGTTTAGGAAATACTAAAGGAATACTAGAGCAGGGGTTCTCAACTTCTTCCCGGTTGAAGCCACTCTTCTGCTGCGTACCACCAGAAGTGACAGGCGATGACATCATCACCAGTAATTTCTGGGTTTTCAGATTTTCGGAGGACAGAAAACGCAGGTAGGAGGCTCTGGGCGGGTGCAAGGGCCCTTCTCAGAGTTCCTGAGAGGCTCAGCCAAAGTCAGGAGCTTCTTGGGAGCGAAAATGTGGCACCAAAAGTGCCGTGATAGAGCGGGGTCTTTACATACACTCTTTACATACAACTAACCAGACAGGATAATCCAAGGGCCTTTGCCATGACATAACATAACAAGTAGCAAAGTGAGAGCCTATGCTTCTAAAGCCATGCCAGAAACAAAATAAGAACTGTGGCGAGGGAGGGGTGGGGGTGGGTGTCACTCCCACAGCAACCTTAGCATCTTGGTTGTCATTCACCAATCACAATGATGGTTGCTGCTGCTGCTGCCCTCACCCTAGGCAGCACTAATCTACATGTGGTGAGTCCCCCAACACATGAGCCATACGTGAAAGGCAAAATTCGTCAAAGTTTTCTCCAAATTTATTGTTCTCATGTGACCCTCCACCTGAGGGAAGAGGCTTAAGATAATGAAGAGTAACAAGTGGAGCTTTCTCATCTCTGCATCACCATGTTGGTAATGCTGTACCTGTTATTTCAAATGATGTGCAATACACACATTTCAACGCACTTCAAAAAAAAAATCTAGTTTGTGAGCATTTCTGTCGAATGCTCACAAATGCTGGAAACTTAAAAGGGTTTTTGCAAGCATTATGGTTAGCAAGTGTCTGATTACCTTCCATCCATCTCCCACCTCACTTTTTACTGTGTCTAGTTTCCCCTTGTCCTGGCAAAATGCCACCACTTCAAGGGTCTGACTAACTGTTCCCTTCCTCCAGCACAAGGTCATAGAATATCACTACAGTTTAGGAGCAAACATATCCTATGCAATAGAGGTAAGAGGAACAGGGATGTGCTGTTTGTTGTTTGATATTGGTCATATGTTCTCCAGTTCTCCACCTTCAAGAGGTTGGGGCTGTAACTCAATACAGGGGGGGCCGCGGTGATGCGTTCCAGCCCCCACCGTGGATACTTGAAACCGCAAAAAGGGGCGAACGGTTTTCAGAGCCCCCCACACCCCCTGTGGGCCGGCGCTCGCCCCCATGCCCTCCACACACACCCTAGGCGCTTACTTTTACAGGAGAAACCTCTGTTTTTTCTTCAAAAGGCAGCAGCTTCCTTGCAGGCCTCACCAACAAGACTTGGGTGCTAGCTAGAGTCTCAGCAAGGTTGCAGAGACTCTAGCTAGCACCTAAGTCTTCTTGGTGAGGCCTGCAAGGAGGCTGCTCACTCCGGTCCTTTTAAAGAAAAAACAGAGGTTTCTCCTGTAAAAGTAAGTGCCTGGGGGGGGGTGGAGGGTGCAGGGGAGGTCGTGCCAGCCCCCACGATCCCCCCAGGCACTTATTTTTTACAGGAGAAACCTTCATTTTTTCTTCAAAAGGCCAAGTGAGCAGCTTCCTTGCAGGCCTCCTCAGTCCTCACCAACAAGACTTTGGTGCTAGAGAGTCTCAGCAACCTTGCTGAGAGGTTGCTGAGGCTCTCTAGCACCGAAGTCTTGTTGGTGAGGAGGCCTGCAAGGAAGCTGCTCACTCGGCCTTTTGAAGAAAAAAACAGAGGTTTCTCCTGTAAAAGTAAGTGCCGGGGGTGTGTGTGGAGGGCGCAGGGGGGGATCCTCAACCGTGGATAACTAAAACTGCAGAAGAGGAATCTGTGGATACGTGGGGGCCCCTGTACTGTATTAGAGAATATATTCTGTATGCAGAAGTTCCCATGTTCAATCCCTGGCAGTTTCAATCAAGGGAGGGCTGGGAAATCTCCTAGAGATCTGCCACCAGTCAATAAATACTGACCTAGATGGATCAGTGGTCTGACTCAATATTAGGCAGTGTCATATGCTTTCCTGCATATAGTTCTCAATATATAGGACACCCTACCTATAGAGGTATGCCCCTAAAAGGCAACTTTCCATATAAAGCATGGTAAGAAAATTCAACAGTTTATTAAGCCTCTGAGTATTATCTCAGAGATTTTACTACATGTAAGACCAAGTTTGACCTTTAAGCTGTTCAATGCACATGCAAAAATTATATATGGGGGACACAACCAGGCATCTTAACATATTGGCAATGGGGTCAAACTGGCAACATATTGGCAATGGGGTCAAACTGGACCCCAGTTTCTTGAAGCATACTGGTGACTTCACACCGCAAATCCCCGAAAGACTGATCTGAGCAACTTCATATAGATGTGAGATGTTTAAAAAAAGAAGGCATCTTTCAGCACTCTGCAAGACAATCCCATGGGGTGGACCAACTTGCTGTACCTGGACAGGTATGAACAGCTCCACTGTAAGTTGAGTTGGGCAGTCCAGAAGGATGGTTGATATCAAAAACTACTGAGAAGTCCAGAAGTATCACAAAGCCCTGTCTGTTACCAGGCACAGATCTACCAGGGCAACTAAGGCCATTTCTGTTCTAACATACGCCTCATTGTAGGCAACTATCTGTGGATGAAGTCTAATTTATTCATGTTTGCACATGATTTTTAAAAACATTTTAAAAGACAGATTTATTTTTATTTAACATGTTAAACATGCTAATGTGCAATACCTGGATTTTATCATTAGTCACATATTTAAGAGGGCCCCCTGTACAGTAAATGCCTCCTTTTAACAAAACTTTCTATATCTGTAAAATGTCAATGCTTTGTTCCCAGATAATGCAGAAGTAAGCTGTGTTAAGTAGTTTAATCCAATAATGTTACCTTCTTTAAGACTTAAAACAGTATGGACTAGCTATTTAAACACTCTAATTTTTAAAACATCCATTATACATGAGAAAGTAGATAATAATAAATGGAGATAAATAGCACGTTCTAATAATGATGCAATACATTACTCCACAATTTTATACTGCAATCAGCCAGCTAGCAGAGAGAGCACATGCTAAAATGAATTTCTTAGAAATGGAATGTGAAAACTTGGAAGTGTGCCTGAAACCGAGGGCTGTGGGATACAGAAGGGGGGCGCAGGGTGCAAACAACTGTCCGTATCTTGTTGGAAACAGGTGTAATAAACTGTCATGACTGACAATTCACCCAAAATATGGGTCATGGGCTTCCCCCTTAACAACAGGTCTCCAGTGCTCCATTGCAAAGTAGCTTTGAATATGCCCCTAGTTGAGGAGACCCTTGTCATGCAATGCTACAGGGCTCCTGTTATGAAAAAGAAGGTACCGGTAATGCAGCCTTCGATGGACAAGCAAGGCAGGTCCTGCCTTATAAGCATTTCTAGCTGTCATCTACAGACTTGGCTCCTAGCTCAGCGCGCTTGACAATGAGCTGCACTGGGCTGCAACTCTCCAGGGTTCCAGAAAGGGGGACTTGCCCAGCTGTACTTAGAAATACTTAGTACCAGCTGTACTTAGTCCTTTGGATGGTGGATCTTCAGGGAGAAGAATCCTTGTAGAATTGAAAGACCTATTTGTTTCACTCGACTTTTGAGGAGGGAGGAATCACCTAGGGACCCCTTTTTAATTCCTGTTTCTGCTTTTATGTTATAGCTGTTTTACATTTACATTTTCTCTTGTGTCGGTTTTTAATTTTTAACCATTTTAATGGTTTTATTCAGATGTGTTTTTTTTATCTTTTGTATGTTTTACTTCTATATTGTACACCAGAAAAGTGGTAAGTAAATAAGTAAATAAATGAATAAATAAATAGAATTGCAGCAGGACTGTAGCCAGGGTGTGGCCAGTGGGTCCACTGCCCCCCCCCCCCGGGGCATTGCATTGTCACACATAGGATTTGGGGAGGAAGTTCATTTTTAAATGTATTGCATGACTGCCTCCATGATAAGAAAGAGAGCTTGTTTGAGGAACAAAAATAACTGCAGTGTGTGTTGGTGTGTGTGTGTGGGGGGGGGGGGGAGTTGGTAGTTGATGCTCCCTGCAAAAGCACAACACCTGCACTGCAAATACCTGCAATATCACCCACCTTACCTGCACTGACAGTTCTGCTCACTCAAGATTTCCTCTGATTCTAAAGGATTTTTTTTTCAACAGTCCTTATGAAAAAGATAGGTCTTCAACCAACTTTTGAAAGCAGCAAAGTAAGGTACTGGCATATCTTCCTGGAGAGAAAATGTATTTAGAGAATGTTTTACTCCACTCTTCAAGTAAAGCTTCTCAGAGCATCTAACAATGTTGGATATAAACAATGCAAAAGAATTCTGCAGATGTGGTACCACCACCAAAAAGGCTGCGTCTCCTCTGGTATATCCCAAAAATATCCCAGTTAAAGGAGGTTAGAGATCAGAGCCTCTGAAGCCAATCCGAGGGCTCAGGCAATCTGTTTGTGTCCAGGATCATTTAACAGCCAAAGCCAGAAGCAAATAAGAAGCCAGAGTAGTTGGTTTTATGTGCAGTTAGACAAAATATTCCTTGGCTTTCTCCCTTTGCAAGTAATTATGGAACCTGACATGAAGAGATTTTCCTCTATTAAACCGAAAAGGAGAATCAGGTCTTCATGCTCCCCTAAGCTTATTGTGCATTATACTAGCACGGTAAGGTTTAACTACATAGTCATGCAGGAGCTGGCTAACCCTTGGAAAATGTCCATTGCCAGTGGAGAAATAAGTAGATGGGAGAGCAGAATTAAGCAGGACTCTCCTCTCTAATCCTGGTACGCCTTTTTTGCAGCCATGACTCCTCTCTCTTTTTTTTTTTTAACCTTTCTGATCCATGTTGCATCTTCTGCTTGCACAGAGATAAGCTTTCGATCTGGATCAGATCCTCCTGCTTTGTGACCAGGAACTGAGGAAACGGAAGGCTGATTCACAAAACCAAACCTGACTCCAAACTAGAAAGTTAGGGAGTTTAGTGCACGTTACAGCTGGCTTCATGGTGAAGTGCTCATTGATTCTGTTGTCACACAGACAAATTGATTTGTAGCTTTCTCTAAGGTGTGGGTGAGAGAAGTGACTCACCTCATCAGAGTCTGGGTGACAGTCTGTTCCTGCGCTGGAAGGATTAGAGAATGGCTTTAGCACATGGCCAGCTGGATGGCACACCAAATGTGTCATGCCATTCAGGCCAAGCTTTGACCCTGTGAAATACCACTCAGCTTGGCTAGTTCAAACCGAGTGGTTGGTGAAGGCAAAATGTCCATTAAACTGATTCTTTTTACAATCCCGGTTTGCATTTTAGTCTACGTAAATGTGTTGCATAAGATTCTTAAACCATTTAGGGGGGGGGGAGTTTTTTTGCACGTAAATGAACAGATGTGTAGAAAAACAATAATTTGAGGGGGTGAATAGAACTGCAAAAGAGGGGGGCATACGGTATACTATGTTTTCTAAATGAAAAAGCCCTAATTTCTTTAGCCTTTCCTTACAGAGAATGTGCTCCTCCAGCCCTTATTTTAATTGCACTTTTCTCCACCTTTTCCAGGTCTACAATAGCATTTTTGAGATGGGACAACCACAACCACAATAATAATAATAATAATAATAATAATAATAATAATAATAATAATAATTCCAGTATTTATATACTATCTTTCTTGGTCATTAAAAAAGGAATTGAGAATAAAATGGCCAATATCATTATGCCTTTGTACAAATCGATGGTAAGGCCACATCTGGAGTATTGTGTCCAGTTCTGGTCACCGCACCTCAAAAAGGATATAGTGGAACTGGAAAAGGTGCAGAAAAGAGCGACCAGAATGATTCGTGGGCTGGAACACCTCCCTTATGAGGAAAGGCTACAGCGTCTGGGGCTTTTCAGCCTAGAAAAAAGGCGCCTGAGGGGGGACATGATTGAGACGTATAAAATTATGCATGGGATGGAGAGAGTGGATAGAGGGAAATTCTTCTCCCTCTCGCACAACACCAGAACCAGGGGACATGCACTAAAATTGAGTGGAGGGAGAGTTAGAACGGGTAAAAGAAAATATTTCTTTACCCAGCGTGTAATTCATCTGTGGAACTCCTTGCCACAGGATGTGGTGATGGCACCTGGCCTAGATGCCTTTAAACGGGGTTTGGACAGATTCATGGAGGAAAAGACCATCACAGGTTACAAGCCATAAGCAACCTCCTGGTTTTAGAAGTAGGTTTTCTCTGTGCCAGGTGCAGAGGAGTGGCAGCAGGAAACAGGTTATCTTGTTGGCTGTGTGCTCCCTGAGGCATCTGGTGGGGCCTGTGTGATACAGGAAGCTGGACTAGATGGGCCTTTGCCCTGATCCGGCGGGGCTCTTCTTATGTTCTTATGTTATGTTGGTCATTGGATTTCTCCTCTGACTTTAATTCAAGGCGGTTTACACAGGTAGGCAATTCTAAACCAAACGTTTTTTACAGTACAATAAATGTCCTAGTCTTTCATAGCACGCTTCTTTCCAGGTGTTTCCGTTCACGATCTGGCCTCTCGCTGGCATTCACCTCCTACTCTTTGACTGACAGGCAACTCCCCCTCACAAAGTGCTGACTGCAGCAGTCTCTCCCTCACACAGAGGGCTTCTGCAACTTTTTTTGTCAGCGGTGACAGCTCTTCAGCACACAGATTCTTCCGGGAGTCTCAAACTGCCTTCCTTGATCTTCAAGCATATGAGGCTGTAGCTCTCTCGATTGAGCCAGACAAATCCAAAATGGCTTGGAACATGGAGAGGCTTTCAGAATACAACTTGCAAGTTTATTTTCAATAGTGTAACAACTCCCCCCTCTGCTATTGTAAATAGATTATCTCCTAAAGAAGTAAACATAAAAAAACATACATTGGTAAAATGCAATGGAAGGTCTGCCTGACTACTTGTCTATACATTCCACTCATGAAGGGCTACTTTTGGTGAAATGTTTTGGCATGGATGGCCCAATCCGACTTGCTGCCTGACACCGTGTGACCGCCCCAGATCCTGACCCAGATCCATTGCTGCTGCACATGCACAGGTGTGCACACGCACTCCCCTTCAAAATAAAAATCCCAGGCAGAAGAACAGCCTCCTTATCTCTCTACCATACTTCTTCCTCATGCAGGTCTTTAAAAAACAACAACCAGGAAATGCCAGACTTTGTGCTTTATTTAAAGGTACGGTGCAAGGAAAGAGTGAGGCGAGTGATTAGGGAAGTGGCAATCCGCTTCATTCACCTCGCTCCTTCCTCACGTTTAAATAAAACAAGAAGTCCTGCACTTCCTGTTTTTGGAAAAGAACTGCACGAAGAAGCAACAAGGTAAGGAGGCGGGTGACCTCTCCTTCCTGCTTGCTTTTTACAAGGGGGAAGCGGATCAGTTTGACTCCGTCTGCAGTGGGCTAGAGGCAGGCGGCAGCAGACTCGGAGTGGGGGCTCCCCTGAATCTTCCACCAGTTGCCACTTGATGCAAGCCGCAACATCCACTTCATGAATCATCCATGCAAGTTGCATCATCCTCTTCATCATCCATGGATGGACCAGCCCTGCATGCTGGGTTCTTTGTTGCATAATCTTTGATGTATAAATGTGATTTCTATGGAGTTGTAGTTGGTGCTGGTGGTGCTGGTGTATGTGTATGTGTGAGTGCATATGTGTGTGCATTGCACTTATTTTGGAGACCTTTCTGGATTAGCAGGGGGGGGGGTGGAGAGTAAAAGTAGCCTGGGAAGCATTTGCAGAATAGAATCAATGGACAGTGGAAAGTTTAAGCAGCCCACATGTCAACCTGACTTTCCCCTACAAATCCCCCCCACTGTCCCAGATTAGTGTTATTTATTTATTTATTTATTGAATTTCTACCCCGCCTTTCTCCCACAAGGGCAACCAAGGCGGCTTACAATAAAACATTAAAATACATATTTACATTTAAAAAGAATTAAAACAGTTAAAACAATTAAAACAAACAACCCCAGTGGGTCATCCACATTTACATGTTAAAAGCCAGCTGTTAAAAAGCCAGCTGTTTAAAAGCCAGACCGCCATGTCAGACATCAAAAGCTGATCTAAATAAAAATGTCTTAAGGCCCCGCCGAAAGGTCTCTAAGGAGGGAGCCGTTCTCAATTCCAGGGGGAGGGAATTCCACAGTTGGGGCGCCACTGCCGATAAGGCCCTGTTCCGCGCCGCCATCCCCCTCACCTCTGTCAGTGGCGGCACGGTTAACAGCCCCCCCCCGATGACCTCAGAGTACGGGTCGGATTATAAGGAAGGAGGCGGTCCCTCAAATACCCTGGACCCGAGCCGTTAAGGGCTTTAAAAGTCAAAACTAGCACTTTGAATTGTGCCCGGAAACGAACCGGCAGCCAGTGTAGCCGCTGAAGCAACGGTCCAACTGAGTCGAACCGACAGGCCCCAGCAACCACCCGGGCTGCCGCATTCTGCACTAGTTGCAGTTTCCGAACAGTCTTCAAAGGCAGCCCCACGTAGAGCGCATTGCAGTAATCTAGTCTAGATGTCACTAGGGCATGGGTCACTGTGGCCAGGTCTGCACGATCCAAGTACGGTCGCAGCTGGCGCACCAGCCGAAGCTGGGCAAAAGCCCCCCTGGCCACAGCCGCCACCTGGGAATCCTCGTATAAAACTCTTTTTTTTTTATCCACTGGGGTTCTGGGAATAGAACCCCAGTGGATAAAAAGGTCCAACTGTATAACAATTTCTTGTGAATTAAGTAATGAATGGGATTCAGAAAATGAACTTTGTTCATGCCCATTTGGACCCATTCGTTCAGGACTGCATTCACTTTGGAATGGATGGGCCTCGTTTGGTTTGCTTTCCATTCATTCCAAAATGAATGCACACCTCTAGTGTAAAGCACTTGTATGCACTACAGTAATCCCATTCTCAAGAGTACACATAGCAGTTGACTACTCACTCACTTCTGCTCCAATGGTCCCTTTTCCCAAATGATTCATGATTACTGAAGAAATCAGGATTTTGTCCAATGTCTGGATGACCAGGTGAGATAGGAATAGAGCTTCAATGTTGCGTTGCTTGGCGGGTGGGATTAATTGGTTAAAAACGTTTTGATCAACTAAAAATACACCCAGATGAATCAGGTAGCATTATCCGGACTGCTTGGGGTAGGAAGTTTACTGGATTTCGGATTTGTTTGGATTTTGGACTATTGGCATAAATATAATGAGATCTTGGGGATAGGACCCAAGTCTAAACACAAAATTCATTTACGGTATGTCTCATATACACTTTATTCACATAGCCTGAAGGTAATTAATATTTTTTTAATAATTTTGTGCCCCAGCATGCCTTGCGCTATGCCAGCCAGGTGCTGGGAAAAGTGCTTTGTTTTTTAAGTCATAGCCCCAAAAATGCCTGGATTTCGGAATAGTCTGGATTTCGAATAGCCGGAGAAGGGGTAATCAACCTGTAATGGATGCAAGGACCAACCTCAGAGGCGTTGTTAGGGTGGAGGGGGCCCCCAAGGCGACAGGGTGCCAAGCAGCTGGGGTGTGTACTTGCCTCCGGATCCGTCACCCCCTCTACCACTTTTTGTCCTCTTGTGGACGTCTTCGGCCGCAAGATTGGCCCACCCACCCACCCACCCAGGCGCTGTTTGGCTCTGAAATGAGGCCTGAAAGCGTGGGGGGGTGTTTTCGCACTGCACCGCTGCCAAATTTTTCGCACTGCACCGCATGAAAAAAATGAAAATAATACATGAAAATAATGTCATGCCACCCAGGGGATGTGACTTGTGGCATCACATGGAGGGTGTTGCGTCGGGGTTGTAGTAACGCCACTGACCAACCTTATGAGTTGTCTGGACCATGTCATTACTTCCCAGTGGCTCTGATATGGGAAGTAGCCACACAATTCAGGCACAACCTATATAATAAGACCGTAGCATAGTTTGCCACTGTTTAGGCTCCTGACCTAAATGGAAGTGCCATTTGGCTCACCATACTTTGTAAACTTAGTTCCTCCTTACACCAGGAGTTAAGAGAAACATCAAGAAACAAACCCAGTCTCTCTTTGATCTAAAAGCCCTGAGCCTTAATGACATATTGATGGATGTGGCTGTGGCTTTAAAATGGTGGAGTTGCCCTCTCACATTCTCAAAGGAATCCTGTTCCAGGTCCAAGCTCTGGCTCAAATTAACAGCCCAATCCTGTGTAAGGATACCCGGCCAGCCTAAAGGGCTGGCCACAATATCCTTTGGCCATCCCAGGCTGCCCTGGGGCAGCCCAGGAGGACCGCGGGAGAAGGGGATGCTCGTCTCCTTCCCCGCATGCAAGCCAACTGAGGCCCTATGGGCTTCCTCGAATGTACGCCAGCTCTGGAGCTGGCGTACATTCAAGTCAGGGTAGGTAGACCGAACCGGACTGGGAGAGGGTCCGGGATATCAGTGGAGCGCGCCACCAATATCCCCACCCTTTCCCCACCCTGATCGGCCAATGGCCACCCTCCCTCACCGCCCGTGCCACCCCTGCACCGTCCAGTGCAGGGCTTACCTTCACCCAGGAGGCCCTTACTCGCTGGGAGTCACAAATGTACATTATGGTGTTTTTTCGACACTCAAGTGGCGGAGTGCGTGCTCCACCGCTCTATTTATTTATTTTTAAAAAATTATATCCCGCCTTATCCTATGCCGAGGCAAATGCCCAAGGTGGCTTACAACAAAAATTAAAAAACATAGTTTAAAATACAGAAAATAAGTTTAAACAAACAAACAATACAACAATACTCTAGAGTTACCCAGGATCACAAGGTGTCTTTTATTATGCCTTTGGGTTTTAACTCATCTGCTTTGTCTTTACAAATCAGTAGACCAATATTTATTAATTTCTTATAGTCATGTCCCATTGTCTTCTGTCATGAACCCCAAGGCTGCATACATGGGATTTCCAGGCTTTATCAGCCTCGTCCAGTATGAGCCCCTTATGAAGCCTTCACTGCCCACAGAGTCTTAAGGCATAGGAGCTCGTTTTGATTTTTTTCCTCACAAGTAGAATCACGTTCAGTGATGTTAGGTGAGGCTATTGCAGAGTTCCCTTTTTCTCTGCTTTCTATAGGGAAAGTTCTTTCTCAATGACAGAGAGAGACCTTCACAAAGAGGTCTTTCAACAGTCAGGTGATTATCCAATACTGGAATAGGACGGATGTCGTATTCTTGATAGAGGTGCATGCACACCTGTCTTCCTCTCCTCCCGACTTCTCAATAAACTAGGCAAAGGTACCTATGACTGCTCACCTTTGAGCACAGCCCAAGCAGACTTACACTGCCACCATGTGGCAGCTCAGTCAAAGACCAATGAATCCAAAGGAAAGAAGAGACAGGTTTTTTGCAAGGACAATCCTGGCTGGGCCTGATGTGTAGTCAACCTATCTCTTAACGGACTGGTTTAAAACCAGACATACATCCCTACAAAGAAAAGGTAAGCCAGTGATGTGGTTTCTCATTTGGGACTGAGCAATGGGTGAACTCATCTTCATTATATTAAACCTCAAAGGAATATTTTGTCTGTCTCAATGAATATGCACAATTGCTATGAAATCAATAGGAATGCTTCAGCTGAGTCAAATGTGTACTGTAAAATCACTTTTGATTGTTTGACTCCCCCCTCCGCCCTCCCTCGCTCCTGGAAGGCTCCAAATGGAGCTTTTCCGGGAGCGACGTCGTGACACAGGGGTGGGACGATTACGCAAAACGCATCATTGCCCGGCCCCCTCCAGCAACGCCACTGTTCTCATATTAAGCAGGGAGAGCAATTGTCCCAGCATCTTTGCCAGTGGCTGTTTATCGGTGTCTCTCTTTTTTGTTTGTTGCTGCTGCTGTTTTTGAGATAGTGAGCCTTTTGAGACAGGGAACCCTTTTTTCCCCATTTCTTTTGCTGTGTCAACCACTTTGTGAGCTTCTTTGCTTGGAACTGTCTCCCAAAACACCTACAGGGTGCTGCCTTGCTTGCTTCTTTCATACTATTTCTTTAAAAAAAAAACACCTTTTTCTGTGAAGCATTTGGCACCTTGCTTTACAGCACAGTCCTATGCATTTCTACTCAGAAGTGAGTCGCATTGTGTTCAGTGGGGCTTACTCCCAAGAAAGTGCTATAGGACTGCAGCCTTAGCCCTCTTCCCCTACTGCAGTGCTTCTCAATTTTTTTCTCTCATGCCCCCCCTATGAAGAAGAAAAAATTTCGCGCCCCCCTAATATAACTAATGCAATGTAACTAATGTAAAGGGGGGCTCGTTGCAATAGTTAGTGTGTATGCTTTGCGCCACTTATCCTGATTGTAGGAGCCTCCAGCGATGATCTAGTTCACTGACGATCTCTTCCGGGGAGCAGATCGTTCCTCTGCTCCCCGGCGCGAACTCTGTAACGCGCCTAGGAGCGCTTTGCAGAGTTCACGCATGCGCAAGACGATGATGTTGCCAATCGTCGTCTTGCGCATGCGTGATTCACAGCGTGAACTCTGCAGAGCGCTCCTAGGCGCGTTATAGAGTTGGCGCTGGGGAGCAGAGGAACGATCTGCTCCCCGGAAGAGATCGTCGGTGAACTAGATCGTCGCTGGAGGCTCCTACAATCAAGATAAGTGGCGCAAAGCATACACGCTAACTATTGCAACGAGCCCCCCTTTACGGAGCCTCGCGCCCCCCCTGGGGGGCGCGCCCCACTATTTGAGAACCGCTGCCCTACTGTAACGAAGTTTAACAACCTAATCCTATCCCCCACCACCAGTGCTGATGCAGCCACACCAGATAGGCACATGCTGCATATCTGGGGGGGGGGGGGGAGGGCAACCCGAAGGCAAACAGGATGGAAGTAGAATGACTGTATGGCCCTGGGGCTGCCTATGGGTCTCCTTGGACATACACCACCTATTTTGGAGGCCTATGTCAGAGGAGGGAAAAGGGGAGGAGAGGTTTACAAAAGAGGGAATAAGATCCAGTGTGCACCACCACATCCAGTGTGCACCATCACCACCACCACATCTTCCCCACCCCCCGTTCATCCCCTCACCCAGAAATGCCCCATTCTTCCCACCTGCCCGTCCCCACCGTCAACGCACTGGGGCCGGCAGAAAGTGTCCTCTTCATCGGCCTGCACACACGACTACAAGCCATTCTGCTGGCAGCCTCATTGAGCTCACCAGCAGAACATCACTTCTGCCAGCATCATCATACTTCCATGGGCGGAATGCACATTCCGCACTGGTTCAGTTCAGAGTATAACTGAAACCATCACATTCATGTCCCCTATCTACCCCTGCCTCCATCCCCGATCCTCCCTCTGGTGTCTTTTCCCTCCGTGCATGTTTATGGAGTGCCATATAAATAGTTTTTGTTGTTGCTGTAGAAAAGCAGTATATAAATATTCTTCATCATCATAATTTAGAGTCAGGGGAGTTTTCACACATGATTCCAATAACACTTTCTGAATATAAAACCTGCCTTCCACTTTTTATCTCACATGGTACACAGCACCCAAACAGTACAAGAGAACCTCAATGGCACTTTCAGTGTCATGCGCAAAATCACCTCTGTTCATTCTCCCTTCTTTTCTGTATTGAGATACTTTTAATGTCTTTTCGTACTTTAGCGTTGTATTTTTTTTCCTCCGGGTTCCGTGTGTGTGTTCATATAATTACAGCTGGTTTAGTCGCTGATATGGAAGTTACTAGTATAACATCAGAAGAATGAATCATTTCTTATTCTATGACTTTAGCTACAAATTAAACACACACACACACACACACACACACACACAGAGAGAGAGAGAGAGAGAGAGAGAGAGAGAGAGAGAGAGAGAGCCCCACTAATCTTCTCTTTTTGGAGCAGATACAATACAGCAATGTGCAGAGTACTTAAAAACAATAAAAGAAATAACCTAAGAAAATGAAGGAAAATGAATTTCCAATTACTTGCTGAAAGTGTAATAAATGCACTTGCAAAAGCAAAGAGTAAAATGTAACTTTGTTCCGTATAAATGGAGCTTGCCTTTTGTGCTTAATATAGTTCTCTTATAATTAGCTGAAGATTTGTTCTGGCTTGAAACAAAGTTCCTCCTTGAGATTGCTGTGCTCTGTGTATGCAGAACTTTCCATCAAGGCAGGCTGGAGCGGCAGGGTTTGCTTTGACAGCCTTTATAATCTCTTTATAGAAATGAAAATGGGAAAGAACACAGCTGGTTTGAACAATGGAGCATGTTCAACATTAGACCAAAACACTGAAGATATTGCAAAATATTGCACAATATATTTATAGCTCCCTGCACGTTTTTTTGAAATTCATGCTGATGCTCTTCTACTCAGATCTCTGTGGAACAATCTGTCCTCTAATTAACTTTCAATATGAGACATTGCTTTTTAAGCCATTGGCAGTAGAGCTGATCTCGGAGCAACGATATTGTGTGCCAGTGGAACAGAGTGATCCTTAAGGGTGCAATCCAATAAGTGGTACTCTAGCACGAAAGCCATGGATTGTGCCCATGCTCACTTCCGGAGAGCCAAACACATTGCAACAGAAGGACTACATTTTGCGGCATCCAGAGACTCACCATGAGTTACTTGCACAAATACACAGCATTCGTTTGCTCCAAAAAGGCGATGAGACATGACAGTAGATGCCTTTTGCTCTTTCTTCTGCCTCATCCCCTCCAGCTCAACATTGGCTTTGTCTTGGAAAAAGTGATGATCGGCTGAAGTACAAAATATGCTGTGATGAAAGGCCATGAAATATAGGTAGCCTATATTTTAAAAACTTTACATATGAATCTGCCTTATATGGAGTCAGACCATTCGTCCATTTTGTCCATCGTTGACTAATCTGACTGGAAGGGGCTTAGCAAAGTCTTAGGGAGAGGTTTTCTCTGGAGGGAGGAAGGGGTGTCTTCGTAACTCATGGGTTAGCCCCTCCCACTCCACGAGTCAGGGTCGGATTGGTCGAAAACAACTCCTCCTAGTGGGAGGGCGCCCTCTAGTGCCCAGTTCGACTCTGACTCCCTCCAGAGAAAGGTTGGGTTATTTTTCCTCAGCGCTCTTGAGCAGCTTTTACCTCAGGAATTTTTTCAACTTTGACTATCAACTCCTCCGTGTTTTCACATCGTCGTTTGTCTTGTACTCTGTCAAGCACCTTCTGTGTTCCGTTTGTCTTCCCCCCCCCAGCAGCCTCCCATCTGGCAGCCTCGATCGATCCCGGCGAGAGGCCCCCTGAGGGCGGGAAAAGCCAGCGCCGGCTGAGTGAGAGCAAACGCAGCATCACTACAGCGCACGCGGCTCTCTTGATCTAGTTTTTTCACTGCCGCTTATACCAGAGCTCCCGCTAACCAGGTGGACGGACGAGGGCCTCCCTAGAGGCTGCCGCCGTCGCACCACACCGCGGCTTCAGCGCCCAGACCGAGGAGGCTGGTTGCGCCCTCCCGCAGTCGGCGCGAGCCGGGGACGGCTCCTCCAACTGAGAGGCAAGTTGTCTTTCTTCCCAGCAGTCTTTTCAAGCTTCCTCTGCGGGCGCCGCTGCGATCGGAGCCTTTTTACTGGGGCCTTTTTCCCTGCCTGGCAGCTAATGGCTACCCGCGCCGGCCCAGGACACTCCGCCTCGGACCAGGGGGAGGGGACCTCGCAGGGGCTCGACCCACAGTTGGAGGCACGGATTCTGGATCTGGTCCGCTCCTCGGTAGAGGGGGCTTTTCGGGTTCACCAGGCGCACTCTGGAGGACAACCCACGCGGCTGCCCCGCAAGGGATATAAACGTAGATCGCCCAGTCCCCTGTCAACTAGGGAAGGTGATTCCTCCTCGGAGGACTATGTGAGAGCGCCTCCTAAGCGCGCCAAGAAGTTCTTCTCTAAATTCCCTGAGAGAGAAAAGTGCCACACAGGAAAGGTTGGGGCTAGACCCGATAGGCGGAAATCAGCGCAGCTTTCCCTGTCGCCCCACAGCTCTCAGCCCTCATTGTCGGCTGATTCAGAGAAGGAGGAAGGAGTCCTCTCTGGCCATGAGGAAACTGATCTGCATGTGAACAGGTTGTTCCCAGCGGAATTTTTCCCTAGGATTATCCAAAAGGCATCAAAGACTTTGGATCTGGCGCCCCCTGCTGACCAGGCTGGGGATCTCCCTGCTAATAAAGCTGGAGCTTCCAAATATTTTCCTAAATTCCAACCAAAACAAAACATTTTGCCTTTCCCCGACGCTTTTCAAAGGGTATTGGATAAGGAGTGGAATACACCCATACACCCTAAACACTCTACGAGGCTAGTAAACAAATTTTACTCTCTGCCAGAGCAGGTCATGTCCATGCTCAAGGTGCCCACGGTGGATGGGCCAGTGGCATCTCTGTCCTCGGCGGCCACGCTGCCATCTGATGGCGAGGGGGGCCCCCGGGACCCGACTGATAGGAAGGTGGAAGCCTCCCTAAAAAGGAGTTTCGAAGCCTCAACGCATGCTCTCAGGGCATCTTCGGCCAACTCCTTTTTAGCCAGGGCTGCTTATGCTTGGATCTCAGACCTAGAACGGTCAGAGAAAGGTCTCTCTCACTCAGCCAAGTCTACGCTGCGAAAAATTGCCCTGGCCATAGCCTATTCAGCAGACGCATCCTTGGATGCCTTGCAATTCAGTGCGAGATCTATAGCATCTAATGTGGCGGCAAGAAGGAACGTTTGGTTAAGAAATTGGGAAAGTGATGCAAATTCGGTTACAAAACTTGTGGGCATCCTTTTTCAGGGCGGTAAACTGTTTGGAGAGGCCTTGGAACCTCTTCTCATAGAAAACAAAGACAAGAGAAAGGTTCTCCCAACTAGTAAAAAGGAACCTCCTAAGCCTAAACCCTTTACCCAGCGGCCCTTTCGTTCCTACCCCCGCTCTGGCGATGGACATCGACCTCAGAGCAAGTGGAATAAATCCAGGGTTTTCCCTAGAGGGCGACCACGGGGGGAAACTCTGCCAACAATGCCAAGTCCCATAAGGACCACCAGGCCAAATTACTCCTGTCTCGGCACGTCCTCCTCCGCTATCGGAGGACGTCTGTTGGTCTTCGCGCACCGTTGGGCTTCCATCTCGGGAGACGTGTGGGTACAACAGACCGTTCAACGTGGCTACTCCCTGGAGTTTGTCCGAATCCCCAGGGACCGCTTTTGGAAGGTCCCCCTGTCCAGGGACCGGAGCAGGCACCGTCTCAAAATGGAAGCCATACAACACCTGTTGGACATAAAAGCGATAGAGCCGGTGCCTCGGAACCAGAGAGGACAGGGAGTTTATTCCGTGTTCTTCCTGGTTCCCAAGCGGAATGGCGACTGGAGGGCCATCTTGGATCTCAAGTGGTTGAACCGATTCATCCGCAAGAGGAGATTCAAGATGGAAACGTGGAGGACCATTATGATGGCTCTAGACCAGGGAGATCTGTTGACATCCATAGATCTGGCCGAGGCCTACCTCCACGTGCCTATCCTGCCACGCCATCGTCGCTTCCTCCGGTTCTGCTACGGCCCCCTTCACTTCCAATACCGGGCTCTCCCGTTTGGGCTAAGCTTCGCCCCCAGAGTCTTCACCAAGCTACTGGTAGCGCCGGTGGCGTGGTTGAGGCAACGGGGGGTGACGCTGTTTCCGTACTTGGACAACATTTTGATAAAGTCCCCGAGTCGGGAACAGGCATTGGCGGATCTGTCTCAGACCCTGGAGTGCTTAGAGGACCTGGGCTTCATAATAAACAGAGAAAAGAGCGCTCTGGTCCCTTCCCAAAGGGTGGAATACCTAGGCCTCCTAGTGGACACTCAGAAATTCACCATACCCCTGTCACCAGCCAGGCAGGAGAAATTCAGGGACATGTTGCAGAACATGCTTTGGGCGTCTTCCGTGGACCTGATGTCCTTAGCCTCCATCCAGGGACTGATGGTCTCCTGCCAGGACGTCGTGAACTGGTCCAGGGCCAGAATGCGTCCTCTGCAACGCATTCTGGCCCCCGTCCAAAACAACATCGAACAACACCAGCGGCACATTTGGCTCTCGATGTCAGTGGAGATCAAGAAATCTCTACAGTGGTGGACCTCCCCAAACCGTCTGTCCCTCGGGACCAGCTTGCACAGACCAGAACCACTGATTGTAACAACAGATGCGAGCCTCCTGGGCTGGGGAGCCCACATGTTGGACTCTCTAGCGCAGGGGACTTGGACGGCTGCGGAATCCCAGCTCAGCATAAACCTGTTGGAGCTGCGGGCAATCCGTCTAGCATTGGTCCGGTTTCTCGATCTGGTCCGGGGACAGCATGTGTTGATTCGAACAGACAACACCACGGCAAAAGCCTATGTAAACAGGCAAGGGGGCACCAAGTCGTCCCGCCTGGCAAGGGAGGCAAATCTGCTGATGTCATGGGCGGAGAGGCACCTGGCTTCAGTTCGGGCGGAACACCTCGCGGGGATTCACAACGAGTCAGCAGACTGGTTGAGCAGGCAGACTTTGCAAGAGGCGGAGTGGCAACTGCACCCGGAGGTCTTTCTCCTAATTTCAGAACGCCTGGGCCAGCCAAGGGTAGACTTGTTTGCCACCTGGGAAAACGCGCAGCTCCCCAGATTCTTCTCGAGGACGTTAGAAGCAGGGGCAGAAGGGGTAGATGCCCTTCGTGGACCATGGCTTCAGGGCCTTCTTTACGCTTTTCCCCCTGTGGCACTATTGCCCCTGGTGATCCGCAGGATAAAGGATCTTCAGGCAGAGGTCATTCTGATAGCGCCCAGGTGGCCCAGGAGGCCTTGGTTTCCGGCACTGGTGACTTTATCAGTGACGAAAGAAGTGGTACTGCCTCTCAGACACGATCTTCTCTCTCAAGGCCCGATAGTGCTTTCCCTCAACCCCTCAACCTCAACCCCACCTTTTCAAGCTGACCGCAACGCAGGCGTTGAGGGACTGTGGGTACTCTCCAAAAGTGATACTGACCCTTTTGGCTTCTAGAAGGGATTCCACTAAAAAATCGTATGGGACTACGTGGAAAAAGTTTGTAACCTGGTGTTCCCGAAAGGGGGTCATTCCCCTTAAGCCAAAGGTTAAGGACATATTAGACTTCTTACAGAGTGGTCTAGACATGGGACTCAGCACGAACACCCTCCGCCGTCAGGTGGCAGCGCTGAACAGCACACTGGGGGCTGGCCTGGGATGCAGGGTTGCCACACATCCTCACGTTAAGCGTTTTCTCCGTGGGGTGGGTCTTCTCAATCCACCGCCCGTTCATCGAACCCCTAATTGGAATCTGAACAGGGTCTTACGAGCACTCACGGGGGCACCCTTTGAACCCTTAGCTGCTGCTTCTCTTACAGACCTCACCTTGAAGACCTTGTTCCTCGTAGCGATCACATCAGCCAGGCGGGTCTCAGAGCTGGGGTCGCTCTCTGTGAACTCCCAGCTCTGCATTTTTCACCGGGACCGTGTGGTCCTCCGCCCGGACCCGGCGTTCATCCCCAAAGTCAATTCTGCTTTTCACAGGGCTCAGGAATTGATTTTGCCCTCATTCTGCCCAAACCCCGCACACCCACAGGAAAAAAATTGGCACACACTGGATGTGCGTAGGGCTCTGAAGTTCTACCTAGACAGGACTGCACCATTTAGACAGACAGAGTCCCTCTTTGTCACCTTCAGGGGACCCAACCGGGGTAAACGTGCTTCTGCATCCTCACTGTCTAGATGGCTGAGAGCGGCAATTGAGGCGGCATATCGCGCCTCTGGCAAGGATCCACCCGAGGGCATTACGGCACACTCGGTGCGGGGAGCAGCTGCCTCTGCCGTTTTTGATGGGGCAGGTTCTATAGCCGATATATGTAGGGCAGCAACGTGGTCCTCAGTCCACACTTTTGTGAGGCACTATAGGGTGGACCTGGCTGGGATCACTGGTACCTCCTTCGGCAGAAGGGTACTCCAGAGGGTGGTGGCATAGTTGAGTGCCGCCGCTTCTTTCCCCCCCATGTGATACTGCTCTGGTAGATCCCATGAGTTATGAAGACACCCCTTCCTCCCTCCAGAGAAAAACGGAATTCCTTACCTGGGAATATCCTGTTCTGGAAGGAGGAAGGGGTGTATTCGTCCCGCCACTGGTTTGGCGCGGCGGCTCAGGGGATGGGAAACGCCTGGTGCGCCTGCTATGGCTGGCGCGCCGGTGTGTACTCTATCCCTAGGTCCTTTGAGACCCTGGAGTCATTTCGAAGTCTGCAGTCCTTGTCCTTCCAATGTTACCCTTGCCCCCTTGGGGGTCTGTTACGTTGTTCAGTGTTTGGTGCCCGAACTCCCTTTTCTCTTGGGGACGGACCACCTGGGTTACTGTCTTTGATGTTTTTGTTTTTGCCACGTTCTTTGTTTCTGTGGCATGTTTGGCCTGGCCAGTCTGGTTTTTCTCTCACAGTTTTTTGCCAGCTGCGGGCCGTGGAGGGTTTTCTCTCTTTTGTTCTTTACAGCTCTGAACTGGGCACTAGAGGGCGCCCTCCCACTAGGAGGAGTTGTTTTAGACCAATCCGACCCTGACTCGTGGAGTGGGAGGGGCTAACCCATGAGTTACGAATACACCCCTTCCTCCTTCCAGAACAGGATATTCCCAGGTAAGGAATTCCATTTTTCTCCCCTGCAATTAGCAGTTCTTCTTCTTCTGCTTCTTGAAAAGCGTCAGAGTCCTTGCTAACAGTGCTTTCTTCCATAGTCTGCTTATCAGGGTACTTCTTTTCCTCTTTTAAATAGGTCAGATCTTGTTACACCAATCTATGTTTCTGTAACTTCCGGACTTGACTACTGCATGGAGGCTCTGTGACATCTACTCGTACCTGACACTCCAAGGGTTAAAAACAAGGAGCCCTGGAGAAAATGCAATGAAACATTAAACCAGCACACAGCCAAAAGCCACACTGCAAGAACAGCATGGTAAAAAATGGCAACTGTTTACTTTGTGGATGGTGCACAGTTTGCATGTTGATAATCTAATCTGTTTTTAAATCCTGTTGTAATCTAATCTGTGTTCCGTTTACTTGGAATCACCTTCAGTCACACCAATGAGTCAGAAAGGTATGTTGGTGGTATTACTTCATCGTGTGTTGTTAAAGCTCTTAAGACACAAGGCGCATGACATTTTCTGTTGCCTTAGTTTTGATCAACTAAAGATCATTTGTTGCTTGAGCTGAGACAATGCTCAGAACACATTTTCATGACAGCTCTTCAGCTAGGGATTGTGTTCCACACTTGTAGATTCAGCCAGAGAACTTTCTAGTGACAATGTTGTTCTGCAAAAGAATGTGCATTGTTTACACTCTTGATTGTGTGAATGAACAGAAGTACCGGTAGTATGATGAATTATTTTCCCTGGCTGACGCTTGGAAATAATGGCCACTCCCCCTTTTGTTACCTACCTTACCAAACACAATACATTGCCTAATAACTCAGGTTGATGAAAAAATTGGGCACAATTGTCTGGTTTTGTGTTGTCATTTTTTGACATTATACATTGGAGACACCTGAGACTGAATATTACATGGTTGAAATCCTGAGCTATCCAGTAGGCATCCCACATATCCCAGGAGGTCAGAGAAAGAAGGGGAGCAAAAAAAAAAAAACCCAACAAAGACCAATGGTCCATTGCATATGTTTATTTTATATAAGCACATTCAAAAATGGCCATTGATTAGCAAAGCAAAAACTCTTATTTATGAATATTACAGCCCAATCCTACCTCACCCTCCATGTGATGATGCAGCCTCACCAACGGGGTGTGTGCTACATCCCATGGGGAGTTTTGAGCTGTGAAGGTCTCCTGCCTTGGGGTAAGCCCTCAAAGCCCCACTGGGTTCACTCGGACCTGCGCCAGCTTTGCTGGCACAAGTCTGAGTGGACCCAGGTCAGGGGATCGAGGCCAGGAAGGGGAGAGGAAATCGGCGGTGCTGCCGCCACCAATAATGCTCCCTTCCTGGCTTAAATCCTCCCCCTCCCCTCTCCATTCCACCCACCCCAACCTGCCTGCCCCCCCCACTGGATTACCTGTGCTAGGGCTCAGTGGGAGGCTGCTGGTGCATGGACCCAGCTGCTTGTCACTTGCGGAAGCAATGGCCAGGCTGTACTATATGGTGTGTCGCCTTTTGCCACAGCCATAAAGCATGCTGCACTGCTGGAACGTGAGTTCCGGATGCACAGCAGCCCATTAGGTTTGGGCTGTTAGTGAACATATGAAACTGTCATACTGAGGCAACTGATCTATAATGACTACACTGATTGGCAGTGGCCATCTAGGGTTTCATACAGGGGTCTTTCCCAGTCCTACCTGGAGATGCCAGGAATTGAAACTGGGACCTTCTTTGCAAAGCCTTTATTCCTGTATGCTTTCCTAGAATTGACTGAATGAGAAGTAAGAGGATCATATCACATTGCATTGTCTGTAAACAGACATCTGGCCTGGAACTTGGGGAAGCAAAGGGGGTGCTATTAGCCAAGTTGGCACATGTGCAAGTATTATCATCCTGGCTTCCCCGGTTGCATGAATGAAGAAGATACCACCAGAAGGCTCCAGGGTGTACTTGACAAGCTAGAAGGGAGGTTGAAATAGAGAGTTAATAGTCCCACCATAAAGCATGGTGGTGGATGTAGTGGAAGAGATGAAGGGGAGTCAATAACTTAACACAAAGAGAATCCTACAGGTCAAGCTGGCACCTGGGGGAGTGTTTGCCTCCTGCCTCACCTAGCCATATGGAAGGTCAGGTGGAGAACATAGGACTTTCACTTCACCTGTTCAAAGAAATCTTCATTCATTCATTGTATCAGCTTTACAGTGCAATCCTAACCAACTTTCCAGCGCCGGTGCAGCCGCAATGCAGCCCCGAGGTAAAGGAACAAATGTTCCGTCACCTTGCAGAGGCCTCCATGACTGCCCCTGCACTGCAAAATACAGTGTGCGCCCTGTTGGCATGGCTACACTGGCGTTGGAAAGTTGGTTAGAATTGCACTGTGTTTTATTTAATATGTTTATATGCTGCTATCCAAATAAAATCTGCACAGAGTGGTTTATAATAAAAACATAAAATATATATAAATGATGATGATTTACATACATTGATATCCTGTTTTTCATCTCAGTCGATCCCAAGGCAAACAACAATAGACAAACCAGCAAAATAAACCCATCATAATTTTAGTCAATCCAGAGAAGACCTGTTGTGTTGCCAGTGAGGCTTCAAAGTTCATGAAAAAAAGTCAAAGGCCTTCCTTACAGAAGCGTTGCTCCGGTAGGGGCGGGGCTGTAAGTATCGCTGCGGTCATAGTCTCTTTACCGAGCGAGGAGGAGGCAGCCCCGCCCCCTCACTGTCCGAGCCAGTCCCCTACGGAGAAAGCAGCAGGCAGGGTCTCTTCCCTGCCGGTTTCTCCGTAGGGGACTGGCTCGGACAGTGAGGGGGCGGGGCTGCCTCCTCCTCGCTCGGTAAAGAGACTATGACCGCAGCGATACTTACAGCCCCGCCCCTACCGGAGCGACGCCTCTGCTTCCTTAATCCTTTCCAACTCAGATACTTATTTTATGCTTTTTCCATGTTCCAGGGTGCCCTGTGAGGTACAGAAGAATCTTAATCCTTCTGCAAAAGAGGAAAGCGAAAATGTCAAGCATGATAGTGAAAATAACGTGGGCAATCACAAACACTGAAAATTGATGGTGTTGATCTTGATGAGAGGCAAAGAATTTATGTGTGAAGATAAATTCAGGAAGGTCTCTGTAGGGTTGAACAAGAAAACATATTTACATCTGATCCACTGTTTAGATAGAAACTTCAGGTGGGAGTATACACTCAGGGCTTAATTTCATGGACCTTAGCAGATAGAGGGTGGGTGCCATGTGAAAAGAACTATGTACATTTTCACACATGAGACTTAAATAACCTTTGAGTTGCTCACATGCCAATTATGTTAATGTCTGATGGTTGATAGTGCAGAAAAGAAAGTAGAAGAGAGACACTTGTAATGCCAGTGAAACACTGCGATTAATATAATTTTTACATTCATATTACAAACCTGATGGAAGCAAGAATGGTTTTAAGCACCCCAGGGTACTGAGAGCTGGTGGATGTGGTCTCAGAGCTATCTGTAATCTTTGAGAACATACCAACAAGATGAAATTCAGCGGAGACAAATGTGAAGTCCTTCATGTAGGAACAAAAAATCAGAGGCACAAGTACACCGTCGCGGCAGCCTCTCTGCCAGTCTGCGGAGTGCTGCCGCCAGTGTAAGTCCCAGAAGGCCACGTGCTGGCAACAGCACCCCATATATTGGCCACCGGCACATTTTTGCTGGTGATGGAGGATCAGGGCGGGGATCAGGCCAGGATGGGGGAGGTTTGGGGCAGGATGGGGGTGGGTCTCAACAGCTATGGCACCATATCCAAAACTCAGGGTTCGGCCACACCCCCAGAAGACTCCTCAATGCTATGCAAGCAGAAGTGCTGGTGTAGCGTTGAGGAGTCCTATAGGTGATCAGGCAGTGACTGAGAAGGTAAGTAAAGTGTTTACTTAGCTTTCCTGGCTGGGCTGTTCCCCAGTTGGCCTGCAGAATGCTGCAGGTGCTGCAGCAGCGGCCCTGCACATGGAGGCTGGCCCAGGATAGGATTGGACTGTTAGTGGATCACAAGTTGAACACGAGCCAGTAGTGTGATGTGGCTGCAAAACAAACAAATACATTGCTGGGTTGCCTACATAGAGGCATAGAGTCAAGATCACAAGAAGTAATAATTCCACTCTATACTGCACCAGTCAGACCTCACTTAGAATACTGCATCCAGTTTTGAGCACTACATTATAAAAAGGACATTGATAAACTGGAGGTGCAACTACAAAGGAGTGGGGTCTGAAAACCAAGTCCTATGAGGAATGGTTAGAAGAGCTTGGTATATTTAGCCAGCAGAAGAGATGAAGAAAGGAAGATATGATAGCCATTTTCGAGTACCTGAAGAGTTGTCACTTGGAAGAAAGAGGGGACTTGCTTTCTGGGCAGGACTAGAACCAAAGGGTTAAAACTACAAGGAAGTAAATTTAAGGATGAATTTCCTTAAATCATGAGGATCTCTCTCTCTCTCTCTCTCTCTCTCTCTCTCTCTCTCTCTCTCTCTCTCTCTCTCATTGGAGGGTTTCAAGCAGAGGCTGGACACCCACCTGAACAGGGAGTGGACTACATGACCTCCAAGCTCTCTTCCAACTCTAGAATTGTATGATTCTATGATCGTGAAGAACTTTTCTGATGAGCCAAGCATCATCTTGCAGTACATTATCACAACAAACTGAATTATCTGTTCTTCTAGTAGATGCAAGAATTTGAGGTGACCAGGAAATTCATAAAGCGTTATTGGAGATCAAGACATGTGGTAGAAGAGAAGCAAAAAATAATGACGCATATTACAAACTGAATTTAATAGGGGTTTAATTACCGTCTTAATGTTTAACCCTGGAATTTGCACCGGGTGAGCTGCGACTGGGGTATAGAAATAAGAACTCTCCAGTCAGAAGCTGTGAAAGGGCAGCAAATGCCTTTGATCCACTTCTGAAGAAGCTCTGTGCGAATTCCGGGATGAAATGTTAAGATGTTTAGTGCTTTTAAGAAATGACCGACACGGTAATTAAACCCCTATTTTATTTAAATTGAGTAAATATGGACCATGAATCGCTAAGTCAACATATCACAAACTGTAAATCTGTATATATTTCAGCTGAGTTTCAGCTAACTGATGCTGTTTGACACATTGAGCTGTACCATGGAATTAGTTCCGCATGCATTTTCAGTGATTTTTTAAAGTTTTATAGCAGAAATGTGTTCACTTACCACATATGATTTTTGTCATTCTCTGTCTTATTCCTTCCATATATCCTGAATCAGTGAGATGGAATGGAGATACAGATAGAGACAGTGCGTGGTTTCGCATAAAACTTCAGAATATAGACCAAAGCAATTAAACGTTCAGGAGATGCTACTAATGATGCCAAGTACTAAGAAGGGCACCCTAGTCCTTCATTGTGTATTTCTGATATTCTTGTAGACCAAAACATTTTTACTCAAGTGGCTCATTATCTAGTGACAGTTTTGAACTTCTGTCCTAAGAAAATCGGTCACAATCCCAATGAATTCGTATTCATTAATACGAACAGCATTTAAATATAGATCATTTTTATACAAGGTGGTGAGGTTCAAAGATGCGAGGAGAAGAGTATGAGCTTGCCCGCCGTAATGAAAAGTTTGGCTTACAAGAACTTGTTCCTACTCTTCGTTCTTCCTTCCCACCCGGTGTATACAGCATAAAGAGAAAAGAAGGAAACATCGGAATCCTCTGTGTATCATTTTTATTGTCATATATAGACTGATAGTTGAGGGCTAGGAGCTGAAACAATATTTTATGAAAGTATCATGTTGAAGTTTCTGCAGGTTTCAAAATATTTAAATATGTAAATTTCAGTGAAGAGATTTCAGATTTTTTTGATAGCCTAATGATTTTAAGCATCTCATTTCTAGTCAAACACTGACAAAAGATGTGCAGATTGCAGTGTGAGATGGTTTCTATGGTTACAGTTGTTTCCTAGCAGTTTAGTGACATCTTTTGTGAGCATTGGCTGCTTCACTTATTTGTCACTAATGTATGTGTAGAACTATAGTTAATAGCCTTGGGCGGACAATTTTTTTCCCCTCAGAATGGCTGTATTGTTTTTTAGCAGCATTTTTCAATAAGGTGACAATGCACCAGAATACTAATGGTATGTATGGTATTTTAAGATGTCAAGTTTTCAATAAAATGGTGATGAAAATTTTGCATTTCAGTTAATAGTTAAATATTCATGAATTTTCACAGCACGATCAAGGAGGCGAAAAATAAACTGTATAATGTGTAACACTAAACATCATAAATCCAGGCTCTTTTAAAAAAAAAAATCTACTTACAACTGTTTAAATATAAAACCCTTTATGGTTTTATACCAGCCTGTGATAAATTAAAGGTATATAAAGTCACTTTCAATCAATCAAAAATAATTCAGCGCAGCATGTTTACAAGGTAAAAGGAAAATATACCTTGGCAATAAATTACACTTTTTGTCATTATAATTTATAATGACCATTGGGGGAAGAATGTAATAATGTTTTGGCCTTTGTAGGTGAACAACTATATGTATGCATATACACACACAAACTGAAATACAGTGAATATTTTTACTTAGTTAAACTAATGGTTTGGCAGCTTTTGTATACATTTAAATTCCTATAAACACACAGAAACGACAGGCCTAAACTGGGAAGTGTGAGGTGCTACAGAACAAGTGTAGACCTACATAGAGTGTCTAGACCAGCGGTTCTCAAAGTTCGCCCCACGGGTTGGGGTAGTCGCAAGTCCTTGCAGCGGCAGGTCGACGGCAGGGCGGTGGCACTCCCAGGATTGCACTGCCGCTGGGAAGAAAGTTTTTTTTTTACTTTCTGGGGGCCGCACTGGCCCTCCAGTGGGTGCAGGGGGTCCAGACTTCCCCGCGATTCAGATCGGCTCCCTGAAGTGATTGAGACCCACTTCCCGTTTTCATTGAATCTGAAAGTGGGTGGGTCTCAATCACTTCAGAGAGCCAATCTGAGGAGTGCAGGGAGACTTGCAGAGGGGGCCGAGGAGACTTGAAGAGGGGGCCGCAGCCCTCCGCACCCTCTAGTGGGCCAGCACAACATTCAGTAAGTTTTTTTTTTTAAAAAAAAAAAACCTTTTTCCCAGAGGCGGTGGCGGGACATTGACATCACCGCACATCGCCACCCCCCTTAAGGGGGTAGCGACTGTATCTGGGTTTTGTGGTGGGTCATGACCCATCAGTTTGAGAACCACTGATCTACACTATTGCCAGTGCCAGCTTATCACACTGTTATTGATGGCACAATCCTGTGTAAAGTAATGCCTGTGGAGCACGTGCACTGCAGGCATAGGGTGTCATAAATGCACCGTAAAGTGCGTTTTCGGCACCCTCGAACTAAGGACTACTGGTGCACAGGCCGGCAGGTCTCACTCTGCTGTGGAACCATCCTGCAGCCACCGGAGCAAGGTGTTACTCTAGTGGGAGCGGGGGGAGGGGAGGCGGGCAGCAGGGGAGGGCGACCACAATTGGCCAATTCGGCCAGGGAGGGGGCGGGGATGTCGGCCACAATGTCGGCCATGGGGATGTCAGCCCTTGCTCCACTGCCCCGAATGTACGTCGGCTCAAGAACCAGCATACATTTGAGAAGGCCCGTAGGCCCCAGGCAGACCTTCACCAGGGGAAGGGGACATTCCCTTCCCCCGAGGAAACCCTGGAAACCCCAAAGTGGCCCAGGAATGGCATAGGATCCTGCGGCCAGCCCTCTGGATCTTTACGCAGGATTGTGCTGTGAAACTCTAGCAGGAGTCAATGGAAGTTTAAAGGGAAACATACATTTCAAGTGAACACAATCCCCATTACCTATGTATGCATACATTAAGCTTCCCTGTATGAGATGCATTCGTTTCAAGAACCAGGACACTGACACACCAACACACTATTGCTAAGACATGGGTCCCTAATGGTCTTAGGGACCAAAAATGCTATCTTTGTCCACAGGTGTTAATCAGGTAACTATTTGCAGAATCATGGTCTCCCATCAGCAATCTATCCATTTAGAGCTTGGTTGAAATCATAGGAAAGCATGTAGGTTTCCCCAGATGATGCTATCCTCCTATTACACTATCTCATTCTGGGTTGATTTGCTGAGAACCTGCAAGGAACATAATTAAGGTCTTTTTGATTTTGCAGATCAAAAATGCAACTCTGAAATGTACTTTATTATAACAAGAAAGATATTAAAGCTGAAGACAGGTGAGTAGCTCGCTTACACTGAACGACAGTTTCTCCTCTGCTTTAGTCTTTGGGAAACCAAGTTAAGATTTCAAACCACTGACTTATACCACCAAGGCTGAAGGCAAAGCAGGGATGACTACTGCTCCTTAAACTGCAATCATTACTGGCCATAGTCAAGGGAGGAGGGTCAATTAAACATCACCCATGCTGCATGAGTGATGGTGTTGATGTAGCATCCTGATAGGTCCTATGTCTGCATAGTTGCATTTGAATATAGTCATTATTATTGCTGGAGGAATTGCAGGCTTGCTATGAATGTATGAAGCTGCCTTGTAGTCAATGAGATCCATCCAAGTCAGTACTATCTCTACTGATTGGCAGATGCTCTTCAGGGTTTTAGACAGTGTTTCAGTCTTACCTGGAGATGCCACCAATTGAACCTAGGATCTTGTGAGTGCACTGCAGAGTTTCTGCTCAGCCACTGAGCTGTGACAAGGGATGGGGATCAAGTCTCTGACTCCAAGTCTCGAGTCAAGTCCCACGTCTCTAGGTCCAAGTCTCAAGCCTTTGCCCCCAGGTCTCGCGTCTGTGGTTGCAAGTTGCGTGTCCATATCTATTTAATGGGGAAAATGTGTTTAAACCTGGATAAAATTCAACCTGTCGTAAAAGGCTCCATAAGAAAATAAGAAGAGCCCCGCTGGATCAGGCCAAAGGCCCATCTAGTCCAGCTTCCTGTGTCACACAGTGGCCCCACCAGATGCCTCAAGGAGCACACAGCCAACAAGATAACCTGTTTCCTGCTGCCACTCCCCTGCACCTGGCACAGAGAAAACCTACTTCTAAAATCAAGAAGTTGCTTATGGCTTGTAACCTGTGATGGTCTTTTCCTCCATGAATCTGTCCAAACCCCTTTTAAAGGCATCTAGGCCAGGTGCCATCACCACATCCTGTGACAAGGAGTTCCACAAATGAATTACACGCTGGGTAAAGAAATATTTTCTTTTATCCGTTCTAACTCTCCCTCCACTCAATTTTAATGCATGTCCCCTGGTTCTTGTGTTGTGCGAGAGGGATAAGAATTTCCCTCTATCCACTCTCTCCATCCCATGTATAATTTTATACGTCTCAATCTCATGATTGAGACGTATAAAAGGCCCCTCATGCGCCTTTTTTCCAGGCTGAAAAGCCCCAGACGCTGTAGCCTTTCCTCATAAGGGAGGTGCTCCAGCCCACGAATCATTCTGGTCGCTCTTTTCTGCACCTTTTCCAATTCAACTATATCCTTTTTGAGGTGTGGTGACCAGAACTGGACACAATACTCCAGATGTGGCCTTACCATCGATTTGTACAAAGGCATAATGATATTGGCCGTTTTGTTCTCAATCCCTTTTTTAATGATCCCGAGCATGGAATTGGCCTTCTTCACAGCCGCCGCACACTGGGTCGACACTTTCATTGACCTGTCCACCAGCACCCCAAGATCTCTCTCTTGATCCGTCACAGACAACTCAGAACCCATTAGCGTATATGTGAAATTTTGGTTTCTTGCCCCACTGCATCACTTTGCACTTACTTACATTGAAGCGCATCTGCCATTTTGCTGCCCATTCTCCCAGTTTGGAGAGATCCTTCTGGAGCTCTTCACAATCCCTGCTGGTCTTCACCACCCGGAAAAGTTTAGTGTCATCTGCAAACTTGGCCACCTCACTGCCTATCCCCAACTCCAGGTCATTTATGAATAAGTTGAAAAGCACCGGTCCCAAGAGCGATCCTTGGGGCACACCGCTTTTCACCTCTCGCCATTGTGAAAATTACCCATTGACTCCCACTCGCTGTTTCCTGGTCTTCAACCAGTTCCTAACCCAGAAGAGGACCTGCCCTCTTGTTCCCTGACTGTGGAGTTTTCTCAGGAGCCGTTCATGAGGGACCGTGTCAAACGCCTTCTGAAAATCCAGATATATAATATCCACGGGTTCGCTCGCATCCACCTTTTCAAAAAATTCTAACAGGTTTGTGAGGCAAGACTTCCCCTTGCAGAAGCCATGCTGACTCTCCCTCAGCAAAGCTTGTTCTTCTATGTATTTTAAGATTTTATTCTTAATGAGACTTTCCACCATCTTCCCTGGAACAGATGTTAGGTTGACCAGCCTGTAGTTTCCCGGGTCCCCCCTCCTTCCTGTTTTAAAGATTGGCGTGACATTAGCTATCCTCCAATCCTCTGGCACAGTGGCCGTTTTAAGGGACAAGTTGCATATTTTGGTCAAGATATCAGCAACTTCATTTTTGAGTTCCTTAAGCACTCTTTGGTGGATGCCATCCGGGCCTGGTGATTTATTGATCTTTATTTTGTCAATTAAGTCTGAGACATCTTCTCTTTTAACCTCTATTTGACTTAATTCTTTAGTCAGGGGAGGCCGTTCAGGCAGCCCAAGGTCTTCTGCCATGAAGACAGATGCAAAGAACTCGTTTAATTTCTCTGCAGTCTCCAAGTCCCCTTTTATCACCCCTTTCTCTCCCTCACCATCCAGTGGACCAACCGTTTTCCTGACAGGTTTCCTGGTTCTAACATATTTGAAGAAGCTTTTGTTATTCCCTTTTATGTTGCCTGACATACGTTCCTCAAAGTCTTGCTTGGCCTCCCGTATCATCTTTTTACATTTCTTTTGCCACAGTTTGTGCTCCTGTTTATTATCCTCATTAGGGCTAGACTTCCATTTACGAAAGGAAGCTTCCTTGCCTTTTATAGCCTCTTTAACCATGCTTGTTAGCCATGCCAGCACCCTCCTGGACTTGGTCAAGCCCTTCCTCCTTTGTGGGATACACTCCCGCTGGGCCTCTCTTACTGTTGTTTTAAACAGCCTCCATGCACGCCGGAGCGATTGGACTCTTTTTACCTTCCCTTTCAGCTTTTTTTAAACTAGTCTCCTCATTTTGGGGAAATCTGCCCTTCGGAAGTCAAGGGTTTTTGTGTCAGATTTGCTAGGCACTCTCCCCCCCAACATGCATGGTGAAACAGATCGCAGCATGGTCACTGTTCCCCAACGGTTCGGTAACATTTACATCCCTGACCAGATCTTGAGTCCCTGATAATATCAAATCCATAGTCACCTGTCCTCTGGTCGGCTCCGTGACAAGCTGCTCTAAGGCACAGTCATTTAACATATCCAGAAATCCAGTCTCTCTTTCATGACCAGAGCATGAGTTGACCCAGTCGATATGAGGATAATTTAAGTCCCCCATGACTACAACCAAGTTGTGAGGAAGAAGTACCTAGCGCCCAGTTCATCTAGGGCAGGGGTTCCCCACCCCTTCGGCGTGGCATACCACCTCCAGGGCCGCTGTTGTGCTGCGTACCACTGGAAGTAAGTTTACGGTCGGGGTATGGCCACGACGGAGCCCTGAATATGACGGTACGGGGATCAGGGCAGGCAGGAGGGCATTTCCCAGTGTGGGAAACCTGTGTGCTCGAGCTCTGCCAATCGCCCGGGGCTGTGTACTGTCATTTTCAAGGCTCTGTTGCATCTTGCCACCCGAGTACTGGCGTACCACCAGCTGACAGTCCACATATCACTAGTGGTATGCATTCCACAGGTCAGGAACCTCTGATCTAGGACTTTAAAGATAATAATCAGCACCTTGATTTGAGCCAAGAAGCTAATTGGCAGCCCATGCAGATGAGCAAGAATGGGTATAATATGTTCCCCATGGCCTACTCTGGCAAAAGCGTGGGCTTCAGTTTCTGAACTGCCTTCAAGGGCAGCCTCCTACAGAGTTCACTGAGTGATATTACTGAAGCATGGGTGACTTGAGAAGATCTTAAAGCAAGGGTCACAGCCAGCTTTTTATTCCAAAGATAAAAACGTCTAGATGTGGCCCCTGCTGCTATCTTGAAGTCAAGAAGCAAGCAAGCCAAACTGTGAACCTGGTTTTTCATGGAAATTGTAATTGTCAGCACAATCCTGCCTAGGATCCGGCCAGCGGCCCATGGCCGCCCGCCAGATCCTGTGCACCAGCCGCCAGCGTGGCTGCTGGGCGGGAGGTCTACTTGGGGATGCTCGTCCCTTTCCCCAAGTGTAACTGGGGCCAGGCCCTATCGGCCTCCTCGGATTTCCGCCAGCTATTTTGCTGGCGGAAGTAGAGAAGGCTGTGTAAAGGCTCCGGCGCCCGGCTGGGGTCAGGATACGGCCGAAGGTCATCCCCGCCCCCTCCCGGGCCGCTGGGGCCAATGGCCACCCTCCCATCTCCGGCGATACACACACACACACGCCCGTCGGATCCTGTCTTACCTGGGTCTGGCAGCTGGCAGGAGCTCCATCGTCGGAGCACGGGAGGCCGGCCGCTTCATCAACTTTCCCTGCTCGAAAGTAGTTGAGAACCTGTTTTGCAGCACGTTCGCAACTGCTTCCGGCACCAGAATGCTCGTTCTGGCACCGGGGGGGGGGGGGGTTAGTGAGGATTGAGCTGCCCATTCCATAATCACCATCTCCAGGTCACATGGCCCCCAGCCATCAGCACTGTGGTCTTGCCTGGACTCATATTCCATCTATTCTCCTTTGTCAAACCAAATCCCAGTCCAAACACTGGCACAGATCTGGATCTGATGAAAAAGGAACACTAAGTTAGTAATCAGCATATTGATGACACCATAGTCCAGATGACCAGACAAACTCCTAGTGGCTGCATGTAGCTGTTAAAAAGCACTGAGGATAAGATTTCATGTTGCAGGGCCCCGCAGGTCCAACGGGGAGCCAAAAAAGTTATTCAAAACTACTGTGTGGATGTATAGCCCAATCCTACTTCCCAGTAGCGTCAGCAGAATTTGTGTTCTGTCAAGCGGTGGCTGCCGCAAAAGTGCCATAAAGTGCTTTGTGGCAGTGTATGCAGCCGGCGCACTGGCAGCAGGAACAGAGGCGTCGTCTGATATGGGGCGGGGGGCGGGGGGCCCCAGGGTGTAGGGCGCTGAGGCGTTTTTGAAACCTTTTTTTCCCTTTTTTAACCTGTTTTTTATGTTTTCCCGGGGTTTTTAATGTTAAACGGGCCTCTGTGAGTGTAGTGTGTGCTTTCTCCCCACGTTCTTGTTATCTTTAAGCCGATCAGAAGCGCCCTGAAGTTCGGTCGCCCGGGCGAGGTTCCTCCGGCAAGCGCCCAGAACTTCTTCTTTCTGTGCTTGCGCAAGTCCTTGCAGTTCTGCACCTGCACTAACTGCACCGGGCACCATTACTTTAGCGCAGGCGCAGAACTGCAAGGACTTGCACAAGAGTAGAACGAAGAAGTTCTGGGCGCTTGCCGGAGGAAGCTGCCCTGGGCGCCCGAACTTCGGGGCGCTTCCGATCGGCTTAGAGATAACAAGTACGTGGGGAGAAAGCACACATTACACTCACAGAGGCCCGTTTAACACTAACCCCCCCCCCCCGAAAAACAGAAAAAACCAGTTAAAAAAGCGTTTTGGGGGCGCCGGGGGGTTATTGGGGGGGTGCCGGGGTGCCCCGACCCAACCCGTTCGGGGCGCAGCGACGCCTCTGGGCAGGAATAAGGAATATTCGTTCTGCCAGAGGCTGCACCCAATAGGATTGGGCTGTCACTCTTACACCTATCCTCTGTCCTCTTAGACCTGCTGCTCATGATGCCAACCAGGTTTTGTAAATACAGAAGAGATTCTTGTGCATTGTGTGAAGGAAGGTATGAAGCACCACAATGGTATCACTGCATTACTGTTTCACACTTTATACTGGTTTTTTAGTATACAGATGCATGAATGACTCCAAAATCTGTGAAATCCACAAAAATGTGTGAATCAGACCTCAGCCTTTGCTTTATGTGGGAAGTAAGTTACCAGTTTTGTCCTCATATATTTGGTTCCTTCCCTAGCAAGCATATGTGCCCTGTACTATACTCACAAATGTCACTGAAATTAACAGCTGACTGGCTTCATTAGCAGGATTTTACCCTTCAAAGATGGATAATTTTGCACCACTCTCTGTTTAATGATTTGCAAACTCCCCAGATCTCATATTGAAAAACACTTGGTAGATTTTTTTTTAAGCTTTCCTTGAGAATGTTCAGGGGGAAAAAATAACAGAAACTCAAGCAGTTAAAAAAAAATCTCAAGGAAAGTTTTTAAAAATACACATACATGGGTGAATCACAGCTGCCTGCCCCCTGTGCATTTTGCACTCGTCCTTTTCCCAAGCAAAAAATTTTTGAGGAGGGTTAGGAAGAGGCATACCAGAATGGGAGAGATACAGGGGAGACCTTTATAGCTTATTTAGCTGAAAATGACCCTCCTGAGTAGGCTTCAGAGTGTCATTTCCTGCTGAGAAGCAGGGAATACAGCTTTTTGTGCTTCATGATTCAACTCAAAAGGCAAGACATTAAAAAAAAACACCATGCTCCCCAACAGGAAATGATGCGCCGAAGCATGTGAGTTCCTGCTCACTTTCTCTAGTAACCCCAGTGGCGTTCCTACACCCCCTATGGGGGGCAACCGAAGTGACACCCTCCGTGATGCCACAAGTCCCGCCCCTGGGAGGCATGACATCATTTTCGCGCACTGCTGCCAAAATTCGGCGGCGGCGCAGCGCAAAAACACACACACTAGCACTTTCAGGCCTTATTTCAGAGCCAAATGGTGCCCGGGCGGGTGGGTAGGCTGATCTTGTGGTCGAAGATGCCCACAAGACGACAAAAAGAAGCAGATGAGGCGACGGATCCAGAGGCAAGTACACCCCCCACTGTTTGGCGCCTCGTTGCCTTGGGGGCCCCCGCTCCCCCTAACGAGTAAGCCCTTTCCACTGCTGTTACCCCCTCCCCTTTCTCAAAAGTTAGGGTTATGTTGGAATGAACTGGTAGGGAGCAGGAGCGGTGGCCTAACAGTAAGGGTGAATTGCATTTTGATCCCGAGCCAAATGTGAAGGGTCCAGGCATGACCAAAAATGGGGTAAGGCTTTTCAAATTGGTAAAGTTTCTACTTTAAACTCCCTGTCACCGCATTGGCTGCACACCATGGCAAGAAGATGCTTCTGGGAGTGGCACGGGCACGCAGTGCTCAGTAACATCCTTAGCAATGAGCTGGGACTAGGCGTTATCAACCTCTGTAGCAGAGCTCTGGAAGTTGGGCAGGGCGAAGGAAGGTGGGTGGGTATAAGAGTGGGGAAAGCTAGACAGGTAGGGTGGAAGGAGGTAGAGCGGAGGAGAGATAGAGAGGGGGGCAACAGTGAAAGAGGGACCAACTGCGAGAGACAGTGGTGGAAGAGGGAGGACAACGATGAGGGAAGGAAGCAAGAATGGAGAAAGGATGGAGACACCCGGAACAGAGGAGATTGGTTGCAGGAAAAGAGGAAGGAACAGAGGTGAGAGAAGGATGAAAGAGAAAAGGAAAAAAGAGACAAAGAGTGGAAGGAGGGGAAAGATGAAACTGAGAGATACGGGGAAGCAGGGGGCTCCAGGGAGGCAGGGTACCAAAGGAATTCTCCTGTGTGCATGGTGCAGAAACCAGCGGTTAGGCGAGCAACTGTGCGAGTCACACAACACAGTGGAGAAGTGGAAGCACTGGTGAATGGTGAAAGGGCAGAACAAAACCTGTGTCCAAGACACTCGTGAAATGAACACAGGATCCAGCCCTGGTACAAATATTTGCTGCTGGGTTTCAAACATACAGGTGTGATTTTTTTTTCATAGCTTCTCTGCAAGACTGGAGCATGGGGTACAAAGCATTCACTAAGTGCTTCCCATGATGATATTTCTAGCATGAGAGCGGTTGGGACAAGAAAATAGTTATCCAGGCAAAAGAAAATTTATTGCACTACAGAATTATCTCAAACTTTTCTTATAAGGAAAGCACAATAATGGCAGGGACATTTCTGTTTACAACACCCTCAGTGCAATCCTATGTATGTCTACTCAGAAGCAAGTCACACTGAATTCAATAGGACTTACTCCCAGGAAAGTGTGTCTAGGATTGCAGCCTCAGTTTCATAAGGAATTTGCCAGGGATGTGGATCAAGTCTCTGACTCTGTCTCAAGTCAAATCCCAAGTTTTTGCCCCCAAGTCCCGAATCTCTATCTATTTAATGGGGAAAACAGGTTTAAACCTGAATAAAATTCGACTTGTCCTAAAAGGCTCCAAGTCTCGAGTTGAGTCTTTCGAGTCTTTTACAATCACCGAGTCAAGTCCGAGTCTAGTCATTGACGCGACTTGAGTCCGACTCGAGTCCAAGTCAATAGACTCAAGTCTACATCACTGGAACTTGAAACTCATGGGCAGAGCAATTCTGCCTAACTATCCGACGAGCGGCCCAGGCTGCCCACCGGATCCTATCCTTGCTCCGGATCGATTGAGATCAGCCTGGAGGTCTACTCAGGGGAAGGGGGTGCGTATGTGTCCTTTCCCTGGTGTAGCGCAGCCCGGCCCCAATGGGATTTCTGCCAGCTATTTAGCTTGCGGAAGTAAGAGGAGGCCATGTAAAGGCCATGCCGGCCAGAATGGGGACAGGGATATGGCGGTCACCATCCCCGCCCCCTCCCGGGCCGGCTTGGCCAATGGCCCCCCTCCCTCACTGCCTGATCCATCCCCACGCCCACCAGAGGATCTCTTATCTCCTCCGGCAGCCGCAGGGGCGATCCAGCGACAGAGTAAGGGCTGCCGGCCTCATGCCAGTGGCCCTTACGAGTCATCGCGAATGTGCTTTATAGCATGTTCGCAACAGGATTGTGCTCTAACAATCCTGGCAGCGCCATCCAAATAATAGTACAGATTCTCATCATTTTTCAAGAAATGTTGAAAAAAATGTTCATAAACAACTGTGAGTAGTTTTGGCTCTGCCCTAATTAAAAGTTACTCTCGGTCTTATACTTACTTTAAGTTACTCTTAGGCTAAGTATACAGTACAGCCATGCTTTTACCATTTTGCCGTTTTGCCCAGAAGTGTCAGTCTCTGGTCCTGCACAAAAATAATGTGAAAAGTAAACAAAAGGCAAGGAAGTTCAAAGATGCAATATATGCAAAAGTATTAATGGCGTCCCTTTAACTTCTAAATATCTAAATATACCAGGTTCAGCTCTGCTTGGAAGCCATGTTCCCTAGTTCTGCATCGACATAAGACAAAATTTTGTTTCGTTCTCACACACACACACACACACACACACACACACACGCACACACACAGAGGGGAGAGGGAGAGAGAGAGAGAGGAGAGGAGATGTTCACTGTAAAAACCTACACTTTCTGGGATAGTTCAAAGGCACTAGACTAGTGCAATACAGAGTAGGATGAAATGATAGCCTTACTGTGGTGGGGGAAGCTATGCTACTTGTGAAGTCTGGGTGATATACAGGCATCCTTTGTGGAGTTGTGTTACTGTTAAATATGTTTTCCAATAGGGGTCTGCAATGGTCACACAGCTACATGCTAGATAGCACTTCAGATTGTCACAGGGGAAAGAATTGCATTTTCTTATTGGAACCGTTTCAGTGCCGGGAAAATGTGATATCCTATCACAGAAGTGCTTCCTTGAAGAATCTGTCTGAACCCCATACAACAAGGGAGCTACAGAGTAGCTAATACCATGCTAATGATTGTTTCAAACGACCTTTTATCACAATCCTTTTTTTTTAGGACAAGTCCTGATACTGAAACAAGAATCTGGGGTTGTAATTCCTGGATCAAATGAAACCCTGCAGCAGGAGCAGGGAGAGAAGCCCATCTGTATATTGTATGAAGCATTATTTTAATAGGCAAATGTAATGTTTCATACATATCCTTATGAATTCTCCATGGTCTTGCCGCTAAAAAACCTCAAATAATTTCTAGCTGGTTTGGATTTTTTTAAAATGCAGATGCCTATTGTTTTCAAAGCCAACTGTTATTTAGTATATAATGAGAAGACTATCTGAAGAGTAACCTTGAAGAATTTGCAAAATACAATGCAATATACAATATATTGCATCATGCATGGGTATGATCTGAATTGTTTGTGAGCAAAAACCGGGCAAATGATACTGGGGGGGGGGGGGAGTTGTTTTTGTGTTGTTTGTAAATGCTCTTGAATTGCAAAACTGAATCCCAGTTGCCTGAGTCTCGGATCAGCATCATCATGGGGGGTTGCCAGTTGTCTCTTTTCTCTGGCTACTTAATGGACAAAAACAATCATGATAATTTCATTCCATTAACAGTGGATGGGAAACTTCAGGCAGGGGGTGCAAATCCCAGGCCAACCACTTGAGATGAAATGACAGTGGCAGGACTGGATGCTGACATTATTACAGATCACAAATGCCAGTTGTACAACTGCTGCCCGGCTGCTTCCGGACTCCATTCCGTTGTTTATGTGCAGTGACTTGAAAATGCCAACAAGGCATTCTTGAGTCACTGCCACTAGCAGAGTGAACTGCCAGGTCTTGAAGGTCGCTTGATTAAAAATCATAAGGAAACTTTCCTTCAGCCAGCTCCGGACATTTTCCTATACAGATTCCTAAGAATGCATCCCCAGAGAAGAAATCTTCATTTGCTTTACTTACCTATTCATAATTTTCACACAGCTTTATAACTCTACATGCAATAGAGGCCCTGAAGACCCACAGGAAACAAAAAAAATCACAGCTTAGTTGTACCAAAAAGTCACAGTCATTTCAGTGCTCTGTCATTATCATAAAGGACTGCTAAATAATCCCAGTGTGTTACATAGAACTCACATTCCAACTGCATTGTTTGAACTAGAACAGGGGTTCTCAACCAGTGGTACTCGTACCACCAGTGGTACTTCGGCCGACTGCTGGTGGTACTCGGACCGCCAACCTGCCGAAACCCCGCTCCGACACGGCACTTTTGGCGCTGCGTTTTCGCTCCTGGCAGGCTCCTGCTTGTGGCCGAGCCTCTCAGGAATGCTGAGAAGGGCCCTCTCACTTGCCCAGAGCCTCCTACCTGTGTTTTCTGGTCTCCAAAAACCTGGGAGTAACTGGCAATGATGTCATCGCCAGTCACTTTCAGTGGTACGCAGCAGGAAAGTGGCACCAGAGGTGGTACTCGGCCGGAAAACGGTTGAGAACCCCTGCACTAGAACAATGGCTAGCTCCTTCTTCATTTCCTCAGGCAACTTCCCATGAAATCTAGTGTAGTGTAGAGCCATAAGACTGCACCGTGAACCAGGAAGTCCCCCTAGCCCAAATCTCATCTCTACCATAAACTCAACTCTAATAAGTGGTTTGGGCAAGACCAGGTAATTTGAAGGACCACCTTCTCCCATATAAGCCCATTAAGATCTGCAGTGACTCCTAAAATCACATCACACCAACATCTGAGAGGTGACTGGTTGGTACATGAGAGAGGACTCTCTCTGTGACCACTCCTGGATCAAACTCCTTCCCCAGTGAGGAGCCCCTTTTCTGCTAGCTTTCTACCACTACTAAGAGTAGTAGTGCTCTTCTGGATATCTTCTGGTAAGATACCTGCTCTTGACCAAAGAACTGGAGAAATGATCAATCATTTTCTGAAAATATTAGGACAAGAATTGTGTGTGAATCCAATCTACTGAAAGCTTTCTGAACAGTCTCTCAGGCTTTGCAATAATCTCCCCATGCTTTGCAATAGTCAAAAAATGCTTTGCAAAAAAACGCTTTGCAATAGTCAAGGACAACATACACTCCAAAGTACCTATCCACAGGTTGTATCCTAACTTACCAGGAGGACAGGTGCTCTCCTGCAAATGGTCCTTCCAGGAACAGCAGAAGTCCTTGCATGAGCAGAAGTTTCCTCTGAAAGTGGGAGGAGTTTCCAGCAACAGAGAGTTGCACTCTATGGTAAATTAGGACACAATCCCATGACTTTCATCAGTACTTTATAAAATGTTGACTGCTCTAGTTTCATTCTATGCAGAACTGCCCCTAGGAGACTGTTCAGAAAGGAGTAAATAGCCAGGTCTTATTTACACAGAAGATTTTCTCATTCCTTCAACTAATATTCCTCTCAACTTAATACTGCATGTGAAGCAATATTCAACATTCAAAGAATGGATAATGATTTAAATTTCCAGAACTAGGAGAAAGGTGGTGCTTTATGTTTTCAAAATGTGCACAGCAGTCAGCATTTTCTGTTTTCCCCAGAAGTCAAGAAAAGCAAAGAATATTTTAACATAATCGAAAGCGACAGACCAGCGCAGTTCTGACAAAGCTGTTTCTTTAGCAGCACAAATTTATCTCTTACCCTATCCCTTTCCAATGAGAATTTTCTTTTTAATGATATGTTGCAAAAGATGGCAATCTAGTCTGGGCTGCTAGTTGTTAAATACATTTGATTTGCAAAAACACAAGAGAGCTAATTAACTTGTGCTGAAGAAGCGTAATTTATTATAACAAATTAAGGGCATTTTTTTAAAAAAAAATTGTTCTGCCACAGTGAATTTCAATGATCGCTCATTCAAAATGATGAGGTACAAACATTCCTTGTGTTTTTAGTACCATATTAGCAATCTAAACTGTAAATATATCAGTATGGTGAGGGCAACCCACACACAGAGAGTGGTGTTTATATAGCAGCATTATTTTTCAAACCATCTCCTTTGTATTATTTCCATTATGGTTCTTTTTATTTTCTTCTTAAATTTATATCAGCTCAATTACTAATTTACCTTATGCCATTTTTCTTCCTTGTTATTATATCACACCGGTGGTGTTTAGGCTGCAGTAATTTAACACAGCCATGCAATGAGAGTTAATGAAAGAAACAGAGGTTTCTTCAGACAGTTCCATAGCCTCAACCCCTATTTAAATTTCAGAAGTGATCAACTATAATAATGGTTTTTAAGAGATGCATTTTTTTCCTAGTTCCTCCTCCAGACACAAAATATTAGGGCAGAATGACACTTTCTGCTTTTGATGCATGTCTGCAAGGCCCGGCGGCCCAGAGGAAGGCTGGGAGAAATCAGTTTACAGAAGAGAAATGACAGGTGGGAGGAGGGAGCATAACCCTTCTCCCCCTTCAAATTCCCCTAACTGTTTCACGCCCCCTCCCCAACCCAAGTGTCATATTGGTAATGCAGACATGGACTCCTGGTGGAGGAAATACATCTGTAGGGGGAGTTCAGCGAGGAAAACAGAGGATACATACATGCACACAAATGTCTCTCTTCTGAATGGCTGGTTGGTTTGGAATCCCACTTACTGCCCTTCATTCCAAATGTTTGTAGGTTCCCAACCTCTCCTAGCGCTTTTCAATGAATATTGGGAAGGAGGGGCTTTCCTAGGGACCTGCAGCTCAGGGTGCAGAATCACAGCTGATCCCAAAGCATTCCTATCAATCCTATGGCCAATCAGCAGAGCAGGACATGCGCATGAAAAGTCCATATTTCGGAACTCAACATAGCCACACATTCATTTAATGGTTTGATGCAAGGCCCTGTTCTCTCAAACTCCGTCCCCCGTCTATAAAAGTAACACTGGCCTATGTCACACGTTTGTTATAAGGACTACTTATATATATATAATGGTCAACCTATATGGATGCTAACAAGTACCTATATAGTGACACAGGGAAGAGAAGTGGGCTGTAAGCATCTCAGGGTCTTGCAGAGAGGTCCCTATGTTTGTGTACAGGGGTTGGCATCAGAGGCTGGCCAGGTTGGGCACTAGCCAAGGGCCTTTGTGCTCCTCAGGACCCACAGTGAACCAGTCACACACACGCACGCACACACACACACACACACACACACACACACACACACACACACACACACACTTAAGACGAGAAATCTAGAGTCACACTTTAATTCTAGGTTTTTGTAATTTTATATGCAAGTCATGTATACAGTTACAAAACTCTAGACTCAAAGCATGACTCAAAGCATGACTGTAGATTTCACACAAGGAAATGCCCCCTCCCCAGCACAGAGGCCAATGCAGCCAGTCGTGTTCCCAAGTGAAGTCACCTGGGAGCATCCAATTAGTCTCTGAGACAGAGAGGAATTGTTTCTCCTCCTCCTTCCCTCCCTGATGTGGTTGGGCCAGCAACTGGTGAGTTTGGCAGGAAGGGTGGGATGGGAGGAACATCCTTCTGCCTGCCTGATGGATCACCAGCACCGCTCACCTCGACCCATCTCAACCTCAAGAGGGAGGTTGTGGTGAACCAACAGGTGAGTGAGTGGGCTTTCTTGCCTTTCCCCCACCTTTCCTGCTGCAGGGCCAACTGAAGGAGTCACTTCAGGCAGCAGATTGGTAGGTTGTGCTTTTCTCTGTCCACCTTCTTGTCTCCACTGCTCCACCTTCTCTCTCTCTTTACTCCCTTGTCAATTTACTAAGCACACAAGACAAAAAGATAGAGGGGGTTTTGTGAGAGTGGTAGGACTTTCACTTGCCAAAGACCAAGGTGACCTGTATGTATCCGTTATTTTGAGTTTGAAGCATTGCAGGGACTGCAGATCTGGGTTGCCAAGCAATTTCCGGGTAAGGTTCAAAGTGGGACAAATGGTGGGGAAAAAAACTCATAAAGCAAACCCAGGGGCCAGCTATACCTAGTTCCAGGGAGGGAAGTTAGGCAGGATCCAAGACTGATTTCCCAGGGGGAAGGGTACCTTTGCAAGGCAACTCACAAAAGAATGGCCACTCAGCGGGTGCTGGAGCAGCAACTTTTCGGCTGTGCTGAGGGAGGGGAAGAAGGGAGAAAGGCTAGAAAGGAAGAGAGTCGTCTGATACCTGTCCTGGGTGCCAGCTGTACCTTGGGTAATCGAAAGAATGCAGGTGCTTAATGTAGCACCAGTGGGTCCACAAACAACAGCACCAACATCAAGGCAGACGGAAGCGCGAAGAATGAGGATCATAAGGGATCTGTGACCCAGATTTTGATATTCTAAACTCCATAGGAAAGCATGCAGCTGTTGTGAAGGGAACTCATCAGGGACTTTTCTTTTGTGTCTTGATGGCCGTTGATTGCACATTCCCGGCTCAAGATGGGTGCCTCTATTGTTTGGCACCCTGCCGAGGGCAAGGCAGCGGACTCTTGATTTGCTCTGGACTAGGCCAGTGCCTCAATTAACATATACCTGTTGATTAGATTTGGCCATGGAGTTAGCAAGGAAAGCTAAGGTTGGGGACCCTTCTTTTGTGTCGGTAACAACTCTGTTTACGCCAAGTCAGGAGGAGGCTCCCAGGATGTGGCTTCTTTTACAGTTTCAAATGCTCTGTGCAAGGGAGTTGTGGCCATTCATGGAATTTTCCAAGGAACAAAAGACAGGCAAGGCTGACTAGAGTGTGTTTGTCAGGGAGGGGGGCACTGCTCTGACAAAGGTGTGGCCTTCCTTGAGGCTTGTGGGACCTGAGACCTCTTGCCATCAGCCCAGTTCAAATGCCACAAGATTGGCCCGGGTCATGCTCTCCTGGCAGGCTTCCAGTGCCACATACAAGTATAAACAAACATGTCAGTATACATAATAATAAATAGTTTGCAGGCAACACTGTCTGTGTGCCTGTGACTGACAGTGGGGTTCAGTGCCAGCACCAGATTCTGGGGGTCCTGGGTCCAAACTCTACTCATATGAAGAGTCCCATATGATGCTCCCTTCCTGCCCCAGGCTGGTGCATTGGACACTACCACTGCCATTGGTTGTGAGGGTTTAGGGGTTTAGGTTTAGGGGTCAGTCTAGCCAGGTGGGCCCACTGATGGGCCTGGGGCCTCAGCCACTGCCTGACCTGGCTGAACTTGGATGTCACCCCACATGGCCTCCAACGCTTCATACAGACAATTGCTGTTTCCCCCCAGCCATCTCAACACATTTCAATTGCTATTTGAATTGGAGGACAATTCTCCTCTGTTCAACCAGTACGGGACAGTGCCTAAAGACCACTGTATAAGGACCTAATCACTATTGGTTTAATGCATTCCCGCAGCCATTCAAACATTATATATATATATACGACGGCTGTTGAAGGAAGGGAAGCAGCCTCATGTTGTGGGACTGTTTGGGAGAAGCACAGGATATTTGTCCCTGCTTGCTGTACTTTGGCATAACTAGAGTATCTCTGCATGCTCTCAAAAACGGTGGATGACCTGCCTTGCCCCCTCCCTCTCAAAAATTGCTTGTTTCATCACCTACAAAGCATAATTTTACGTATGTATGTATTACATAATGTATGTATTACATTTTTTCTGCCCCTTCTCCAAGGAGCTCAGGGTGATGTACATGATTCTCTCCTAATGGGATCTCCACAGCAACCTTGTGAAGTAAGCTAGGCTGAGAGAGGGAGAGAGGAGAACATGTCTGGCTCAAGATCTCTCTGGTCCTAGTGTGACACTCTAACCACTGCACCACACAAATGCTACTCAGCATTGAGTGGTTGTGGTGAAATCATACTAAACCTATGCACATAGTGTGGAAGAATGGCAGCAGGTTCTGCCTCCAACCTATCCATCCACATTGAGTAGAAAGTCTGTAAAGAACCCCACAGGAGTGCTGATATAATAAGGCAGAGCACAAGCCTTGCGTGAAGAAGGTCCAAGGCTCAATCCCTCTGGTAGGACCTTGTCTGAGTCCCTGAAGAATTGCTGCCGGCAGTGCAACTATGCTGACCTTCATGGACCAATGGCTTGACTTGCTATAAAGTCACTTAATATCATGTTCAGAGCTTCCTCTTCATCAGGGCTGGCCAACCTTTCAACATGAATGTTCCTGGACCTTTAATGGTTGTATAGGTGAAGGCATTTCAGCAGCAATTGAGGGCATTTCCCTGCGATGTGGGGAGACTTTTGAGTAGATGCGGGGGCAGGGACAGTGATGGTGGTGATCCTCGAGATTGCCACCGCTGGGGGAAAAGGTGATTTTGTACTTACCAAGGGTCCAGGAGCCCTCCGGAACGTGCAGGCCTCCCGAGTTTCAGATCACCGCTCCGCAATGATTTATGACCACGTCCAGTTTTTGCGAAAACCAGAAGTGATTGTAAATTGTCATGGAGCAGTGATCTAAAGATCAGGGAGGTCTGCAAAACCCTCTGCAGGCCACCCTGCACCATCCAAAGAGCTCTAGGACCCTCGGTAAGTACAAAAATCACCTTTTAAAACTTTTTTCTTGGTGGCAGTGATTCCCGGGATCGCCGCCACCATGCTGTCCCCGCCCCTTAAGGTGGCAGGAGACAGCATCCAGTTCTCCTGCTGGGTTGTGACCCACCAGTTTGAGAACCGCTGCCCTAAGGGATCTAGCCCCCCCCCCCCAGGACTCCCTTTGAAAAGGAAGGGGATTTAGGGATATTAAAGCAAGGCACGTATCAAAACCAAGCAGGTATGCAGAGGCTTTCTTACGATGGGGACGGTACTGTAAATTGCATCCCATCCTAGTCCCCGTTTACAACCGGCATGAGGTGGCCCCACCCCCTCGCCGTCAGAGCCATTCCGTGCGGCCAAGACAACAGGCAGGAGACTCCCTGCCCAATGTCTTGGCTGCACAGAATGGCTCCGACGGCGAGGGGACGGGGCCGCCTCGTGCCGGTTGTAAATGGGGACTAGGATGGGGCGCAACTTACAGTACCGCCCCCACCGTAAGAACGCCACTGCAGGTATGTTCCAACAGATGGCTGGAAAAGAGTTGGCACAGAGATTAAAAGGCAAACAGCAAAATAAAACAAATGTCCTTGTTCTAGTTCACTCTTGCTGTTGCAGTGTCTGGTTCTTATACCCATGATGTGGCCAGGTGGTGCGTCCCTTTCTCTAAATGGCATCTGTTCACCAGTGATTGACTAGGCAACATCCCTAAGTATCCTTGGGCATGACCTTATAAAGAACTAGGGTTGATGATGTCATAGGTTCATTCTATTGGATGGTTTACAGCCTCCTGGGCACCTCCACCTGCTCCTTGACCTGGTCAGGTGGATTCTGATGTCCAACCAGCAGTTGCATGCCAATCCCAACAGGAGGGCTGGCCAGGATCTTTTGTGTTTTGGGGAATACCAGACAGGTAGACAAGCAATCCACAACAGGGGCTGTCTCCTGCCCTATGGCCTCACTGCAATGGTGCTAAATTTTAGAACTGTGGCAACAGCAGCAAGATGTCTCACTCAGCAGCTTTTTGGAGGATGAGACATCACAGAAACCATGGGGACGGCACGGGGACTGAAAAGGTCCAAAAACAGGGAAAAGATATGGAAAAATCAGGGATCTTTTATCACACAGTCTGAGTTTCCCACTTGTAAAAAGGAGCAAAAATAGTGTGAAGAACAGTTGTTCCTGTGAGGACAAGTAAGATGAACACTGGAAAGTGTTGTAAACAGAAGCGATGCTACCCAGAGGCCTAATAATAACCATCTATTCAACATACATGTGGCAGCTGTGCTTACTTAGTGGTTCTTATCAGAAGCAGAGGCGCCCTATATTAGGAGGCAGTCATACACGCGTAAGCAAGTTTTGTGCTCTGAATTTGGTTCTTATTCTTCGTTGTCAGTGATTTCATCTTCTGCACTAACAGCAGTGCTTCTGGGTAGGGGGAAGAAACCCTTACTGATAATGCATTGTGTTTTTCAATAGGTCACACCATGTTCAGTTAAAGATGTCACAGTAGGAAACACATCAGAGAGTGGGCATAACAAAATAGCCTTTATTTACAGGGCGCATAGCCTGTAATGTGCCGTTTCCAGCACTGAGGTACACCATGGTGAGCCTGAAAGATTGCTGATTCTTCCTGAAAACTTTGAGTGATTCCAGAGGTGTGGAGGTCTACTGTTTGGGGTAATTAATATACACTAACAAGGCAAAGCGATCACACTCTCCTGGCATATCCATACAAAATCAATGGCAATCGCTTGCTCTGACAACATTTCCTCATCCAGAGCAGGCAAACTGTTCAGCAAGTCTCCTAATTAAAAAAGATAACAAAAGGAAGAACAATTTTCTTTTCAGTGCCTGGCTGTGTTATAGCTGCATTTCAGACATCATCTGGGGAAGAGGTGTAATTTGGTGGCAAGGCGTGTTTTTTTCTCTCTCTTTGATCAGAGGGAAAAGAAAACAAAGTTGATAAACAGAAATAAAAAAGACACACGGATGAAATTATTTGTATAATACAAAAAGCACCGGGGTTTGTTAATCATTTTGAAAACTGTGTCACATGCGCTCTGGAATAACAATCTCCTCTCACTTTACCATCAGGAGAGACAGGCATGTAACAGGCTGACCAATTTATAATAAACACCCTTTTCATACCAGACTGATTGCAGAGATGTTGCTTTAATGGAGAAAGCTGCAGATGATATTAAAATACAGCGAAAATGCCAAATAGGCTGATTTTGCAGAGGTTTGTTCATACTGAGCCATTCAACGCATTGAAACCTATAGGTGGTCTGAGAATACATTTGAACAGTCCATTCACCATCTCAGATGACACATAACTACTAGACCACTGAAAATAATGATGGCCTATTCCGTCGGCATCCTCCCTAGAGAGGAAAGTGTGACCATGATGCTGTCTTTCATTCTTCTTTCTTAAGGGATCCTTTGCACAATCAATTATCCAGAGATAATAACTCCCCTTCATTCCCTTCAGCATCAAATTTGGCAATATGATGTGAAAGGTAAACAATCGGGCAGAGGTGGCCCGACGAGGTCTGCTGCCTGCCCCTGCCCCAACCCAGCGCCACTGTGTGCAAGTAGTGCGCATGCGTCCATACTCCTCTCAAAACACGGGCTGATGAACACCACTTCCCTCCTTACCTTGCTTCTTCCTCATGTGGGACTCCTGCTTCCTTTCCTAGTGGCAGGACTTCCTGTTTTATTTAAAGGGATTGTGTGAGAAAGCAGGGAGAAAGCATATAATACTCAGGCTTAAGCTCATGGATAGGACAGGAAGTCTCACAACAAGAAAAAGAAGCAGGAGTCCCACACAGGGGGTAGAGCAAGGAAAGGAATAGCTGATGTACTCCCTGCTCACTAAAAGCCATTTCCAGCAGCATGCATGCATGAAGCAAGCGATGCAGCTTGCATCAGTGGTGGGTTGGGGGGGGGGAGCGGCAGTTTCAGGGGGGCCTTCACTCCAAATCTGCTGCCCCCTCCCTCCAGCCTGGGATGGCCTGATCCTGCAATCAGGGCTAGTTAAAAGCAAAGGAAGGGATCCTCTGGGTAATCTATTTCACTCAACCATGGAGCAGTCTTTGGGTAAGAGACACAATTCAAATCACTGTGACAGCCACTTGTACTGTACTGTATATTCTTATATGTGCCCCCTTCACTTTCCTAAATGGTTAAAAGTTCCAAGGGCAGCATTATCCTGGGTTTAGCATTGGAGATTTAAGGTGTCACTGGAATATTTGCTTTATATACTAATATAGAAACAGAGCTTAAGAAGGGTCCAAACAAACAGACACTCCTGCAATGCAGAAGATCCCCAAGAAAGCACCTTTATAGCCCCCAATGCTGCACCCCCAGTTTCAGCTAACTCCAGAAAGAAACTCTGATCTTATCTCTCTCTCCCCATTCTAAAACTACAAAACTGCCAGGCTGGTGTTTCTCATTCGGGCAGCGCAATCCTGACTAAGGATCTGGCCGGCGGCCCAAGGCTGCCTGCCTGATCTTGTGCAAAGGCTGCCCGGCACGCGCCAGGCCAGAGGTCTACTCGGGGAAGGGGACACTCGTCCCCTTCCCCGAGTGTAAACCCGGGCCGACCCTATCGCCCTCCTCGAATTTCCGCCAGCTAAATAGCTGGCAGAAGTAGAGGAGGCCGTGTAACAGCATAGCTGGCCTGGTGGGGACGGGGATATGGCCAACGCCATCCCCAGCCCCCTCCCAGGCCGGCTAGGCCAATGGCCCCCTCCCTCGCCCGTCCGGACCACCCACGCGGCCGGCGATGGGAGTGCTTACCTTCCGCCGCCATCCGCGTGGAGATCCGGCACTGGAGTGAGGGAGCCCGGCCTTGTGCCGGCCTTCCTTACTCGCAAGTCATCCCGAACATGCTTCATGGCACATTCACAGCATCTTCTAGCGACGGAACGCTTGTTCTGTTGCCGACCGGAATTCCAGGATTGCGCCCTGTACAAACACATATCATACCCTTCCCTTTAACTGGAGGACTGTAACCTTGTCTAACCCATAGCCACATGACATGCTATGTTAAGTCCATCATTAATTGATGGGCTTAACATTGGAAATAAGCTGGAAATGCCCCTTTGATGTACGTAAAAAAGCAGAGAGGAGGTGATCAGGCTCAGGACCATAGTGTGCAAGAAGGGGTGGGGTGTTACATTTTCATCCTGTACTGTTTTCTGCAAAAATGTATGCACAATTCCAGTAGCTACTTACCCCTAAAGAAGGTACAGTATGTGCAAGAAAAAATGGTGCAGGAAGAAAGGGTTAATGCACTGCAGTTGAACCGAGGCAGGCTTGCTATGGCCCAAGGTGCTAGGAAGAAAATAGGGTAAAGAGTACACACTAATATTTTTTTTTGGGGGGGAGGGGGAATGAAACCATGTTCAGTACTGTACCACCTTCACAGTTTGGCAGTGGCAGACTGGGTCTAAAATATTGGTTGCCAGGAGACAAAGGAGACAAAGAGACCCACAACTATAATAATTAATATTTTTATATACTGTGGCCCTATGCCCTTTAATTTAATTTAATACATACTTCTAAAGGGTCATTAACATTTTTAACATATTGTCTAATGTTTAAGGGGGTCCACTTCATCAGGGGCCCACAGGGGCCACTTGCTATCGGGCAAGCTGACACCTGGCCAGTCCACCATTGCGGTTTGGTAAATCATCAACCACCAGCACCTCCATTTAATCTAGATTGAAGTTGATGGCCCAATCCTATGGACTGTTTACAATTTCAGAACTTGCATTCCACCATCATAAATGCCACGGCATCACTATAAAATGGTGCATCACTGCCAAGCATGTCTGAACTGTGGCACAAACAACCAGCAGCACAGCACGCCCACACCCAAGGACCCAGCCCATGCCAGAGCAAGTAAGGTGGCAGCGGGAGGGTGACATGACATGAGTGGGCCATGGGCAGTTTGGAACAGGGTGGCAAGGGCGGTACCTGGGCTGGAGGGGGTGGGTCCCAGCAGCAGCAGTGTGCACTGGGATGTTTTCCCTTTTTGCAGCCCGAAATGCCCCCGTCCTCTCCTTGGACTTAAGCCAGCAAAACAGCTGGTGTAGTCCAAGAAGACCCATAGGCAACCAGGCGGCCTGCTGGAACGCAAGTATAAAAGTTTTTCACTTACCTCTCACTGGCAGTCTGGTCACCCACCACCCATAGCATGCAGTGCATGCTCCATTGGCACTTCTGCTTTGGCACAGTGCATGCTATAGCCTGGCAGAGGCTAGGATTAGAGCATAATTTTACTAGCCTTCATCCAGCCCATCTCAGATTCCAAGCACCTCTTCTGGACATCTTCAGCTTCACCTGGTTCCTGTGAAAAAGAGAAGCAGATCTGGGTATCATCAACATAATGATGGCACTTCACGCCAAGCTTCCGGACAAGCTTCCTGGAGTGTGATCAGCCAGCAGGCAAGTGTTTTGATTGTATACCCTAAGTCTGAATTAGATGTAGAACAACAGGATGTGACCATCCTGTCAGTAGACGACAAACCTGGCAGTTTAACCTGCACCCACAACCACTATGTATATATTTTTAGAAAAAAACACTGATGTATCACATCAAGCATGCATTTGCATTCTTTTTCCAAACACACACAAAGAAGTATATGCACAATACTGACACACATAAATTCCAAGTGATTCTCTTTTCCTTCCAGTTTGTCTCAGCGGAGTTCATTCTTACGTTATTATTCTAGATGGTTATCTTTTGGGAAATGATTGTGTTGGTTGCCATGTGAGGATCAGGTTTTATTAGACTCTAGTTTGCTTTTCTTGGAGAGCTCAGTTGTCTGGTTATATGAGTTCACTCATGGTAAAAAAAAAAAACAGACAGGGATGGACATACATAGATGTTCACAAATATCTAATCTAGGTGAAGCAAAGTCATTTTAAAAATACATTCAATCGGGATTGGCTCCAGAGGGTAGTGAGGTGACACATGGACTAGGATGGACCTGGGCATTGTACGGCCCCCAGGCCACATTCAGCCCTTTGACTGTCCCTGACCGGCCCGCATGAGGTGTAAAGGAAGACACGGAGCAGCTAATTAAGGTCCTGGCTATTCTCTTACCTTCATTAGCTGTTCTGTGTCTTTGTTGCAACAGATGCTATAAGCAGCAGCATGCTGCTTATAGCACAGATGCTGAGTGCTAGAGAGGCTCAGCTGAAGAACAGGAAGGAGTCTCTCTAGCACACAGCGTCTGTGCTATAAGCCACATGCCTCACTTAGCAAAAGGACCTCAAACTTAGCTAAAGGTCCCAAGTCCCATCATCCCAACAGCACTGTTATTCTCACGTTACATGATGAAGGGCAATGGACATCAAAAGCTCTGGGGCAGCATGAGAGTCTTCGCCTTGGTGGTGTGACGCTCTCCTAGATTTCTATGGTGTGTGTTGTTTTGCTTTTTCAACACACTTACCTGGGAGCAAGCTCCATTGAACACAATACGACTTATTTCTGAGTAAACATGCTTAGGACTGCACTGTAACTACTGTTAATATATAAGTATAGTGACTAAAAAAATCAATGCTACAATCCTCTTATTTCAGTAGGAGAACGAATTTACTCTAGTAAATGAACCGTGACTGTCTTGGTGTCCTGTCTTGTGTGCAAAATGTACAAATGCTTCAAAAATATCATTTTCATTAACACAGTAAATTGGGTGTGTGAGCATGGCAGATCATTTAGATGACATCTGATATCTTTACCATGCCCACATACAATCCATGCAGGAAAAAAGCTGTGCTGATAAGTCCAAAGACTGGTTGTGAGAATCAACACTCAGCATTCAACATCAACCTCAAGTGGTCATTTCGGCCATTTAAGATCTTACATAAGAACATAAGAAGAGCCCTGCTGGATCAGGCCAAAAGCCCATCTAGTCCAGCTTCCTGTATCACACAGTGGCCCCACCAGATGCCTCAGGGAGCACACAATGACACATCTTGTCATTGATCTCCAACAGGCAATCAAGGGCAAGATCTGTTTAAAGTCTGACTTCCACATTACCCACCCACAATGCTTACAGAATGTGACTTATTGATGATGTATACTATTTATGCCTCAAAGCAAACAAGTCCTATGCAGAAGATCCAGTTCAAAGCCTACGTGTGATAAAGGAATCAGTAAAATGATAATCTATCTTCCTTTCTAGTTTGCTATTCGCTCAGGACTGGTCGGTGGCTGCAAAATGACCATCGTTCTAAGGATCACCTCAGAGGTGTCGTTAGGGGCGGTGGCGGTGGGGGCGATGGACCCCAGGGTAGCGGGGCACCACGCGGCAGGGGGGTACTTACCTCCGGCCTTGCTGCCCCCTCCACCACTCTTCTAATCGCCGCCGCGGGAGTTCGCTGGCTGCTTTTCGGCACACCCGCCCGCCCTGGAGCCGTTTGGCGCAAAAAAGGGCTGGAAAGCGACGGGGGTTGTTTCACGTCGCGCCGCAGGTGGCAACGTGCGCAAATGACATAATGCCCCCCCAGTGGGTGGGCGTTTGGAGGCACACGGGGGATGTCACGTCAGCCCCCTCACGGCCCCCCCGCGGGGGCTGTTGTAATGCCACTGGATCACCTCCATCCAGGTGAACCTACCCACAGAGTGCAGTATTGAGAGAAATCACTGCTTCATGTCCACTTCCACCTGGCGTACATTTGGCAAACACAAGGAACAGAGCCTTCTCAGCAATGGTGCCCAGGTTAACTGTCAAACGTTTTACCTGTCAAATTTTAGTTGTTCCAAAACTCTAGCATTTGTTTGGATGAACTTTAGCTGGGTTTGTCCCTTTATGGAGGCAGGGCTGGCCCAAGACCTCCTGACACCTGAGGCGGCATGCCACTGTTTCCCCCCCCCCCAGCACAATGATGTGCCAACCTCTGCTCCTCCCATTCTTCAGTGCTCTACTTCAGTACTCTCCTTCCCTCTATATGTCCTTTCCTCTCTATCTCCCTCTTCCTTTTCCAATCCAGGGAGTGAAAGGAGAAGGAGGGGCAGTGGAGGCAAGTAGGTGGACAGAGTTGGGTGCCCCCCACCAATCTGCTGCCTGCCACAACCAATTCAGTTGGTATCATGGACAAGCTGGTCCTGCATGGAGGGCTTTCTTCCTGTAAATTTTAACCAATTCCAAAATAATGTTAAAAGTTTCAGTGAATTGAATTTTGCCCATTGAAAACAATGGAAAACAATTCAAAAATGAATTAAAATTGAAATGAAGGAACAATCCAAATCACGCACAAAGTAGAGTAATTTTTTAATAGAAGTCAACAAAACTAATCACAGCCCGATCCTACCTAAATTCCCCCACGTCGATGCAGTGGCGCTGGCAGGGGCTACGCTGCATCCCGCGGCTGGAGGTCTCTTTGGGATGGGACATTTGTCCCTTTGTCCCCTTGCCCCAGGGTAAGCCCCAGCCTGTGCAATGGGTCAACTCGGACCAGCGCTAGCTATATAGCTGGTGCACATCTGCATTGATCCATGTCGGTGGATCAGGCCCAGGAAGGGCAACTGGATTCGGCACATACCATCACCACCGATCTCAACCCCCTCCCAGGCCTGATCCGGCATGTTCTGTGGATGCACCAGTTAGTAAAGATTGGGTCCGCAGGCCACCAAATTAAGCAACGAAGCAAAACCTAAAATCTGTTGGGGGGGGGGGGTTGCACATCTCTAATCAGTCAAATTTGTTTTGTTTTCTTATTCTCAAAGCACTACTATCATTTTATAACTACAGCCAAAGGAATAAACAAAAGATAGCTGAAAAATGAGAACATCTGAGATTGTGATGCATTTGAGATTCAAATCTGGGTTCTGATCTTCAACCTAACCTATCTTAACCAATCTCATGACATGATTGAGACGTATAAAATTATACATGGGATGGAGAGAGTGGATAGAGAGAAATTCTTTTCCCTGTCACACAACACTAGAACTAGGGGACATCCACTCAAATTGAGTGGAGGGAGTATTAAAACAGACAAAAGAAAATATTTCTTTACCCAGCGTGTAATTGGTTTGTGGAACTCCTTGCCACACAAGGTGGTGATGGCACCTGGCCTGGAAGCCTTTAAAAGGGGATTGGACAGATTTATGGAGGAAAAGTCCATCACAGCTTACAAGCCATGATGGGGAAAAGCAACCTCCTGATTGTAGGAGTAGGTTTTCTCTGTGCCAGGTTCAAGGGAGTTGCGACTGGACACAAGTATCTTGTTGTCTGTGTGCTCCCTGAGGCATCTGGTGGGGCCACTTTGTGATACAGGAAGCTGGACAAGATGGGCCTTTGGCCTGATCCAGCAGGGTTCTTCTTATGTTCTATCTCACAATTCCTTCTGAAGATGAAATGGGATATTCCAGTCACTTGGTTCAAGCCTACATGCGTTGGGCTCCACATATGTAGACCCCTATGCACAAACATGACATCCCATGCACAGGCATCAGATGGGACCAGGTATTTGGTGTAGGGCTGCATTATGACTTTCATGGGCCATAGGCAATTTTGCCTTTGTGAGCCCCTCCCACCACCATAATATCAATATCAAAAATTATTTTTGATATAACTTTAAATACTTCAACATTTTTTTCTGTTTTATGCAAAATTTAATAGATTTTCGTGGGCCCTAAAAGTTTTTTTTTCTGACGTGAGAAAAAAATTGAAACATTTTCTTTGACCCTAAAAGTTCATTGTTTTCCTTCTGATTTTAAAAAGAAATTAAAACATTTCCATGGACGCCTAGAAGTATTGTGGGCCCTAGGCACTGTGCTTAGTATGCCTAATGGATAAGTTGGTCCTGATCTGGAGCCCTGGGGAGAGGGAGGGCCAAGTATAATCCCCATCCCTTCACCATAACTAGTCCTCTGCATATGGCTACAGCCCTGTCTGTCGTATGCACTCCAGTGCTATCATGCAATGCTTCCCATGCAGTGCTGTGAAGTTCATCGATGCAAGCACACCTCTCTTCTAGGCTTAACATGCCAACACCCAATCTCAAACAGGTAGGACATTTTGCCACCAACAATGAACCTCACTTGGTTCAGTGAGGGCACTAAAGGGCAGCTTAACTTATATAAGTTGCTCCCTTCTGTCGCAGAGCTTTAAAACAGCAAACACCTTGAACAGCGCCTGGAGTTCAATGCGTTGCCCGGAGAGCACAGACGTGCTTCCTTTGACCCTGCCCAATGCAAGGGAGGCTCAATGCAGTGTGCGCCACTTGGAGCTTCTGCAGCCCCCTGATAGGTCTACTGAAGATTACCATTACCCAGCCTTGAAGCGCTATATCTCCATAGGCTGCCTGGTTTCTCCAGCAGTGCTTGAAAATGTTCTGCCACTGAAAGAGTTAAAAAAAATCCCCTCGGAAAAGCTAATTATTGCATGCAGATACTTCTTTGTGCGATCAAGGAGGGGACAATTTAATAGGCTCTGTAATACAACCAAGAGCAAAATTGCTTTAAAGGAAGTCTCTTGTTGAGTGACAACTCTGTTGCCTGAGCCAATTAGGTCCCAATAAAGAGTGTTGAATTGGCTCCTGCTTTCTCATTAATTATGTTCTGTCACAGACATGGGGCTTGATTTAGCAATTTTGTATTACATTAAGATACTGAAAGGCATGGAACAAATGGCTCACTCTGATAATAGGCATTCTATACACGGTGTGACATTTACTATCCAGCTGTCCATAAGGCAGCCTAGCACTTCAGTTCAGGGGTTTATTTGTCATTGCTTCAAAGGGACACTCAGCTTTTCACAAAAAAGAAACAGAGAGGCTAATAGATAGGACAAAATGTACTGCTGATATGCTTTATTAGAGATAGGATACTAGGGTTTTGCTAACAAGCTCATCCGTTGGGACTAAGCCGAGTTTGCTGTCAATCATCCTCCACACAAAAGCACACTAGTTAACAAGGAGAAATGAATTACAGACGCTTATTCCTGCCTGTGGGATCACAAATACACCAATCTGTGAAAGAGGCACAAACTCAGGAGACAAGCTACATATTTGTCAATAACCTCCTAGAAAGAACCCGAGTCATTCTTTGAAGACCTTTGATTTTGCTTCCTTCAAAAATACAAGTATAGGAAATGTTTTCGTTACCATGACATTTTTTCCCCTTTGTTAATCATACAAATTTTCATCACATTAAAAACAGAAAACTGAGGAGGTCTGCAAATGTTGTTGTGCGTTTACACGCTGCTTTTTTATTCCAACCACAAATACAGTCCAATGTAAATAAGTGCACAGGGATGCACATTGGAGCAAATAAATAAATAAATAAATAAATAAATAAATAAAAGGCCCAACTTCACATATACACTGACGGTGTCTCAGATGTCGGAGGCAAACCAGGAAAGAGATCCTGGGGTTGTCGTGGTAGCTCAATGAAAACATCAACCCAGGGTGCGACAGCTTTGACGAAGGCAAATTCCATGCTAGGGGTCACCCGGAGAGGGATCAAGAATAAGTCTGCTAATATCATAATGCTCCCATACAAATCTATGCTGTAGCCACATTTGGAATACTGTGTGTAGTTCTGGTCACCACACATATTGTCAAGCTGGAAAAGGTACAAAAGAGGGCAACCAAAACGATCAAAGGGCTGGAGCCTCTTCTTTACTAGGAAAGGCTACAATGTTTGGGGCTTTTGGGTTTGGAAAAATGTGAACATAATGGGACATCATTGAGTGGATAAAGAGACATTTTTCTCCCTCTTCCACAATACAAGAATCAGGAGTCCTCCAACAAAACTGATTGGCAGGAGATTTAAGATGGACAAAAGGAGGTACTCCTTGACACAGTGGCATAATTAGTATGTGGAATTCATTGCCACAAGATGTGGTGATGACAATGAACTTGCATAGCTGTAAAATGGGATTAGAAAAATTCATGGAGGACAAGGCTATCCATAGCTACTGGTCATGATGGCTCCAGGTTCAGTAGCAGTCTCTGTGATCCAGTTGTAGTGGAGCAACGATGGGAGAGAAATATGTATTTTTCTCCTGCTTGTAGGCTTCCCAGAAACAGCTGGTGGCCCATTGTAAGAAACCGGATGTTGGACTAGATGGGTCCGACGTGACCCAGCAGGGCTTTTCTGACATTGTTATTTAACCCATGTGTACTGAACAGGCCACAGTGGCTTAGTGGTTAAGACGCTGAATTGCAGACCAGAAGGTTGGTAGGACCGCAGTTCGAGACCCGAGTGCCACATGACAGAGTGAGTTCCCATCTCCTGTTCCAGCTCCTGCCAACATAGCAGTTCGAAAGTGAGAAATTGCAAGTAGATAAATAGGTACCGCTGCAGCGGGAAGGTAATAGCATTCCGTTAGTCATGCCGGGCACATGACCTTCGGACCACATGACCTTAATTGTCAGGGGATACCTTTACCTTTTTTTAGTCATGCCGGCCACATGACCTTCGGACAGCAGTAGCTCTTTGGTCCTAGAAACGGAGATGAGCACCGCACCCTAGAGTCTGATACAACTAGCTTTCGAGCAGGGGATACCTTTACCTAACTGCGAGTCGTAGCCTGATGCCGAGGTGGGTCATCAGTTGGACCCACCTGCCCATCTTTGCCTCTGTTTGGCTCCAAACTGGAACCAAACAGAAGCAAACGGGTGCCACTTCCGGGTTGCGACTTACCTTCTGCAGCTGCTCCCCTGTCATGTTGGGCCCAGGATGGCCTCCTGAGGCCTCCATGGCCTTGGAAGGCCTCTGGAAGCTACTTCCAGTTCACTTCCAGTTTTGCCGATGTGACTTCCAGTTGCATTGGGAGGCCTTTCTGTGTACACTCTGAAAAAGAAATGTCATAGACCAACTCTGCAGCTTTAGAAGAGAGAAATATATCTGAATGCCTTTGAAAATATGGGTAGAGATGTGCCTGTTATGTACAGTTGGGTCAGGTATGCATACATTTATGAAAGAAAGACAAGAAAGTGCTGATGGAAGAGCTAACCTACAAGAAATGTCATAAAGAATGGGTTGTATCCAATGGTTCACTTCTTTTGACAGAAGGAGCTTCCTCCAGAGGAAAGAGCCCTGGTTTCAGAGAAAGATGGGTGAAATTTCCCGTCTCAAATCACAGTTGTCTTGGTCCTTTTGAGCTTCATTGGGAGAACTCTTCATCCTTCAAGAGTTCTCCTAGACTCTGAAAGACCCAACTCAAGGGAGCTCCTCTTGTTCTCTGCTGCCATCTCCTTCTCCATCACCACCTGTTCTGATACTTTCAAAAATGTATCACGTTGGACAAGGCACAAGTCAGCAGAAGATAAAACTGCCAAAAGTCAAGAGCTCATCCGACGTCCCCATTGTTCCAGTCTTCAAAGAAGGCTTCTGAGAATGCTCAGAGAATCTGCTGATGGGTTCTCTGGCAACTATGGTCATATTATTCTTCCTCAGTTCCCAAATGTACCACCATTGCTGGTTCCAACTTATGTTTGGTTCATTGAAGATACCTACAAATGTATATACTGTACTTATGAAACAATAAACAGAAAAGAAACTTTGGACTGAATGAGGTATCAAATTTCTTAGATTTCGTTAACAAAAGTGAACAAAATTATTTTGAAATAAGGTGATTTAAAATTGATTTGTTCCCATTATTGTTATGCATATTGCATAGGTGATATTACAAAATACGTTTTTGGGTTTTGTTTTCAATGGTCTCCAATTCATCATATATACAGTATGGCATAGGTTTAATTAATATAGGGGTTTCTGTAAATACTTTTATGGCATGTCAATCTGTAAATATGGTGCAACGTAAAATCAAGATTGTGGGTAGATAGCTGCATTACTGAGACAATCTCATCCCTTAATGTTTACAACAAACAACTTCTTGAGGCTAGTTATGTAAGTACCAAGTATAAAACAAGGTAAACCTTGATTATTGTCAAAGTACAATTATGGAATTATTTTACCTTGGAGTAAAATCAAAGCCCCAAACCTTAACAAGTTTGGAAACATTTTAACCTTTTTTTGTTTGATTTATTAGGACTGGGGCAACATCAACCCTATAATAAGGGATTAGAATAGATAGATTTCATCCATTCTGTTTTGTACAGTTTATATCTTTTTTGAAACTTACAGCCCAATCCTATCAGGGTCTTATGCTGACAGATCTCGCAGTCCATCAGCGTAAGGTCAGGCCCACCATCACATGAGCCATTCCAACAGCAGGTGGCTTTCTACTGACGGTGTGGGAGCTGGGAAGCTCCTCACCAGTAGCAGTGGACCATTGAACCAGCGCTGGAGCAGATAGGTCGGCAGCCAGGGCAGTCCATGGGAGGACCGTGGGCAGCTTGGGGGGGGGAGCAGGCTATGCTGGTAGCAGTTCAGGGGCGGGAGGGGGAGGATCTCAGCAGCAGCAGCACACATCAAGATCCTATCCCCCTTCCCGCCCCAGGCTAACCCCCAGGAGTCTCCCCAGAGCCCAGACATACACCAGGAAATGAGCTGGTGTAGGTCCAAGAAGAGTCATTGGAGGTAGCCCACAGTGAGGTACGTAACAAAGATTTGTATTTACTTCTCCTGGGCCATTTGATTGCCCCCTCATGGCGTGCAACATGGGCTCCATCAGTGGCACTGCACGGTCTAGACTGGCAAGGGATAGGATTAGCCTAGTATTAATATAGTGTTGATATGCAGATTAATTGATGGTCAAATATCATCAATAATCTGATCAACTGACTGGTCTAAGTGATCACAGTCCAATATTGTTGAATATCCAACTACCTGTTGCATAGGTAGTAGTTGTACTTTTTAGTAGTAATTCTTTTCAATTTAATTATGGTGTCATTAGTTAGTACAGACAGTAGCGATGGCAGGGCCAGTGGACCCCTCAGGCAGTGAGTGGATGTAAGATGGTGCCCACCCCCGCCCGCCCCCTCTGTAGCTGCCTCAGGCTTTGCATGTGAATGGGAAGGATCTATGGCTGGAGTGAGAAACCCAAATGACTTGTTATCCTTGAGGGTATGAAACTCCTTGATTATGCAATGTCTTGCTTGTAGATGTGATAGTTTCAGACAAGGTGCAGCTGCTTGGAAATGTTCATGAGACTTCTCTGTGTAAGCAATGAGCAGGGGGGGAGGGTTGGCCAAGAAATAAAATTCAACTTGAGGTCTGAGGGTCTCAAACTGTGTTCAAGAGGACCTAAGTCTGGCCATGGCACCATGCCTGCTTGGCACTTACCCTGGGCCAGAGGCAGCTTTACAGCACTTTCCAAGCAGCTTTACGGCACTTTCATGACACGCAACGCCGACGGAGAGGGAGCTCTGCCGGCGGTTATTTAGGTAGAATTGCACCCTCACACATGCACCATTTAACCCCAAATTCTGTCATGGCCAATACTTTTGCTCAGCACTAAAGCCAATCCTGCTGAGAAAACAACTTTTAATAAATTCCAAATCAGTTTGGATTTTATTTGAGGACCACCAAAGTAACATATTTCAGCACCCTTCAATTGCAATATTCCTTTGGACATAAGATTCTTCACAACACAAGAATCCGTGTCCTTAATGTGAAGACGACACTGTCCCAAATGTTAATATCCAAGTCCGAAAGGTCGTATCATATTCTTCAACTGACACATCCCTAGGAGTAGTCCTCTCTGCACCAACAATTTCATCCTATTACCGCCAATTATACAAAAACCCTTTTCTTGACAATACATCCCACATCCCACACAAGAAGGGTCATGTCTAAAAATGGGTAGTCACATTCTCAGTATATCATCATACTGATAGTGATATTTCAGCTACATTAGGAGGAGAAAAATCATTTTCACTTAACATATTAATCATATTTATTATGAAGCTAAGAGAGAATGGAGTCAAAATATCCCATTGATATACCAATAGTACCAGTAGAAGCAACCATAGGAGGGGCAAGAATGAAGTACCAGTAGAAGCAATCATGGGGGGGGGGGGTTTTTTAGAGATATGGTGAAACTAGTATGGGGTGGGCTAACATCATGGATGTGTCTTCGAGGGATGAGGCAGGTACTGTGAAGACAGGATTGTGTTGCAGAAATGCAGGGAACAGAGTTCTCCGCAGAACACCCTATTGGCTTACGGCTACCCAGAATCTGTTTTTCTTGAATGCATTCCCAACACTGATTTTAGCCGTTCCTAGAGCCCCAAACCCTTGGAAAAGATATACGTATCATGGAAGTCCTCACCTACTATCTACTGAGTGCTTATATTTAATGATTTTTGTTTAAATGCCAGCTTCCGTCCTTCCTCAATGTTTTGCACAAATTGCCACCTACACAAAAATCCTAACTAAAAATTGCATATTTATAAACATCTCAACCCACAGTAAATAAACTATCAGGCCCTTATTGAAAAACATGCAAATCAAGTAGCAGCAGCCCTATTTAATTCCAACATCTTTTGCATACAGGTGGTGCCAAACGTTTCTGCATTCACTACAAGATTGCACACACTCCCTTTGGACCTGCTGGCAACCAAATCAGTCACATACATGGGAGCTGAGGAATGATATGAACTAATGTATGCATGTGAAGGTGCACACAAGTGTAAGAGAATAAAAAAACCACAGTTATTAAATGGGTATTGCACAAAAATGTAATCATCTGTGTTAAAAAAAAATGGTCCTGAGCCAGTAGCATTCAAACTATGTTCCAAGGAACCCCAGGGTTCTTTGGAAACTTATGGGGGATTCCTCAATGAGGAGACCAGTATGGCAGAGAAGCTTCCCTGAAAGACAGCTTGCCCACTCTGCTAATATTCGCCTCCAATGCACAGTCTCAAGAGAGTGTTGGATTAGTTCTAGCGTTCATTCTCAGTTCCAGCAGAGCAAGAAAAAGACCCACTATGACTGGAAAGTTCTACTCGGTGGAAACTCAGTGTACACCTTAGATCCAGTACATGTCTTAAGGATATAAAAAGGATATAGTTGAATTGGAAAAGGTGCAGAAAAGAGCAACCAGAATGATTTGTGGGCTGGAGCACCTCCCTTATGAGGAAAGGCTACAGCGTCTGGGGCTTTTCAGCCTAGAAAAAAGGTGCCTGAGGGGGGACATGATTGAGACTTATAAAATTATGCATGGGATGGAGAGAGTGGATAGAGGGAAATTCTTCTCCCTCTCGCACAACACCAGAACCAGGGGACATGCACTAAAATTGAGTGGAGGGAGAGTTAGAACAGACAAAAGAAAATATTTCTTTACCCAGCGTGTAATTCATCTGTGGAACTCCTTGCCACAGGATGTGGTGATGGCATCTGGCCTAGATGCCTTTAAAAGGGGTTTGGACAGATTCATGGAGGAAAAGACCATCACAGGTTACAAGCCATAAGCAACCTCCTGGTTTTAGAAGTGGGTTTTCTCTGTGCCAGGTGCAAGGGAGTAGCGACTGGACACAGGTATCTTGTCTTTTGTGCTCCCTGAGGCATCTGGTGGGGCCACTGTGTGACACAGGAAGCTGGACTAGATGGGCTTTTGGCCTGATCCAGCAGGGCTCTTCTTATGTTCTTATGTCTTCCAGAATGCACAGCGGATCTGCAGCACGCACGCACAGAGGTGTTCTTCAGCAGACACATTACTATAGAAAGGGTTCACAGGAAAAAAAATGTCTGAATATTGATGCTTTATGCAAGAGACTGCTCTTTGCAACTGGACAGAGACCTCGGAAAATGAAAAATAGTCCACAGTCATGTCTGTAGCATAGAAATCCCTGTTCCCAGTCCCTGATTAGCGCAATCCTATCCAACTTACACCACCGGTGTAACCAGCAGTGCAGCAAGAATTGGAGGCCCCAGAATGGAAAGGGGATTCAAATCCCCTCCAAAGGGGGATTCAAAGGGGATTTGAATCCCCTTTCCATTCTGGGGTCTCCTGTTCTCGCTGCAACACTGGTTACACCAGTGGTGTATGTTGGATAGGATTGCGCTGTAGGAGTATGTTAGCTTCAAAGTACAGTTGTGTCTGAAAGCATATCCAGATTCATTTAGCCAATGTCAAGAGAAAATTAGCTTCTCCAAACCTATATATTTTGGCATTAAAAACCACAACAGTGCAACCATCATTTTCTGGAATAACATGAGGACTAGAACGCTAAAATGAATACTGATATTCTTCTTTCAATTTAGTCTTGATTAAATTTAGAAATCCTTAAAATAAGATGCTTGTTCTTACACAGTCACAGGCACTGGCAATCTCTACTGTGCCTACATTTCATACAAAACCGGTTTGTTCACCACTTCGTTTTATCTGCCTGAGGGTTTGATCCAATCCTTACAGCCATCTGTCTTTGCTGATGAACGACAATAAACCTCTGACACATATTCATTCCACCTGCCATACTGGCCACATAGGAAGTGCCAGAAGGAGAAACTAAAAACTGGGAACATCTAGTTAGCCAACTGTCCTTATGGTGATAATTGAGTAAGGCAACCAATTCCATTTTTTTAAATATATGTTATGTAAACAGTAGCCATAGCAAGTGCAAAAGAGCCAGGGACAATTCTGTTAATACACAGAACATGAGGACAAGTGTCTAGATTACTTTAGCCAAGTTGTCCATCTGTTCATTTAATCACTAAAAGATTTGCTCTCCACATTTTGCGGATTCTCTTTTAAGCCAAAACATCACTCATGGGCACTGGGCTTTAGAAATGGGATTGACTTTGAGCACACCAAATAGCAAGCGAGCGCAGTACAAAGCAGGACAACTATTGCAGAATTCAATTTGCATTTTTATTGATATTTTATTCTAAAATTTGGAGGCACCATTTTCTTACAAAACATTAAGGGTTTCTCAAAACCTTACTACAGAACCCAAATCCAAGCTCCAGATAATACATCAGCACATAGTCAGGAACAAAATCCAGATCAAACGAGATCATTACGTATCAGTTGTTCTCAGTGAAGGAAGGAGAGCAGTGGGAACACCTCTTTACCTATGAGACAGGCAGGAAAACAGCTCTATTGAGAGAGGAGATGTAACAATCATACTGCCACACACAACACTCTTCTCTCCCATCTCAACTTCCCCTTAGCTAACCAATCAGAAGATTGAACATATGAACAGTCTTATAGTAACTCAGACTATTGGTCTATCTTGGTTAGTATCCTCTACCCTGGCGGTACCAGCTCTTCAGGATTTCAGAAGGTGGTCTTTCCCAGCTTGGAGCTGGAAGTGATCGAACCTGATGCCTTCTGGATGCAAAGTACGTGGTCAACCTCAGAGCTTCAGCCCCTCCCACCAGCTGCAGGGTGGCGACAGCATTTGTTTCTTATTTAAGCATTTAATATATTTGTACACCACTTCATCAAGTGACTTTGTAGCAGCTTCCAATCATACAATAAGAAAACAAACCAAATCAAAAGCACAATGACAAATACACTAAAATACCAACAAAACATACAACAGCAAAAAGCATGCAAACATAAAATACTAAAATAGTAGCAGGTAAAATGCAGCAGGAGGGCATTCTGAAGGTAAGCTGCCACTGCAGTAAAGACGTGATTCTACTTCCCACCTGCCTGAGCTCAGAGGTAAGGTATCTGCTAAAGAACTTCTCTAGATGATTGTTGGGTATGGACAATAGGTGGCCTTTGAAATAACTGGTCTCAAGCCACATCAGCTTTATTGCTTAACACCAGCATTTTGAATTGCATCTAGAAATGCATAGAAGGCCAGTGCCACTTATTTAAGATTGGCAAGATGTCTTCTGTATAACTTACTTATGCCAGTTTGCAGCTTGACTTTTGAACAAACTGTGATTTCCAAGAGGTCTTCAGAGACAGTCCCACACACTCCACATTACAAATGTCTCTCTCCTGACTCTTTTCTTCTCCCCTTTCCCTGGTGCCTACATTGTTCATGACAAGGCTTCACTGTCACAAGCAGAAGATAATAATTTTAAAAAATCAAGCTTCAGAATAATAATTTGACAGACAGTTGATATTTCTCCCAAAATCTGCTAACTCTGAAATATTACTGAACTGGAGCTGACAGGGTTCACTATTCCTAGTAGATAGAATCTGTTGGAGCTGTTTCTGAAAGCTAAAGTTCCCTTCCCACCATTGAAAAATGAGGCTAGAGATGTGTCCACAAAACGAGTGCAGACATCAGAGCCATGTGAGGAAAGGTTAGATGTTAATTTGAGGGAGACGCATGTCTGGCAAAGCTTCTGGGACCCCTTGTATCACATCTGTTCTTCTCACATGTGCAGCTGGATTTGCTTTCTCGCCTCACTCTCTACATAATATTTCAAAAGACAAGCAGAGATATGCCGTTTTAGAAGGCATACACCCCTGTACAGCAGGAAGTTGTAAGAACTTTTATGCTCAAGTTTGTCAACATAGGAATCTTAAAGGCATGTCATATGGATAGGCTTACCATCCGCCCCGGAATGTCCGGGACCATCCCGGGCTCCGGTCCAGGGTCGGTCCTGGGCTTTCCGGGCCCGGATAAAGCTGCCACCGCTTCAAAATAGGTAAAAAGTACCTTTTTTGGGCGGCGCCATCTTGGATCTCCCAAAATCTCGCAAGATCCAAGATGGCGGTGCCCAAATCTCGTGAGGGCATGAGGCAGTACAGTACTACCTCAAGTGCCATCATGAGATTTGGGCACCACCATCTTGAATCTTACGAGATTTCATGAGATCCAAGATGGCGGCGCCCGGAAAAGAGGTACTTTTTACCTTTTTTGAAGCAGCGGTGGAGGCTGCGGGGGCACGATGGGCGGCAATGGTGGTGGCACGATGGGCAGCAATGGCGGCGGGTGGCAATGGCGGCGGCGGACACCAGCTATGGCAGTGACGACGGGCAGCGGCAATGGCGGTGACGACGGTGACGACGAATAGCAAAGGCAGCACTATGGGCAGCAATGGCGGTGACAACAGGCGGCAGCAATGGCATGGCGGAGGCTTCAGCGGGGGCATGACGAAGATGATGGCGGCATTGGCAGAATGGCGGTGGCGGGACAGGCAAGTCAATTTAATTAATAAATTGGCTAACTAAAATAAATAAATAAGAATTTGGGCTGCAAAAGGGCACTTTGCGCCCCCAAAAAAGTTTTTTTTAATTTTATTTATTTATTTATTTATTTAATTGGGGGGGGGTTGTCCTGGTTTAGAACCGGGAAAATCGTGTAAGCCTACATATGGAGACATGTGCACATTCATCATGGATGTTGTATTTTTGGCCCAGCTCATACCTGAAGGTTTTTTAAAAAAAAAAAAATAGTTACAGCTTTTGCAAGTGACCTAACTTGTCGGGAAGTGACCTAACTATGCTTATGCCTTCTGATGAGACGTTCCCGAAGAAACACTTCCAATGACTCAAGACTGTTTTTTCCTACATTCAAACCGTTTAATCATAAAGGTTGAAGGAAAAAGTGAGCCTGGGTAACTAAATGGTCCACTTCAGTGTTAGTATAATGGTTGCGCTGATGGAAATGAATCCACATTAACATTGATAAAGATGTCATTAATGCTAACTATTGCAAGATATCTAGAGTCTTCAGTCATTGATTTCAAGGAGCTACTCCTTGATTGCTACACATCGCTGCTTCTTGAGCTGTAGCAAAGGTTTGCACATGCAAATAAGCTTTCCTGCAAACTCATTAGTATTATGGCTTCTGGGCCACTAGTAGAGAGACTGATTTAGTGCAACTGTAATGCAAAAACTGTGAGTTGAGTTGCAGAATTTCGTTGCTGGATTCACACAAAATTAATGACAATTCCACAACCCAAAGTGGGTGGGGGCAATGCTTTTCGAATCAAAAGTCCTAACACAACCCCCCCCCCCGATAATGTCTGTTTTATTTTATGACTACAAAGGAGTGAAATTGCAAGGGCTAGAAAATGCCTCATCTTCTCAAATTATTTATTTGTTTGATTTAAGACACAGTGCTGCTGCTTTTCTGTTAAAACATGCAAGATGGCATGCAATAAAAACAATTTCTCACACTGTCAAACAGATGGCAATAAAACTTAAATTTAAAAGCTTAAAATCTGAAAACAGAACAGACTACAACAACATAAGCAACAATAAGCCCAGCCACCAAAAACCCGTAAACACCACAGAGGACTGAAAAGTCTTAACTTTTTGATGAAACAACAAAAGCTTTGGTGGTTCCTCCAAGAGGATAAGCAGACCCAACTAAAATGGGAGCAGCCAATTCAAGAGGGGAGAGACAACATTATGAACTATCCTCTTTCAAATGCTCACCTCATCTGTAATTCCACAAGAATGATCTGGAGCAGATCTTCGAGCAGCACAGCTAGGACACAGGATCTTCGAGCAGCACAGCTTCGAGCAGCACAGCTAGGACAATACCTAGAACAGCAGTGCCAATCCTTGCTACTGTCAGAGCCTGTCCATGAGGCCAACTGAGACCGTTGCATCAGGCAGCAGACTAGCAGGAGGCAGTCTTCATTGATTCACCCATCACTTGTGTGTGTGTGTGTGTGTGTGTGTGTGTGTGTGTGTGTGTGTGTGTGTGTGTGTGTGTGTGTGTGTGTGCGCGCGCGTGTGTGAGTGTGCTTGTTTGTTTGTTTAAAAAAAGGCTGAGAAACCACTTCTCAGCACTATTGTAATTATAGCATTTCCTCACTCACAAGCCCTAGGATCAAGTTGTATCAATGATGGCCACATAAAATACCTGAACACAATATATGAGCCCTGTACAAATGTTCCATAATGCACTGGTTCTGCTACAAGGCAGAAGAATTAGCATCCCTGAATGTTGGAGGAAAAGGCACTGAGAGAAATACAAAGAAAACCTTATTCATCTTTTGGATTGTTCGAGTTTTCCAAAACCCTTTCAGATTCTAAACTGGCTACCAACTTGGCTCATACTCAGATGTTTTTAAAGATAATCGGCAGCTGGTCAGCTCTTCAGATGAAAACACATATTTTGAGTTCAGGGAAAAGCCATAGTTCAGCAGCAGAGCACCTGCTTTCAATGCAGATGGCCCCAGGTTCAATCCCTGGCATCTCCAGGTAGGACTGGAAAAAACTGACAGCCTGCAGAGATGCTGCTTCCAGTATGTGTAGACAATAGTGAGCCAGATGGGCCATTGGATGAATTTGGTACAAGGCATTTCCCTATGAATTGCTCGTTTGCTATTGCTTCTCACTTGTTATCGGTTCTAACAAGAGGGCTAGGGTTTGAACAAGGCATTCTTTCCCCTTCCTTTTCTGTTTCCTTCCTCCAGATTGAGGAAGGAATGACAAATGGAAAGGGGACACAGGTGCTTTATTTATTTAATTTTACTTGCATGATGACTAAAAAAAAAAATGTCTGACCCATTTGAACTTCTCTGTTCACGTATAGGGCAGGTAGGGGCAGAGCTTGCCACTGCAACAACATGCCAATTCTACACACATTCATGGAACACACGGAGCCCCCAGCTGCCCTTCTGAAAGGGGCTTTACACATTTGAACCAAAGGGGGGAAATGAATACAGAAAGTCTGATCTGTTTATATTGTTATGTTTTCCTTTGTATGTGTGTTCCAAGAAACCTTAATTTAATTTGAAAAGCGTTGATTGAAAGAAAAAACATTTATATAAAATGATGTCCACATGATGTTTACACAACCAATTGTCCTTCGTTTCTCCTGTTGTTAATCCATCAGTGGTATACACTGTACTTATTCCGGAGTAGTTATTATTATCAATAATAACCACAGACTGTGCGTTTGTATTACAATGTATACTCTGCCTTTCTATCGGAACATTACTCAAGGTAGCTCACAGTAGTAAAACATTACAAATTGTACACTGAAATCACTGTTAAAAAAAATAAGCAACATAATACCAGCAATAGCGTAAACCAGTTCAGCAGGAACATTAGAAAGACTCAAAGACAAAGAGAAACAAGGAGGAGAGAGAGAGAGAGAGAGAGAGAGAGTTTTTAACCTTCCTCTTAAACATCAGGAGGAATACAAACTTGTACAGCAATCAGGAGAAGCAGGGCTGTAACAAGCTCCCATGCCACCTGGGGCATGGGAGATTGCTGCACCCCAAAGTGATGTCACTTCCGGGTTAGCAGCGCAGGCTCCATAAGCCATCCACGCCACAGTCTGGGAAACACCTCCATGCACTCGAGATCTGCCGATCTGGCAGACCTCGACCACACAGAGCCTGCACCGCTGTTTCCCGTCTGCAGCGTCTTAAAGAGAACAGGGGAGCGTGGAGGCTGGAGGACTCAGCAGCGCAGGCTTCTGAGCATATGATATCTGAGCCCAACGCAAGGGCAGTGTGTGTACTGGTTTCTTTCAACTTCATGAATCAATGAACTGAAGGGCAAACAGCTCAAGTTGTCAACTATTTTCTGTAAATTTAGTCATGTTTCTTCGAATGTCTGTTTACAGGAGAAATGTCTACTTGTAGACACAAGGGACAGAGCATGTCAGAGGCTTGTTAAAAGGTCAACAAAGGAATTAAGTGGCAGAAGCTTTTCCTAGGAGAAAGAAAATGATAAGAAAAGCTTCACCTGCTTCATACCTGACAAAATACTTTTCTGGACCATTTACAAGTGCAGGGTCCTCTCAGGAGGTGGGGCTGGAAATCCCAAGTAGACCGTGAGGCCGACAAAGCACTGGGGGAGGGGAGGGACAATTTTCATAAAGAATTTTGAACTAACTGATGAAATGTGCTAAGGAAGGCAAAAGGCAAGGCAAACCTGGGAGCAGGTCACTCCAGTCAGATTCCCTCTATGGAGCAAGAGAGACAGGCATGTTGGCAGAGGCGTCGCTGGAGCGTGGCGGGGGAGCGGTTCGCCCCCTGGTGACGCGCACCATGGGGTGACGCATGCACCCCCGCGCGCGTCACCCTCGGACGCCCTCAAAATGGTCTCTGCGCATGTGCGAAAATTGTAAAAATACCCGTATTAACGTGCTGCATGGGCCTTCTTTCAGAAGGCCCTGGAGTGCCGGCTGGGCCGGACGCTCCGAGGCCGGCTCCCGGGCCGGCCTCGGAGCGTCCAGAGGGCGACGCGGGGCAGGGGGAGGCACCCGGGCAGGGTGCAGCCGGGTCCCCCCCTCAAAATCGCGGTGCGGTGCCAACGGAGCATCACTAGGGTGACGCGCATCCTAGTGACGCTACTGCATGTTGGGCAGCAACATCAGGATAACAGGGGTGGTGCTCAGGGTGGTGCAGTGAATGTGGAGCGCACCAGGTGTTACCCTCATGGGGGGGGGGTGACACCAAAATGCCTGCAGCCCTGTTCAGCAATCCTAAGCCCCAGTCGCCTTGCGCTTTCAAGGTGTGTTTTCACCGCTCTTTGGCAAGAACACAAAGTGACTTGGCCCGGAGGGGGCCAAAGATCGCTCAGCGGGAGCAGTTCAGAGCAGGGCCACTCAGAGGAATTTTGGGCTCCTTCCCTTCATGTAAATTTTGCTCCTGGGCCCCCTTTTTTGTCCTGGGCCCCCTTTTTGATCCATATTTGGCCCTGGAACCAAGTACAATTGTACCCCTTTAACCCCGCTCTCAGAGGCTAGCTTTCCATATAAAATGAATGTGGAGAGCCTGGAAGTTCAGGGGTGACATGATTACGTCATTACGTCACCCCCAAACTTCCAGGATGTTGAGCTCCCAGGCAGGGCCGTAACAAGGACAGGGCCTCAGGGGTAGCTGCCCCGGGCACAATGGCAAGGGAGGGCGCAATGCCGCCCGCCCCAGCACCCCCACCTTCTCACTTTCACCAAGCCAAAAGCGGGACCATCGATTGCTTCCCACCTCCGTGTGCCACCCCTGATTCCAGTTGATCATGAGTTGGAGGGGCAGCACATGAAGGCAGATAGGCAATCAACTGCCCTCATTTTTGGCTCCGAGCACTCCGACAGGCAATGGCAGCCGATTGCCTGTCCGCCTCTACGCGCCACCCCTCCAAGTCACGATCGGCTAGACTCAGAGGGGCAGCACAAATAGGCAATCACCTGCTCTTGCTTTTGGCTCAGAGTGCCCTAAGTCAAAAGCAGGGGTAAGCAATCGCCTTCGCGCACTTCCCCTCTGAGTCCAGTCAATTGTGACTTGGAGGTGCAATGCACGGAGGCAGGAGGTGAACCCAGAAGTGTCCCGGACGCTGCCTGGGGGAGTTACACTTCTGTCCCCAGGTAAGAGCCGCACCGGGTGGCAACTACCCCAGGGACACTGCTGCAGGCTAGTCATTCTCTCCACGTGTGATAGCAGCTCCGTCCTCTGTATCATATCACTACAGTTGAGAGAGACTGTCAAAGTGAAGAACAATCCTGACTGTGCTTATGTCTCATCTCACAGAGCTTAATGTAAAGGTAAAGATGCTGGGAAAGATTGAAGGCAAAAGGAGAAGGGGAAGGCAAAGGATGAGATGGTTAGACAGCATCACCGATGCAACGAACATGAAAATGAGCAAACTCAGGAAGATAGTGGAGGACAGGAAGGCCTGGCAGGATATGGTTCATGGGATCACGAAGGGTCAGACACGACTTAACGACTGAACAACAACAAAAGGTATCCCTTGATATTTAACTCCAGCCGTGTCCAACTCAGGTCCTCTCATCCCTGTTTCTAAGCCAAAGAGCCAGCGTTGTCCGAAGACGCTTCTGTGGTCATGTGGCCGGCATGACTCAACGCCGAGATGCATGTAACACTGTTACTTTCCCGCTGAGGCGGTACCTATTAATAGGCTTACCATTCGTCCCGGTTTCGCCGGGACAGTCCCAGAAATCGGACCCGATTCCCAGTCGTGTCCCGGGGGACGAATGGGCGCCGCCATCTTTTTTAAAAATTTTAAACTTACCGGGCAGCATCTTGGGTCACGAAATCTTGCGTGATCCAAGATGTCGGCGCCCAAATCTCGTGAGGGCATGATGCCCTCACGAGATTTGGGCACCGACATCTTGGATCACGCAAGATTTCGTGACCCAAGATGCCGGGAAGTTTGAAATTTTTTTTTTTTAAAAAGACGATGGCGGCGCGGCGAGCGGGTGCTTCTCCCGGTCGTCAGCGGCACCGGGAGAAGCACAGTGCTTGCCCGTGTTGCGCGAGCCTGCTGGAGGCTCGCGCTGGCCGGGCAAGCAGGCTGTGCTTCTCCGGTCTCCCAGCGGCTCCATGCGGTGCCGCTGGGAGACCGGAGAAGCACAGCCTGCTTGCCCGGCCAGCGCGAGCCTCTAGCAGGCTCGCACAACGCAGGCAAGCAGGCTGTGTTTCTCTCCGTGCCGCTGGTCTCACAGCGGCACCGGGAGAAGCACAGCCTGCTTCTTGCCCGTGTTGCGCAAACCTCCTGGAGGCTCGCGCAACGCGGGCGAGCAGGCTGTGCTTCTCCCGTGTTGCGCGAGCTCCAAGGCTCGCGCAACGCAGGCGAGCAGGCTGTGCTTCTCCCGGTGCGGCTGCGAGACCAGCGGCACCGGGAGAAGCACAGCCTGCTTCTTGCCCGTGTTGCATGGAGCCGCTGGGAGGCACAGCCTGCTTCTCAACCTCGGGCCGACCAGCGACCACCGACCACCGACCAGTGACCAGCGACCAGGTAAGTGTATTTTTTAAATATATATTTTAATAGAAATATTAATTATTATTTAAATTTATTTAATTTATTTAAAAATGAACACAGTGGGGCTTGCTTCTGAGTAGACATGCCTAGGATTGTGCTCTAGGACTTAACAAGCTACACCTGCCCACATTCCTTCTCCTAAAAGTCTAGCATTCTGTCCCGGTTGGAGATCTGGTAAGCCTACTCATGGCTCACTGTCCCAGATTATTTTTTTCAGTGCCGATGCAGCCACAATGCAGCCCCAAGGTAAGGGAACAAATGTTCCCTTACGTTGAGGAGGCCTCTGTGACTGCTCCCCCATGGAAGGATGCACTGCACGCCCTGTTGGCATGGCTGCATCAGTGCTGGAAAGTGCTGGAAATGAGATTATGAGATTCCAGCATTTCAGTGCTGGGAATGAGATTATTGGTCATTCAAATAAAGATGTGGCAAGCTACTATTTCATTACAAACCTCTTCCTTCCATGTTAAGAAACCTACAGCACAATCCTATGTATGTCTACACAAAAGAAAGTCTCATTAAGTTCAGTGGGACTTACTCCTAGGCAATACTTACTCCTAGGTATAAGATTGCAGCCCTGTACTCTTACATTTACAATGATATCCATAATATCTAATCATGTAGACATTTTTTCCGATACATATCAGCTTTATGCAAGCCAATGAAATCACATTTGTTCTAAGAAACACTCTGGTATGCAATTACAAGCCTTATAAAAGTTAGCTAGTGGAATCATTTCGCTAAGTAATCTTCACTGTCCGTAGTGCAAATTGCAGCTCTTGGGTGGAGACGTTTTCACAATTGCAAATCTGTCGTATTAAATATCGTTATTTGGTAATTCATCTTGATAGCTAATTTTCATGAGGACATATGTGTTAATTGAGCAAAAAAAAGACATCTTTTAAAAAGGCGTCTATAAGATACCTATCAGATGATAATCACACCCCAGGAGATTGCAATGCATGAACTGCAGCCAAATGTTTCTATACCTAAAGAGATGTAACTGTAATATAATCTTAACCTTAACTGACTGTCAACCTTTAAGAAACACATATGCTATACACTAAACTGTCATATATAAAGCATGGAAACACAACTCAGACTACTGCGAGGGCAATTTGTCTTTTTTTAAAACTTGCTTAATGAGAGCTGCATTTTGATCAAAAAGACATTTGTCCTACACGGACTGCAAAATTAAATAAATATTTGCCGCAGTGCGACGATCCCCTCCTCCCCACTAGGCATTAAGCAGTTCAATCTCTGCTGCCACACGGCCATGCCTGCAGCATCACACAGTGGCGTAGCTGGGGGGGGCAGCAACCTGGGGGGGCATTATGACAGGGGCCCCAAGATGGCGGCATATGCTAACCACCCTGTCCTGTAGCCGTCCCAGCAGTGCTTCTGGCAGCACCGCCCCCTCATGAGGACTCCGGCTCAGAAGGAGAGGGATCAACTGGTCTCACTTCCCAACGCCCCCTCCGTCACCGAAGGGCAGCCAATCGCCGGCCGGCCTCCCCTCACAACCGAGCTGCCTGAGCCACCCCTCCTCCTCCCTCCCACCCCTTCTCTTCCTGCTCTCTGCCCCCGGTCAGAGTACTGCTTCCCGCTCCCCTCTCAGCGACACTAAATTGTCCAGCTGCAGGGAGACTCATGTTGTCATGGCAGGAAGGGGCTCCCTGTGAAGTCAGTTCAGCTGTGATCACTGGAAACAGATTTGAAATGGCAATGAGTGGACAAATTAAGTCTTTTGCAATTTCAGTCTCACGTTTCTGCTGCCCTGCACTTTGCCTCACAGCTCAAGCCTATGTATGTCTACTCAGAAGTAAGTCCTATTATGGTCAATGGGTCTTACTCTCCTATGTAAGAGGTGCTAGACTAAAAAAAACCTAGACCCTGCCATTCAATGAGGCTTTCTGGATCTTTCTTTTATGTGTTCCTATGTAAGTGTGGGGTCACTGGCGTCGCTGTAGGGGGGCGGAGCTCTAAGTTCCGCCACGGTCCAACCCTTCGTTACATGGGTGCATGAAACGGCCCTGCCCCCTCGCCTTTGGAGCCATTCAAGTCGGTGAAAGCAATGTGCATGGAGTCTCCTGCGCGTTGCTTTCACCGCCTTGAATGGTTCCGAAGGCGAGGGGGCAGGGCCGCTTCGTGCACTCGTGTAATGGAGGGTCGGACCGTGGCGGAACTTAGAGCTCCACCTCCCTGCAGCGACGCCAGTGTGTGGGGTGACCGTGGAGTGCTAGCTTGGGGAATCTCTATAATGTTAATTACTGAGTTGTATATTTGGGGTGTTTGTCTGAAGATTCTTACTGTGACAGACCAGACAATTCAATGTTTTCAGTTTTTAATGTTAAATTCTTCAATTTTGTCGTATGAGAGGGCATCAAAAAATTATGGGTCCTTGGCGCCAAATGACCCAGCTACGCCACAGGCATCATAAAAGGCTAGACCAGGGGTTCTCAAACTTTGGAGGCCCAGGTACCCCCTATCATGGTCCAATTTTCTAAAGTACCCCCTGCTAATAAACTGCTAATTAATTGGATTAATCAATTAATTAGGTAATTAATTATTAAATAAAAACTACTAAAACAATTTTAAATGTGAAAAAATGTCTTATTTAACTCTCTTTCACACAGACAGACAGACAAGGATCTCTTTTTTCTCCAAGTCACACTTCCCAAAATTAGCTCCTCCCTCCCCCACCAAAGTACATTTTCCAAAGTCCAAAACCAAAATCAGAGAGACAGAAGGGCTCCAAAAATAATTAAAATTTAAAATCCATGTTAATTAACACTTAATTAGCTGTTGATGGGGCAGATAAGGGGCAGGGCTTGGCGTATCCCCAGCAAGAGGTCCGCGTACCCCTGGGGTACCCGTACCACAGGTTGAGAACCTCTGGGCTAGACTGTGCAGGAAGAGTACTCTTGCTATAGACCACCAATGAATCCAGGTGGTTCACAAAAACAGGTCTGCTGTCACAAGCAAACCTCCATACCTCAAGAAGAATGCTGGGGAAAAGTGCTGGCTGCTGATGGTACATGCTGATATCCAGTGATGACATCATCGCCGGGTGCCATTGCTTCCTAGAAGTCTGAAAGCAATGCAGCTGTTGTGGGAAACACAGCTGACAGTAAAAAGGAGAAAGGGGATGGAGAAAAGTAGCAAGCAAGGAGGGAGAAAGCATACTAGAGTGGAGAAAGTGGAACCAAGGGAAGGGAGGAGAGACAAAAGGCCCAAACCTATCCAACTTTCCAGCGCTGATGCAGCTGTGCCAAGGGGCATGTGCTGCATCCTGCGGGAGGGGGGGTCACGGAGACCTCCTCAAGGTTAGGGAACATTGGTTCTCTTACCTCGGGCTGCATTGCGGCTGGAAAGTTGGATAGGATTGGGGCCAAAGGGAAGCCTGGCAGGAAGAAAAGGAGAGGAAGAGAAGGAGGGTAGACAGCAAGGAAGACAATGAAGAGAAGGCAGAGGAAGCTAAAGGAGACAAACAAAGAGGTGGCAATCTGAGGAAGGATTAAGGAGCCAAGGGAGGCCAGGCAGCCATCTGCCTCCTGTGTCTCAGGAGACTTGTGAAAACAGACAGGTCCTGGGTAGGGCCCATCATGGGAGGATACACCCAATTTGGGATCCAGGCACCACCTGAGCAAAGGGTGGCTTGGGCTCTCTGATATCCTTGCCACCTATTCCCCTAGAGTCAGAAGGCAAGCCCCAATGTGGGGACCAAAGGGCAAAATTCAGTGGACCTTCATCCAAATCATTGATGAGAACCGGGCCCAAGTCAGAAACTGTCCACTTGAAACTGTCCTCCAGGCCAAGACAAAGCCTTTGAGCATTCTCTATACCAACTCATCTCAGTAGACTGGGATAGGTTATCTTAACCAGCGGTCCCTCTCATTATTCTCATATTTCCAGCATGCAGCCCACTGGCTGTGTGGTCTTTACTTTCTTCCCTCTCGTTTAGCATTTTTCTCTTTCTATCCTTTCAGACTCCATAGGCAAGAGATCAGAGAATCAGTCTCCCAGTTCTCTAGCACAGAGATTCCTCAATTAACCAATCCCAGAAGACCTCTGAACATATGAATTTGTCTGTAATGCACAAATAGCCTTTCAGCGCAATCCTGTGTAACTTTGCACCAGTGTAACAGTAGATGCACCGGTGTGCATCTGTTGTTACACCAGTGCATCTACTGTTACACCGGTGCAAAGTTACACAGGATTGCGCTGTTTGTCTGTTTGGGAAAGGAATTATCCCCATCTCAACTCCAGTCTCAGAGGCAGTGGTTTTCAGATGGTGATCACAAGAAGGTGATCTGCTGAAATGGTCAAATGCTAGTTCTCATTATACTGCAGCAGCGTACTGTTATTTGGAGAAGCACAGCAAATAACACTTCTGTTTTTCAAAGGAACCATGAGTTTCAGAGGAAATCTGAAAGGTTCATCTCTTTAAAGTCTTTTATAACATCACTGCTCTCAATGCTTCATAATAGAAGCTAAAGGTATTTAGGTAAAACAAGAGTAATTCTAATCTTGCGCATCTTAAATATGATCAATATAAAGTATCTTAAGCTTTTGTGGACCAGAGCCCACCTCGTCAGGTCATCGTCGTCAACTCCTTGGGGTTGGTAGGACTCACCCCCACAGATTGTGTGCTAGGAGTGTTAGCTGAGTTAATCAAGATTCCTCATAGCCTTTCCCAGTCTTGTTACTTTGATTATGCATTTACCATCAACTAGGCCTCAGCACCTGTGTCAAGGTATCTCACACTTCCTCTTAACATATGGGGCTAGTGCAACAGCAAGTGTCTTGTGAGTCCTTTCTCTCTCTGGCCTCCTTTTTATGCAAAATATCCCTATGCTAAATCCAAAAACACCTTGAGTTTGCTTAGGAACCTTCCTATCACCTATTTTATATTTATACAGTATAAAGAAGGGTGGGTTGTTTTCTTTTCCCCACTCTTCTTGCCTGCTTTAATATGTGCATTTTTGTTACTTCACTGATTACTGTTATCCCAAATTTCCTAAATTTTATGTTTTCTTTAGCAGGAGACAGGATGGGTGGGTTTATGGGTAGTATAAAGGTAATACGGTAAAAGTATTATTTACAGCCCACTCCTAACTAACATTTATGACAGTGGAACAGAGATTCTGCTGTTGCAAATGGCCATATGTGTATGCGTAGTGTACCGCCAGCAGCCATTTTGATTGAAGCCACTGTCACAAATGGTGGCGGTGTTGGCCAGCCATGGGAGTGCAGGTAAGCCTTCACAGGGGGTAGGTGAGGGGAGGAACAGGTCAGGGAGGGGGAAGAATGGGAGAGTATCTGGGCAGGAGCCAGATTGAGGGAGGGAGGGGTGGATGTCGGCGGCAGCAACTTGCACCAGGATCCTATACCTGTCTTCCCATTCCCTCTCCCTTCCTCTCCTCAGGCTTATGCCAGTAAAATAGCTGGTGTAGATCCGAGGAAACTCACTGGGGAAATGGAGACTTACCCCAAGGTAACATAAGCCTCCTTAAGAGAATGGAGGTTCCTTTACCTTGAGGAGGCCTCCATGGCTGCCCCCCACCACAGGATGCAGCACACACCCCGGGTGCAGCTGCGATAGCGCTGGTGGTGTTAGGATTGGGCTCTGAGTATTTTATACAATGTATATAGCACCATCGACATGTATGGGTTTTACAGCAGAAGACAGGGCAGGTCCTGGCCCCAAAGGGCTCACAATCTAGATATAGGCCCAACAGAGGCATCGTTGGGGGGGGCAGGGCGGTGGGCTGCCATGCGGCGGGGGGTGCACTCACCTCTGGCCTCGACGCCGGGTCACCCCCTCCGCAGCTCTTTTAGTCTTCTTTCCACGTTGCTCCAGAAGTTTGCTGGCTGCTTTTCGGCCCGCCCACCCGCCCGCCCTGGAGCCGTTTGGTTCCAAAAAGGGCTGAAAAGCAGGGGGATGTTTTGCTCTGCGCCGCCGCCGAAATTCAGCGGCGGTGCACGAAAATGACATCACCCCCCCGGGGGCAAGACGTTTGGTGGCACATGGGGGGTGTCACATCAGCGCCCCCCATGGGGGTGTAGAAATGCCACTGAGGCCCAAAGGAGCCAAAAGAAGAAGGGATGGGAGAAGTTGCAGGGTAAACAGGGAAGAATATGCAATTATTTCATGTACATACTTAGGAATGTGCACATGACATATTACACCTCAGAGGCCTCATTGAAAGGGTGGTTTTTTGAGAAGGAACTTGAAGGAAGTAAGAGAAGAAGTGGCTTTATGCAAGAGACGTTTGTGGGAAGGGTTGTGGGTAAATTTGTGCATAGTACAATTTCAACTATTGTATTGGTGTGCTAAAATAAACATGCTAAAACTATATATACAGTAGAATTCCAATAATCTGGGACTTTGGTACGTATGTGGTGCTGGATTGTTAGAAATGCCAGACTATCAGACAATACTAGCCCACTCTTGATGATCCCTGGATCTAGCATCCCTGTTGTTATAGTGACAGTGTCATTACCGTACTTTCATTACTGTCAAGCTATTCAGATTGTCCCCAAGTGGCTTCCGTAGCCTATCTAAGTGATACCATCATCAAGCCAGGCATGACTGTGCCTGTGCAGTGACCAGCAAGTTCAGGAGCCTGAAGAACTCCCAGACAACTTTGATACCAGAATATCAGGAGTTCTGGACTATAGGAGTTTTACTATACATCTGTAAAAGCAAACAACTAACCAGACAGCATTCTCAACATTTACAACCTCACTAGTCCAAAAAATCTGGGAGATTTCCATGATCAGATGTTCAGATAATGGGAACAATATTCTTTGGGAGACACTGACATAGGGTTATTCAGGAGAGGACCACACAGGGTTTTTCTAGGATACCAGATGATGAATATAGGAATGAATTTATTCAAATTAAACTGAAAAGGTGAAAGTACATTGAGTAGCACTGCCATTAATTAAAATAACATTTCTGTTTAAGTCGTTCAATATGCATGCCATCATCTAAAATATGGAATATTGTTAATAAAATGTGAAGACACATTTAGGAAATGTGAGAAAATACAACATGTATTTGCCAAACTGATTCATTTTATTCCTGAGGTGTCTACAGAGGAAAAGATGTAAGCAAAAGAGAACCCGATGTTGCAGTTCATTCACAGTTACCAATTAATGTGTGAAGGTTCAACTTTTCTGTTCACAGAGAACTGGGGACATCCTAAGATGAAGCCTGGTTTGAAAGGGTCTGCTTTTGAACGGCCGTTCACTCCAATACGCCAATATCAGGTCTTTTACAAAATATCGGTGCTGCCGTTCTCAACCACGCCCTTCTAGCTGATCTAGAAACTCATTGTCTCAGCAGAGTGTTGGCTAAATGACTCCTTACTCACTTACCATGCTAGAGTAGCAGCAAAGGTTAGCTTGACCAGGACAAAACAGTATGTGTGAACCCATCTCAGGTATATTTTTGCTTGTAATCAAATAGTCTTGATGATGTTATCTTTTATGAAATTAGGCAGCCAAATCTTTATAAAATATTTTAATGAGTAGCCTTGGAAGAGGCAAGAAAAAGCACAGCTTTGTCCTGAGGGAGGTTTCACTGGCGTTGCTAGAGGTGGGGCGGAATGGTAAGTCTTGCACAGCGGTAACCGCTCCGTTCCATGGTGGCCCCGCCCACTCGCTGTCGGAACCAGTCGAGCGGTGAGGGCAACGCGCAGGAGACTCCTTGCGCGTTGCCTTCGCCACTCGGACTGGTTCCAACAGCAAGTGGGTGGGGCCACCATGGAACGGAGCGGTTACTGCTGTTCAAGACTTACCATTCCGCCCCACCTCTATCAATGCCAGTGGAGGTTTACATATTAGAAGCAGCAAGAGAATGAAGTCCCTCCAAGAAGCTGTTTCTTGAGACTCTGGACTAAAGAGAGCATCTTTAGTGTTCTTTCACTGTGGTTCCCATTACCAAAGTTCCCCTTTGAGAGACCAGGGAGGTACAGCTCCATACCACACATCTTCTTATCTGACCTATAGTCGCCCTGGCAAGTGCTTTAGTACTGGGATTGGTGTGTTGTGATTGGCTGTCAAATGTAGTCTATCCTATGCTTCATTGTAGGAAAGTGGGCTGGGCAAGGGTGGCAGGAGGTGTAGTTTTCTGCTGTTTCCAGTTTTCTGCTGTTTCCCCTCCCTCCCCGTTCTTCCTTATGGGGTTAATCTTATCTGTGCCAGGTCTATCATTGGTATAGTGTTATTCCACTATCGGGGAGCATGTCTATTGTCTGAAGAATGGTTACAATATAATGTACCACATTGCCCCGAGTATAGGATGCTCCTGATTATAAGCCACACCCTTAAAGTTTGGTGCTCTTTTTTAAAAAAATACATTTTAAACTTTTTTAACTTAAAGAAAATATACACATTAGTAGAACAGTGAAACAGTACAGCTTTAGTACAGTTAAAGGCATAGGCACCCTGTCCCTTATTGAATGTGGACACCCTAGTATAAGTAGCCTTCCCAGATCCAAAGGGGGACAGAGTGCCTACCTTTAACCTTTGGAATTTGGGCAGGTGCAGCTTGTTGCACCCTTCCATGATGATGAGCTGCACCTGCCCAAATTTCAATGGTTAACAGCACAATCCTATGCATGTCTACTCAGAAGTAAGTCCTATTGCATTCAATGGGGCTTACTCCCAGGAAGGCGTGCATAGCATTGCAGCCTAAAGGTTGGCACTCTATCCCCCTTTGGATATGATAAGCCTATGCAGGAGCTCTTGCTCTCAACTTTCAAACTGCAGGATCAATAAATATCTTAGTTTCCACAGAGTCCTGGGGCTGGAACTTAAGGGTTATTTTTTTTCAAATGCCTCTAAGGCTAGAGGTTGCTAGAGAGATCATGGCCATTTAGCAAGTGACTAAGAGCTGAAAACACAGAGCTTTGCAGTTTAAAAAAAGAAAAAGCGTTTTACCTTTGAAAGAGACTTGGAGAGGCTTGAAAATGGAACCCTTTGAATAAAACTCTAGGCAGAAAATGCTAGACTTTGATTGTAGGCCACACCCCTACTTTAAAGAATTGCCTTAGGGGACAAAAGTGAGTCTTATACTCAGGTCAATATGGTAAATTGATTCCTCACTATCCCTCCCACATTCCTGCTACAGTATGTCCATCTCACCTCACACTCCAATCTCCTCCTTGTTTTGGCCTCTCAACTGGCGTCCAAGCAACATCCAAGTTACATCAGTGCGGCCTTCCTCCAATGTTGTGCCAGTGTGCACTGTGTAGGCTTACCAGATCTCCAACCAGGACAGAGTGCTAGACCTTTAGGAGAAGAAATGTGGGCAGGTGTAGCTTGTTAAACCCTTAGAGCACAATCCTAGGCATGTCTACTCAGAAGCAAGCCCCACTGAACACAATGGGGCTTGGACAGAGACGTGGGTATCACGGGCAACATAGCCATGTATATTAAATAAACTGACTTGAATAAAAACAAAAGTACCAAACTGCTTGCGTCTTTCGTTGTTCAGGAACACAGGCAGGCAAAATTACAAACTGCTTGCGTTTTTCGTTGTTCAGATACATAAGCAGGCAAATACTGTTAAAATCCAAAGTTCAGTAGTTAAAACTCCGACGTTTCGTTTCTTCCTTGTTGAATTGGAAAAGGTGCAGAAAAGAGCGACCAGAATGATTCGTGGGCTGGAGCACCTCCCTTATGAGGAAAGGCTACAGCGTCTGGGGCTTTTCAGCCTAGAAAAAAGGCGCCTGAGGGGGGACATGATTGAGATGTATAAAATTATGCATGGGATGGAGAGAGTGGATAGAGGGAAATTCTTCTCCCTCTCGCACAACACCAGAACCAGGGGACATGCACTAAAATTGAGTGGAGGGAGAGTTAGAACAGACAAAAGAAAATATTTCTTTACCCAGCGTGTAATTCATCTGTGGAACTCCTTGCCACAGGATGTGGTGATGGCACCTGGCCTAGATGCCTTTAAAAGGGGTTTGGACAGATTCATGGAGGAAAAGACCATCACAGGTTACAAGCCATAAGCAACCTCCTGGTTTTAGAAGTGGGTTTTCTCTGTGCCAGGTGCAAGGGAGTGTCAACGGGAAACAGGTTATCTTGTTTTCTTGTGCTCCCTGAGGCATGTGGTGGGGGCAACTGTGTGATACAGGAAGCTGGACTAGATGGGCTTTTGGCCTGATCCAGCAGGGCTTTTCTTATGTTCTTATGTTCTCTGTTTAGGCAGCAAACATACATTAGGCTGTGCGTACAATATTGTAAATTTAAAGGTGTAATTTAAATTTAAAGGTGTAATTTTGATTAAGTAGGAGGTGGGGCAATGGCAGGGGGCGGGGTGATGATGTGTTGCCCCACCCACTGCATGGGAGAAGGTTCATCGTGGGGGTGACGCACTGACCTCCCGCACCGGATGACGCAAACCCTAGGAACACCCCTGCCTGGCCCCAAGCTGTTTAGGGTTTTGAAGGTCAGTATTAACTCTGAACAAAACCTAGACACAAACCAGGAGCCGGTAAGGATTTTGTAACACCAGCATAATGCAATGTTGACAGCCAGCACTAGTTAATTTTCCACATTTCTAGTTTTGTGCTAAAACAAAAAACAAAGATTATGGGACGATTCCTTTGCTTTGCGTCCTTGAATGGACATTGGTGGTGTTGATGGTCATGATGAGAGCAGAGAATAAGCAGCAACAGCAATAATGTGTGGCGATATATCTTATGTTTCACATTTTTTTGCTGCTCTTGAGCACTTTACAAAAAGACTAGATTTAGTACCAGTGCTTTAGATTCAGGAAGAGACAAATGCTGAAGTGACATTCTCGCTTCTCAAGGAAAGTTATGCAGACTACACCGCCCTTCAGCACCTTCTAGTAGCACTAATTATCATTCCACCCATTGACTGTTATTTCAACTTCAGGGTCCATCTGTTTAGGTGGGAAGTAAGAAGAGAGAGAAAAGTCTCACAGACTGAAAGTGGGAGATACTTCAAGATTATTAGTCTTTCTTGAAGGTGCATTGCTACTTTAATGACTGAATAGCTACTTCATTGTTTAGGACTGTTGTTGATGATAATGATTGTTTGTTCTACTACATAAACTAAACTCAGTAGCAGTTACTTATAACTCCTTACAGGTTTATCCCCTTCAGGCCATGACCATTCCCAACCAGCATCACGTCCATCTTGTCTGAATTCCATTTTTAAGCCGGTTTCCCCTCATCCATAATTTTGTTTGCCTTTGAGGGGTGTCTTCGTAAAATGTTGTTAGCATGAGTTGCTAGAGTTGTATCTCTTGTACTTAGTCTTTCAGATGCTTCGTGTGAGTCTCTTCTCTAGGAAGGTTGGAGTGAGTTGCAGGGGTAGGGATGGCCTTCCCGTGAGATGCACTGAGATGGTCCACCTCCCACAAAGATGGGGGAGGTGAACACTGGAAGACAAGTACCGCACCTCTACTCCATTCCTACTACCATGAGAGCATATGCTTGCCACTGCTGCCATCTGCTTGGAACTGGCAAGCCAGCGAATGAGGCTGCTGCCCATCCTACCACTGTACCAGAAGGCAAAGCACCCCTCCATGTCCTCCTCTTTCTCCTTCTTCCTCTCTCCTTCCATGCTGGATTCAAAAAGGAGGGTGGAAGTGGAACAAGAAGAGAAGAGGAGAGTGATGCCCTAGCTTGGATCTTCTCCCTGCCACTATCCTCTCCCCAAGCTCCTCATACACTCCCTCCCTTTCCTTCTTTTCAAATCCAGCATAGAAAAGAAGTGGGGAGGGAGAAAGAGGAGGAGGAGGAGGAGCTCTTTGCCATGCACCTCAATATGCAACCTGAATGGCTAGAATGGAGGCTGGTAGGGCAGTATTTGGCACCATTGCCTCAGGATCTTTGACCACTACCAGGCAAACATATCTTGTCTTTAGATCACATGTATGTTGTTGACATTCAGTCGTTCAGTCGTGTCCGACCCTTCGAGATCCCATGAACCATATCCCGCCAGGCCTTTCTGTCCTCCACTATCTTCCTGAGTTCGCTCATTTTCATGTTCGTTGCATCGGTGATGCTGTCTAACCATCTCATCCTTTGCCTTCCCCTTCTCCTTTTGCCTTCAATCTTTCCCAGCATCAGAGTCTTCTCCAGAGAGTCCTCTCTTCGCATTAGGTGGCCAAAATATTTGAGTTTCAGCCTCAGTACCTGTCCTTCCAGGGAACAGTCAGGGTTGATTTCATTTAGGATTGACTGATTTGATCTCCTAGCAGTCCAAGGGACTCTCAGGAGTCTTCTCCAGCACCACAGTTTGAAAGCATCAATTCTTCGGCGCTCAGCCTTCCTTATGGTCCATCTCTCACAGCCATACATGTATGTAAACACATGCAAATGAACTAGAAGGGCATTCCACATGCGAAGACTAGTGAGGCGCATTTGAAACTGTTGATAACATATTTTTAAGGTAGTCATGTTTTTCTAGTCTACCTTGAATCCAAAGGAAAAGCATCCTCACTGTTTTAAAGATAAATGGAAAAGAGGTAACTGGAATGTCAGGGAATGCACCCTACAGCAGATTAAGTAGAACTTTCAGCAATGTGTTTTTGGGTGGGAAGCTGGGGGCAGTGTTACAAATATGGGTTGCTACAAATATGGCCCTGTTTTTAATCTATAAAATGGTGAGGGTACATGTGATTGGCTGAAAACCCTGTGCGAGTCCTTTCAGCCTATACATTATGCTGGTGATTGTATCACTGGTGTCACTACAAGGGGGGGCGGGGCTGTAAGTTCTTCCGTGATCGGAGCCTCTGTTACACGGAAGAACGAAGCGCCCCACCCCCGCGCCTTCCGACCCATTCAAAGCGGTGAAAACAACGCGCATTCACCGCTTTGACTGGGTCGGAAGGCGCGGGGGCGGGGCACTTCGTTCTTCCGTGTAACGGAGGCTCCGATCACGGAAGAACTTACAGCTCCGCCCCCCCCCTGTAGTGATGCCAGTGGATTGTATCATCATCATCCATGGGATTACTTCACTTTTGTAGCATAGTCAGGCTGGGCCCGGGGAGGTGCTGTGCCCTGGTGACAGCGCTTCGTGGCTGCTTTTTTCCAGCCAGAGTGGTTGCGTCTGCAGCCGCGGAGGGGTTTTTCACACCATTTTACCTGCTAACTGGGCAAGACACCCCTGCTAACTGGGCAAGAAGCACTATTTCAATTGGTGCTCCTCTTATATTTAGCAGGGGGAGAGCAACTGCCCCCCTTTCACCCCAGCACAGTGTCTTTCTGGTGACTGTTTGCTGGTGGTGTTCTGCATCTTTTTTAGAATGTGAGCCCTTTTTGGGACAGGGAGCCATTCAATCATTTGATTTTGTCTGTAAACCGCTTTGTGAACTTTTTGTTGAAAAGTGGTATATAAATAATAATAAATAAATAATTTCCAGCACTTTCGATAGCCCCACCGCCTGCCCGGGATCCTAGAAGGCTTCAAATGGAGCCTTCTGGGAGTGCAAGTGGCGGGTGATGACACAAAACACATCATCGCCCCACCCCTGGGGCAAGCTAGCAATGCCACTGCTTCACCTGACAAAAGCAGATGTGGGACAACCGCAGAGTGCACATTGCTGCTCACTTGCAGCCCGGTGGATTGCTCCCACCATCCAGAAGCCTGGAATTCTGCTATGAAACAGGCTTCTGCTCTCTGCAAAACAAGCTCTAACTGTGCTTATCAGATGTGAGCACCAGACTGATTGCTGTGCATAACAGTGACATGAATATAAAGACTCCCTAAGGTTAAATTAGGCTCCTAGACTGAAATTCTAATTAGGAATATGAGTGCCCCGGCCCTGAGAAAAATGCATGTGTGTTTAATTACTCTCTGTTTTCACTCTGTCTCTTCTGTTATTCCATACCACACTCCTTCCTCTTTTCTTGCTGTTTTCAAGCAACCCATGCTCCTCACTTAATCTAAGTGTAGGGCCTTTTTAAGGCTGGCATTAATTGACAAGCAGTGTTTAATTATTATTTTTCGACTTTGAAGAGACCTTCTATTAGCTCACCATGGCTCTGTGGCAGTCTCAGTACCCCCTTGGCTCCAGTGGCACAGCTCTGCCATCTTCTGACATGGTTCTACGCTCGTCAGCGAGGCCGATATTTTGGTATTCTGACCCCAGTTATTATTTCTGTCAGTTGTTGTCACTGCACATTATCTGCGGAAATTCTCAGGCCTCATGAATTGTAGATTCAGCCTTTTAAGCAGGCAGCTAAGTGACGTTTAGCCAGTACCTAAGATCATAAGGACAGCTTTAGCTCTGTTGACAGGTCTCTCTAACCCTGAAGTCTGGGCCCAGGACATATTCATTTGGAGGAAGAACCCAAGAAGTCGCAAAACAACTAGGAAATTATTTCCAGGCATCCAGTAAATGTCTGAGCAGGGTTGGGGGGGGGGAAGATTCATAGACCTAGACCAGTCCAGGCCAAACATGAAGACGTTTGCACATCCACAATTAAAACATTTGCTCTCAATCTCATGACATTGCAATGGGAAAGTAGAAGAAGAGGTGGTCTCCTAGACAAATTGGGCTCAAACTGGTTAGAGAGCCTCACGTTTCCAGATTCACTTTTCAAGTAGTTATTATTGAACTCCTGCCATGATTCAGTTTGGGGAATTGTTGTTAAAACGAATAATCATTTCAGGGAGTTTCACAAATAATAGAATCCCATGCAGCTCTGCCATCAGTCACCGAAAACCCCAATACAAGCTCAACAGGAGTGAAGGCTGCTCGAAGCGCTTTGTCTCTTTGTAGCTTCTTTGGCTACAGCCTTTCATGATTTTAGCTGTGAATGGATGTAAATGTGGAAAACAGCAGTCCGGCTGTGGCTTGGCTTAGACATTTGGGAGGATTCTGAGTGTTCCTTGTCTTTCCGCCCCCCCTTATTTATCTGATTCCCAAACAATCTCACAACCAGCAAGAAGCTATACACGCATCTCAATGAGATACGCAGTGCAGGATGTGCAGAAAATAGAAGCTGCCATCTCTGTTGGCTACTCGTACTTGTTGAGTTATTCCCCAGGTAGTCAGCAGTATGTTCTATGATGGAATACTGGCTATGCTTCTTCTTTTCTACCATGTAATCTTTTCAGTTGGATTAAAGAACTGTAAAAATATCAGTGATATTTTACAAGGCTGTACAATGCTGGAGGAATTAAGAGAAACTCTCCACTTTCTTCTAGTGCAGCGGTGGGGAACCTCAGGCCCCAGGGCCGGATCAGGCCCCCAAGGCCATCCGGTCCGGCCCCCGGAGAGATTGCCGGGAGGCCGCCCAACTGGCCCCTGGAGGCTCTGCCAGGTCTGCACGTCACCTCCGGAGGCCGGGAGAGGGTCTTTGCATGTCCTCCCCGGCCGCCGCCTCGACCCCTTCTCACCAGGCCGTTGGCCATTTCGCACATGCGTACCACGCCGATGAGGGCAAGCTCTTGCCCTCTTGCCCTCATCAGCATGGTACGCCGGAAGTGACGCGCGGACCCGGCGGCGGCTTCGGACGGTGAGCACGGACCCTCCGGAGGCCGATGGGGGGCGGGGGCAAAAATTAATTAAATAAATAAAAATGGCGGGCGGCCTCACGGCCGGCCCTCAAGCAAATTTCTAATATTTAAAACGGCCCTCGCCAGGGAAAAGGTTCCCCGCCCCTGTTCTAGTGAGACACAAGACAGATTCAAATTATTATTTGAAGAGAGAAAACTGCCATGGATTAATTTCTTGGGGAGATGATGTCTGGCCTGGTGATGATGATATACTACCTCTAAATATGGAGTTTCTAAGGCTTAAGTATCCTGGATTATAGCCATTGATAGACCTGTCCTCCATGAATGTGGATATAGGTAAACCTTCAGTGAATTTCAGAAGTTCATTATGTACTGTGTGAAGAAATGTTATACGTTTCTGCCCTGAACCTACTGCTAATCAATGCCATTCGATAACTCCATGCTCTTGTATCATGCATGAGAGAGAGAGAATAATTTTGCTCTGTGCACTGTATCTGTACCACAGACGTACATCTGGAAAAATTTACAAAAGCTTGCATAAGATAAAGAATGCATCTTGGAATACTCTGCCCATGTGCTAAATACTGTACTGCACTTGTTCTTTCTCAGGTAAATAGCAGCTGAACCCTATGGGTCAGAACCATGGTGTGATGGAGAGGATGTTTTTAATTACTTACACTGATCAACACACTTTTTCTGGCATAAGGTATTCCAATGGTTTTAAGGTAATTTTGGGGCACTGATTCCAAATCTAGCATCAGTTTTTGTCTATCACATCAGGTTTTTGATATATCAAATATTGCATTTGATAAAATCAATGAAAAACAGCAGCAAATTTACCCTGATCTACCCAAGAAACGTTTTCTGGCCTGGACTTTTGCAGCTGTTTTAGACTAATTTCAGGGTGCTGATTCCAAATCTGATCTCAGATTTGCTCTATCACATCTCATTTTTATGCTATCGGCATACCCCATTTTCACGATGCCAAACCTGATGCCAGATTTGGAATCAGCGCCCCAAAATTACCTTAAAACCATTGGAATACCTTATGCCAGAAAAAGTGTGTTGACTGGGTACCCCTTATCACGATCCAATTTTCTGAAGTACCCCCTGCTAATTAACTGCTAATTAATTGGATTAATCAATTAATTAATTAGGTAATTAATCATTAAGTAAAAAAAGTACTAACAATTTTAAATGTGAAAAAATGTCTTATTTAACTCTGTGTGTGTGTGTGTGTGTGTGTGTGTGTGTGTGTGTGTGAGAGAGAGAGAGAGAGAGAGAGAGAGAGAGAGAGAGAGAGAGAGAGAGAGATGCAAGGATCTCTTTTTTCTCCAAGTCACACTTCCCAAAATCAGCTCCTCCCTCCCCCACCCCACCAAAGTACATTTTCCAAAGTACAAAAATAAGCCCAAAACCAAAATCAGAGAGACAGAAGGGCTCCGAAAATAATTACAATTTAAAATCCATGTTAATTAACACTTAATTAGCTGCTGATGGGGCAGATAAGGGGCAGGATTTGGCGTACCCCCAGCAAGAGGTCCGCATACCCCTAGGGGTACCCGTACGACAGGTTGAGAACCCCTGTTGTAGCCATTGTTAGATCACGCCCTGCAGAAGGAAAATATTAAATAAATGTGGATATCTACATAAAATGATATTATAAACACACTATCCTAAAAATACAGCACCATATTTGAACACTAAAGCAGTAACTGACTCGCAACAACTTGCAATCATAAGTGACAAAGAGTTAATTTCGGGTAAAATAAATGAAAATGGGGTATGCCGATAGCATAAAAACGAGATGTGATAGAGCAAATCTGAGATCAGATTTGGAATCAGCACCCTGAAATTAGTCTAAAACAGCTGCAAAAGTCCAGGCCAGAAAAAAAAATGTAGACAAGTGTTATCTCTCCCCCCCCCCCCCCTGCCATGGGTCTCATCCTGATCACCATCCAGCTTCCTTTCAATTCAAACAGTAGCAGTGAGGGGGAAATCTGGATTGGGACCATTCTAAGGATAAACAGTGAATCCCCCTTCCCCTGGCACTATGGTCCTGATCTGCTGCTCTTTGTTTAAGGAAAAAACAAGCATGCCAGCATTAGGCACATGCTCAGCGTAACATGAAATTGGATATGAAGGCAAGCAGGTACAAGGAATGGGACCTGCCATCCATGGATACAAACAGATGGTTTATATAAGAGTGTGCTGTGCTTTGAGCAGTGCCCATGGTTCCCACCAAGTCTCTATAAAGCAGGGGCGGGGAACCTTTTCCCTGGCGAGGGCCGTTTTAAATATTAGAAATTTGCTTGAGGGCCGGCCGTAAGGCCGCCCGCCATTTTTATTTATTTAATTAATTTTTGCCCCCGCCCCCCATCGACCTCCGGAGGCTCCACGCTCACCGTCCGAAGCCGCCGCCGGGTCCGCGTGTCACTTCCGGCGTACCATGCCGATGAGGGCAAGAGCTTGCCCTCATCGGCGTGGTACGCATGTGTGAAATGGCCAACGGCCTGGTGAGAAGGGGTCGAGGCGGCGGCTGGGGAGGACATGCAAAGACCCTCTCCCGGCCTCGGAGGTGACACGCAGACCCGGCAGAGCCTCCAGGGGCCGGTTGGGTGGCCTCCCGGCAATCTCTCCGGGGGCCAGACCGGATGGCCTCGGGGGCCTGATCCAGCCCCGGGGCCTGAGGTTCCCCACCGCTGCTATAAAGCATCAAGTCAAAGCCTTGAAGTGGGGATCCCAACAGGCTCCAATGCCAAACCTTCTGCACCACCAGTGTTTGGAGTTCCAGCATGCAAAACTAAGCTCTGGGCTTCAATGGTACCATCTCGGCTGCAATCACAGCAAGCTGGTATTATACCATATACCTACATGTGATTATATCCTATACCTACATCTAGATGGCCATACATGCCAGCTGAAACAAACTAGGGAGTTGCAAGTTCTATGTTTGCCCATTCTTCAAAGTGCATTGATTGGGAAATTAACCCTATGTCAATCAGGAGCCGACTTCCTGTTTGAAATAATTGATCAAAGTACAAAAGACTGAGTGAGTTGAACTCTGGAGTAAATGTTCAATTTGCAGCAAGACAAGTTTACAGATAAAATGACTGTTTCTCTTCTTGTTTTCCCTTCTTGAACCTTCTTGAGAACATTGTACACAATTCTTGGTTGATCTGTATCAACAGGAACAAACAGATCTCCTTCATCTACCTTGGGGAACAGCTGAACCCAGTCTCTCTTTTTTTTTTTTTTTACAATCTCATTTTTTACAAGTTCTTTTATAGTCTGACTGGAACAAAGGAAAATGAGCTTTACTTTTGGAAGTGAGAAATGTTATTTCAATGCTGCTTATGGAGGAGGAAGAGAAGGAATAGAAGCTGCAGCCATTTAAAAAAACTGATTTATTTTTGTAATGTTTATTCCAGGATTATTTTGAATCAAAATATTGTCATGCATTGCATATCAAAGCTTGATTTGAGGACACAGTAGATGTAAAAACAATGTATTCTTAATACCCTTGTTTCAAATTAAGTTCTAAAACTGTGCATCGATACTTAGTTACACCAGCACTTTAAAGAACAAAAAAAAAAAAATACATGGCTTGGACAAATGTGGGAATAGTTTAAAAGTGGCTTGCATGACATTCAGGAAGTATTTTATAGCCCTATTGTTTCCAGATGCATATGTGCACACATGTACATGGAGCTGGTGCATGCCAGGAGAGCATGACCCAGCAGAGGCATAGTTATCCTCTCCGTCGTCCCCGCGCGAAACGGCAGAAGCCCTGCCCCCGCCGGTTGCATCCCCGCCCCCGTCGCATTGCGGCAAAAACGGGGGGCAGCGTTTTTTCACTGTTTTGACAGCGTAGGAGCCCGGGTGGGAGGGCCAATCCGCTGCTCAGCGCGACCGTTTTTTGCAGCGCAATTAACACCCCCCAGCCGCTTTGTTCCCCCGCGGCCCTCCCAGGAGCAGGCTACCCCCCGCCCCATCCCTTCCTCCGCCTCTGTGACCCAGGCCAATTATGTATTGCTTTACTTGGGCTGACGGCAAGAGTATCAGGTTCCACATGCTTTGGGCTAAAAAGGCCAAACACTGCCCCTTCCCCTCACTAACATGCAAGAAGATTTACTTTGGAAAATTCCACAACCAGTCACACCTTGCTTGGCCCCTCCTATTCAAACCTACAAAGGATCACAACCTGGGAGCTTCCTGGCTCTGAGGGCAACAGAACCGTTTGTGGTTCCAAAAGATGTGCCTTTAGCCCCCAGCTTCCCTCACTAACTTCAATGGAAATTTAATCAAGAGTCTTATGCTAGTCATAAAGGTAAAGGTTCCCCTTGCTCAGAAGCCAGTCGTTACCAACTCTAGGGGGCAATGCTCATCTCCCTTTCAAAGCCGAAGAGCTAGCGATGTCTGAAGACGCTTCCATGGTCATGTGGCTGGCATGACTCAATGCCGAGGCGCACAGAATGCTGTTACCTTCCCACCGAAGCGGTGCCTATTACAGGTGGGCCCCCATATCCACTGATTCGCTTTCCACGGTTTCAGTTATCCACGGATTGTGGGGAAACCCCCCCCCCCAGGCTTTTACTCTTTTCCCAGTAAGCTTCATTTCTTCCTTAAAGAAACAGGAGAAGCAGCCTCTGGCTGCTTATTGCAGGCAAGTAGAACAAGACTAAGTCCTAGAGAGGCTCTGCAAGGTTAACAGAAACCTTGCAGAGCCTGTCTAGGACTTAGTCTCGTTCTACTTTCCTGCAATGGAGGCCGCTTCTCTGTTTGTTTTTAAGTGTTCTCTCTTATCCACGGTTTCAAGTATCCACGGAGGGGCCTGGAACATATCCCCAGCGGATATGGGGGCCCACCTGTACTCTACTTGCAATTTCTTGTTTTCGAACTGCTAGGTTGGCAGGAGCTGGGGCCAAAGACGGTAGCTCACACAGTCACACGGACTCGGGTCTCGAACTGCTGTCCTGCCTACCTTCTGGTCTGCAGTTCAGCGTCTTACAGTACAATTCTACCCAGCTCCTCCACTGGTGCAGCAGTGGAGCAGCAGTGGTGGAGGGAGAACGGGAGGCTTTGGGAGGGAAAAGGGGATTTAAATCTCATGGCCCACCTCCACCTCGGGCTGTGACGCATCAAGTGGGTCGCGACCCACGCTTTGAGAAGCCCTGCCCTAGAATCTCATCCCTTGTCATTTCTACTGGACTCTGTTCTTCAGATTCCCTCTTTCAGAAGGTGAGTTCAGGTATCTGCCCTGCTTCTTCTGTACTGAAGAATTCATTCAGTTTCTCTGCAAACTCCATAGCCTCTTTCACCACCCCATTATTCATGATCCAACCACCACCCTGGCAGGTTTCCTGCCTTTGTTATATTTAGTTGTGTTTGGGAAATGGTGTGTGTAGCAGAGTGCCTGAAACTCTTAATAATGAAACTAGTTCTGCACAATGCTGTTAACGAAAAGTAGAGTTCATTGCTGATATTTTTTTTTCTCTGCAGATAGCCACAATTAGTCTGCTGACCATTTGTTTTTGAATCCTCCTTGCCCCTTTGGCCTAATCTAAGTCCTGGAACTTACTATTCTAAATACTGGCCTGGATTAATTACTGCTTTACAGCCCAATCTTGTATAAGGGTACCTAAAGGGCCGGCCGTAGTATCCTGTACCTGTCCCAGCACCTCAGGGGAAGGGGACATTCATCCCCTTCCTTCCCTGGGTGCAAGGTGGCCCAGGCCCTATAGGTCTACTTGAATGTACGCCAGCTCCAAAGCTGACGTACATTTGAAACCGGGGTGTAAAGACGAACCAGGCTGGGAGAGGGCTTGGGATATCAGCGAAGCTCACTGCCGATATCCCCACCCTCCACCCTCCCTCAGCCCCCTCTCCCACCACCCTGTCCACCCTCCTCCTGCCCCTGCACCAGCCGATGCAGGGCTTACCTTGCCTTGCCCAGCGGGCACGGGGACAGTCCACTGGGGGAGTAAGGGCTGCCAGCATTTGCCCTGACAGCCCTTACTCTAAAGTAGTTACAAACATGCTTTATGGTGCATTTGCGACACCTTTGAGCGGCAGAGCGTGCACTCCACTGCTTGAAGGTTACGTGAGAGCGTGCACTCCACTGCTTGAAGGTTACGCACCTTTAATCACAAACATAACAGTGTACATGGTTAAATTAACCAATTTATGCCCCAATCCTATCTGGCAGATCTCACCACTACACACATGTACACTTCTGAGTCTTCCCCACCCCAGCATGCATGCATGTATTTTGAACACCTGCACAAGTGAATACCTGCACAAATTTCAATTAAGTGTTGAAATAAATAGCCTGAGAACTGGCTTTTGCCTCCCTTACCCAACAACAGGGCACTGGAATCCCAAAAGAAGTCAGTTAATTGGCTTGCCTGAAGGAATAAACTGTACCTGTGCCAGGCTGCCCTACTACCTTCAACTTGAATTTTAGTTTTGAGACTTGTAAGCCTACAAGGGAAGCAGTGGCTACGGTGTGATTGTCAGCCAGAAAGGCCAGTTCTGAGATGGGGACTTGGTTGTCTTAGCTAGTCACCTACTGGACCAGTCTGTCTAATTTTATCACCATGTACAGATGTCAAGGCTATGAAAAACTTGGAAAGATAATGGATTAATCATCACATAGACTTTCTAGCTACGTGCTGCAATGCCATGCCTCTTTCAAAACTCTATTATTAAACATTCATACCAGGAAACATTCAACTTCCTGAAGTATTGATAGGATGCCTCCCTGCTCTTTACTCTGTATCTTGAGAAGTACCACTGAAGTGTGCCTTCTCTCATCAACTTTTTCTGTTCTGGTCTTTTCATCTATCCTCTCTTCCACCTGAAGCACATCTCAAGGGATGGAGGCAAGGGAGGCAAAAGAAGCAAAATCTGCTTTGTATCCTACAATATTGGTACTTTTTAAGATACAGGTAGAATCTAGGTTGCAACTTGGCAACCAGACCGATGCCAGTAAATCACACATAGCATCACACATTAATGTTAAGAATCCTCCCACCTCAACTTCATTCCAGATTTCAAAATAAGGATATAAGATGAACAAATGAGCCCAAGGCCAATTTCGCCAATATAGTCCAAAACCATTTTCTGTGCCTAACATTGTCCCATTGTCAGGTACAAGTGCCATTCAAGCTTTCAGCCTATATGAAGGCGACTCACATTCATGCACTGTTAGACTTCATTATTTTCAGGTTTAGTCTTTATGAGATACTGTCAAGTATTATACTCAAGTTTAAATATCCTAACGCGACTCGCTTTTATCCCCTACTATTGCTATTCAGTTTTTTCAAGCAATCAAATATGTCTGAAATGATTTCTTCATTGTAAATGCATTTTGCTTATGGTTCATAATTCAGTAGGACTCTATGTACTTATCACTTTTCCTTCGTATTGTTCCCGTTACTTTCACTAAGACCTTTAAAAAAAGTTATATTCAAAAATCCATTAAAGTTGAATCTATCAGAACTCTCCCTCTTTCAAGTTTCAGTAGAGCTTGTTGAAACCTATAGGGAAGAGAAAGAGCATGAAGAAAGAGGAACCCATCTGTGCTGTTGCAGGGCATTCGTCCTTGGATATCAGCTATCATTTTTGCTGTTGAGTCGGAGGAAAACAGGGGCAGATTGGGGCCATCTGATCTCACCACCACCACCCATCAAGGCAACAGGGTTGGATAGTAGGCCAGTTTGGTTGATACTTTTGTTGCCAAACCAACCCCATAACGTAAAAAAAAACAAGACATGCACCATGATGGTGCATACACATCCTGCCCTTCTCCTCCGCTCCATGTGAATGTGTGAACAGTTCATCCAAAGTAAACTTTTAAAGTAAGTTTGGCAGTTCAAGTAGAGCGGCAGTTTGGACCAGTAGCGGCCCTACAAAACCCCCCCATGGGAGGGGGCTGCCACCGCGACACCCCCCATGGCCCACCGTATGCCCCTCACAGGATGCCACATGCCCCACCCCTGGCCCCACCCCCCACAGGATGCCACATGCCCCATCATTGCATGCCGCCGTGGTGCGGAAACTCCCCCGGCGCTTTTCGGCTCCTTTTTGGAGCCAAACGGCACCCTGGAGGGTGGGAGGGCCAAACTTGCAGCCAAGAATGGCTGCGAAGAGGAGCCAGCGGCAGGGGGGCAATGGATCCGGTGGCAGGTGCACCCTGCGACCCACCGCTTGGGGCCCACCACCCCCATCGTCACAGCGCCTCTGGTTTGGACAAATGTTTCTCCCACGTTATTAAAATAACCTCACACAGACGTGAGAGGAGGAACCAGGATATGTGTGCACCGTGAGAGCTCGCATGTTTAATTGTGTGGGGCATCAGCAAGAGTATCATCCATACCAGCCCACCGTTAGCCAGAAGGGTCAATGTTCAAACCAGGGGTCAGCCCTGAAATCCCACATTGTTGCAACAGAGACTCAAACATAGTGAAATTTTGGCAGTCCTATATTGTAATAATAGTAACCATTTGTGAGTGTGTAAATTTCTGAGTGTGTAAATCAGAGTGGGTCAGTAAAATAAACTATGGTCTTTCCCCACCATAACTATTAAAGAAGTTTGCATGCTAGCAGAAAAAGTAAAATGACTGATCATGCCTTCATCTCAAAACCTTGGCAGGAGTTAGGGATAGAATGAACTGTGATTAAAATTATCTGGAGCAAAGGAGAAGAGCTGAAAATGCAATCAACAAGATTTGATAGGAGGAAGTTAGGAGATCGTTAGCACTGGAAGGAGTCCAGACACTTCCTTTTCTTGGCCAATCCCAATTCAGTCCCACCCAACTTGTCCATACATTGGATTTGCATAAATTCATTGTGGATGTGTCCACATCTCTAAGACTTTGAGAGAGCTTGGAAAAAACGAACTGACTATTTCTACTGCTGAATGGAGCCTGTGCTCCCTAAGCACCAGTATTCTCTTCTGCTATAGTTTGGTCACATGAGATCTGACTCACCCAATCTTGACTGTGAAGCAAAACAGGCCATTGTTCTCAGGACATGGCAACAGAAATTTGCAGACCACGATAGCAGGACCAACAGAATCTTGTTATGCATCTCTTGTAGTTTCCTTCGTCTCTAAGAGGCTGAAGTATTCATATTAATCAGTTCTAATAAAACCTATGGCCTGAGGATTGTGTTTGCTCAGATCTCAGAGTCTGAAGGGAATAAAAGTGTACCACATCAGCCCCTGCCACTGACAGGCAGTGTGAAGCCTCTAAATAGACCAGGCTGGGTCAAAGGCGAGTGGCCTCACTGGGACGCAGTGGCTCACTGGGACAAAGTGGCAAGGTAAAAAAGACACAGCGAGTTAAGCAACTGGGCGAGTTCAGCAGCAGGGCGAGGAAGCCAGGCCCCACACACAGCCCGGCACTTCCCTTGAAGAGAGGAGAGAGGAATAGAGGAGAGCTCCAACAACCTTGAAGAGAGGAGAGCTCCAACAACATTAAGGTACCCAAACTTTGATAAATCCATAACTTTCACTCAAAAGCTATGCAGTCAGTCAGACAGCCAGCAGAGGGGTGGGGGCTATCCAGTGTTTTGCACTGAGTGTCACATGTATGACTATCTGCCTCTTGGGCACAAGTCATGGGTGTGTGCTCGGTGCAAAGAGCTCCACGCTCTCAGGGAACGGGTTCGCTCCCTTGAAGCCATGGTTGCTGACCTGGAGAAGCAGAGACAGGTAGAGAGGAACCAGGGTGAGACTTCTAGGGACGTGGAGGCATCGTCCCACCCTCAGTTGGCCAGCTCCTCAGCTGCCAGGAAAGGGAGTCTCAGGGCTGGAGGACATTGCTCTGGAAAAGAGGGAAACAATCCCACAGTGGGGACCCCTTCTTCAGGTGATGGGCCCGTATCCAGTCGCACTATGGATACTCCTCTGGGGAGGGGGGGAGGGGGCTTCTTGTCGTGGGTGACTCTATAGTCAGGAACATAGAGAGGGGGGTCTGTGACGGATGTGAGGACCGAATGGTGACTTGCCTACCTGGTGTGAAGGTTGCGGACATCACCTCTCGTCTAGATAGGCTGGTAGAGAGTGCTGGGGAGGAGGTAGCGGTTGTGGTGCATGTTGGCACCAACGACGTGGGGAAATGTAGCCGGGCGGTCCTGGAGGCCAAATTTAGGTTGCTAGGTAGGAAGCTCAAATCCAGGACCCCAAAGGTAGTGTTCTCAGAAGTGCTACCTGTTCCACGCGCAGGGCCAGCTAGGCAGGCGGAGCTCAGGGGTCTCAATGTGTGGATGAGACGCTGGTATCAGGAGGAGGGGTTTAGGTTTGTTAGGCACTGGGGAACGTTTTGGGACAAGCCGGGCCTGTACAAGAGGGACGGGCTTCACTTGAACAAAAACGGAACCAGACTGCTGGCGCGTAACATTAAGAAGGTGGCAGAGCAGCTTTTAAACTGACTCCTGTGGGAAAGCCGACGGGAGCCGAGGGGCATCCGGTTCGGGACTCCTCATCTCTAGGGAATGAGGGTGCCAAGAGAAATAATAACAGAGTAAGAATTGGGATTGGTAGCGTGATGGGACATGACAGCCAGTCTAGCAGGACAGAAGGCTGCAGGAATAAAGGTGCAAACATGCAGCCCTTCTTGGGGGACCAGGTATACAAGTGCTTTTATGCAAATGCCCGAAGTCTACGGGCAAAGATGGGAGAACTGGAATGTTTGGTGGCTAGGGAAAACATTGACATAGTAGGTATAACAGAAACCTGGTGGAATGCGGAGAACCAGTGGGATACTGCAATTCCAGGATATAAACTCTATAGGAGGGACAGAGAGGGGCGTGTTGGAGGTGGGGTGGCCATCTATGTCAAAGAGGGGGTAGAATCCACCAGAGTAGAGCTGGAGGGGGGCTCTGACTCCTCCGTAGAATCACTGTGGTTAGATTACCAGGCTCAAAGAGTGATGTAATAGTAGGGGCATGCTACCGTCCTCCAGATCAAAAACCTGAAGGGGATCTTGAAATGAGGAAGCAAATCAGGGAGGTGTCAACGAGAGACAGGGTTGTAGTCATGGGGGACTTCAATTATCCTCACATCGACTGGGTCCATTCATGCTCAGGTCATGAAAGAGAGACTGGATTTCTGGATATGTTAAATGACTGTGCCTTAGAGCAGCTTGTCACGGAACTGACCAGAGGACAGGTGACTCTGGACTTGATATTGTGTGGCACTCAAGATCTGATCAGGGAGGTAAATGTTACCGAACCATTGGGGAACAGTGACCATGCTGCGATCTGTTTCGCCATGCATGTAGGAGGGAGAGTGCCGAGCAAATCTGACACGAAAACCCTTGACTTCCGAAGGGCAGACTTCCCCAAAATGAGGAGACTAGTTAAAAAAAAGCTGAAAGGGAAGGTAAAAAGAGTCCAATCGCTCCAGAGTGCATGGAGGCTGTTTAAAACAACAGTCATAGAGGCCCAGCAGGAGTGTATCCCACAAAGGAGGAAGAGCTCGACCAAGTCCAGGAGGGTGCCGGCATAGCTAACAAGCACAGTTAAGGAGGCTATAAAAGGCAAGGAAGCTTCCTTCCGTAAATGGAAGTCTTGCCCTAATGATCAAAATAAACAGGAGCACAAACTGTGGCAAAAGAAATGTAAAAAGATGATACGGGAGGCCAAGCAAGACTTTGAGGAACGTATGGCAGGCAACATAAAAGGGAATAACAAAAGCTTCTTCAAATATGTTAGAAGCAGGAAACCTTCCAGGGAAACGGTTGGTCCGCTGGATGGTGAGGGAGAGAAAGGGGTGATAAAAGGGGACTTGGAGACTGCAGAGAAATTAAATGAGTTCTTTGCATCTGTCTTCACGGCAGAAGACCTCGGGCAAATACCGCTGCCGGAACGGTCTCCCCTGACTAAAGAATTAAGTCAAATAGAGGTTAAAAGAGAAGACGTCTCAGACTTAATTGACAAAATAAAGATCAATAAATCACCAGGCCCGGATGGCATCCACCCAAGAGTTCTGAAGGAACTCAAGAATAAAGTTGCTGACCTCTTGACCAAAATATGCAACTTGTCCCTTAAAATGGTCACTGTGCCAGAGGATTGGAGGATAGCTAATGTCATGCCAATCTTTAAAAAAGGAAGGAGGGGGGACCCGGGAAACTACAGGCCGGTCAGCCTAACATCTGTTCCAGGGAAGATGGTGGAAAGTCTCATTAAGGATAAAATCTTAAAATACATAGAAGAACAAGCTCTGCTGAGGGAGAGTCAGCATGGCTTCTGCAAGGGGAAGTCTTGCCTCAAAAACCTGTTAGAATTTTTTGAAAAGGTCAACAGGCATGTGGATGCGAGCGAACCCGTGGATATTATATATCTGGATTTTCAGAAGGCATTTGACACAGTCCCTCATGAAAGGCTCCTGAGAAAACTCCACAGTCAGGGAATAAGAGGGCAGGTCCTCTTGTGGATTAGGAACTGGTTGAAGACCAGGAAACAGCGAGTGGGAGTCAATGGGCAATTTTCACAATGGCGAGAGGTGAAAAGCGGTGTGCCCCAAGGATCGGTCTTGGGACCGGTGCTTTTCAACTTATTCATAAATGACCTGGAGTCGGGGATAGGCAGTGAGGTGGCCAAACTTTTCCAGGTGGTGAAGACCAGCAGGGATTGTGAAGAGCTCCAGAAGGATCTCTCCAAACTGGGAGAATGGACAGCAAAATGGCAGATGCGCTTCAATGTAAGTAAGTGCAAAGTGATACACATTGGGGCAAGAAACCAAAATTTCACATATACGCTAATGAGTTGACTGTGACGGATCAAGAGAGAGATCTTGGGGTGCTAGTGGACAGGTCGATGAAAGTGTCGACCCAGTGTGCGGCGGCTGTGAAGAAGGCCAATTCCATGCTCGGGATCATTAAAAAAGGGATTGAGAATAAAACGGCCAATATCATTATGCCTTTGTACAAATCGATGGTAAGGCCACATCTGGAGTATTGCGTCCAATTCTGGTCACCACACCTCAAAAAGGATATAGTTGAATTGGAAAAGGTGCAGAAAAGAGCGACCAGAATGATTCGTGGGCTGGAGCACCTCCCTTATGAGGAAAGGCTACAGCGTCTGGGGCTTTTCAGCCTAGAAAAAAGGCGCCTGAGGGGGGACATGATTGAGATGTATAAAATTATGCATGGGATGGAGAGAGTGGATAGAGGGAAATTCTTCTCCCTCTCGCACAACACCAGAACCAGGGGACATGCACTAAAATTGAGTGGAGGGAGAGTTAGAACAGACAAAAGAAAATATTTCTGTATCCAGCGTGTAATTCATCTGTGGAACTCCTTGCCACAGGATGTGGTGATGGCACCTGGCCTAGATGCCTTTAAAAGGGGTTTGGACAGATTCATGGAGGAAAAGACCATCACAGGTTACAAGCCATAAGCAACCTCCTGGTTTTAGAAGTGGGTTTTCTCTGTGCCAGGTGCAAGGGAGTGACAACAGGAAACAGGTTATCTTGTTGTCTTGTGCTCCCTGAGGCATCTGGTGGGGCCACTGTGTGACACAGGAAGCTGGACTAGATGGGCTTTTGGCCTGATCCAGCAGGGCTCTTCTAAAAAACAAAAAACAAAAAAACAGAATAGGACTTTCTGCTTACTGAGCTTCAGCTAGCAGCAACAGATCTCAGTTACAGAATATTCACTCAGGTTCAGGAGTCAGGCTCACGGCCCCAGTCTGTAGTGGTACTGAACTTGTAAATCCTTCAAAGTATGATAGACCTCTTCAGATTATCTACATGTTCATTGAAGGTGTCCACTTTTCCAGTTGGCTCAGCCCCCAAACACATGAAAAGGACATCTATGTGGGTGTAGATGGAAGGACCTCCATGCAGTTGAGAACCCTTGATTGCACAGGGTTCTGGATTGCATGGAAACCCCTATGCACATACAGCTGTATGCATGTAGAGGCCCCTTTCACATGTTCAACTGAATGCACAGATACCAGGAGCATCTCTTGTAGCATGTAGAGCATGCTGATAGCAGGGATGGGCCAGCTGACATGGTTCCACTGTTCCTGGGAATCTTGTCTGAAGAGGGCTGATATCACAGCTCATCACATTCTGAGAAACCTTTAAAAACTCTACTGACTCAAAGAGTCAGAGGATGAGAAGCTGTGATATCAACCTGTTTTGGAACATTCACCACACCAGCTCACCAGGCCACAATCCTCTAAAAGGGTCGGCCATGGGGACTTCACCATGCATTCACTACTTGAAAACAGTTCTGGGAATGAGCCCTAACAGACAGAGGAAAAGTGGTTTCCTAGTGTTTCAGAAGGAGTTGTCATAAGAGGTGACATTCACAATTCCAGGTTCTAAGCTGTTTGATCAGCCCACTAAGCCACACGGCACACAGCCTGTTTTAAATCTGTCAAAGCAATGCTCCTCAGGGGTGTTGTTTTGATATCAAGCAGACACATTCAGATGTCACCCTCGATGTGTGAATTCTTACTCAATGTTTAGTATTAATAGTGACAGCATCAATATTTAAAAATAAACAGAGTTGTGTAGTTTTTATGTTTGTCGAAATAATCAGTGCCTTGGAAAAAAAAAACCTCTTAAAACATTTGTTACACTCCAAATGTGAATGCCTTCTTTTGTCATCTAGTATGATTTCATTTGCAAAATAATTGTCTTCCACATTGCCAGGCGTATGGCTGTAAACCAAAGTATTTCAATAAAGCTTTTTCAAGAGCTCTCAGTTTGTGACAAATAGCTTTATGTGTTGTATTGCTCAGAACTGGGAATCGCCTTCTCTTTTCTGCTATGTGGTGTCTCAGAAATATTTAAGGTTGGAAGACAGCCTGCAGCTTTATGTTGAAGCTGGCCTTTTTGCGTGAGCAATATTGAATAAAGCCAACAAAGCTAAATTTAATTCCCAAGATATAGCAGGTCCACACAGCACAGGTTGATGTTTTGACACTGCAGGAAGTCTTGACTGAGACAGGTAGAACAATATCCATTCTCTTTCAGCTCATCATAGGAACAAGCCACTCCTTCTTAGCCTCAGCTCTCCAGCTGCACTATAGGAATAATAATAATAATAATACTTCAATAATTGCCCAATTCTATCCAGGGTCAAGTCACAGCATGCAGCACCACTGACAGAGTGTGCACTGAATGGCTAGGGATGAAGCTGCCCAGGAGAGGTGCCAGGCTGTATGCCTGCCTGCCTACCTGCTTGATCCTTGCCCAGCATGGCTTATTAGATCTGCCTGGGAGGGTCTGGCCAAGTGGACAGGCAGGAAGGCTTAATCCCTCTTGAAGGAAGGGGGTACTACTGCCATTTTTACTTACTTCTCTATAGGCTGCCTGGTCCCCAATGGGTCTTCTCAGACCTATGCCAGCTGTTCGCCTGACATGTCTGAAAAGTCTTCTGGGGGTGGGTTCAGTCTGGGAAGGGGGGATAAGATCAGTCATGTGTGGCTGCCACCGAGATCCACCCTCTTCCACCCCAACCCACAATTCGGCCAATCGGCTGAGAAGGACACCATGGTCAATGGTGTCGAAAACCGCTGAGTGGTCCAGTAGGACCAACAGGGACACACTCCCCCTGTCCAGTCCCTGGCATAAATCATACGCTAAGAGACAAATCCTATGCAGGTCTACTCAGAAGCAAGTCCCATTATAATCCATGGGGCTTACTCCCAGGTAAGTGTGACTAGGATTGCAGCTTAAGGCAACCAAGACCGTCTCTGTTCCAAAGCCCAGCCTGAAGGTGGATTGAAAGGGAGCCAAATAATCTGCTTCATCCAGGACCCTCTGGAGTTGAGATACCACCACCTGCTCGGTTACCTGGATCAAAAATGGGATGTTCAAGACTGGCCGGTAATTATCAAACAAGTGGAATCCGAATCCAGACATGGCTTTTTTTAGGAGGGGGTGAACCGCTGTCTGCTTTAATACCAATGGCAGTACCCCCTTCCTCAAGAAGAGATTAATCACCCTCCCTGTCCACTTGGCCAGACTCTCCCAGTCATATCTAATAAAACATGATGGGCAAGGGTCAAGCAGGCAGGCAGACAGCCTCACCCTCCAAAGGGTCAAGGGAGGGAAACTGGGAAAGGGCACTACTCTGCAAAAGACCATCAATCCCAGGTGGTCTAAGCAACCTGGACACTCCCAGAACACATCCCTCCCACACATCCCAGTCCCACCCCATATCCACCCACCCTCACCCCCTCTCACATGGGTTAAAGGCTTCACCCCCTCACACCCTCACCCCCAGCTGCAAGTGGGGGGGAGAAGTGCATTCAAAGCCTTTCTCTAGGCTCACCCCTTGCCTGCAGCCCTTGGTTCAGGCTACAGAAAGTCACTCCCAGCTGCATATTTTTGCTACAGTCCAAACCACCTAAACCCTTTTCTCTTCTTCCCCACTAATCTTCCCATCATTCCCCTGTCTCTTTCCTTTCTGAACTCTTCTCTTTCTTCCCCCAGATTCCTCTGGGAAGCCCAGCTAATCTCCCTACATCCCTTCTCCCCCTCTTTGCTCTGCCCCTTCTCCCCGCTTTTCTCCCCTCCTTCTAACCGCTTTCTTTAGGGCTCCATTGTTGTGTGAATGTTAGCTATAGATACCCCTGTCTAGAGTAAGTGTAAGTGAGCTAATTCAGTTAGACCTAATTGAACGCCTTTGTTTTGGTTTTTGAGTACTTTTTGTAAATGTTGGTGCACCTTCACCCTCGTCTCCATTTTCCTTTCACCGCCTAATTATACAGTCACACCACTGGTCCCTGCACACAATTCCCCCCGTCCCCCCATCCCCCCCATCCCCCGTGTGCATGTGTTACTTGTGTTTTTAAAAGCACTGCCGGTAACACCTGGCACTTAACTGAGATGCTGCCTCTCCTCGTTGCATGCAAAGCACCTCTCTAAGGTTACTCATGCCAATAAGATCAGTTCAGTCATTCCTGCTACAACTGCATTTTTTTTTTAACGTGAGTAACCACAGCGCCAAGCAATTTCCGTATGACTTAGGATCTGAGGTCACAGCACATTCAGCACTGCCAGCTTTATTCTACAAGTAGGATGGTTTCTGGCAGACAAATTCAAGCTCAGATGTCAATTAAAGGACACCGAGAATAATTTCTCCATGATGAAGAGTTCCATTTTACACAGTTATCAGGCAAAGAGACGGGTGATATTTTGACATTCTAATCACATACAATACAGCAAATGTCCATAATATTTACCAAAGAAAATATGATCTTACCTTGCAGACAATGACAAAGCAGAGCAAATTGTGCCTTGTATCATGCTCAGGACTTAATTTTTTTTCCCCACTATTTGAGCCACAGTCATAAGAGCATAATGTAATGATGACCATAAATGTTATTATTTTTCCAAGGCTACCTATTTGCTTTGACATTTAGTAAAGGAAAACTCTGCCAGGTCCGTGGAGGCAGCATTCTTATCTTGGAAGATAAAACCTATAGACATACTTGTCTATATGCCGAGCCGTCTCATCAAAATGCTGTACAAATCAGAGGTGCCATGCCTGTCATGGGCTATAAACCATCCTAGCTTGCTTCTATTCAGTGTGACAAGCATACCATTCTTATGCAGGAATGGTATACGACGGCAAAGAAAATAAAGCGCAATCCAGCTGCAGAGAAGTTGTTAAGTTCTGTTAAGTTCCACTTATTTTGGTGAGAGAGATTTCAGCAGGTACATAACAATCTCTGAAATAAATGGGACTTAAACGTAGTTAATGTTTGGGGAGATTGTGTCTATGCTGACCAAGCAAAATGAACCTTATGAATGCCTCTTTAAGAAAATGCCTTATGGCAGTGGTTCTCAAACTTTTTAACACTGGGACCCACTTTTTAAAATGACACTCTATCGGGACCCACCTAGCTTTATGAGACTTAAAAAAAGTGATCTAGAAATAAATAAATAAATAAATAAATTTACAAGTAAAGAGCTCAGCTGCTTGCAGGGTAATTAGCAGCTATCTTGCAAACTGCAGGAGCTCAGCTCTTTGAAGGGCAATTGGCAACTATCTGATTTTTGAATAGCCTCAGGGTTTGTGGCAATTACTTATCTGATCTTTCCATCACCTGGGACCACTGGCGTCACTGCAGGGGGCGGAGCTCTAAGTTCCACCGCGATCCAACCCTCTGTTACACGGGTGAATGAAGTGTCCCTGCCCCCTCGCTTTCGGAGCCTTTCAGGGCAGCGAAAGCAACGCGCAAGGAGTCTCCTGTGCGTTGTTTTCACCGCCTTGAATGGTTAAGAAGGCGAGGGGGCGGGGCCGCTTCATTCACCCGTGTAACGGAGGGTCGGATCGCGGCGGAACTTAGAGCTCCGCACCCTGCAGTGACGCCAGTGCCTGGGACCCACCAGAAATCAGGTCGCGACCCACCAAGTGGGTCCCAACCCACAGTTTGAGAAACACTGCCTTATGGTTATGATGGGGAAAATAATTTGGTTTAATTTTCCTGCATTTATTTTGCAAAGACACAATATTTATGGGATTTCCAGCCATGTATTTTCAAATTGAAGAAACAAAGTTTGTTCCTTACACTTGACACTGCTTCTTCACTGCGGTAGGATCAAAGGAGAGGAAATTTCACCAGTCAAGTGTAAGGAACAAACTTTATTTCTTCAATTTGAAAATACATGGCTGGAAATCCCATAAATATTGTGTCTTTGCACAGTAACAAGCCATGAAAATCTACATGTATTCTATCAACATTTACAGTTCTGTGTTAAGTTCTTTTTAATAGTATTACAGAGAAGTGATGAAGTCCTATGTATGTACTGTCAATGTGGGTTTCTGGGGCACCCTCTACATTGCCCCCCATGGTGCATTGGGTGCTATCACTGTTACCAGTGCTGAGGATTCAGGGGCCAATCTGAGTCTGACCAGGTCGGTCCTCCTCTTGTGGGCATGAGCCTTCAGCCAGCACTCAACATGGCCGACCACTGAAATCATCTCTGTATGGGGGGGGGCTGAGGGGGAAGATAGGTTATCAATATATCTGCGTTAGAAGCTAGTGTCAAACCTCATTTCCTTGGCCCGAAAGCCTCACCCAAATCCTTCAAAATGTCCTGTGAACATTTCATCTCTAGTGATAAACCCTGCCTCTAGGAACACACAAACACAAGTCCTCAAAATTGCTGAGACATACCTTTCCAAATTAGACTCCACATCTTGTTTTTAATTTAGAATATCATCTTTTCCATCTTCTGCCCTTCATGCTCAGTTTTGTCAAGGGTATGTAGTATATTGGTCAAAATATTTTTCAGTCAGGCTTTACCCTATCAGGCTAATTCTATGGCTGCTAACCTTTCTTCTTATTTAACTAGTTCTTGAGTATTTTAAACAAATAGACATAAAAACATGAACTGTATACAAAGATAAACAACAATCTTAGCAGATTGCATGCAAATACTGCATATCACTATTTATAATTCCTAATTCTGTCACAAGATGTGACATGCTTTCGACCCCTAAACAACTCTTACCTTCTAAACTGTATCAAGAATCTTTGATAAACAGTAAGAATAACCAAAATAAATAAATGGTATAGTCGTTCAGGACTTGGATTTAGACTTGGAAGATCCAAGTTCAAATCCCTGCTCAGCCATGAAGCTTCCTGGGTGATCTTGGGTCAGACACTACCTCTCAGCCTAACCTACCTCACAGGGTTGTTGTGAAGACAAACGTGAGAAGGAACTATGTTTACCACCCTAAGATCCTTAGAGGAAGAGCGGTATAAAAGTATGAAAAATAAATAAATTCCAAAGTTTCCTTGACCATTTTATTTTCCCTGGTCTGTGTTCATGAGGATAAAATAGAACTTCTGTGAACAGGATAAACCTTGAGCAAGGGATCTTCTGGGCTGAGGAGGAGGCACTTTCTGCAAGCAGAGCTTCATTCTGAGAAGGTTTCATCACCTGGTATATGGGGATTCCCCCTCCCACTGCAGTCCCCTGTGCCAGTGTCCAGGGATGCTTGCACCCAAGTCAACGGGTAGTGGGTGCGTGCAACCTCCGGGTTTGGGTGAGGCTTGGTCCGGGGAGGGGCTGCCTCACCCGCCGTGCCTGCACCACATGTTCCTGCCAGTGCCACACCCCACACCAGTCCTGGCAGGTCCCCAACCCTCAAGGATGGTTTTTCGGGGAACTCAGGGACTTCATTCTGCATTCATTCATTCTTCATTATGGGAAAGGGCTATAGCTCAGTGGTATAGCATATGTTTTGCATGCAAAAGGTCCTAAATTCCTAAAAACGTGTTGTCTCAAATCCCAGGAAGCTGCTGCCAATTGACAATCCTAAACTAGATGGACCAACGGTCTGACTCAGTGTAAGGCAGCTTCCTGATGTTCACAAAGCTTGGGTGCAACCCATGATATCTACACACAGTTCTGATTTGACATTTTCTAAATTACAGAAGATTCCGTGTTAGAATCCATTACATTCTTCTATTAAAACCCTTCTTACCCAATGTTGGGAAAGCCTGCCCCACACTTAAAATTATTTTGCTTCCTTCCATGTCTAGGGCTCGCTCGACTACTTCACAATCCTAGAGTTGTTATTACTAGATATTTTAGTTATCACTATACTACCGGTTATTCCATTCTTTATTGTGCAGTCTATTAATTATGCAGCTTATTAATTGCACAATTACATAGTCTGCTGATTCCACAACCACTGATTGCACAAAGCATCACTAACACAAACCATTAATTGCATAGAACATCAAGTGCACAGTTTGTTAATTGCACTATTTTCTTTTTCCCCTTCATTGTCCCTCCGTGCTTTCTATTACTCTTTGTGATTCTTGTCCATAAGTGCTTTATCCTCTTAGGTCAATGGACAAGTTTGGGGGTTGGATAGTTCTTTAAAAAGAACAATAATGGGGGAGAAGGATGAATACTTCCGTGCACCTCATAATTGTGCTGGAGTAAGGCACAGAGCAAAACTGCATAAACTGAACCGCCGACCAACCAACTTTTAAAAAGAGTTTCTTCTGCTGTGTTGAACACTGATGCCTGTAGCGTGCCAAATTTCTGAAGCTTAAAATGGAAGAAAGCAGCCAAGCAACTCTCACAATACCCATCACAAGTGGAACATGATTTAAGCGGTGGGGGAAGGGCTCCAAACTTCTGCATCAGACTCTTCAGTGCAATCAGCATAAAATCATCTCCAATTTCTTTCTAAATTGCATATTATGCCTTTGAAAAGTCAAACCTGATTACAAAGAATGCAGGCTGCTCAACTTTTTGCTAAGAATGCCATTCATAAAAACAACTGTTTTGTAAATATTCTCCCATTTGTATCATGACAGTACACATATACTGAATGTTTGAATGCCTTATTATAATTTTAATGGTGATATAAAGACTCCACATTGATATTTCTGGCTCGAGAGGAAAGAGCTTGCTGGGTTTTTTTTCTCAGCATCCCCAGGCACTTAGAGGTCAAGTTCAAGGTCTGCTTCTGTGCATTCACCAAAAGTTATTTCAAATCCTTCCAGTAAAAGGCAGCAGCTACCTGTAACTGCTAAACATCAGTAAAAATACATCAGTTGTGTCTCCAGCATAAGGAGTAAAAAATTATTGCACTATTTCAGATCCTCAGCAGCTTTGGCAAATAACACCATCCTATAAGTGGCGCAGTGGGTTAAACCGCTGAACCATGAGCTGTCGATCGAAAGGTCGGCAGTCCGAATCCGCGACGGGGTGAGCTCTCGTTGCTTGGCCAGCTCCTGCCAACCTAGCAGTTCCAAAGCATGTTAATGCGAGTAGATAAATAGGTACCGCTTGCGGGAAGGTAAACAGCGCTCCGTGTTCCAGCCGCATGCTACGCGCTGCGGCAAGGAGAGTCTTGTTGGCCATATGACCACGGAGACGTCTTTGGACAATGCTGGCTCTTCAGCTTTGAAATGGGGATGAGCACCACACCCTAGAGTCAGACACGACTGGACTTAATTGTCAGGGGTCACCTTTATAAGTGATGAACACATCTATATCCACAAGGAGGTAGCATTTGTTGACCATGGTGCACAACTACATATATCATGGGGTAGCCCATATCATGGGGTAGCCCAATGAACAAAGTTCATTGTTAATATTCTTGGAGAGATGAATGTTTGATGTGCGTTGTGAGTGTTACCTGTGGCAAGCCCCAGGATGTGGTCCATCCTGCAATTTGCAAAGCAGCAATTTGCCTCTAAAGCAGCTATTTCCTCAAATGCCACTGTGGGGAGAGACCATTTTCAGTAGAGAAAAAAGGATAAGGGAAAGAGTTAGCCTCTCCCTCCCTGCACACCCCAGTTCCAACCAGGATTGTTCCCCCATAGTTGCTCTTTGAAACCAAAAGAAGAGCTTCCAGTTGGAAGCACACCTCGTACAGTATGCATACATGCCCATGAATGTGTGATTCGAACCTAACCTAACTGCAACCAAAGATGAGTGAAACAATTGCTTATCCTGTTATAATTCGGTAAATCAGTATCTTTGCCCTTTTTGCCCTGTTTTTAATTTACTACATATAACAGACATACTCTCTTGGTTCCATTGGAGATTTACTGCTCCATATGCACTATACATCACTATATTAAATTTGTAGACTCCTAGTCCTCTTGAAACTGGGTATGAGGATGGGGGTCAAGTTTGAATAGAGAATGTATACCGGGTAATTATGCCCTCAATGTTCACACAAACTGGGGTGTGGGGATCAGGCTATATGAAATATAATTTGTTGCCCTGAATGTGCATGCTAGCTTTTTTCCTCATGACTCACGGCACAATCCTGCATACGTCCAGGGCAGCAGAACGAGCGTTCCGCCACCCTAAGTCGTCACAAAAGTGCTGTAAAGCACTTTTTCGATGACTCGCGAGCAGGGAAGGCCGGCGCAAGGCCGGCCTCCCCTGCTCCACTGACGGTGGTGCTGCCAGATCCAGTTAAGTATCCAGTCGATGGTGGGGGGCGGTTTGGCGGGGGAGGGAGAGCGGCCATAGGCCCAGCCGGCCCGGGAGAGGGCGGAGGACGGCCTCAGCCGTATCCCAGTCCCCGCCGGGCGACTGGGCCATTACATGGCCTCCTCTTACTTCCACCAGCAATTTTGCTGGCGGAAATCAGAGGAGGCCAATCGGCCGAGCCTGCGTTTACACTTGGGGAAGGGGATGAGTAGACCTCCAGCCGAGCGGGAGCCTGCCCGTCGTGGAGCACAGGATCCAGCGTGCGGCCTGGGCCGCCCGGCGGATCCTTACACAGGATTGCGCTGCCCATCTGCAAATATCACATCATCTCTCCAAGAACTCATAGAACCCTCAATTCACAAGATGTTTTCCTTCATAGTGTGGTATCCCTTCTGGCTGTGTGCCTTTCGAGCGTCCTCAGGAGCCATAGATCAAGCCTGGCCAGGTTCTTAAGGCTGTTCTCCATTCTTTACCAGCTGACCTTCTCATACATTCCCCTGCACTCTCACCGTGGTGGCTCATCAACTCAGCAGCAACTCCATTCTGCCACAACAGGTAACAGCAGCTTGTCAACCTGGTGTTCCGTCTCCCATCCAGAGCAACATCACTATAGTTCCTGCTTAGCTCTTCAGAAAATATGGTAGCTCAAACCATCAGACCACAACTCCTGCCCACCAGTATGAGGAGCTGTTTCCTATTCAATTCTTAGTTTAAAGGTCTGTCGATTGCTCTCTCCTGCTTTGACTACACTTCTCATTAGTTTCTTTTCCTGTGCTGCTGTTGTTTGACTCCCTGACTAAGTGGCCATGATGACCAGTTGCTCCTTGTTTTATTTTGCAGTACAGTTGGACCTCACTATCCGTGGGGGATCCGTTCTGGACCCCCCCCTCCCACGGACAGTGAGGATCCGCAGATACTGGGGTCCACGTTCAAAACACTGTAAAAAGAAAAAAAGTTAAAAACCACAGGCGTTTAACCTTTTAGAAGCAATGCTGTTTTCAGGCCTTTGCAGGGCTTCTGCAAGCTTAATGACCCACTACTGGATCACGCGAAGGCTCTTCCCTCCTCCCAGCCTTGTCCCAGAATGCATCCTGGGGCAAGGCTGGGAGGGGGGGAAGAACCCTGAAAACGGCACGATTTGCTTCTAAAAGGTTTTTTTAAAAAACACGTTTTTTACCCTTTTTACAGTGTTTTGAACATGAACCCACGGTAAGTCATATCTGCTGATCCCGAATCCACGGATAGAAAGGGTCCACTGTATATAAAATGTGTTGTGTAATTCAGCCTTCTGTGAGTTGAGTTTAGGTTTGTTTTTTTTCCAAAGCTCTGCTAACGAAATGGAATGCTGAATAATAATTTCAAAAGGCCACAGGTTGCCGGGTCTATTGCTGCATTTCCTTCTCATTTTAAAATGCTTTCATCATCTCATACCTTCATTCTAAAATCATGCCATCCTCTTACTTGTCCCAATTGCCCTTGTATTGCCAAACCTATTTTCAAAACTATGAAATTTGAGATTTTTGAAAGCAGTGAACTAGATTATCTTACTCATTTCATCTTGCAGTAAACAGAAGTGCTACTTAACCAATCGCTAGTAAATGAAGGAGAATGAGAGGGGGGGAACGGCTCTCTTTGTTGGCTTTGCAGACTGAAAATTAAAGCAAATAGATGAAAAGTCATTATAATCTGCCACCTCATGACCTAGCTATAAATACACTGGTGCGTGGATAATGAGGTCATGGCAATGTTTCAATTTACTGGCTTAAAGAAAAACAAAACACTACAACTGCCCTGGCTGGAAGGCAGTCAAGCAGACTGTCCAGTGGTTATATATTTTCCTTTGACCCAAAGACTGAAACAACAGGATTCTGCTAGAGTTTTATTTTTCCTCATAAAAATCCATGACCTCCTTCTTTTTTCCTGGTGAAACGCTCATTGATATTCGAAAATTCCCCACATGAATTTCTAGAAAGGACTCCCGCCCCCAAAGAGAAAGATATCGTGCAAATATTCAGCAAGTCACTGATGTGCTACCAGAGCTGTTTACTTGCCTTCAGTTTCAATAGAAGTTTTTGAAAATTGTTTCAAGACATTTAGAGTCTTGCCTTCACCTTCCTTCATCTGGTTGACAGGCCCCCTTTCACTTTGGTTTCCTTCTCCGCTTACTGGGTCAAGAAAAGCCTCTTAATCCTGCAGTGGACTCTGCTATACCGTGACTGCCTGGCATTTTCCGACTTCCTACTGTTTGGCTGTCTCTTTTATTATGCAGGGGAGGAAGTAATCCCTGGGCCGTTTTGACTATGAAATATGCCCTCTGCAGACATATTTAAGGCCAAATGATCCCAGCCATATGGAAGCATTATTAGTGTCTCGGGGAAAAGAAAATTCTTTTTTTTTCCAGTTCACAGCAGTAAAAATAGTATTCATCAAAAGCAGATATGAAGGAGTTGCAATTATATCTTTTATTGGGCCAGCTTAGATTGGTGTGAGAGTATGCATGGTTTAAAGCACTTATTTCTCATTTTTTTATATTCATTCTGCTTTTCCATCTGGGAAAGAAGTTCAATGCAGATTACACATTTAAGATTGTGTGCATACCATCATTTTTAAAAAAAGCTTTAAAAAGTACTTTAAAAAGTAAAGCTTTCGATAACAATTGAAAATCAAAAATTTGGCAGTCAGCAATAAAATTCCAGTGAGTTTTCCAAACCTTCCTAAATAATTATATAATTATAAACCAGTGAACAGAATTCAAAAAAAGTAGTTGGTTTACTGTGACTGCAATTCTATACGCATTTATCTGGGAGCAAGACCCACTGAACACAATGGAACTTACTTCTGAGTAGACATGCATAGGATTGCACTGTGTATTACAAAGGATACAACTCTTTGGTGTGCATGTTCTCACTACACTTACCTGATTTTACAAGTTTTTACTGCTCCTTCCAATCCTATTTTCTCCTCACCTGTCCAGTCAACCTTATGGAAACTGACCTCAGGCTGCCTCTCTGATCGAATATTTCACCTCACCCATCAGTTAGATGCCTGACCCTGCAGAGAGAGCCCGCAAATCCATCTCAAGAAATCCACACGTTACAGCAGCAGATAGAAGAGAAGTGTAGAGTAGCATTCGAATCAAGACAGGTACTAAATTTTTATAAAGAGAGGTCCTAGCGTTGAACCTGCTAGGTGCTAGGTCTGGACGTTAGATATCTGCCCCAGAAACTGCCCTTCCTATTCTTAGGCTGGAGAGGAATCCTGGGGGAGGAGGGATTTCAGTGAGTTTTCAGGAGCAATGCCTGTTTTATGTCAATGGCTGGCACTCACTTGTATAGGGAGAACTAAACAGCTTAGGGTAAAAGTTGCAATGGGGGCAAAAGCCACATGCCACTCTGTATTTTACTGTTCAATTTGTGTGAAATTTAATTTCCACTGCTTAGACTTTCCTGGTGCCCCAATTTAATAGCCTATGGTTCAACCAAAAACGTAACTTGATCAAATCCTTATCCATAACTCATCTTTAGCACATGGCTCTCTATGAAAGTCTGGTAGGTTTACACAGGGATGGGTCTATTAGAGGCCAATTTTGCTATGTGCAAAAGAGGCTTGCAGGATTAGGCTTACAGTTATTTGGTGGACTTATTTAATTTTATTTAATTTTATTACTTAAAACTTTTTAAAGCTGATTATAGAAGAAGAAAGACTGAGATGGAAAAGCAAAAAAAAAACCCACTGCGAGGAAATTACTTGGACTGAATTTAATGGTTTTGGGATCAGAAGCTGTGAATACATTTGAAACACAGCAGGATTCATCTGTGTAAATGTTTGGTTTATTTAGTCTCTTAGTTTCATATGAAATCAAAGTAGGCAATGACAGGGTGAGGCCGACAATTGTATATGTACTTGTACTAGGAACATGCTAATACAACTAGACATTTAATATTTACAAATATAATTACTATGGGAAAAGCTTACTTGATTTCAGATGGAACTTTTATTAGCTTGGAGGTTCACAGTTTGAATGTTGAAATGGCTTGGGGCCACATTTTGATTTCTCCAAATCAGACTTTTTGTACATGCAGCAGAAGGGCCATGGTTGTAATTATGCACTATCATTTTGACTACAGTATTTAAGCACATTATGAGGTCCTCCTAAGACTGCTGAAATCAATATGCTCTATTCAAATAGTACAAAAGAAAGCATTTCAACAGCAATGCTCTTTTCAACATGACAGGGAACATCTGGCTTACTCTGAAACATTTATTTCTGAGCTACAGTTTTTAGTTGATTAACCTATTAGATCAATCCATTAAAAAACTTGTGCTTGACTAAAAAAAAGATAGCCCAATAGAAATATATAAGGATAATTATACTGTATATAACAGGGGTTCTCAACCGGTGGTACCTGTACCACCGGTGGTAAGTAAAGTTGGTATCAGTGGTATGCGCAGAACCCACAGATACTCACCTTGTTTCATGGAGACCCCAGCGCAAGCCTACAAAGGCTAGTAGGAGACTCAGCTCCAGAAGCATCATTCGATGGGGGGGCCCTGGTGCCCTAGGCACTAGGTGCTGCTTTGGGGGGGGGCGGAATTTCACGGGGGAGGGGGTGAAATGTCACGGGGTGCTTACCCGCTTTTCGCTCCTTCTTCGCAGGCATCATGGCTGAGTTTCTGCCTGCCCGCCCTAGCTCTGTTCAGCTCCAAAAAGGAAGCCAAACGGCGGGGGAGTGATTGGAGCCGCGCACTGACATCATGAAATGGGCGGTGTCGCGTCGGTGCCCCCCACGTGGAGGCGGAGCAACATCACTGCTCGGCTCGGCGGCCAGAGCTCCAGCGCACAGGTTTCACACGCTGGGAAAAGCCTGCCCACCTGGAGCCTCTTACAAGCCTTTGCAGGCTCACGCCAAAGCCTCCAACACAGAAGTAACTGGTGAAGATGTCATTGCCAGTTACTTCTGGTGGTATATGGGAACCTCCCCGACCCAGTAAGTGGTACGCCGGGTCAGGGGCGTGAGAACCCCTGGAATAGAAAATCAAATTAAGTCAAATAGAGGTTAAAAGAGAAGACGTCTCAGACTTAATTGACATAATATAGATCAATAAATCACCAGGCCCAGATGGCATCCACCCAAGAGTTCTGAAGGAACTCAAGAATGAAGTTGCTGACCTCTTGACCAAAATATGCAACTTGTCCCTTAAAACGGCCACTGCGCCAGAGGATTGGAGGATAGCTAATGTCACGCCAATCTTTAAAAAAGGAAGGAGGGGGGACCCGGGAAACTACAGGCCGGTCAGCCTAACATCTGTTCCAGGGAAGATGGTGGAAAGTCTCATTAAGGATAAAATCTTAAAACACATAGAAGAACAAGCTCTGCTGAGGGAGAGTCAGCATTGCTTCTGCAAGGGGAAGTCTTGCCTCACAAACCTTTTAGAATTTTTTGAAAAGGCGTTTGGGGCTCCTCAGTCTAGAAAAAAGGCGGTTGAGGGGGACATGATTGAGACATATAAAATTATGCATAGGATGGAAAGAGTGGATAGATAGGAGTTCTTTTCCCTCTCCCACAACACTAGAACTAGGGGACATCCACTCAAATTGAGTGGAGGGAGGATTAAAACAGACAAAAGAAAATATTTCTTTACCCAGCGTGTAATTCATCTGTAGAACTCCTTGCCACAGAATGTGGTGATGGCACCTGGCCTGGATGCCTTTAAAAGGGGATTGGACAGATTTATGGAGGAAAAGTCCATCAAAGCTTACAAGCAATGATGGGGAAAAGCAACCTCCTGGTTGTAGGACTAGGTTTTCTCTGTGCCAGGTGCAAGGGAGTGGAGACTGGACACAGGTATCTTGTTGGCTGTGTGCTCCCTGAGGCATCTGGTGGGGCCACTGTGCGATACAGGAAGCTGGACTAGATGGGCCTTTGGCCTGATCCAGCAGGGCTCTTCTTATGTTCTTATGTTATGTGTAGAAGACAGAACCTTGGCAGCTGCAATTGCGAATGGTGCTGCTAAAGCAGCTTCACCGTGGCGCAGTGGGTTAAACCGCTGAGCCATGACCTGTCGATCGAAGGTCGGCAGTTCGAATCCGCGATGAGGTGAGCTCTCGTTGTTTGGCCAGCTCCTGCCAACCTAGCAGTTCCAAAGCATGTTAATGTGAGTAGATAAATAGGTACCACTTGCGGAAAGGTAAACAGCGCTCCGTGTTCCAGCCGCATGCTACGCGCTGCAGCAAGGAGAGTCATGCCAGCCACATGACCACGGAGGTGTCTTCGGACAACGGTGGCTTTTTGGCTTTGAAATGGGGATGAGCACCACACCCTAGAGTCGGACACGACTGGACTTCATTGTCAGGGGTCACCTTACCTTTATACAACTATTAAAAGGCCAGGAGCATTCATGTTGAAAGGTTGGCCACCCCTACGCTAAGCAGATCAGAAGGAGAAAGTACATAGAGAGGCCCACAGATTTCTGGGACATTACTATTTAAGAGCTCTCCATCCAGGTAAAATTCATAACTTCGTAGATCTGAGGATTCTGAGCCAAGCTAAGCATGTTTCAGTTACTTTTCAAATTAGACAAAGAACTTTAGAGCTAAATCACTGAGATCACGAAAATGAATGACTGATTAGCATTTTTAGAAACTATCTACAGATTGTCTGCCCCCACCAATCGAAAGGCGATGAATATGCATTCCATACAAAAGCATATGTGAATAGAAAACAAGATAGTTCCATCTGACATTTCCACAACTTTTTCACCTAAAACATATGGAGGAGACGCCGTTGAATTCTGCAGCCATGTTGAAGATGATTTGCAAGTTGAAACTTGCATGTTTCCATATCTAATAAACCTCTGAGCTCTAGCAGGCAGCCTGCGTGTACACATGAGTGGGATCATTATAGTGCTAGGCACCTCTGCTTCCTCAGAATACAGGTGGGCCCCCATATCCGCTGGGGATATGTTCCAGGCCCTTCCGTGGATACTTGAAACCATGGATAAGAGCAAACACCCCCTCTATGGTTTCCTGAGGGCCCCCCTGCCCTGCCTCCCCTGTGGACAGGCATGCTTGCCCCCCCCAGCTCTTTTCTTTCAGCAAGCTTTGTTTCTTCCTTAAAAACAACAAACAGAGAAGCAGCCTCCATTGCAGGCAAGTAGAACGAGACTAAGTCCTAGAGGGGCTCTGCAAGGTTTCTGTTAACCTTGCAGAGCCTCTCTAATACTTAGTCTCGTTCTACTTGCCTGTAATAAGCAGCCAGAGGCTGCTTCTCCAGTTTCTTTAAGGAAGAAACAAAGCATACTGGGGAAAAAGTAAAAGCCTGGGGGGGTCCCCCACGATCCGTGGATAACTGAAACTGTGGATAGCGAATCAGTGGATATGGGGGCCCACCTGTACCTCATATCCATGCACTGAATGTCATGTCTGCATACAGACCTGTGCATTTAGAGTCATCAAGGTATGGTGGTTAGAGTGTCATACTAGGAGCAGGGAGACACAAGTTCAAACATCCACTCAGATATGAAGCTAACTGGGTGACCTTGAGCCAGTTACTATCTCTCAGTCGAACCTACTTCACAAGTTGCTGTGAGGATAAAAGGATGGGAGAAAAGAACCTCGTATGTTGGCTTGAGGTCCCTGGAGGAAGAGTGGGATAGAAACATTAATAAAAACAAGGACTGATATTCCAACATGCACAAGCTACTATCTGGGCGCCACAAAACTGGAGTGTACAGATATGTGGTGGGAACGATACTGGGCCCCACTTAGGGAAGGTCTGATCTGGTGCAAATAGTAGGCAGGTAAAGGGTTAAGCAGCCCCTCCTTATGCCATTTTTCTTCTCTCCATCACAGCCTCCATGGCTGTTTTTCAGGAGACAGTTCACATGTCTCCCATGCAACATCCAGTTTGGCCCTCAGTTTGGACAAATGGGAGAGGGTAAAGCTTAAGCAGCACCTGCCCAGGTGTTTCCAGAGAAGGGACATCTGGACCTGCACCTCGTAGACTCCTGACTGCCTCCTCCTTGGACTCATCCACCTCATCCTCTGATTTGGGGGAGTCACTGATCCCAGGGTTAGGACACATTGTGGACAAGGTTAATATAAATTAAAAGATCACACAAAATAATTCCAACAATTTACTAAGGAAATATTGGAGTAATTCATAAGGACCTCTACAAGGCTGAAATAAACTGTCTGCTCTGTTGCCGGTTTAAGATGGCTGTATAAATTTATAATGATTTGTAATGCTTGGAATATTTATTACCTCTCTGTTTTACATTTGGCAAATTGTCTTCCCCTCTAGGATACCTTGTAAGATAGATTTCACTTGAAGTGTTTGCTGGAGGAATGAATAGGACTATCATTCCCTTCTAATTTCCCAGCATGTACTCAATGTACGTTCCACTCTTATCTCGCATCCTTAAGGCCACTGGCATCGCAGGGTGGTCCCTGGGTGCCAAGCCCCCCCCAGTCACGTGAGGGGGTGGCACTTCGGCCACGCCTTTGTCACCCACCCACCCCAACCATGGATCTTGCGCCTTTAAGGTGCCCCGTGCAAAGTCTCTGCAAAAAAACGCAGGTACGGCCTTAGCCAGCACACCAGCCAAAGTTCTGAGGTTCCGCCTCATCCGGCACACCAGCCAAAATAGTGTGAATGTCCCACTGTTGTTTTTCTGTTTGTTTCTTATTTTGCAATTTGTTTGACTGTGTTGAATGGGCTAATTTTGAAACAAATAATGGAATAATGGGCCCAATCCCAATACAGTGTCTTCACTAAAAAATATTATATTATAAATGCACTGTGGTGTTTGAGGGGTGTTGCTGGATTATTCACACAGTCAACTCACCAACTGATGCTGCAGTCACTAAGCAATGAGCATATATATACATGGAATCATTGAGTTGGAGGTGACCCACACGGTCATCTAGTCCAACCCCCTGTCTGTAGCAGGAAATCCTCCTAGAGCAGTGGTCCCGAATCTCTCCCCCACCGCAACCCCCACAATCTCTCACCTGGTTCTCTAGCGGCGGGCCTGGGATGGACTCATTCATATTCATCTTGTGATTCACTGCAACTCACATGTTGTGCTGCCAGGCCAGGTGTCTCCCATTCTATAACTGCATCTTTGATTATTTTTGCCTGAGTGCAGAACCTTGCATTTGTCCCTGTTGAACTTCAGAATACATGAATTCACCATATGCATAAGTACTGCCAGACCTCTCTGTTTGTGCTAAGGTTCGGTGGTCTTGATTAAGCTGGCATTTGAATGGAGCTTTAATATTGTTATGTTTTCCATTGCATATATAAAAGGCTGCTTTTTTATGTGGCTAAATGGGTTGCTTCTACATAGGTTTGTCTTACCAGCCACAAACCTTCAGGGTGGGATGGGTTACAGACCAGAAGAACTAACAGGCAGCCCAATCCTGTGTAAGGATACCCGGCCGGCCTAAAGAGCAGCCCAGGAGCACCTCGGGTGAAGGGGACTCTCATCCCCTTCCCTGGATGCAAGCCGGTCAAGGCCCTATAGGCTTACTCGAATGTATACCAGCTCTGAAGCTGACATACATTTGGGGCCAGGGGTATAAGTGTGATCCGTGTAGGGTGAGGGCTTGGGATATCGGCAGAGCGTGTCGCAGATATCCCCGCCCTCCCCCCGCCTGGTTCACCCAATGGCCACTCTCCCTCACTGCCTGGTCCGCCCTCCCCTGCACCGTCTGGTGCAGGGCTTACCTTCTCTGGTAGACGCAGCAACGGTCCACTGGGGGAGTAAGGGTTGTCGGCCTTCACCCTGGCAGCCCTTACTCTGGGTCGCAAATGCGCTTTACGGTGACACATTAGAATGGCGGAGCACACGCTCCGCTTCTCTAACATTACACTGTATCGCGCCGTAAATAAATCAATAAATGAATAAATAAATAAATAAATAAATAGATCACAGTCAGCTTTGCATTCAGTAAGTGTTGACTTTTGCCCCACCCATTACCTACATTTCTACCCACCCACCCTCTCTGTCTCTGAACTCTTGCACCTGCGCTGCTACGTTGTAGACAATCTGGATACACTAGTCCTCATCATTTTTCTTGATGCCCCTTGCTCAGTATCCCTTTGGGTGACAAATACCTGTTCATGACAGATTCCTGTAATGTGACACAATGCTTGTTTATCTAAACAGAACTAGACTTTGGTTTTTCATGGGGTTTTTTTTCCAGTTGTTTGGAGGCTGAGAAAGGGAAGGAACCACAGTAATTGGTTCTCTTCCTCAATAACTAAGGAACTGAAAAGGAAAATAAAAACAAGTTTATTTTAATGTTGCATGCAGATTTTCATGGCTGTGGGTAACTGACAAGGTTCTTAACTGTATGGGTTCTGCAGCCATGTCAATATAAAAGTAGAGAAATAAAATCCTTTACCGCTTTTGTTGTTTGTTTAGATTTCTTATATTGTGCAGGACAAAAGTAGTGGGTCCCTTTAACTTTGAGCAACAGACTGATGTTTAACTGTCACCACTCCGTAACATTCTTTTTCATCCAGCAGTTTTTTACTGCCAAATTGCCTTGAGAAAGCTCCGTGAATGGAGTGAAACGTCGGCTTGGGAAGTAGGATCCCGTGTTGTTGTTATTGTAAGAAAACCTTTTCTGTGTATGTGACACCTGCACAATATAAGAAATCTAAACAAACAACAAAAGCGGTAAAGGATTTTATTTCTCTACTTTTATATTGACATGGCTGCAGAACCCATACAGTTAAGAACCTTGTCAAGTTTATTTTATATATTACATTGGTATGCTGCCCTTCCTCCAAGAAACAAAGGATGTTTCGGGGTTTATTTCATTTTATCTTCTCAATAGCCTGTGAGGTAGGATAGGCTGAGAGATAGTTTATGCCAGACCACCCAGTGGGCTTCATTGTTTAGCAGAGACTTGAACCCAGATTCCCAGACTTCCAGTCCAACACTCTCTCTACGACACCACAATGGAACAGGAAATCTCTTGTGCTAGCAAACTATGTCATAGCCTCTTGACACAAAATATAAAATCGTTGGCCAGACAAAAGGAGCATTGCTGCTGTTTCATTGCAGTTTCATGTGTAGAGATGTTTTTCGCTCCCAGCCAGACCTCCCTCCCTCTCCCTTCATCCCCTGCAATATTCATATTTCACACCCAGAACTGAAACAAGACAATGTTTGACTTTATTTGGGTGCAGTTGATAGTGAGATTCACATGGGCTCATGTCTGAGATGTATGATATTATTAGGCTAGATCACCACAGACAAATTCTCACCCAGCATTTCTCTGGTAAGGCAAAATATGTGCGCAATATTTTTTTTCTTGCATTCATATAATTGCCCTTAAGTTATTTTCTCACACACACACACACACACACACACACACACACACACACACAGGGGCGGTGGAATATATTGTGCTTACACAAGTACAGGTACACCCTTTCCACTTTCACAGGTTCAGGAACCTGCAACTTCATAGGTTATTCCTGATCTCTACGTGTTGTTGTTTTTTTCCCTGTGTATAAGAGTTTGCGTGCCGTTTTTATAATGTTTTCATTGATGTCAAGACCTTGGTATAAAAACAAGACTAGCACTGTACTAATTTACCCCATGGTCTCCCGTGCCTTCCTTTGCCTGCCTCCTTGAGCAACTGGCATAGCTGCAGGACTGTTTACTCCACGGCTTATTTCCCCTTTATCTTTGATGTCCCAGGATGTCAAAGGCTGTGAATTTAATATTGATTTTATAAAGTACTTTTACTGTAACATGTCAGTTAGGATTAGCTTCAACCTCGAGGAAGCTCAGGCACTGAGCTGGATTTGCACGCAATGTGGCTCTCCGGCTCTCAGACTCTTTACCCGAGCCAATGCTTTATTTATAAGAGTGACAGTGTGCTGTGAAAGCAAGGACAGCACACAGCCCCCAGCTATCTCTGTGTCTTGTATACACAGCATCAGTGCCCTGTGTATACATTAGGCTTGAAAATGTAAGTGGATCAGAGAGACGTATCATTTGCTGGTATGTAAACAGACAGATGAGTTTATAGATCGCATTAAACCCCAGTGGCAGTAAGTAGTGGAAAGGAAACATGACTTCCCAGAGATTCCCCACCCCCTCTTCTTACTCCATCCCATTCCCACGTTCTTCTGTTACCAACCATGATTGTAACATCTTCACATGTGGCAATGTTCCTCCATGGTTGTCACTTCGGTGTAGAAAATCCACGTGGAAACTGCGTATACACCTTGAAATGTTACTAATACTGTACTATGTCACTACGAAAAGCCACACCACGACAAAATGCAGCTGGCCGTAATTTCCCAATGTGCACATATACACAGCAAGTAGACATATGGATAGCAATCATATGTGGTTGTGTGCATGCAGTATACATACATATTTCCTACAGGGAATGATAGCCATGTAGGAAATCCCCACATGGGAAGTGGCCTTTGCTCTTTTTATATCTTAGCTGGGGAGACATTCAACTGTTTATTTGGCAAGGGAATACCATGTTGAGTCAACATTCAGACGCTTGGTTACCATCCATCAACTCCATCGCTCTTTGTGAATGGATTTGCTGCTCGATTAAAAAAGAAATCCAGCGATTAAACAGTAAACTCTCATGACCTAACCTGTAACCTAAATCAGAATCCACTTAGGTGAAAAGATTGTGTTTCTCTGTGTCTTTTCTCGTGGCTCCATAGGAAGGAATGGAGAAGGAAGGCTGCATTTTTTGTTATGGGGCATATCTAAGAGAAGATACATTCCCCTGGCACCTCCTTGGTCCTCTTTTAGAAACCCAGCAAAGTCTGTCCTTCTGTATCTTGGGTGGTTTTTTAAAATGAAATGGGACCTTTTAAAATTGCATTCTGGCGTCTTTACCAGCTGCAATTACTTCCTTTCACCAGGGTTTTCCTTTTGCTTCTTGGCTCCACTGTCCCAAGATCATTTTTATCTGCTTTCCTGTTTTTATATTCTTATTTTTGAATTGCATACAACACATTGCGATTGTATTTTATGTTTCCTTGTAAGCCACCTGGGGGTTATTTTGTGAAAGGCAGGGAATAAATATTGTAAATAAATAAAATACATGGGCGAGAAATATTTGATACAGAGTGGATACATTCTGGACGTAAAGGTGCTGGGGAGTTGAACTAGCAAATCCAACTCGTTTTAACCATTTTGCATCTCTTTAAGATGTTGACTCAAGGCTCAAAGAGCTAACCAGACTAGAGAATAGCCACCCTGAGTGTGCAGTCATTCAAATCCTAGAGCATTCAGCAATTCATGCCAACTGATTACACATCATTAATGAAAGATTAACTGTTTGATGCATTAGCTTTTTGTAGCTGCACAGAACAGCTGTGCACTTGACCAAGCCATGTCGATCTGCTTCACGACGCGTATTTTCTCATAGCTTGCCAGTTGCCCTGAGGTTCCTTCCTATCCCCCCCAACCCGTCTCCCACCTCAGCTGGGACTTAAAACCATTTAGATCTCTGAAGCATAGTTAAAATATTTCTTGATTTAATCCATTAATAATTCTACCGGCCACGACTTTAAAGCCTAAAGTCATGGTGCTATATAAATAATAAATTTCTATTGTGTCTCAGTGACCGCTGATTTTTTTTGAAACACAAAACGTCAGGAGGACCGCCACACTATCAAATCTGTCTAGACATAAATTATAAATTGGACACTTGCTTTTACATCTTTTTAAAAACTAGAATTAAATTGTTCCAGGGTGGAAAAAAAATCTCCCCAAATGATGTTTTGCTTTTTTTATATATTTAATTAACATTTTAACTTTTTTATATCATTTGTTTAAAAAATATTGATCTTTAATAATTAAACAGAAAGGCGAGTTGCATTAATGGCGAGCCTCTAAATTGTAGCACAATGGCTAAACAGCATGAGCTGGATTTCCAGCTAATATGGCATCATCAATACACTAGGCAGCCTTAAATTTCTCTATTTCAGTATTTATCAGCCCAGCAATCCACCTTCAATATGAGAATAATGATACTGACCAAGGTGATGTGGGGGGCAGCCAGGTCGGCACAGGCTGAGGGTCTACTGAGCTGGCACAACCACTGAACAGTATTAGTGGCAGCAGTAGCGTTTAATGCACCATTAGAGGGCTAAAAGAAGACACCATGACCTAATGCCCTTTGCACCTGTGGTTGGGCTGGCTGGTAGGCCCTTGGACCAGTAACAATCTGGCATCAGCACTGATAAGTGACCTGCCTTGTATGGCTGCCAGATGTTGAGTTATCAAAAAAATCACACCTCTCTTCCCTTGCATGAGCAAGAGAACAGCGCTGATGCAAGAGAGGGTTTCATTGCAACCTAATAAATAATATTAATATCACTGGCAGAGTGATATTGGAATCAGACTGAATAAATGTTATGAAGCTCATGCTTGCTGAATAAATGCTTAGGTATCCCATTCATAATACATTTTGCTAGAAACATTCAAAGTCCCATTCATCAGCACTTTAGCTATAAATCCCTCTTTCTCTCCGAGTATTACATCCTGATGCTCTCTGTACCATTATTTCAGATAGCGTTAAGTTCTTACTTCAGCTTCACCCAATCTGACCCAGACGGCTACATTATGGTAACTGTGAAAAATCAAATAACAGAACATTGTCAATTATGATTCTGTTCATGCAGGTCAAAGCTCTAATGTAACCTTAACAGTTTTTAAAATGTTTGAACATTCTTAAAACCAAACAAGCAAGGTGTTTGGGCAAAGAAACTGGGGTATAAAAAATGTGCTTTTCCAGTTAGATCTCCTAAAGTGCTAAACTAAAGGATGCTTCTCAATTCAGTTTCTGTTTTCCTTCCTGAGTTGATACACTTGTAAAGAAAGAATACACTAGTTATGGACCATGGAGTTGGGATGTTTGCTTTCATGGGATTCATTTCAATCCTGTGCACACTTACTTGAGACCATCCCGTTGGACCTTACACCGTATGCACAAGAGTGTCCGCACAGGACACTAGCTCTCATTGGTACTGCTCTGCTGGTATTTCACCCAGCCAGTCACACACAGCACAGACTTCCTACAGGTCTGTTGGGGGTGGGTGGGACTTGACAGGGATCCTGGAAAAACCATACTGAGTCAGGCCATTGGTCCAACCACCTCAGTCTATGCTGACTGGCAGTGGTTCTTCTGGGTTTCAAACAAGGGTTTTTTCCTGGAGACGCCAGTGATTTAACCTGTGACTTCTTCCTTAGCCTTTTCCTTCACAGCATCTGATGGGCTTTAAAGATCTAGTACAAGCGCCACAGTCCTGCCCGTCTTGAAGAGCTTTTGATAGGAGCAATGCTGTAAGATGCTTCCCATTTGTCACATTTTAAGATACCACTCTAGTTGCAGCAGCAGAAGCCACTGCTTGCTTTGTAGCAGCTAAAGGACACTCATCATTTCACACTGTCCAGCAACAACATGGTTAAAAAAATGTCATCCTTCTCTAGCCACTAACCATGCATTTCTCCTTCAATGCATAAAATAGGTAGGGCTTTTCAAAAATGAAAAAATGAAAATTACAGCCCAATCCTATGCTGGACTCCGCCAGCTGTACTGGGCTCCACGCTGTCACAAACATGCTGTAAAACATGTTGTGATGGCATGGAGGCCAAACCTGCCAGCTTGGAGGCCAGTGCCAGGAACAGCACCAGCCAGGGCAGGTGAGCTCCGCGCCAGATGGTGGGGAGCAGGTGGCAGAGAGGTAGGGGGAGGGCATTCTGGAGCAGTGGGAGGGCAGAGAGGAGGGAGGATCAGGCCTGGGAGGGGGTGGGCTCGGCAGAGGAGGCGCAGCTCCGAGCAGCCCTGTGTCGGGCTTTCAAGCCTGGGATGGGGCATAGGATTCAGTGGAGGCCTCCTCTGCTGAGCCCACCCCGTCCCAGGTCTGATCCTCCCTCCTCTCTGCTCCGGAATGCCCTCCCCCTACCTCTCTGCCACCGTCTCCCCGCCATCTGGCACAGAGCTCACCAGCTGGTGCTGCTCCTTCGCCAGCAGAAGTCTGCTGGAACTGGCCTCCAAGCTGGCAAGTTTGGCCTCCATGCCGTCGCAACATGTTTTACAGCATGTTTGTGACAGCGCAGAGCCCAGTACTGGCCAGAGATGACGGACATGCACCCGGCGCCGGGCGCGCGAGGGCAGGGCCTGCGCGCATGACGTCGATGCGCCCCTCGCATGACGTCGATGCCCCCCGCCCGTTTACCACTCATTTCGGAGCCGAACGGGCTCCAGGGAGGGAGGGAGGGCCGACCCGGCGCTTCAGGGAGTTCCGCCGATCGCGCCCTCCCACCCAAGTGCCTGGAGCTCCTGCTCCACGCGCTCCACCGATGTTCCTCCGCTGGTACTGGCTACATTTAGCTAGCACGCCTCCGAGTAGCCCCATAGGGGCTGCTGGGGCTCGATACCAGGGGAAGGGGATGGTCATCCCTGGATACAGCGGAGCCTGTCCCGGAGCCACTGCATCCCAGTGTGGGGCTTTGAATAGGATTGGGCTGTTAGACACCTTTCTCCTTATTTTCTTCTTTTAAAAGAAGCACACGGAGCAACATAATTTTTCCTAATAACCCAGTGAATTCACTTGAAAACCCCAGACATAAAAGCATTGTCATGTTTTGCACAGCTGCTTGATTTTAACTGAGAACAGGCTAACTCCCCCCCCCCAAAAAAGGGGGGTGCCTCTCCTATATCTCAGCAACAGGTTTGCATGTTAGACCTCTCTCTCTCTCTCTCTCTCTCTCTTTCTCAGGAATGATGGCTGGAGATTACATCACGTGGACACATTCACCTAGTCATCCAAATTGGGAGTGTACCACATCTGTTTTTGCAGGCACTGCTTTGGCTGATTGCTATATATTTTCACTGAATATATTGTACACAGGGGGATTTCTTTCCTTCCTTTAACAGTCCTTGTAAGTTTATGACATTATTTTCAACCCATTCACTCTATTCAGTCTGACTCACTGACTTCTCCTCCTGGTTCTTCATAAATATTTCTTTATTAATGCAGCTTCACAGGTTCAACCTGCGGTTACTCATATTTTAAATAATTTTTTTCCACTTCATACCACTTGTAGATGTGCATCTACCACTTTAGGGATGCAGATAGCCACTTGTAGTAAAGAGATTCTGTATCAGCAAACTCTAGTTTTCCTCTAGCCATGAAACATGCATTTCACCTTTGATACATAAAACAGTGTAAAGGAGACACATATGCACATGTTATAAACCAGTTTTTATATGCAAAATGATTAACAGAAGTATCAAATAAATACAACTCAACAAAATCTAGGGCCCAATCCTATCCAACTTTCCAGTGCAGATGCAGCCACAATGCAGCTCCAAGGCTTCCATAACTGCCCCCCCCCCACCAAGGATGCTATATCCAGCATATAGGGTGAGGAGGAGATTCCACATGTGTAACCCTGCAAACCAAAGTACAGTAATGCCCCCAAGTATGCGGATCCAGAGTACGTGACTGGTAGAGTAACCAGCGGGGGAGGGCAGGGTGGGAGGCTGGGGAGGGGAGACTTAAATCCCCTTTGAATCCCCCTTTGGAGGGGATTTGAATCCCCTTTCCGTTCTGGGGTCTCCCATTCTTGCTGCACCGGTGGTTACACCGGTGGTGTAAGTTGGATAGGACTGCGCTGTCAGACTCTGCACTTGTCGCCAGCCATGGTCTCCATTGCTGTAGCTGTCATTTTCACTTGGAATGCTGTCAATTTCACTTGGGACTTTGTCCTTGCTATTATAGAAATTGTTCCCCAACTTGCACAATTCCAGACTGACTTGGGTGGTGGTGGTCCAGGAACAGAACTTCCACTTACTCGGGTGCATTATGGTATGCCTATGAACAGGCCAAGTTGGTGGGCCTTGAGGGACACCAGAAGGATTCCCTGTCCCCTTCATGCTCCTTTACTCTCCTCAGACTTGCACCAGAAAAATAGCTGGCTCAGATCTGAGAAGACCATTGGGGCAGTGGAGGCTTGCCCCAGGGTAAGGGAATGAAATTTATCTACCTCGAGGAGGCCTACAGACTCCCCCCCCCCTCACGCGCACACGCAGGATACAGCACGTGCTCCATTGGCATGGCTGCATTGGTGGGGGGATTTAATTAGGATTGGGCTGTAAGGTTGTACAGTAGGCCCGCCATATCTGCGGCGGGTTGATTCTGGGATTCTGCACGGATACCCAAAAGTGCAGATGTTCAAGTCCCTATAAAATGGCATGGTATTTGCAGTTTCCAGGCTTTAAGACTTAGAGAGGCGACTTGCCTGAGTGACAGGCTGGTTGGCTGCTCCCATTTCGATAGCTGCCAAAGTGTCTCTGGGCTGGAGGGAGCCGCCAGGCGAGGCGCTGCGAGAGGCAGAGAGGGAAGTGCAGTGTGGACTTTCCCTGCACCACCTCGGCTGCTGGACAACGTGGTACTGCTGAATGTGGAGATCGAAGTGAACCAGAGCCTGTAGTAATTTTTTATTTTATTTTATTTTTATTTACAGTATTTTTACCCCGCCTTTCTCCCCAAAGGGACCCAAGGCGGCTTACAACAAAAAGAAAATACAGTGCAGTATAATACAAAAAATAGTTACATTTTAAAACAGTAAAAACAATTAACGAAAATAAAAACAGTATCTAAAAATCAGTTAAAAAAAGATTACAATTAAAACAAGTACATAAAAACAGCAGCACCCCACCTGTACCAGCAGGATGTTAAAAAAGGCAAGGGCTCAGAAGGCTTCTTTGAACAAGAAGGTTTTTAGGCCTCGCCGGAAAATGTCCAAGGAGGGAGCAGTTTGTAAGTCAAAAGGGAGGGAATTCCATAAAGTTGGTGCCATTACTGAGAAGGCCTATTTCTGGCCGCCGCCCCTCACACCTCCCTGGGCGATGGTATCTGCAAGAGGGCCTTCTCTGATGACCTAAGGAGATGGGCCGGACTATATAGAAGTAGGCGGTCTCTCAAATATCCTGGCCCCAAGCCATATAGGGCTTTAAAGGTCAAAACCAGCACTTTGAATTGGGCCCGGAAACGAATCGGCAGCCAGTGCAGCTGTCAGAGGAGCGGCCCGACAGTGTCGAACCACCTACCTCCAGTGACCACACGGGCTGCCGCATTCTGCACTAATTGCAGTTTCCGAAACGTCTTCAAGGGCAGCCCCACATAGAGCGCGTTACAATAATCTAATCGCGATGTCACCGTGGCATGGATCACCATGCTCAGGTCTGCACGATTCAAGTACGGTCACAGCTGGCACACCAGCCGAAGCTGGGCAAATAGCCACCACCTGGGAATGCAGGAGCAGCTGCGGATCCAGGTGGACCCCCAAGCTGCGGACCTGCTCCTTCAGAGGGAGTGTAACCCCATAGTAACACATGGTGCACTTCAAAGGGCAGTGCTGGTGGGCTGGGGAGGAGGAAGGAAGGAAGGAAGGAAGGAAGGAAGGAAGGAAGGAAGGAAGGAAGGAAGGACTTATCTGAATTTTTTTTTCTAATATTTTCATTCCACAGTTGGTTGAATCCATGGATATGGGACCCGCAGATAGGGTGAGCTCTCTGTAATTCTATGCACACTTGCCTAGAATTTAATTCAGTGGGACTTACCGCTGAGTACACATGTGTAGAACTGTGCTGCCTAAGGGCTCCCCTTTCCTTCTCTCTTAGTACAGTCTTAAGGATGGAAGACCTTCTTGAATCAATAACATCTGCATCTCTGTGACCAGGTTTGTATAGCACAGGCATGCACACAAGCCATCATTGTGGCTCCCCCCAAAATTGAAGAACTCTCTGTGGAACAATGATGGTCGCTGGTTAGTTTGTGGTAACCAATCAAGGAAAGAGATACAAAGCAAAATCTTTCACCAGCAGTGAAAAGCAAAATCATCCTTGACAATGGAGAAAACATGACTCCTGCTTTCTAATCTGGGGCAATTCTATTGATCTGGAATGGAATAATGAACTTTTGAAAGTTGAAGGCAAAACTCTCATGCAGCACAATCCTATCCAATTTACACCACTGGTGTAACTAGCAGTGCAGTGAGAACAGGAGGCCCCAGAATGGAAAGGGGATTCAAATCCCCTTTGAATCTCCCTTTGGAGGAGCTTTGAATCCCCTTTCTGTTCTGGGGCCTCCCGTTCTCACTGCACTGCTGATTACACCGGTGGTGTAAGTTGGATAGGATTGCTTGGATGGGCTGCGTTTATTTTTCAATTCAGAAATAGCAGGAAGTTACATTCCTAGCATGCTTGAATATTGCTGCTACTGGGGCTCCCAAAAAGAACGGAAATGACCAAAAATCAAAATGGCTGCTGTTGCTCCTCATCCCTCGCACTACATCTCCCAAGCTCCTTTGCAGCCAAGCAGCCTTCTTATTGGTCAATGAGGCTGCCATATTTTCTAGCTTCATGCTCGCAGCTGAAATTTCTAGTAAGGTGAGTGGGCTGGAAGGAGATAAACAAACATGACCCGAATGCACTAGAAGGCGGGGGGAAAAAAACAGCTCTCAAGCGCTCCTAGTGCTAGAAGCTGAAAAACAAACGCAGCCATGGATTTCAGCAGGATCCAGCCTTTTTTAGGGGCTAGGCCGCTAGGTGTTTGTTTTTTCTTGTGTTGAAGGCACTTTGAAGACTGTTTTTAATATATTGGAAGAATAAGTTCTGTCCTACCATTACTCAATGGATGAGGACCTCTTAACCTTATCAACATTTGAACAAATAGCTTATAGAGGACAACTACGTATGGACATATTTTTGGATATTTGGAAACTTTTTTTAGAAATATATGCATAGAGTGCTTATTGCTTATGGTTTATATTTAGTATAGATTGCTTTTTGTTTATTAATACACTTGCAGCTTATCATTTTTTAATGTTTTGAAAAAATGTTATGTATTTTATGTATTTCATTAATGCTATGTATTTCTCCTTTTTGTTGTTGTTTCTTGATTTTTTTTATTTCATCCATTAATAAAGGACCAAAAAATGATTGGGACAGGCCCATGTCATTAAGCATCACTCTGCTCCAATCATGCCAAAGGAAGGCACAGAGATACTATGTACAGTGGGCCCTCGTTATCCACAGGAATCCGTTCTGGACCTGACCCGCCCCTGCGGATAGCGAGGATCCATGGATACTGGGGCCACCTTCAAAAACCTGTAAAAAGGAAGAAAAAAGTCCCCCAATTCCCCTTTCTACCTTCGCATGGTGAAATCGCACCATTTTCAAGCCTCTTCAGGGGTTCTGCAAGCTTAACAACCCACTTCCAGGTCACACGAAGGCTTTTCTCTCCTCGTAGGCTTGGCCCAGAATGCATCCTGGGGCAAGGCTGGGAGGAAGGAAGAGCCTTCACATGACCCGGAAGTGGATCTTTAAGCTTGCAAAAGCCCTGCGAAAGCTTGGAAATGGCACAATTTCACAGCGCGAAGGTACAAAAGGGGAACCAGGAGATTTTTTTCTTCCATTTCACAGATTTTTGAAGGTGGACCCACATATCTGGGACCCACGGAAAGTCAGATCCACGGATAGAAAGGGTCCACTGTACTATCTAGAACAGCAGTAACTGGTAGGTTGCAACCCACCAGGAGAACCGGATGCTGTCCCCTGCCACCTTAAGGGGCAGGGACAGCATGGTGGCGGCAATCCCAGGGATTGCTGCCACCAGTGGGAAAAAAAGTTTTAAAAGTACGTTTCCCACTTACCAGGGGTCCTGGAGCCCTCCGGACAGTGCAGGGAGGCCCTCAGCCCCCTCCGCAGGCCTCCTTGAGCTTTAGATCGCCGCTCTGTGGATTATAACCATGTCCGAAAGTGGTTATAATCGCCGGAGTGGTGATATAAAACTCAGGGTGGCCCGCAGTGGGGGCCACAGGCCTCTCCACACCATCTGGAGGGCTCCAGGACCCCTGGTAAGTGGGAAAAAATACATTTTTCCTGGCATTTCACCTCGTCCCCACTCCCACAAAAAAGTAAAGAGTTCTCCCTGCCTCATGGAAAGAACTTTGAGAAACGATGATCTAAAACAGGGGTTCTCAACCTTTGGAGGCCCGGGTACTCCCTATCACGGTCCAATTTTCTGAAGTACCCCATGCTAATTAATTGGATTAAATTAATTAACTAATTATCTAATTAACCATTAAATAAAGAAGTAAAATAATTTTAAAACAATTTTAAATGTGAAAAAATGTCTTATTTAACTCTGTGTGTGTGTGTGCTCACACGCGCGTGCGCGCATGTGTGGAAGGCCCAACACAAAAATCAGAGAGACAGAAGGGGGGGATTGCATTTTCTCAACTACAAAAAATACACTGCACAGATGGGAGAGAAGAAAAACACCAAACAAACAGAGAGCTTGATCTCATGTTAGTGCAAAAAGACACATGCCAGGATCTCTTTTTTTTTCTCCAAGTCACACTTCCCAAAATCAGCTCCTCCCTCCCCCACCCCACCAAAGTACATTAGATTCTAAAACACTACATGGATGGGTCAAAGGATGCTGAACCCTCCCCACTGCATAACTCCTTCTTTCAAGCTGCTTTTTTACTGGGTTCACTTCCAGGGTCAGAGTTAGACTGTGTGGGGAAGTTACTTCAGGAACATACTGCAAAGGGGAAGTGGTGAGAGGGCGCAGCACCCTTCTGTGCATTTTTGGTGCTTTGTAATCACAATTTCTTTACACACCCTACTTTACACCTGATTGGGGCAGACCCACATTTTGAGACATGAATCAGATGTAGTTCTGTGGTTTGTGGGGTGGGAAGGAGGAACTCCTGTGGAAATATTCATTACATTTTCCCCCTCTCACTGACTGGCATTCTTTCTGATGCTCATTAAATGGGATTCTACATTTCAGCCAGTGATGTGTTGTAAAACCATTTTAATGAAAAATGTCTAATCCCTTCTAATCACACTATAAGTGCCCTCTTTCTCTTCAAAGGGAAAACAGTGTAAAATGTTCATGAATGCTTCTGCCTGGCTGCATTAGAGGTGTTTGCACAGCCTTAAATCCGATTAGTGTAACTGTTACAGATTACAGAGAAATCATTTCTGATCGCAGAGAGTCACAGCAACTCAAAAGAGTCAAATTTACAAGCTGCCCTCTGATGACATCATTGTGATATTTAAACAGACAGGCTATCAAGAGTTTTAATTGTTTTAATCAAGAGTTTTAATTGTTCTATTAGAAAGGGAAAGGAGAAAACACACATACAGCCTTCCTAAGATGTCTTGTAATAATAACCTAACTGATGAAACAATAAATCTTTGACTGACTGACCTTTCAGGTCATTTGTTGTAAATAAATATAGGCTGTGAACCTGAATCCAATTAAGTGCAAATAAGAGTCATTAATTTTAAATACAACTTAGGCAGGTGTAACTGTACTAGACTGCAGCCACAGGTAAAGGTAAAGGTTCCCCTCACTTGAAAGCTAGTCATTACAGACTCTAGGGAGCGGTGCTCGTCTCTGTTTCACAGCTGAAGAGCCAGCGCTGTCCGAAGATGCTTCCGTGGTCATGTGGCTGGCACGACTCAATGCTGAGGTGCACGGAACGCTGTTCCTTCCCACGAGATGGTATCCACTTATAATTTCTTACTTTCGAACTGCTAGGTTGGCAGGAGCTGGGGCTGAAGACGGTAGCTCACACCGTCACGCGGCATTCAGGTCTTGAACTACTGACCTGCCTACCTTCCAGTCTGCAGTTCAGCGTCTTAACCACTGAGCCACCACGGTGCCCCTGAGCCACCACGGCAGCCACAGGTAGTTAAGCCTATTTTTTATTGTACAGTATTCAGTATACAAAAAAGGCAAAGCTACCGATTCTAATAAAACAGGGACCATTGTGTCATGTTTTTTGTTTTGTTGTCATGTGCTTTGTTTTTCTGGGAGTCCAGTTAGGAGGCTGACCCACATTTAGCCAAGTCAGTAATCACAGACCCAATGAAGACTCCGAATAATTCACCATTAGGAAGGTTTTCATTCTTGGGCAAGCCTCACTTTGTGTTTCTTGGTCTTTTCACTGCAGGTGCACTTCCATGTTGCACTCATATGACACAGGTATTCTCTGACATGCCATTTCTGCATCCCAAATGAAGGCCTCCAAACACCTAATTTTGAAGATTTAAGGAATTGTTCCTTAATTTAATGTCTTTTTCTCAGAAGATATATTCACTGTGGAATTGCTACTCAAACCTTAGCATACCTGCATCTTTCTCGTTTCTCATTGGGGAACTCTTAAGAGGGAAATTTGTCACATTAGTAACATGTGGGAGAACTTCAACATTGACTTGAGAGGACACATGTCTATAAGTCAGTGGCGTCACTGATGCATGGCGGGGGCGGGGCGCACAGCGTGATGCGCCGGGAGGCGGGCAGAGGGGGTGACATACCAGGGAGTGTCACGTCGAAAGTGATGTGCCAGGGGGTGTCTTCGCGAAACCCGTAAGTGCCTGAAGATCACCATTTTGAAGTGATCTGAAGATTGGGGAGTCCTGCAGACGGTCACGTAGGCCTCCCCAAAGCTCCCCCAAGTCCCAGGAAGTTCCACGCAGTGGCGATCCCCCGCAACGCCGCTGCCATCGCCATGCTGTCCCCGCCCCTTAAAAGGGGGCAGGGGACAGCTTTTGTTGTCAATGGTGGGTCGCGACCCACCACTTTGAGAATCACTGGTCTAAACAAAATTTACTTTTTCACTTGTTTCAAGCCCTTTGTTCCTCATTGCCATTTCTCTCTTTTCCAACCTTCTCTTCCTTCCTGAAATACTCTGCCTGGGGCCATAACTCTTGAGTGGGTCATTCCAATAATGGCCCATTCTTTCAGAGAAGAGTCATAGCTCAGAAATAGAGAACATGCTTTTTAAGTACTATATGAAATAGAGAACATGCTTTTTAAGTATATGATTGTGTTTCCAGTTAAAGGATATCAGGCAGGAAAACCAGGATGGACCTCTGCCTGAGAGACTCACTGCCAGATTATGTGAACCAGTGGTCAGACTTGATATAAGCAGTTTCATATATCCACATATGTTTTGCAGCCAACACACTGCACTTTCGGTGACACTCTAGTCCTCACCCACTTTCCATTTTCAGATTGATATGCTAGCAATTACAGTTGTCCCAACACACTACCCTTATCTGATTTTTTGTTATTTTGAATACCTTCTTATCTAGTTGAAAGATGGCAACAGGGTTGTACTTCTCAAACCCTGTTGCCCACATGTATCAGAGGTCCACCTGGCCAGTCCAACTTCTGAACCCTCAATACTGGGGCAGTGGTAGCACCCAGTTCACCATCAGAAGACAGGCAAGGGCACCATGGGGAGCTGCAGAGCTTCAGGATTCCCAGCAACAGCATACCAGAAGAACTGCCCAGATTCATTATAGTCCTATTTGAATACAGTATAGTACACACCTCCAAACAGTATGAATTTTCATCTACCCAAATATGTTGGATGACTCTCCCCCCAAAACACACACATATCCCTCTATCAACAAAGATTGCTTCAGTGTATTTGGAGAAATATGAATGTCAAGAGGAGAAAAGTAGTCATATGCTTAATATTTTTGGAAACACAACGCAAGCCAAAAGCAGGGAGAACACCCACAATTATAGCGCTCTCTCTTTTTAACGATTATTTTGGTTTGGGTAGGACTGCCGTGCTCCCAATGTCAGGTCCTTTGGTAAGCCACAAGACAGTCACAGCAATATCAGCAGGCTGTTTATACAGGCTTTGCAACACTGTTCTCCCATTGCTCCATACTTTGGAATATAAGCTTTGTTTTCGAGGCCTGTAGGATCAAGCTTACTGTCAGCAGGGAAAAGGCAGCCTTTTTGAAAACTCTCATTCATGGACATTGTGTGGGATTAAAGAAAATCTTTCGTATAATGATAAGTACTATAATCGGAAGGATTTGTACTAATTCTATGCATGTTGCGAGTATTTGAATCTATTTTTTCCTGGAGGGAATTTTTTTCCTATTTGCTTTACAAAAACTTGGATTCATACCAAAGCCAAATGACTCTACTTTATATTAATCTTCTCTAAGAAGCTAAACTTGAAAACTGAAGGGGGGGGGGATACTGCTAATTTATTTTAGAGAAAAGGTGTCATAATTTGAGTGGAAAAAAAACAGCAAGCAGAAGGAAAAAGAGAAGTTAAGAAAAGGTTCAGGCAATCAGTTATAAGCTCCATACCTAGAGGCTGTGAGAGAAGCTTCAATATGTTTTAATGTTCTCACAATTGTCTATTTTCACTTTAATAATAGGTGCCAGTGCAACTGATGTGAAAATCTGAACATTCATCCCAGATTTCATGTTTTAATAAGCTGTGCCATATGTTAGGATTGTTTATGAAGCTAGAAGAGAATAAATGTTATACAGGAAGCAAACTTGGCTTCAAAGAACAGTGAAGCATGCAAAATGTATGTATATCGGTGGTAGGTCTAAAAGTTAATGCTAACTGACAAGAAAAGGGAATGCATAGAGTATAGAGCTGAACATTACAGAAAATTTAAACACATTTTTTTCTCAGAAGAAGGCAACAGGAGTTACTACACATTGTCCTGCACGCCTTGAGGAACTAGAAAAGGATGGAATGAAACAAGAAGATGTGTTATGGCAATATTAACCATAACTACAATTGTACTAGACCATCAGCACAATCCTGTGTAACTTTGCACCGGTGTAACAGTAGATGCACCGGTGTAAGTGCACTTACACTGGTGCATGCATCTGCTGTTAAGGCTGAAGCACACCGGCCGCGTTCTGCGTGGCGTTCTGCGTGCGGCACGTGCTGCGCAAGAAACGCAGACAAAGTTGAGAATTCTCCAAGGGAAGCATCAACGCAAACGGACCTCTCTTCGGCTCCCGGTGTTCAGTGGGACTTGCCTCCGGCCAGAAAGAACACAGACACAGCCGGCCGCAACGGGCTGCACGCACACAGAACACGGTCGGTGTGCTTCCGCCTTTACACCAGTGCAAAGTTACACAGGATTGCCCTGAACAACAAGTATGTATAGTACTTGAATTATCACAAGATATGGAACTACCTTTCAAAATGGCCCAGGGATGGCATTCAAAGTTGACCAGATTGAGCCAAAACTCACACCCATCCAAGAGCCCACTTGGGCCGGCCAAGCCCCAAACTCTCTCAGTAGCATCATGGGCAGGCAGGGGCCACCATGGAGGGGAGGGGGTCTAGCAGCAGGGTTTTTCACTAGGGCTCCCCAGCAACCTGGTGTCAGCTCTTAGATGTCCTGAAAACCACAACTAGTGCTGAGTGCTGCAGCTCATCTCTTCACATGGATAAGGACAGAGTGCTGCAGCTCATCTCTTCACATGGATAAGGACACGCACTTGGGTTTAAGTGACTGGAGTCTTTTGCTAGGGTTGTTACTAGATTTTCTCAGGTGAGGAAGCAGCATTCTGACTGGTCCTGCTTTTTACCTACTGTGTCAACTCCATATCCTTCTCCCAAGGGGGCAGCTCTACCTTCCAGGGGGGGCTTTGGCAGCCATGGGGAAGTCACAACAGGAAATCAGACAAACAAAAGCCAGCAGTCCCTGGATAAGGCCTTTGAGGGTACTGAAGAGCCCAAGATACCTGTTAGCACACAGTTTCACCCAGGTCTGTGGCAGGGCAAGGCTAGCTGCACTTTCAGGACCACCCCCAACCTAGGAGATGGCTCAGGCAGGTAGCTCCTGCCAACACCCCAAGCCATGCCTTTACCTTAGTAGGTCTCTACACTCCAGTCCACCATCTTGCTTTCTCCATCTTCCCCTTAATCCCTTCCGTTCCTCTTCCAACTTCCTTCATACCCAATCACCACTCCTGTTCTGCCTCCTACCATCCAGAGGCTCAGCTTTTAAGGCTGGCCCTGGCCCCACCTTCCCCTTCTCAGCTGAGGGTCATGAGCTGCTTTTTCCCATCTCTCACACTACACCTACTCATCACTAATTCCAGGATTTCCTCTATTTTTTTTTTCAGTTTATCTAATATCTAACCTGGGAAGGAAGGGGGACTGGGGGAATTAAGAGAGAGGAGCAAGGGGGGGGGTGTCTGGGTTTACAAAAGGGATTAATTGTTGCAGCCTTCCAGAAACTCAAGATAGGGACCTGTTGTCAGAGTCTGGTGGGGAAAACAGCCTGTTTTCTCAAACTACACTCTAGTACTAGACTGGAAAAACAGTGCTTCTGTGAGCAGAAGAGGGTGTAGGAGTGAAAGGGCTCCTTTGTATCCAAGCTATCGTCTTCTCCATGGTAAGCGTTGAATTTTCTCTGTAGTAGTTTAGTCCATGAGAATTGTTGTCATTTATTTGGAGTATGATCTGCTGTCATGCAAGCACCTTGCCTGCATGCATGGGGGGGGGGGGTTTCCAAGAATGCGCAAGGAATTCCTGTTTCTCTCTCCCTCTCTGGGGAATGAGAAGTCCATGAATCCCTTGCATATTTCCCTTCACTCCAGCCCTCCCTCCACTTGATCAAGTGACACCACCAAGTCACTCAGTTCTTTTCTCCCAGTCTTTCAGAGGTGCCCTCTCCTTTTAGGAGAGAATTGCTCTTCAGCAAAATGTCCTTATTTTCAGAACCAGAAAGTTTCTGCGATTGCACACATATTATACTGCCCCATGGAGTCTGGGGAGGAGAGGGTTAACACTCTTTTTCTTCAGCAAACGCCACAGCTGTTGTCTGCCCTAAGCACAAGGATCACTTGCCTAGGAGACTAGTCATGCAAGAAAGGGGGGGAAATATGACTTGCCTGAGCTGGAAGGAGATGATTAATTTGGAAACGGATTATAAAAGGAGGGAGTATTGGAAAACGCATATCATTTGGAATGTAGCCTTGTGGTTGAAAAGCATCTTGAGCTACAAGAAACCTTTATAGGCTGCATGCCATGTTGGGTGGTTAAAGTGGTTTAGAAAGCCTTTCTGCTGTGAAATTTTACTGTCATGCTAATATTGCATAGTTGCTGATCACAAGTGGAGGAAACACTTTTCCTCTACATGACCACTGTCTGCACCACCACTGACACTGCAAGGTCTGTATAAAATATAAATAGCCAACCTGCATTGGATTGTGCAGCACAATTTCCGATCATCAGACCATCCCTTCTTTAAACATCAACAACATATTAGCTTAGTAAGTAGTCATAGCTATGCCCAGGGCCATCTCCCAATTATATGTTACATGCACATACATACCCATATGTTAACTAGCATCTGAATGCAAAGAATGGTTGTGGATCTATAAGGATTTTGTGTCACTACTTAGACCTCTGCAGGTCAGAAGTCACGGGCAGCCCAATCCTATGCTGGCTTCCGCCAGTGGAACAAACACACACATTGTCGCAAACATTCCATAAGGAGGCCACACCTGTGGAAAGGCCTGCACTGGCCTGCCGGTGCCAGATCTCACCGGAGCCTCCACCGGAGCAGGTAGGTTCCCGCCGAGTTGCAAAAGGGCGAGGGAAGGGTGGAACGGAGAGGGGAGAAGCATTCCAGGGTGAGGCAGAGGGTAAATCAAGGCCAGGGGGGGACTGGTTTGGCAGAGAGGACCTCTACTGAATCCAATCCCCTTTCCCAGGCTTGAAAGCCCAATATGGAACTGCCCAAATTTGCACCAGCCATTTAGCTGGCGCACATCCGTGTAGCCCCATAGAGGCTGCTGGGGCTCATCCCCTTAGCTCAAGGAGGCCTCCAGCCCCGCACTGGATACAGCAGAGCCTACCCAGCGCCGCTGCATCCCAGTGTGGGGCTTTGGTTAGGATTGCGCTGCGAGTTAGCTACTGTTATCCAGTCCTGCCAGTATATGTTTTCCTCCTTCACCAGCAATACTCAGTTCAATGGCTCTTGCACCCCCCAGAGGCCCCCAGGTAGGGCTAAAAAACTACTTTTTCCCCCAGTAGCAGCGGCGCGATCCCGGAAGTGCCATCACCGTCACTGCAGGCTGCCACTCCCCTTGAGGGAGTAGAGACCCATTTTTCCAGACTGGGGTGTCGTGATGTCCCAGTTTGGGAACCTCTGCCCCAAGCAGACCCCAAATGCAAAAACTACCCCACAGTATGCAGCAGACACCACGTTGGCGCCACTGTAACGCTGCACAGAGAGTTGGGTTACATTGGGCTGTTAGATATTGTTCCAGCAGAAGTATGAAGCACACTGCAGGTTTAAGTACCTGCTGAGGAATGCAAAGTGGCTAGCTCCATCCGTCCTCCAAGGAGGCTGCTGTAGAGGAGGGTAGAGCTGTGGGCCACCACACCTGGGAGGTGAGCTTTGTCAGTTTGCTTGTTCACAAGAAGTGAAGGACTATTTTATTATTAACAGTATTTATTATTAACAGTATTTATATACCGCTTTTCAACAAAAAGTTCACAAAGCGGTTTACAGACAAAATCAAATGATTAAATGGCTCCCTGTCCCAAAAGGGCTCACAATCTTAAAAAGATGCAGAACACTACCAGCAAACAGCCACCAAAGAGACACTGTGCTGGGGTGAAAGGGGGGCAGTTACTCTCCCCCTGCTAAATATAAGAGGAGCACCAATTGAAAAAATGCCTCTTGCCCAGTTAGCAGGGGTTTTACATTCTTTTAGGATCTCGTTTAGTTCCTCCTGAATCAAGAGAACATCATTTTGAAGACTTTCCATTAACAAGCATCTCAAATATTTAGTATGTAAAATAGTGCATCGAAGAAGAAAAAATGGAAGATATTTTGTATTCCTGTACTGGGCAATATCCAGTCCTAATCCCACATTCAGCCCTAATGTTAGGAAAACTGTTTTAGTTCTCTCTATTACAGAGGAACTGATTCAGCTGATATGGTAACAAAATGCTTTTTTTTTTTTTTTAGATTTGGCATAGGATGGGTTTAACTTCTCATTCCAAAAATAGGAATCCATTCACAAGCTTTAAGATACAATGTTTATGCTTTGCTGTACACAAGATGACCCTGTTACTAATTATAAGTCATGCATAAGTCTCTGCTTCTACATGGTTATGTTTAAACTATGTGGAGAGCATTGTTTTTGCCCTGCATTTAACAGTCCTGTCTATAGAACGCTATTAATGGAAGAAACATCCAAGCTTAGATCCCCAAAGAAAGCATTTCAGAATGATAAATGAAAAGATCTCATTCCAGTGATGTGTCTTACGTTTTGAAATTAGACTACAAGAAAAAAAAGAAGAAGACTTGACCTTTTCCTCTCCAATTTATTTTTGAGCTAGAGGAAAGGGAAAAAAACATGCCACAACAGGGGAAATAAACAACAGAATTGCTTTATGTTGCCTACCTGCCATCTACAATTATCATGGCCTGACAGACAAATATAATTACATCATTTGCTGTCTGTTTGTGTGTGAAAGAGCTTTGATTGTGTAGGCTTGTCTGTATTACACCACAACACAGCACTGCACACACAATTACAGGATGTAGTAGCACTAATCCAGAGATAGTGCCCAAAGCAATCAGTGTCACACCATTGTAAGTACTGCTTTGATACAGAACTGCCTTTTCGAGGTGATGTTAACCAAATACTGTACAGCACTGCTTTCATGATCCTCAAAACTTGGTGATATATAAAATAAAATGTACAGTATATATGGGCAGGAAGTGTGGTCTGATGGTTTGAGCTGCCATACTGCCTGAAGAGCTAAGCAGGAACAATTTCGGTCTCACTCTGGATGGGAGACAGAAGGCCAGCCTGACAAGCTGCTGTTACCCATTGTGGCCGAAATGAGTCGCTGTTCAGTTGATGAGCCACTGTGGTGAGAGTGCGGGGGGGGGGGATGTGCGAGAAGGTCGGCTGACAAAGAACAGCCTTGAGAACCTGCCTGGGCTTGATCTATGTTTGAATGCTGTGTAAAAACAGAGAAAGGCGGTATATAAATACCTATGTATGTATATGTGTAAAAGGGGAGAATTACAGCCCAATCCTATCCTCCTCCTCCACCAGAGTAACTAGCGTTGCGCCGGCAGAGACTGCTTTATGGCAGTTGCAAAGCAGCCTCCGCTGATGCACCCTGCAGGCCCGCCAGCTTATTTCTCCTAAGAATCATAGTCTTAGGGTCAAAATAAAAGTTATGCTTACATATAATGCTTAAAATATTGAGGGAAGAAGAATGTTATGTGATACTGCATCATAAGATGAAGCCCATGGAAGGCTGGGTCTACCTTCATGTCTCTTCTAAGCCCTGCAGTTCTGAGATTCTATGATCGAAGTAATTCCGCTATTTGTATTACTTTTAGGATGCACTGGATATCAGATACCAAGAAACAGAGCTGTTTGGTGGTCAATTTATTGACTCTAGCATGAATCTTTTTTACAATTCAACACAGATGACAGATCCTTCTTGGTGCAGAAAACGAGAACATTCCACATGAATAGAGAAGATAAGGTCATTGCTCCACCATTGAATGCTCAACAGCTTGTGCATGCGGAAGTAGACACACTTGAGCCAAACTACCCGTGACAGTGACAAACCCATGTCTGTGAACATGAATCTGCCCAAGTCATGGTAAAAATGTAGAGCACAAGTGGGGCACATGGTGATAAACCCCATCTGCTCCCCATATTGGTGTCTCCCTACTGTTTGTTCCCTGAAATCTTGTTGAAACAAACAAGATAGGGACTGAGCAAGGGAGAAGGGGGGGATGACAGACTGATGGCCCACCTGAAAGGTAAGAGGAGGAGGAGGAGGGAGGGGGCCAGCGCCAGTTCATTTACTTCACTCCACTCTCTTCTGCCTTGTCCACCTGGTTGCTTCCTAAGCAGGTGAGCAGGTAAGGAGGCGGTAATGGCAGCAATTTTGAAAATGGGGTGAGTGTGGGGTGGGCGGATCTCCACAAACACAGGCAGCTGATTTGCTAAGACCACCCCTGCTGTCCACATATCCCTTTTGTGCTTTAAATCACACCGACTTGATACATGTTTAATTGTACAGATGCTGTTGCCACCACATGTAGTTTGGTCCTCAGGAGTGCTGCCCGCTTTGACTCTTTGTAGTTGCTTCCACTTTAAGATGTGAATGGAAATCTGCTTTGGTGCCTCTCTGTGCCTGCTCCTTCAGCTTCTACACATGGAACATCTCATGCCCAGCTCTTTGGGGCATGCAAACATTCTGAAGTGAGGAAGCTTTGCTATGGGACATCGTCGACCTGGTATTCTTGATGAGTGGCTCCCATACACAAATGCACCAGACCATATAATGACTTACCAAGCAAAAAGTATCAAGTTGAAGCTTTGTGGATCCCCTGGAGAATTTCATTTCCAAATACAAACTACTTATCATGGTCATCATAGGCAACATATTACAATAGCAGCAGCAATGATCATTCTAATGGCAGTATTAGCATGAACGCTTGGGTGATACTTTGAGCTGTTGCTGTTCAGCATCATTTGAAAAGCTTGACTGAAATACAAGTCTCACCCGACAGAACTGTATCTTTAAAAAAAAAAACCTTAAACCACCAAAATGCAGGAAACAACAGATCTATTGATTGCCTTGAAAAAAGAAAACTAATGGCTAACGCTCCTGTGAATCATGAACATTGCACTCCTCATTTACAGGAGAAATTCTTTGTTTTTTAGACAGAGCAGTGTTCAATAAGAACATTGCAGAGTTTTGAGTTTTCCATCATCACCATCACACATGGAGGTCTTCAGTGCCTGTGAAAGAAAGTGACACCATGATGACAGGTCGCTTAACCTCCACTCCATTGTAACTTTGTGCAACAATTGTGAATTAAAACAGAATATGCAGCCGCAAGGAGAAACAGCAATGAAGATAAAGCCAATACTAATTACCCTGATATTCAATTATAGAAGATGTATTGGTGAAACTTCATTTTGTCCTGCTGTCAAGATGAGCCATAACCTTAGTAATGGTCATCCAGAGAAAGAATACCAGTATAACCAGTTGTCCCTAATAAACAGTTGTCTGCAGTAAACATGGATGACAGATGGAATGTTGGTACCTGTCTGTGTCATCACATCTGCTCCACCAATCAGTATAAGAGGACCCAAAGCCCCAAGCACAATAAAATCAATATTCCTTTTGCTTGTCAAGTTGGAAGTTGAGCCCAATTATTCTCCCCTTGCCATGTGAACCTTGCCACCTCTTGGGATGGCAAGGGTCACCCCTTTTCGTGTTGGAGCCCAAAAATCAGCACCTTGAGCTCTGCCGAGGCAGCAGAGCTTGAGCACGTGGGGACCAGGCACCAAGGATTGCCCTCCCCTATGCCTTACCTGCCTTTTCTAAGCTCCAGCGTGGCTGAGAACCTGGAAGAAAGTGCTGATGACATCATCGGCACTCGCTTCCGGTGGTTCGTGGCTGGCCGGAGACCCAAGTAGGTGGTGTGCGAGCCAGAAAGGTTGAGTACCCACTGCCCTAGAGGACCAAACAGGACCCAAGATGGACTTGATAAGATGGAAAACTGGGCAAATGCAAACAAATTGAATTTCAACAGGGATAAATGTAAAGTTCTGTATTTGGGTACAAAAAAATCAGAAGTGCAGGTTGGGCATACTTGTCTGAGTAGTACATGTGAAAAAGATCCGGCCGTTTTAGTAGACAACAAGCTAAACATGATCCAGCAGTATGACACAGCAGCAAAGAAGATGAATGCAATTCTAGGCCGCATCAATAGAAATACAGTATCAAGATCACAAGAAGTAAAGGCACCGCTGTATTCTGCTTTAGTCAGATTCCTCCCAGAGGTGTCTTTAAGGGGGGCGGGGGGCCAGGGCCCCAGGGCGTAGGACGCTGAGGCGGGGGGGGGTGCGGGTCCCTTAATTTTTGTTATTCTTTTACCTTTTTCCGGCTTTTTCTCATTTTCTTTTTCGTGGGCAGCTGCAGCCCCCCTGCTGCTTCCCAGTGCGGCAGCTGCCTCGTGCACGCCCCCCAGGGTGTGTGTGTGCGTTTGGGGCACTTATCTTGTCTCCGCGGGGTGCAGGCAGCCTTTTTCCGGGGCGCAGCAGCATGTTCTTGTCCCTGGCCGGAACTTCTGGCACCGCCATCTTGAATGGGCTGTTCTCCAGGCCTCTCTAGGGCTCTGGAGGACCGGCCAACGAGACCAACGAGACGGAGAGTCCTAGAGAGTCCCACCCATTCAAGATGGCGGCACTGGAAGTTCTGACCAGGGACGAGAACTGCTGCTGCGCCCCGGAAAAAGGCTGCCTGCGCCCCGTGGAGACAAGATAAGTGCCCTCAAAGCACACACATGCCCCTGGCTACCTTAAAAGCCCCTTAAAAAACACAAGAAAAACCAGGAAACGTTAAAAAAAACTTTATTAATAAAACCGAAACCTAATTTTGACAGGTTTATGACAGGGGTTATGACAGTTTTATGGGAGGGCATAAAAGGTGGGGGCCCCAGGGCGTAAAATGTCTGGGTCCTCTTCTGATTCCTCCTGGGATATTGTGTCCAGTTCTGAAGTTTAGGAGACAAACTAAAGCAGATCCAGAGCAGGGCGACTAGGATGGTAAAGAGGCTGGAGGCCATGTCCTGTGAGGACAGGTTGAAGGAGATGCTCATGTTTAGTTTGAAGAAGAGACAGTTAAAAGATGACAAGATAACTACCGTACTTATAAATATATCAAGGGCTATCATGTGGAAGATGAAGGAGATTTGTTCTTAGGAAGAACTTCCTAACGGTAAGAACTGTTCGGCAGTGGAGTCTGCCTTGGAAGGTGGTTGACTTTCCATTACTAGAGGTCTTTAAGCAGAGGCTGGACACCATCTATCAAGGATGTTGTAGTCGTGGACAGCCTGCACTGGCAGGAGGTTGTCGGTCCCTTCCAAACTCTTATCATTCTGTGGTATTGTATGTACTCAGTACTTAACAAAGTATTTTTCAAGTTATAATGTGTAGCTGTAACTGGAAGTTCAGTTCACCTCAATAAAATGTTTAACATACTCTTCCATCGCTTACCATGAGCCATTAACGTTATTTATTAGCACCATTCCCCTAGTCTTTTGTGTTTTGCAAGGTGTAATTTGGACAGATATTGAAACACTTAGCATTTAGGTGTTCAGACCACTTCATAGACAATGACCCCCACTTTGTGGGGGTCACACACATACAATGCAGTTTTTTATATGTATTACACCTTGATGGCAGGGGAGCTTTGGGGTTGAGGGGGTTATGAGCCAGAAAATCAAGGGATAGGGAAGCTAAGGGGGCACTAGGAGCTGGGTGTCAAAGGCTGAATCGTGAGCCCTTTGGGCACAGTGAACCTTTTATTGATTTATTTTGCTATGTACACTGATTTGTGAACTACTTTTTATTGAAAAGTGGTATATAAATATTCTTAATAATATTAAAATTCAATATTTTGTTTTGTTGTTCTGTCTCCAAAAGTGTGTGGAATGGCTTTCTTTCCCATTTCTTGAAAGGTCATGAGCAGTGATTTAATCAGCAGGAAAAAAATCGACTGGCGATGGAAAATAAAGAGATCACTCCAATTGTGGTTACGTTTGTCTTCTTGGCAGCTGTCAAGCTGCAATATGATTTTATTTTGCATGTTATCTGGTGTTAAAACCAGTTGTTAAACAGTATTTGAATAATGGCTGCTGCGTTTTTAGGTTGTATCTGTAAGATGTCTTAAATGATTCTTTCTTGTGACTGGGTCATTTTTTTATTTTCTTGCTCTCTAATTTTATTAGTTTTTCCCCTTTGCTGTTATTTTAGTTTGCTTTTTTTTTTTTTTTTGCTATGGTCAGTGGCCAAAGCAAATAAATTTGAACTGAAACCAATTCCCTATTGAACATGGTGGATTGGGGAGGTGAAAGAGGTGAGCGGCAACAGCTAGCCTAAGGCCAGCTGAAGAGTTCATGGCAAATATACCGTATTGTCCCGAGTATAAGACACACCTGATTATAAGACGCACCCTCAAAGTTTGGTGCTATTAAAAAAAATCAATTAAATCACTGGCATTAAATTGCAACAGCCTGATTATAAGACGCACCCCTAGTTTAAAAACTTAAATTAGGAGATAAAAGTGAGTCTTATACTCAGACCAATATGGTAATATCTGAACCAGAGATTTCCTGATCCATCTGTCTCTTAGCTACTAAGCTACACTTGCAAAGATGTCTTTTTGGCAAAAAAAAAAAAAAAGGAAAGAGTCACTGAATTCATATGACCACAGTCAGATTCAGAGCTTACTTGTATTTACAGCAGCATCCGCTGTTAGTGACAAGCAATGTGCAGCTCTGCCCATGCTGATTGAGCTGAACATGCCTGCTAAGCAAGTCAGAAAAGATTTTAGATGTGCCAACTCCATTGTGCAATGTTGTTTAGAAATCTCCCTTCTCATTTCTACGTGGAATAATTGCTGAATTCCCTGACCTACTTCCTCACCAGAAACAAAGAGAAAACAAAGGGTATCCATAGGATGTTTTTCAAAGGGATTTCTAACAGGAACATTGCTTTAAAAAACCCATCATTGAGGCAGCCTGGATGCAGGGCACCCCTGCGAGGACCACACTGCTAGGAGCTTTGTGCAAGATGAGCTTGATCACAACTCCAAGTTGTTCATCAGAGGCAGCGGGAGTTGCCAAAGGGGACTGGCTCTCATTTGGACTTTTGGGAACATTTTGTCAAAGGGTGGGGGTTTTTTTATGTAATGTGGCATTCTAAATAGTTGTGTAACCATCCAGAACCCCAGGGACAGATTGGAATAAAAATCAGATAGGAAGATGGAGAGGAAGGAAAGGGAAAAGAATGCCTATTTCTGGAAAGTTGTATTGTTTTGAAGTGACATGCAAGCTGAGAACATGCTGGTGTTAGACTTTCCTTCTGGAACAAAACTCATAAAACCATAATACGGGCTGTTAATATAGCATATGTGCAAATCAGTACTCATGGAAGTCACCTCACAGTGTGCCATCAGAAGCGTCGCTCCGGTAGGGGCGGGGCTGTAAGTATCGCTGCGGTCATAGTCTCTTTACCGAGCGAGGAGGAGGCAGCCCCGCCCCATCACTGTCCGAGCCAGTCCCCTACGGAGAAACCGGCAGGGAAGAGACCCTGCCTGCTGCTTTCTCCGTAGGGGACTGGCTCGGACAGTGAGGGGGCGGGGCTGCCTCCTCCTCGCTCGGTAAAGAGACTATGACCGCAGCGATACTTACAGCCCCACCCCTACCGGAGCGACGCCTCTGTGTGCCATGACTTCTTTGCCACTATTTGCCACAAATTCTCACTAAGGTTATGACACAGGTCTATTGACCAATCAAATACCATCTAGCAGCCCAATCCTATCCCCCATTTTATGACAGCAGGGCAGTGTGTCTTGCTGTTGTAAAAGACCTAGCAATGGCGTGCAGAGCATGCCGCTGCCAGAACATTCCAAGCTGCTGTAAGTTGGCACACAGTGGCATCGCTGGAGGTGGGGTGGAACACTAAGTTCCGCACCGTGCTGACCCTCCATTACTCACCAGCATGAGGCGGCCCCGCCCCCTCGCCTTCGGAGCCATTCAGTGGGGTGAAGGCAATGCGTAGGAGATTCCCTGCACGTTGCCTTCGCCCCACTGAATGGCTCCGAAGGCAAGGGGGCGGAGCCGCCTCATGCCGGTGAGTAATGGAGGGTCAGCGCAGTGCGGAACTTAGCGTTCCGCCCCACCTCCAGCGACGCCAGTGTTGGCACGCAGAGTATTTTGTGGGTGGGAAGTGCAGGGGGAGTTTTTGGGTGGAACCAGGGTAGGACACGAGGCAGGGACCAGGACAGAGGGGGTGGATCTTCACAGCAAATGCACACGCCTGATCCGATCTCCCTTGTTTCAGCCCACCTCGCCTCCTTACTCTCCTCAGACTTACACCAACTCTATAGCTGGCTTAGGTCCAGAGACCCATAGGCCATCAGGGGCGTACCTGGAGGTAAAAGAAAAAATTTCCCTTAAGTTGAGAAGGTAATTTCCCTTTCCTTCCCTTCCCTCACCTCCTGATTGGACCCCCAACATTTGATGCAACACACACCTCCGTGGTACGGCTACATCGGCGCCAATGTCAGGGGACAGGATGGGGCAAAAATCTCATTAATTGACGGCCATATTCTAATACACCAGCTGCCAATATTGTGAAATCCCTTGTGTGGGTAGTAATGGCCTATTTTCTTCATTCACCATGTTGGCATCTGAGAGCAAAGAAGTGAGTAAGGGCTTCTTGTTCTCCAGCTCTTTGCAGAAATCAGGGCATGCACAGATCCATACACATAGAGGTAGCTGAGAGGCATGTGCTCATCAACCTACTTTATAACCATAGTGACGTTTTAAAAATTGACTTTTTTTTCTTTTATAATTGCTATGCATGCTTTGTTTATTTTCTTTCAAAAACATATACTGTAATTTTAAAAAATATAATTTGTAACTGTTAGGGTTTCGGGATAAAAGCCAAGAACAATTGACTACAGTACTCACATACATTTATAGTTATGTAACAACTGTGATTGATTGCAATTATTTAGAATTAGATGCTATTATTTAGGAACAGTTAATTAACTGGGGAACTTTTGTAATTTGCACATGTCTTCCTTAGTTACAATTCAACTATATCAATTATGTAAACACTTGATCATTATTTGACAATATATGACCAGTTAACAAGGCAAAAAACTTTGACGCAAGTTACTAAACCTAATTCTAAATTCTCTCTTTTTCAAAGAGCATGAGGCAGACCTGCAGTGTTAACACACCTAAGGACCCACTGCAGGGAAAGCCAGCCTCATTTCATTTCAGTTTAAAATGGGAATTAACTGTGCTATTTTTTTTCTGATTGCCTCTTCTGCTTTATCTGTTGGACCTTTGGTGATATTATTAGGCTATACTGAAGATCAGATTGTTACACACACACACACACACACACACACACACACGAGTTACTTTGGAATCTGATCACTGCAGCAAAAACACTTGTAGCCTGAAAATATTCATCATCCACTACAACAACTCTGAAACAATTATTTAAGCCCAATCCTATCTTCAAGATACATCAGTATTTTTCCATCTACACAATTTATTTATTTAAAGAATTTATATCCCGCCTTTCTCCCAGCAAGGGCACTCAAGGCGGCTTACAAAAAATAGTAAAATACGTATATACATTAAAATAATTAAAAACAAATAATTAAAACAATTATTTTAATCCATGGAGCCAGGATGGTGTAGTGGTTTGGGAGTTGGACTTAGACCTGGAAGATCCAGGTTCAAATCCCCACTCAGCCATGAAGCTTCCTGGGTGACCTTGGGCCAGTCACTATCTCTCAGCCCCACCTACCTCACAGGGTTGTTGTGAGGACAAAAAGGAGGGGAGGAAATATGTACAGCACTCCAAGCTCCTTGGAGGAAGAGCGGTATAAAAATGTGAAAAATAAATAAACAAATAAATAAATAAATAAATAAACAACCCCAGTGGGTCACCTATATTTACATTTGTTAAAACCAATTTGTTAAAAAGCCAGCCAGACATCGAATGCTAACTTAAATAAAAACGTCTTAAGGCCCCGCCAAAAAGTCTCTAAAGAGGGAGCCGTTCTTAATTCCAGGGAGAGGGAATTCCATAATTGGGGCACCACTGCCAAGAAGGCCCTATTCCGTGCCGCCATCCCCCTCACCTCTGTCAATTGCAGCACGGTTACCAGGGGCCCCCCTGATGACCTCAGAGTGCGGGTCGGATTGTAGGGAAGGAGGCAGTCCCTCAAATACCCTGGACCCGAGCCGTATAGGGCTTTAAAAGTCAAAACTAGCACTTTGAATTGTGCCCGGAAACGAACCGGCAGCCAGTGTAGCCGCCGAAGCAACGGTCCGACTGAGTCGAACTGACAGACCCCGGCAACCACCCGGGCCGCCGCATTCTGCACTAGTTGCAGTTTCCGAACAGTCTTCAAAGGCAGCCCCATGTAGAGCGCATTGCAATAATCTAGTCTAGATGTCACTAGGGCATGGGTCACTGTGGCCAGGTCTGCACAATGCAAGTACGGTCGCTTCTGGCGCACCAGCCGAAGCTGGGCAAAAGCCCCCCTGGCCACAGCCGTCACCTGGGAATCCAGGAGCAGCTACGCGTCCAGGAGACCTCCCAAGCTGCGGACCTGCTCCTTCAGAGGGAGTACGACCCCATTCAGAGCAGGACGATGATCCAATACCTGAGTCGTAGACTTCTGGACCAGAAGAACCTCTGTCTTATCAGGATTTAATTTCATCTTATTTGCCCCCATCCAGCTCCCAACTGCCTCCAGACAACAATTCAGGTGCAATGATCAGCATAGAAGTCCGCCCATCAAAAGACGTGCTATGAATGAAGGTGCATCATCAGATAAATGCCGCGCTGGCATAACTTGGATGTCAATTGAGAGGCCAAAACAGTTCTTAATTTGCAAAGCACTTTGCAGGGGGGAAAAATCACTCATATCCACTCCAATATGGACATCATACTTATATCAGAATTGGCCCAGTTTTGGCCAATTGGCACCAGTGTTTTGTCTAATCAGTTTTCATGGATATTTTCAGTATGTGCAACCTGAGGATGTGGACAAGACTCTCAGCAAAGTGATACCTACCTTGTTTTGACCCCTATCTAACCTGACTACTAACCTGACCCCTGTCTAACCATGCCAACAAAAGTTCGTATAGTCAGGGCCATGGTGTTCCCAGTAGCAATGTATGGTTGCGAGAGTTGGACCATAAGGAAGGCTGAGCGCCGAAGAATAGATGCTTTTGAACTGTGGTGCTGGAGAAGACTCCTGAGAAGACTCCTGAGAGTCCCTTGGACTGCTAGGAGATCAAATCAGTCAATCCTAAATGAAATCAACCCTGACTGTTCCCTGGAAGGACAGGTACTGAGGCTGAAGCTCAAATATTTTGGCCACCTAATGCGAAGAGAGGACTCTCTGGAGAAGACTCTGATGCTGGGAAAGATTGAAGGCAAAAGGAGAAGAGGAAGGCCAAGGATGAGATGGTTAGACAGCATCACCGATGCAACGAACATGAAAATGAGCGAACTCAGGAAGATAGTGGAAGACAGGAAGGCCTGGCGGGATATGGTTCATGGGATCACGAAGGGTCGGACATGACTTAACAACTGAACAACAACAACCTGACTACTAAAGCAGGTAAGGACTGGGCTCAGGAATTGGGCCAATGCCTGCTTGAGAAGGGAAGGTCCTGATGATTCTTAAAGACTCCATAGTACATGACCCTTTCAAATTAAGTAATGATCACGCTCTCTCTAATCCACCTCATGGGCACCAGATTCTTGAGTGCATGATGGCAAACCAGCTTCAGGCTTTCTTGGATGAAATGGAGTATTTCGATCCCTTCCAGTCTAGGTTTTGATCCTAGTGTAGTAGGACTGAAACTGCGTCAGTCATCCTGATGAATGACCTGCACTGGACGAAGCAGGGAAAGGGTCACCCTGTTGATTCTCTTGACTATCTCTGTGGCTTTTGATACGATCAACCATCGTGTCTTTCCAGACCACCTAGCCTAGGTGCTGAGAAGCACTATTTTGCAGTGGCTCCATTCCTTTCTGGAGGGTAAGTCATAGAAGATGGTGCTGCAGCACTGGAGCTTCACCTGTTGCCAGGCTCTGCTCCTGGCTGCTCAGGTAGCAGTGATGGTCTGGGATGCCTTTTATCCTTTTCATCTAGTACGCCAAAGAAGTCAGTCCTTCTCAAAGAAGTCAGTCCTAGCCTCATTCATCCATGCTCAATTCACTTCCAGTTTGGATTACTATCATGTGCTTTTTTGTGGGGTCTGAAACAGTCCAGAAACTTTAATTGGTCCCAGATGTGACTGTTCAGTTTTGCTGGTGACTAGCAAAGCAAATTATCTTATGCTGATCCTTTACTAGCTTCACCTGTTGCCAGTCTGCTTCAAGGCCACAAGCCATAAGCAACCTCCTGGCTTTAGAAGTAGGTTTTCTCTGTGCCAGGTGCAGGTAAAGGTAAAGGTGACCCCTGACAATTAAATCCAGTCGTGTCCGACTCTAGGGTGTGGTGCTCATCCCCATTTCAAAGCCAAAGAGCCAGCGTTGTCCGAAGACGCCTCCATGGTCATGTGGTAGGCATGACACTCCTTGCCCCAGCGTGTAGCATGCGGCTGGAACATGGAGCACTGTTTACCTTCCCGCAAGCGGTACCTATTTATCTACTCACATTAACATGCTTTGGAAATGCTAGGTTGGCAGGAGCTGGCCAAACAACGAGAGCTCACCCCATCGTGGATTCGAACTGCCGACCTTTCGATCGACAGCTCATGGTTCAGTGGTTTAACCCACTGCGCCACCCGCTGGCCTGTGCCAGGTGCAAGGGAGTGACAAATATGAAACAGGTTATCTTGTTGGCTGTGTGCTTCCTGAGGCATCTGGTGGGGCCACTGTGAGATGCAGGAAGCTGGACTGGATGGGTCTTTGGCCTGATCCAGAAAGGCTCTTCTAATGTTCTTATGTAGGCTTTTCCAGGTGTTTCCCACGCAACCAAGATCCTTCCAACTGGAAATGTCTCTGCATCCAGCTTGGCGCTAACTGTATAGGTTGTTTATAAACATAAATTCCATTTATATAAAATGAGTGTCCACAACTAATCAATGGAAATTGTGAACCAAGAAATATTACAAATAAAAACTGAATGCAATGCTGTATTTCTGCATATTTTCATTTCATTGGATAGCACAAGACCCAGCCAGAAAAGGAAGTAATTTATTCAATATCTTATTATCCTTTTCATTTCAGGACAGAGCAGATTTTTCTATCCAAATCCTGACCTAATCCCTTTACCACAAGACAAATAGAAAATAATATTTTCCCCTATGCGTGACAAAGTACAGATGCTGATCTCAGTGATATGACACATGACTGTCAGCTCCATAAATCTCATTCCTGCAACCGTCTATTTTAATAGTCACAGCAAGGTTCCACGGAATCTAAATTTGAATGGAAAATTGTTCTAGAAAAAAAGCCTACAACAATGGACGTTTAATAAAAGATAATATTCTTTTTGCAGTTAGTTCAAAGGAACCTATAGAAAGTTGGCAACATGCATAAAATGTGCCATTTTATTCTGAGACAGATTCTATTATGTCCCGTGAGATGAATCACATATTCTTTTGTAACATCCTTTTGGTGAAGAACTATCTAAATGTGAAAATTCTGGGTCTGTGTGTTATGTGGTCTGATTTCTCTGTGTGAATTGTGAGCTTTGGTTTGCTGTTCAAGTTCCAAATACAGATTGTCATGAATTAACTGACATTTATCAACTTGAACGTCTACAAAGATGGCCCAAGCGCTGTACTCCTACCCAATGGCACACAGGAACTCTCTGTGCCTACCATCTGTCCAGAGATTGTCAGGATTAGTTAATGAAGACCTCCCCCAACTTGCTGAAATAAAATTAACTTTCTTTGATGTAATAATTCTTCTCCACCTGGGATGTCAACTTCATCATTTCTCATTTTAGAAATTAAAAACTAGAACAGGATATATACAGGGCGTCTCAAAAAAAAAATACACACACACTTTATAGTGTCAAATTTATTATAGTATAATTCATATATATACGATAATACTATAATTCACACATATACTGCATATGCTGTACACAGAAGCAGTTGCTCGACCCACAGCCCAATCTTAGGCTGCCCTTACGCTACCAGAACTAAGTGGTTCCGGTGGCGTAAGACACTTTACACATGCGGTGGTGGCCCACCAGCAGATCCATCACATCCTTGGGCGCTGATGTCAGCATGGGGGGGAGGGAGGGAGGCAGGGAGGGGGCAGAATGGGGCAGGGAGGAACAGGGAGGAGACAGGATGGAACGGGGTGTGGAATAAGGGCTGGAAGGAGTGGTTTTGGCAGCAGCAATATCCTATCCCCCTTCCAGATAGTGATCCGCCTTCTCAGGTCCACTCGGAGTTGCATCAGAAAAAACTAAGTAGTACTGTTCTGGCAACAGAGGCTTACCCAATAAGGGAACAAATGTTCACTTACCCAGAGGAGACCTCCGGGACACACACACACACACACACACACACACACACACACACACACACACACACACACACACAGAGGATGCAGTGTGCACTCCGGCAGCATCAATGGGGGAGGAAAAGGATACGAATGGGGCACAGTTAATTAATTAGTTAGTTAGTTAATGAATTAGACCAAGTGCTCAAAATGCTCCTGCTCATTGCCTTCGTCACTTGGAATGGTTCTGACAGTGAGTGGGCGGGGCCACCGTGTAACAGCGAGTAGACCTGTGCACAACTTACAGTACTGCCCCCCCCCTCTAGGAACATCACTGCCTCTTTGAAAACACACCATAACCACAGCCCCCAGCTTTTGGATCATGTGAACCATATGTGCTGCACCTATTTGCGCATATAATTTCCCATCCCACTACAAAGACTCAAGCAAAAGCCTGCTTCTGTGTATGTAGTGTCGCAGATGGATCAGAGCATTTATATGTAATTGTGTGGCATCATCCCATCTAACCCAACACTGATTTGCCATCAATACATTAAGAAGAAAATGGATGGCTTGACAATTGCAAAGTTTGTAAAATGTGGCGATGCTTCAAGGGTTGTGCTTAGAAATATGACAAGAATTGAAAGGAGAAATCGATTTGAAGATTTGGGCTTTGATGCTGACAGCACTTCTTTTTATACAGCTCTCCACTCAACCGTTGTTTTAAATGGTAACTCTCTTTTAAGTGTTGGAAAGTACTTTCAGGAAACTAGCTGAAGTTCTATATTAATAAAGTTGCCACACAGGGGGCTGTCATATGCTTTTAAAATCATCTTTTTACTGCAGTTAGAAATGAATAATTACCCTTAATAAATCTACAAGTGTTATTCAGCTGGTTACGTTCTGCTGTGAAATCTTATGTTTGTTAGAGATTTAATTGCTACACAATAAGAGAACAATTATCTTACATATGTAACAATATAGAAATAATGCAATGTTGGGAACTTGGAAGTATTAAATAGGTTATATAAAAACAATGTTAATCAGTTATAATGCTTTGCCTACAGGAGAAAAAAAATAGTTATCTTTTGAAAAAAATTGTTTCCTTACTATTTATTTCTGTTTCTAATCCTTCTGTTTCTAGTCCATCGCATCAACAAGACTTCATGAAAAATGAGAAATATAAAACAATGATTATAATTAAACTAACCACAAAACATATGCTAGATTCTCCCACTGGTGAATTACACTTGAGACACATTTTCAAAAATTATTGATGATTGTTTAAGAAATGATTGTGTTTAAATTAGGTGGGTGTCACATGACTCAAAATTAATTCAAATCTTAGATAAAACCTATTGAAATCTGTACTCTATTTTAGGCCACCAATTAATAATTTTCATATATTTCTTCTCAAAAGAAAGGGCCTGTTGAACACAAAAGAATCTGTTGGAGTCTTTGGTTCATTTTCCATGTCAATTCATATATGGATTCTTCTCCATAATTGGTGGTGTTATTACCTTTCCAGTAGTCTGCCTAAATCACCGTCCCAGGCCTGGCTGGCCTTACATGGCATCCCGGATTTGTGCCAGCAGGAGCCGTTTTGCTGGCACACATCCAAGGAGGCCCATAGGGGCTGCTGGGGCTCTCCCTGGGAAAAAGGGACAAATGTCCCTTTCCCCCAAGGTGTGCCCCAGCTCCGCCGGCGCGGGCCCATCTGGCGCAGTGTGCTTAGCGCGCTGCAGCAGATTTTACACTGGATTGGGCTGTTAGGCTCCCTTTTTATTCCATATTTGAAGCACTAAAATAAATCCATTTCTTGCACCTTTCATATATGTCTCCCTCTTCCTTTCCCCTCCAAATCACATACAGTAGCTGTGCCATTGGCCACTACACAGGGTCACTGTGCACGAATTGATTTTCACTTGTGTGCATATGTTAGGTAAAGCTAATGGTGACCCCTGACAATTAAGTCCAGTCGTGTCCGACTCTAGGGTGTGGTGCTCATCCCCATTTCAAAGCCGAAGAGCCAGTGTTGTCCGAAGACGCCTTTAAAAACCACTGCCAGTAACAGCGTGGGGGGGGGGGGGAAAGAGTCTTAATCCAACCCTGGTAATAATTACTGAAACAAATGGCATGAGGATGACTTAGAAAACTTAAGTTACGCACAATCTTATGTATGTTTACTCAGAAGGATGTTGCCTTGTATTCAGTGGAGCTTACTCCTCAGAAAATGTACATAGGATTGTAGCTTTGGTGTATTGATTGAAAGCATTTGGAAAAAAATCTTTGGGACCGAGACTGTGAACAAGGCCATCCACACAGAGTTGCAGCAGGACGGCAGATATCTTCATAATGAGAGATTACACTTTCCAGCTATCCTTGAGGGTCAGAGGGAGGGAATTATTTGGCTTATGCTGGCAGCAATTTCCCTAAGCCATGTGAGATGACATACCTCAAGCTGTTGCAAATGTAGGCAGAGCTGCTACAACCCATTGCTCTAGGTTGGAACTAGATCCCCTGGGGGATCAAATATATTGAAAAAAGTTTCTAAATAGAGACTGATCACTTAATTTGACTGCTTGAATGGAAGTCCCACATATTCTTCAATCTGTAACACTTATTCACAGCTCCTTTGAGGTTAATAATCACTTCTTTTTATATATATAAAATTAGATTAGCTCTTCAAGGTTATGGTTTCAGAGAACTGTAACATATCAAAAGTGTCAAACAGCAATTATACCATATTCCATATCTTGGATTTCACAAGGCAGAAATGCAAGAAAAAGATTGGCCTTGAATACCCTATTAAATGGCATCAAGAATTAATGATGTTTATTTTATTTTTTACAATGTCCTATAAAATTATTAAATCTGTTGGAAAGGTTATATAAGAAGTCCATGAAGGAAAGGGAGGGAAAATAATACAAGTTACCCAAATAAACATTTGTACAGGTTAATTGTTTGTCTTTTGAAATTTTGTCCCATGATTTCTCTGCAGTGACTGATTATTATGGTGAATTCTACTTTGCTGATATTTTTTCAACATTAACATACTAATAGCCTTTTGTCCTTCTTTTTCAAAGAAAACTCCTTAAAGGATTTCAGTCTTTGTCAGGGAGGAACACCTATCTTTTTCTTTCTTTTTTATTTTACAAGAACGCAAAATAGCATCTATTATTATGTATATTAAATAGCAGACTTTTAAAGGAACCATATACTGAATTGTGTTCCTTTACATAATCCAGATTGCTCCTATTTGGTGGAATATATACAAGTTGCAAAGCTAAAAACTTGTTCATTTTTTATTCTCAAAAGCTGTATTTTTTATTAGAAAGCCCTTTCCAATTACATATATTGTAGCTGTATTTAAAAGCAGTCAACAATTACCATATAATTGCAATACTCCTAAAGAAAAATATGCTGTATTACAGGTACTTGAAAATGTAATACTTATATTTATACTCCTGTATATGACTACCCATGTGGCAACTACTAACAATTAGTTGTCATTGTGTATTAATTGATTTTTAACAGTGAGTTAAAGTACAGGATATATTGTTAGACTATTTTTATTACAACTAATTGTAAAAGCAACACAATATATGAAATTATAAAATGAAATTATGCCACTGTAGTGTAAACACACATATAGTTTATATTCTGCAGATATATATATGCAAAAAAATGAACTAGAACCACGTAAATCATCTCATGTCATTTGCATGCTTGTAGTTTGAGAGTGTCACTATAACAACGTGTTTTATAATTTTATTTTCAGATGTTATAACTTCCAAAGCTTATTTATATCTGGTACTCTGCACAAGGCAACAGCTTTTAAAATTGGTCCTAATTACCTATGGAAGTAAAAGATTACAGCTCTAGAAAACTGTCCGATGGTGTAATATGACATGTTTAGAATTAGAATCCCACCACTATCTGGCATCTCTCCAGGGGAAGAAGCCATAGCAAAGAGGATGACCCATAAATCAATTGCAGAAAACATTTTTGCATGCATGAAGCCCCATGTTCAGTCCCTAGCAGTGATGTAGACTTGAGTCTATTGACTCGGACTTGAGTCAGACTCAAGTCAGGTCAATGACTTGACTCGGACGTGACTCGGCGATTGTAAAAGACTTGAAAGACTCGACTCGAGACTTGGAGCCTTTTACAAGTCCAATGTTATTCAGGTTTAAACCTGTTTTCCCCATTAAATAGATAGGGACTCGCAACTCACAACCAAAGACTCAGGACTTGGGGGCAAAGACTTGGAACTTGACTCGAGACTTGGAGTCAGAGACTTGATCCACATCCCTGGTCCCTAGTATCTCCAGCCAAAGGATCCCTGGTAGCAGGGCTATGAAACACCTCTGCTAAAAACTCTGGAAAGTCACTGTCAGTCCAAGTAAACAGCATGGTAAACAGTATGGGGCTAGAAATGCCTGTCTCTGGGATTGTTGTATCTGGGATGTTTAGTCCAGGGCAGGAGGGACACTTTAGAATACAGTATGTAGCTTTCTTTAAAGTGGCTTTTTATCCACTTCTGTAGACCCTCCTGAATTTTTTGTTGCTCAAAACTTTGCACCTTCCAACTAGTAAAAAATTAGAGACATATAATACACATAATGGATTAGGGGGCAGACTAGAGTAGAATTGTACTAGATCACCTAGGATCAAGAATGCCACAGCTTGCCAGCTTACATCCATTATTAAGGTGAAGAAACTAATAAGATATTAATGAATGATAAATGTCCTTCTGCCAACCTTGTATAAGGAATGAGAGGCATAATATACAGTACTGGGATTCTACAGCCTTTTGGCTTACTGGACCCAGTACCTGATGCCGTCACCACCATCACCACCACCACCACCACCCCCCCACACACACACACTCAACCAGAAACGGGGGGGGGGGGAAGCAGCCACTTACCTTGGTCCTTCCCATGCAACTCTTTTAGAGAAAACAGGAAGTACAGGTCATCCTGGGAATTCCCACCACACAAGGAATGAGTGAGATGAATGGGAAGTGGATTGCTATTACCCGTGCCTGAAATAACCATGTGGGCAGTGGTAATCTGCTTACCTCTCCTTGTAAGGAAGGAGGAGCAACTTGAAGGGGCAGGGAAGCAGCGAACTACTTCCCTTCCCCATCACCTTTAAAGTTAAAGGGACCACACAAGGAAGGAGCAAGGTGAGTGAAGCAGGTCACCTCTGCCCAGGCATTATTTTTTCAGGTGCAGGCAATGGCGACTCGCTTCCAGACTCACTCACCTTACTCTTTCCTTATGCGGTCCCTTTAAGTGACCACACAAAGACACAGCGAGGTGATTGGGTAGGAAAGCAGATCAATGAAACTCCATCTGCGGTGGGGGGGGGAGGCAGCGGCAGACTCGGGGTGAAGGTGCACCCCAGGTCTGCCACTCACCACCCACTCAACGCAAGCTGTATTGCATCATGAATGGGGCAGCCCTGATTGTGGTCCCATAAGTCAGTGCAAAGGCATAAAAGAGGGATCACAGTTTCGTGCTTGAGCACATGTGTTCCTGGGTTCAGTCCCAGTATCTCCAGCTAAAATGATCATTTCGCAGATGTTGGGAATGTCCTCCACCTGAGCCCCTGAAGAGCCACTGCCATGAATACTGTATGGAGCAATGGTCTGACGCAGGGTAAGGAAACTTAAGTAAGAGCGTATCAATACAGTATAGTCCTTCAGAGCCCCACATCCCAACTGAAATGACCAGCAGTGACTGTTCCCTTCCTGATCATTCACCATAGCCCCCCAGCCAAATAAAGATTTACACTGGACAGAAAAGCAGACAAGGTTGTGAAGATATAAAGGTGCTTCATATTGAGCCAGATGTTTGGCTCATCTGGTCCAGTACTGTCCTCACTGACGGCCAGCAGCTCTCCAAGGTTTCAAGCAGGTTCTTTTCCTAGCCCTACCTAAAGATGCCAAAGATTGAAAATGACACCTTCTATGTTCAAAGCATGAATTCCACCATTGAGCTACAGTCCTTCTCCAGATGTGTCCTTTTGTGTTTTGTTTTTCTCTGATATTGTAGGGGAGGGTGGCTGGGCAACATGTGAGTACTCTCTCTCCCCATTGTGCGGATGCAGTTTATTTTTGAAGATTGGGTTGTACAAAGCATTGCTCCAGTTTACTCTCTCTCTCTCTCTCTCTCTCTCTCTCACACACACACACACACACACACACACACGAATGTAGCTCACAAAGTAGAAACGGCAAGATTGGAAGATTTTAAAAAATCTGCCAGGCTACAAAATTGCCCACCCCCACTCTCTTCACAAGACAAGATTCAGCAGGGGGATTTTTTCCAAGATTTTTCTCCCCCAGCAGCATCCAAAGAAGGCACAATATGGCTCACTCCACCACAGTTTGCTCACAAGCCCTTATGTGTTGCTTCCTAGAGCTCTGGTGCACTTCATTCTCATGTGTGCGATGAATGTGTGACTCATGTGCCCACACATGCAATATGCCTTTTGTACAGGATGTTGAAAGGTCTATCTTGGTATTTTGAATCACATTTATCAGAAGTGAAGATTTGGAAAGATAAACAAGTTGACTGGGGAACCAGCAAGAAGCCATTTCACTTCTGTTCCAAGGATTATAATAAAAAAAGTATACTTTTTCAAACAGAAGCTTTCATGGCCAGCCACAATTTTTATGGACAAGGGGAATACGGGTACAGAAGGCATGTAAAACACACACAAAGTCCAACTGGAATAAAAAACAAAAATCGATCCTGCTTACATTCTTCAAGTTTCCTTGACAGCGCAGGCAGGCAGAAAGTCATTAAAAATCCACAGCACAACCTTAGAAATCCAACGTTTCGTTTCTTTCACCCCAGCAACATTCTCGAGGAGCAGTCTGAAGACTGTTAGATGGTGAAGCAAGTCAGTGCAACAGCTGGTTAATTATAGAGCAAAAGCATGGGAACAGTTCAATTATCAGTGGAGCACACATGGAAGTCATTAACGTAGCAGCCAGTCCTGCAAGTAGCCCTGAAGAGGCAATAGTCACTGTCTGTTGTATTACGAGTAGACCCCTATCAAACACTTATTACCATTATCTTTAACACTAACGCACAAGCTGTCAGAGTACCATTGCTGACTTCAATTGCCCTCTATACAGCTGTCGAGTGCGTTCCGTTGTCCTGAGATGACCTCTGTGAGAATCCAATGGTTCCTGGTTCAGGCTTGCGTATTATGGGGAACCAGATCTTATTAATAAAACTTAAATCCTGTTGCCTATTAATTAATTTATGGACAGGTCTTTTACTGATTTCAGTCGCCTCCAGGTTCCGAAGAATACCCAATCTGCCCTCAGTCCTCAGGCTGCTGGTCTCTTCAAACCGGATGACGTGTCCAGTGGCCAGAGCATGCTCTGCAACAGAAGAAAGTTCTGGGTGTTTGAGTCTTACTGACCTTTCATGTTCCCCAATCCTGGTGCCAATGGATCGTCATGTCAAGCCTTTATACTCTTTACCGCAGGAGCAAGGAATTCTGTAGATTCCTGGATTAGACAGAGGGGGTCTTTTATCCTTAGGATTATTTAGCATTTGTTCCACTTTGCACGTGGGCTTGAAAATGGTTTTAATATTGCCTTGTTTCAAAATGTTTGCAATTTTAACTGTTACGCCTTTAATGAAAGGTAGACAAGTCCACACTCTTTCATCTTTACTACCCTCCTCTATGTTCACCACTTCATTGTTCGTAGCTTCTGTATTGATGCTACCTCCTTCCCTGATTGCCTTAATTTTGTTATACTGCTGTACCCAGCATCTATTGATATGTGCCCCAGAGTAACCATTGGCTCTTAATGTTTCAAAGACAATATGCTTTTCTTGCTCCAATGAGCTCTCATCACATATCTTTATGGCCCGATGGGCCAGGGAGTTGATCAGGGAATTCTTCTGGGCAGGGTGGTGGTTGGAGTTGTGATGCAAGTATCTACCAGTGTTTGTAGGTTTCCTATAAACAGTATGGCCACAAGTCAGATCTTCTTTTCTAGTGACCAGGACATCTAGAAATGCCAGTGCCTTATCTCTCTCCTGTTCCATCGTAAATTGGATGTCCTTGCAAAAACTGTTCAGATGACTTAGGAACTCTTGTAACTTATCCTCCCCATGGGGCCAAACACAAAATACGTCATCAACATATCTCCACCACACTTCTGACTTTAAATGAGTTGACTGAAGCACCTGCTGCTCGAAAAACTCCATGTATAGATTGGCAACTATGGGACTAAGTGGATAGCCACACCATCTCTTTGCTCCCTAAACTCACCTTCCCACAAAAAAATATGTTGATGTTAAACAATGTTTAAAGAGTGGAATCATTTCCCTAGGGATTGTTAATTCTTCAATTAATCTTATGACCTCTTTAAGAAGTACCTTTTTTCATTTTTCGTTTTTTTCAGCAATCCGAAGATTGGGGAAGCCCCCCCAAGCCCCGGTAAGTCCCAAAACGGTGGTTTCAGGCACTTTTTCGGCCACGGTGGCAGGGATCCCCAGGATTGCTGCCGCCACCATGCTGCCCCGCCCCTTAAGGGGGCAGGGGGCAGTTTTGGTTCTCAATGGTGGGCCGCGACCCACAGTTTGAGAACCACTGCCCTATAGGAAGGCGGATTCGACTAATCTTTCCAGAAGGATGATGTAACCATGCTCTCACCCCTCCCAACTGGGTATTCACAGGTGTCTTCACCAGAACCAGGGAACATGCACTAAAATTGAGTGGAGGGAGAGTTAGAACAAACAAAAGAAAATATTTCTTTACCCAGCATGTAATTCATCTGTGGAACTCCTTGCCACAGGATGTGGTGATGGCATCTGGCCTAGATGCCTTTAAAAGGGGTTTGGACAGATTCGTGGAGGAAAAGACCATCACAGGGTACAAGCCATAAGCAACCTCCTGGTTTTAGAAGTGGGTTTTCTCTGTGCCAGGTGCAAGGGAGTGGTGACTGGACACAGGTATCTTGTTGTCTTGTGTGCTCCCTAAGGCATCTGGTGGGGCCACTGTGTGACACAGGAAGCTGGACTAGATGGGCTTTTGGCCTGATCCAGCAGGGCTCTTCTTATGTTCTTATGTCTTGAGTTCCCAATCAAGTGTCCTTGAGCTGCTGAGTTGCTAGGGCTGTTATCTGTCTTTGGGCAGATCTGAGAGCTCATTAGTGTGCTCTGGCGTGGCCGTTGCCATTTCACAATAAGAAGTTCTCTTATCTACCAGCTCAGTCTCCGTGAACCAGCACAGTGAACCAAACACTCGCTGAGACAAATAGGATGTCAAAGATGGAGTCAGAATCAAAATGAATTCATCTTAACTTCACAGGGCCTTCTTAGTTGTAGCACCCAGGCTATGGAACTCCCTACCTCAGGAGGTTCGTCTGGCCCCCCCTCTCAGCTGATATTCAAATGACAAATTATTATTATTTGTCCACTTCTGAACTTGCCCCAATATTTCAGGGACTCCAGCTTCCCCATCACAATCCTGGTGGAGAAGCAGCCACTGGCACTGTATGGCCAATGTATGGCTGTACATTCCATCCTCCCACCATTCTCCGGGCCATCATGGCACAGGTTTGGTGTATCCTCGCAAGATGAGGGCCTTCCGACTCTGGGGTGATGCTGGCCCTTTAACCTCAGGGCTGGACCAAGGCTTCATAAGGCACTCGGGGCCAGTGATGAGAGGTCTCTGGACAGGCTACTTGAAGGTTGCTCGAGCCAGGAGGGTGAAGCAACCCCCCTCCCCACTGCTGAATTCTAAGCCCTGATTGGGGATCCCAGCTGCTGATTCAGCAACACACACACACTTTGTTTCTACCCCTCTGTCCGTAGGGTCAGGAAGGACTCAGACGCAGAGGCGTTCCTACGGTGGGGGCGGTACTGTAAGTTGCGCCCCATCCTAGTCCCCGTTTACAAGCCGGCATGAGATGGCCACGCCCCCTCGCAGTCGGAGCCATTTTGTGCAGACAAGGCAACGGGCAGGGAGTCCTGCCCGTTGCCTTCTCCACACGGAATGGCTCCAACGACGAGGGGGCGGGGCTGCCTCATGCCGGCTTGTAAACAGGGGCTAGGAGAGGGCGCAACTTACAGTACCGCCCCCACCATAGGAACGCCTCTGTTCAGACACCAGCAGAGCACACTCTCTCATGGCAACCCTGTGAGAACTCCATTCTAACTACGCAAGCACAAAATATACAGTAAGCAACATAATAGTTGCTTTTCATTTTAGGAAATGCAGCTTTGTCGAATTTGAGAGAAGAGCTTCTTCCTGGCTTTAATTTGATCTGACAATTTTACAGAAGCCATTTTCAGCCCAGTCATAACTTGTCTTTACAATAGTGGAACAGCAGTTCCACTGCTGTAAATGGCCATATGGCGGCTCTTTCAGCACACTGCTGGTGGCCATTCTGGAACTGCAGCCGCAAACTGCGGCGTGTCAGAGGTCTGCTGCCACAGCCGGCTACATCAGAACTGCAGATAAGAGAGGGGAGGAACAGGGGTGTGTCTGAGCAGGGAGAGAGGCGAGTTGAGTGGGATGTGGAACAGGGGAGGGAAGGGATGGATCCTGGCGGCACCGATGTGCGCCAGAACCCTATTCCCTGTTCCTCTCCCCTTCCCTCCCCCTTACTCTCCTTGGTTCTGTGCCAGCAAAATGGCTGGATCCAAGGAGACCCATTGGGGTAGCAGATGATTGTCCCAGGGTAAAGGAAAGAAAGTTCCCTTACCATGCGGAGGTCTCCGGGACTGCCCCCCCCCCGCAGGATGCAGCACACGCTGCTTTGGTGTGGCTGCATTGGCAGGGGGTTAGTTAGGATTGGGCTGTTAACCAGGGAGCCCAAGGTAGAATATGAAGGGTTCCTAACCAGCCCAGTTTCCCATTCAGGCATCTATCTGAACCAGACCAGCCTACCTTCATCAAGGTTGCTGATTGTGTGTCTTCAGACCATGTCCTGGAGCCATGATTGTTGCACACTCTCCACTTCCCTGAGTGGTGAGAAGTTCCAGGGGACAGCACTTCTTAAGTTTTGGTTTCCTCTGGAGGAGAAAGCACTGGAGACTTACAGCATTTCAGTAATATTGGCTCTATTTACAAATATGCAAATACGGTATCTGTGGAAGCAAACAGCATGCACTCTTGATTCACTACTTCACATCAGATCCTCAGAGGTTGACACCCAGGATCCCAAGAGCTGCTTTCAGTTCTCTGTCTGTCAATCCCCCTCTGATTCAGTCTGTCTGCCCCAAGCTGTTTATGCTTCTTCTCTCTCCACTGGTGTAGCTGGGAGGGGGGGTCTGCCACCCCAGGCAGCAGGCTTGGGAGTCATATGGGTGGGATGCATCACATTCAGGTGTCCGATGTGATGTTTCCACCGTCTCTGCGGGGTGTGTGTGTGGCAAGTGCTGAGAAATGGGTCCTCCTACCCTGCGCTTCTGCTTGGCTCAAAATCAGTGTGACATGCAGGTGCGGGGGGGGGTTGACGTTGTGACACGGGAGGTGACACAAGGCATCGAGCAGCTGGACTGGTGATCTCTCTCTCTCTCTCTCTCTCTCTCTCTCTCTCTCTCTCTCTCACACACACACACACACACACACACACACACACACACACACACACACACAACAACTGACATCACCCCTCCCCTTAAATGGAGAAGTGGGCGTCTGACCTCCTCAGGGTCTGAAGGCCAACACTCAAGAGAGAACTCCAGAACCATTAGCTCCTGAGGAAATATCACCCAGGCACCTTGGGCTATTCACCAATAATCTGCCTAACAAAGAGAATGGGCTTGCCCCACTGTCTCTCCCCATCACAACCCTGGCGGGGGAGCAGCCACTCATAACTCCATGATTATTAATGTATGTTGTCAGCCAGCAGAGCATCCAGCCTTGTAGCTCTGAAAATGGATGGTAACCAAAAACCAAAAACACATGTCAGAGAAAATCCCCTGTTTGCTATGTACTGTATACAGTATGTAATTCTTCCCGACACTATTAAAATGTTTCTGTTTTACATTCTGTTTCACCTGTACTATGAACTTACATTTGGCATAAATGGTTCGTGGCTTTTTTAAAAAATTCACTTCTCCAGCTTCCCGATCCCATCCTGAAAGAAATACAGGTTGAGTATCCCTTTTCTGGACTGCTTGGGATGGGAAGTTGGCTGAATTTTGGATTTGTCTGGATTTTGGAATATTTGCATAAATATAATAAGATATCTTGGGGGATGGGACCCAAGTCTAAACACAAAATTCATTTATGTCTCATATACACCTTATACACATAGCCTGAAGGTAATTTTAGACAATATTTTTAATAATTTTGTGCCCCAGCATGCCTTGCGCTATGTCAGCCAGGTGCTGGAAAACTTTTTTTTTAAGTCATATCCCCAAAAATGTCTGGATTTTGGAATAGTCTGGATTTCGTATGTCCAGATAAGGGGTAACCAACCTGTACTGTATTTGCAAATACATCCGAGCTCAATCTTGATTAATCACTCACACATGGCCATGGGGACCCATACCCATTTAAATGAGTCAGGCAACAGAAACCTAAGACATGATACTTGTAAATCTTTGCAGTTGTGAACTCATTAATATACACCCTTACATTTGAAGCAGGAATTAATATTTGTTTCTGCTTACATGCTGCCCACTAGGTGGACAGGAGGCCAGGTTGCCCCGAGACAGAAGATTCAAACATGAGAGCACTGTTTAATCAGCAACAGATGAGCTAAACAGATCAAGAGACAAACATTTTTACCCTAAGTGGCTGGAGTCTGCCCACAGCTTGTGTGATTGGCCAGTCATTTCATTCTGAAGGCTAATGATTGGAAACAGTCCTTCTACTTACCCCACCTCCCACTCCACAGTGGCTGGCATCTAAGCCAACCAGATAAATATTCCACTTCCTAATAAATACAGATTGTTGTTCTGTGCATTTAAAAGGCTGTGCATTCCTTCCCTTTGTTGGATCATACTGTACAAAAATATATATGTTCCCAGACTATCGCAGAAAAAAATGTATATATTAAACAAATGCCAAGTAGTCATTTTGTTGAATTAAACAAATTAGGCATAATTTTAAGTTATATTTTAAAACATATATCTAAATTGATTAATAGTATACATTAACAAATAAACTGAATTTTCAATCAACATTAGAAGATTTAATTTTGACCAGCAGTGTGCTAGCCGGTAACATTCCTTGTTTTATTTCTACAAAACCACGTACTGTATCACCCTATTTATGGAGGAATGGTTTCCTTCCCCTTCATGTTTTTTCTCCTTTTTGCCTAGGGGGAAAAATATTTTGATCTGAGAGAAGATCAAAGTTTTGGATCTCAAGAAGCAATAATGTCATCTTTAGCTTTAAAATGTGCTACCAGATAGTCAATGGAATGGACTGAAAGGATACAAATGGTTTATACCAATGCATGGTGCTTCTGCATTTTTCTCCAGTTCCTTTTGTTTTAAAGGCTATAATTTCGCCTTCAGATTCACATGTGCTGAATGATAGGGTTAAAGAAACCTAAAGAGTCTATTTTTAAATTCAAAGACCTAGGTGGTTTTATTGGTGGTTTGGTGACATCTAGTGGTATTAACATTTATAACAAGCTTTCTCTGGTTGCATACAGTACTTGCACACACTGAGAATGGCTCAGCCATGGAAAAAACATCACAAATCTTAATTATGGCACCAGGCCAGCTCTAAGCATTTTGGCTGCATGAACAGGGTCATCATCCATTTTCTCTTGAGAACAGTTCTTCTAGCCCAGTTATCCAAATTTCTTTCTCTCCCTTGCTCTTCCCTGCATGCATGCATCCTTACTGGCTGGTGTCCTCCTCTTCCTCTCTCCTCTTTCATTTTGGAGTCAACCTTGGACCCAGCCACCAAGGGGTACCTTTGGAAATATCCATTGACTGATACACAGAGACAGTAACTTCATGCTTCGTCCGGTCCTCCCATAGGTCTGTGTTTTAATATGGTACGCTATACATATACTTGCATGCAGTTAGATGCCACCGGCAGAATACGATGATGATGACAGCTGTCACTTATCCAATCTGCCTCTAAGAATGACAAGCCCATCTTTCATAATACACAAAATGAATTCGTACCAATTCATCCTGTACAAACTGAGTCACGTGTATAAGATCTAGGATAGCATGAACTAGAGAGAGAACGGTTCCACCAAGGTGTTCCTTTCTACAAATACTAATGTAGTTGATGTAAACACTCAATGAAGTGCTAGTGTGATGCAAATACCAGAGTAGACTATTGGTTTCCTTGGAGTTACGTATTCGCATTGATGAATGGAATGGATCTGACAAAATGTGAATGTGACAAATGTGAACACTCCCTTCGGGGAGGGTTCCATTTTTATTTTCCTCCCAAACCCCAGCTCTTTCCCCCTACATGTGCAAAAGCAGCTGAGGAGGAAGCAATATAGAGTGCAGGAAGGGCAAGGGTTCAGCAGCCCCTTCCCTCACTGCTCTGTCATAAGAATATAACATAAGAACATAAGAAGAGCCCTGCTGGATCAGGCCAAAGGCCCATCTAGTCCAGCTTCCTGTATCACACAGTGGCCCCATCAGATGCCTCCGGGAGCACACAACCAACAAGATAACCTGTTTCCTGCTGCCACTCCCCTACACCTGGCACAGAGAAAACCGACTTCTAAAACCAGGAGGTTGCTCATGGCTTGTAACCTGTGATGGTCTTTTCCTCCATGAATCTGTCCAAACCCCTTTTAAAGGCATCTAGGTCAGGTGCCATCACCACATCCTGTGGCAAGGAGTTCTACAGATGAATTACACGCTGGGTGAAGAAATATTTTCTTTTGTCCATTCTAACTCTCCCTCCACGCAATTTTAGTACTGTCATTCCTTCTCAATTGGAAGGCAGTTCATGCACCCTTTGCATAACATCTAGTGTTGGCTTGAGTACTGCATCGTTTCTTTGCTTGAGATTGGCAGATTGGATAACTATCCAATCACCCAACAAAATCTCTTTCCTTATTAAAACTAAAAATGCTGTGCTCCAGAAAGGGGGTTTCCAGCGCACAGCATTTTTAATTTTAATAAGGAAAGAGATTTTGTTGGGTGATTGTTGTTGTTTCTTTTTTTAAAAAAAAAACACCCTGCAATTCAATAAAATAAGATTTCTGCACTTTTCATTCAGTACAGAAAATTGTGTGTGCCCGCACGCACGTGTGCGGGCGTGCGCGCACACAAGCAACAGAGAAGAAGAGAGAGGTGGCAATGAGGTTGCTATGGCAATTACTTGTCATTAATGATAGGAGGGTAATTACTGCAGTACATTCCCACATAGCTGTTCAGCTCACAACTTAGACTGCTTCCTGCTATACAGTTCCAAGTTGAGCAGATTTGGCTCATTTTTACACTACCTATACAGAACCATACTCTGATCTTAACATTACGCAAAAAAAAATCAATTATCTTATCTGTGGTACTTGTAAACACATTGACAATGCAATCCTAACCAACTTTCCAGCACCAGTGTAGCCATGCCAACAGGGCAGACACTGTATTTTGCAGTGCAAGGGCAGTCATGGAGGCCTCTTCAAAGTGAGGGAACATTTGTTCCCTTACCTTGGGGCTGCATTGCGGTTGCACCAGCACTGGAAAGTTGGTTAGTATTGCGCTGTTAGGCTGCAGTCCTATGCCTGTGGGAGTAAGCCCCAATGTACATAATGAGACTTGCTTCTGAGTAAGCATGCATAGGGCTGTGCTATAGGTGAGGTGCCCAAGTCTGTTCTTTGCAAGATATTGAGTGAGCAAAATCAGTAGAGCCTAGAGGGCTATAGCTCAGCAGTGGAGCACCTGCTTTGTAGGGAGAAGAACCCAGGTTCAATCCTTGATATCTGCAGGTAGGGCTAAGAAAGACCACTCCCTTAAACCTGGCAGAGTGTAGTAGACAATGCTGACTCACATGGTCCAGTGCTGTGACTCTGTAGAAATCAGCTTCCTATATTCTTGGGTGTTTGAGTAAACTGCCCACCATTAGCAGCAAATAGGAACTGGGGGGCGGGCAATTTGCAGTGGAGAAAAAAGAGGGGAAAGGATTAAAATTCAATTCCTGTGCCATGGTTCCAATCCAAATCAGGGGATACCATGGGTGCTTGTTAAAGACAAGGGGAATCTCAGGTGTGGGCTTCAACCACACATTTAACATATTGTGTAATATGGCCTTCAGGAAAGTATTTTCCTGGGAGTTTCCAAGAACTAAATATTGGCACTTATATAAGTAATGCATATGCTCTACCACTAAACTCCATCTCCTGCAAAATCCACATATACTCTACTACTACTACTACTACTACTACTACTACTACTACTACTACTACTACTACTACACATATTTACATACCATTTTCAACAACAAAAAATAGGTTCACAAAGTGGTCTACAAAGCAAAAATAAGGCCATGATCTCTTGTCCCAAAAGGCTCATAATCAGTATTATGTATGACAGTATGACAGATCATATCTACAATAATTATCCTGCTGGATCAGACCAAATCTAGCTTGTATTCTGTCTCTGCTTCCACTAGCAGCCTGCCAGATGGTCCCAGGCACTCGCAAGCAGGGGATAAAAGTGATGGCCTCCCTCTGAGCCTCCTGTGTGCCAAGTATGTGGCATTCAAAGGTACAGCATCTCCAAAGTGCCAAAATTAAGATGGATGCCAATACTGACTGCAGTCACATGCACAGGCTTATCTAACCAATTCAGCTTTAGCCATGACACAGCAATCTGAGCCTTTGCTGCTGCTGTAACCTTGAGCCAGGATCCAAGCCCTGGCAACCTAGGCCTCTCCACTCTGCCCTAACCTATCTGTTCACATCTCCAATGGACCCAATAAGCCAATTAAATGTCACCATTAAGGGTCTTTGAGCATTTCAGGGGAAATGCTGCCCCTTTCCATTTTCATTCTGGTCCAGCTAAAGATCACAACTGTCTTTATGTTTCACAGCTGTGCTGTGGCACGCAGGGGCAGCATTGAGAGAGAGAGAGAGAGAGAGAGAGAGAGAGAGAGAGAGAGAGAGAGAGAGAGAGAGAGAGAGAGAGAGAGAGAGAGAGACGTGCCCCTTCTATTTCAGACAATGCAATTCTTCTTCAAAAGCATCTCTGTTCCTGGCCAACATTCTATACACACAAGGAGCATGAGCCTTCCCTGCATGAAGGTGCAGCACCCATGTATACAGGAATCACCACAGCGCTATTAAGAGTTATTATTAAGAGTTATTATTAGGAGGAATATTTATATGCCGCTTTTCAGCAAAACGTCGTTCACCAAGAAGTTTACATAGGACTCAACGGAGCTCTTTTCATTCCCTCCCCTTCCTCAGTGCATGTGGAAGCAGCACATGCCAGCAGCATATCATAGGGAACAGAAGGTCTGTGTGCATCTGTGATGCCCCCAAATCAGCCTTCCTTGTCTGTATACTGCAAGCTGCTAAAGAGGTGGATTGCATTTGAAGAGTGCAGAGAGGGAGCGCGAGAGTGAGCGCACTGGATAGGAAAATGGGAAGCATGCCTGGACCTCCTACTCCCCATAATGTCCTGGTCACCGTGTGCTGCTTTTGCACACCAGTTGAGCCCTAAAGGACTGACTGCATCCTCGGGACGGATCATGCTCTGAGTGACCACAGTTGCAAGCCTTTAAACTGGCCTGTCCCCTAAGCATGCATGCCAAAGGCACAAATGCCTTACTTCATTGTTTAAAAAGGGGTGGAAACTGACCTCTGGTGTTAACATTGCTGTTGTAGTTACAAGCAGTGATGTAGACTTGAGTCTATTGACTCGGTCTCGAGTCGGACTCAAGTCGCATCAAGGACTTGACTCGGACTTGACTCGGCGATTATAAAAGACTCGAAAGACTCAACTCGAAATTTGGAGCCTTTTATGACAAGATGAATTTTGTTCAGTTTTAAACCCGTTTCCCCCATTAAATAGATAGGGACTCGCAACTCGCAACCAAAGACTCGGGACTTGGGGGCAAAAACTTGGGACTTGACTCGAGACTTGGAGTCAGAGACTTGATCCACATTCCTGGTTACATAAAGCAGCCAAAATAAATGTTCTCAAAAGTGCCCTGGTTTTCTTCAATTTATTTATTTATTTGCAGTTTAATCTCAAATGTATTCAAGATTGTGGCCTTTAATCATTTAGATTTCATAGTCGCTGAATGCTGTGCGTAAAAGCAAGCTGTATCTATTTGTTTACTGATGACCTTGCATATGACTTTAAAAATAAAACAAACTTGCTATAGCAACATGAATAATTGGCTGTTTTCATGAATTAAACAGTTTCACAGTATTATTTTTGCTTGCCTTGTTTATGCCTCAAGTGAGATGTTCATAAATGTGGACGCTACCAGACTCACACTCGCAAAATCTAACGTATTAGTTGCTCTACCCCAATACCCTGGGAAGGTAGTGGGCGTTGTGGCAAAAAGCTTTTCTCTTCCATTGGCTCCTTGACTTGTGTCAACATGAGTTCGGATCCCATGAGGACATCAGACCAGCAGGATAGATGATTGCAGGGTAAAGAGAGAAGGAAAATGTGCAAACTTTGCATTTGCAAGCTGGCCGCAAGTACCTCCTTGCAAATCTCACAAACAGAGTCGGCAGTCCATCCCCGCTCCCAGGCTGTCACATAATGCAACATGCTGGAAGTTGTGAAGCAATGTGTTTAAGTATAAATAGTCACCACTGGCTTGGAGAAGTAAAACCGCTCTCTTCATACCGTCAACATATTACTTGCTGGGGAAGCTGACAAGCCAATGGCCTAGACTCACCAGTGATTTCTCCCTGTAAAATGAAAGCAGGCAATAATTTGGTGTGTAATATTGTCTATTAGCGGGTGCATAAAGGCCTGCACTGTATGTTCATACTGTAGCTGTATAGAAAACATTACAGAATGAGCCTGCTTTTAGCCTGATGCCTCATACAGTGGTAATTAAGGAGAACAGCCGTTTGATTTGCTACTATTTGCAGTTCTGCAGGAAAAACAGAGTTTAGGCCATCTTGAGCTGTGCATTGTTGCTAAGCTTAATCTTCTGATTTGCTTGGAACAATTACGAGCAGCACCTATGGAGAATTTAATTGCCTGCCTTCTTATTCTATGGCAATTGTAATTATGGTGCAGTGGTTTAGGGGTTTGTGGCTTTGTTTTGTTTTTTATTACAGGGGTGCACATGCAAGCCAGGGTGGGTTGTTTTCTCTTGGGTCACCAAAATAATCGAAACAACTTCCCATGGCCAAAGAAACATCTTGATGATGCGTCCAGGTACAGAACTTTGATAGGCTCTAGAGAAAGCAAGTTCCACAATTGTGGGGCATGATTACCTCTGTCTACGGTCTGAACTTGAAGCAGGGATGGTGCAGTCAAGAAAGCAATCTTGGTTGATCTTAAAAGTTGTGATGGAACTAAGGGCAAAAATAGACATCATAGGGCAGGGGTGTCAAACATAAGGCCCATGGGCTGGCTCCAGAAGCAATTTATCTGCCCCCTGTGATAAATGGGCTCTCCCAGCACCACCATCAGCTGCTGTCAGCTGCTGCACTGTGAAGTGACACACTGGCAGAAGCGGCACTGCTGAAAGGGCAGCGCTGGAAGAGCCCAATTATCACTGCTTCTGCTGAAAGAGCTGCCCCCATGACAGTTGGGCTCTCCCAGCACCACCCTTTCAGCAGTGTCGCTTCTGCTGAGGTGCTGGGAAGGAGAGATGGAAGAAGGCCTCAGAAGGCGAGGAAGAGACACTCCAAGAGGGGCGAGAACAGGAAAAGGGAGAAGTTGCCAAGGCGCTGTGCGAGCCCAATTATCACACAGGTTGCCCTTTCAGCTTCTGTCCATTGATTGCTCCAAGCATTTTTCTCCCTTCTTGGCTCCTGTAATAGAACTGGAAATAAAGAAAAGTAGCTGGAATGGGGTAGACCTGTGAAAAGATGTGTTATCATTGTCACACTTACAGCCCAATCCTGTCTAGGACTGCCACAGCGTGCAAGAGGATCCGGCCAGTGCAACTTTCCCCCAGGTAATGCCCCAGATGCCCCTATGGGTCTCCTCAGATGTGCACCAGCAAAATGGCTAGTGCAAATCCGAGGAGCCCGTGTAGGGCTCACCAGGCCCGGGAAAAGGAATAGGATTTTGGTGGAGCACGATGCCGAGAATTCCCCTCCCAGGCCTGGCGGCCCAATCCACCTCCCTCCCGGAATGCCCTTCCCCGCCCTCCCCCTGCCCCAACCAGTAGAATACTTACCTTCCCTTGTGGACGGAGCGATAATCCAGGGCCGACTGGAGTAGTGGAGGCCGCTCCACTGCTCACAGCTCCTCCCAATGAGGCAGAAATGTGCCTTACATCACGCTTGTGACACTCTCGAGCATTGCAGCAGCAGGTGCACTGCTCCAACATTACACAGGATTGCGCTATTAGTTTGGCCAAAAGGCAGCTCATAAGCTAGAGTGCCCTCGACAAGTACCTCTTACTGCAACAACAGCGCAATCCTATCCAACTCACACCACCGGTGTAACCAGCAGGGGAGGGCAGGGCGGGAGGCTTTGGAGGGGAGGGGAGATTTTTTATTTTTTAATTTATTTTTCACATTTTTATACCACCCTTCCTCCAAGGAGCTCAGAGTGGTGTACATATTTCCTCCCCTCCTTTTTGTCCTCACAACAACCCTGTGAGGTAGGTGGGGCTGAGAGATAGTGACTGGCCCAAGGAAGCTTCGTGGCTGAGCGGGGATTTGAACTTGGATCTTCCAGGTCTAAGTCCGACTCCCAAACCACTACACCATCCTGGCCATTTAAATCCCCTTTGAATCCCCCTTTGCAAGGGATTTGAATCCCCTTTCCATTCTGGGGCCTCCCATTCTTGCTGCACCGGTGGTTACACCGGTGGTGTAAGTTGGATAGGATTGCGCTGCAAGGTATTGCAGAGAGGCGAATCAAAACGTTAAGCACACTTTTCAATGCACAACATTGTTCAAGTTAAGCACATCTGACTCTGACTGAGAGGATATAAATGTGATATATAAATTAATAATGTCCCGACTACTACAGAGATTCAATGATGGGCAAGCGCAATCGTGTGTAAGGATACACGGCCAGCCTAAAGGGCCGGCTGCTGTATCTTAAGCTCATTCACGGGCCGCCGTGACGCGGCCCAGGAACACCTCAGGAGAATGGGGATGTTTGTCCCCTTCCCCAAACATAGGGTTGACCGGGGGCCCTATGGGCCTCCTCGTATGCACACCAGCTCTGAAGCTAGCGTGCATCCAAGGTGACAGAGTAAGGCTGAACTGGACTGGGAAAGGGCCTAGGATATAGGCCGCTGATATCCCCGCCCTCTCCCATCCCAAGCCGGCCAATGGCCACTCCCATGGCTGCCCCTGCCTGCCGTCCCCCTACCCCTGCACTGACTGGTGCAGAACGTACCTTCAACGGTGGCCGCGGGGTCTGGATTGTGGCGGAGTGAAGACTGCCAACCTCCGCACTGACGGCCCTTACTCCTGAGTCATTGCAAATATGCTTTACAGCACGTTTGTGATGGCTTAGAGATATACTTTGTGAGGATACTTAGAGAGGATTGTGCCAAAAGAGTGGGTTAAAGCCACACTCTGATCACCTTAGCTTCCTTCCACCAGGAGCATCTTCACAGAGCACAGATTGGGCCTCGGAAATTGAAGATGACTCAGATTAAATCCCAATATTGGTTCTTCAGCAAAGGACCAGGTATATTAATATGACTACTATAACCTTCCCTGCCTCCTCCTAGACTCCATAAATGTGCAGATTTAGGTATTAATTGCTTTCAGGAGTGATGATTTGGATTTTTTGACACATTGGTATGGGGAAGGTGTAGAATCATCAAACTATTGAGTTATTGTTAATAGATTATGAGACTTAGAATTAATTATCAAAAGTAGCTATGAAGATGTGAGTTAATTGATACTAATTAACTGCTATCTAAAATGTAGGATTTTTCACATAAATGAAACCTTGTGGGAAGAAACCTTGTGGGAAAGAAACATGAAAGAAAGCTTGTGGGAGGGAAATAGTTTGGGTGACTGACAACTAAGAAGAAGTTAAAAATGATTTGTAATTCTGAAATTGGTTAATATTGCTGAACATCTGAGCTGTATTAAAATCAGCTGACTTCATGACTTTTGAAACAACAGGTGGATTTGGATATTGTTGCAATTTAGGAGCTTAGTTAACTTTGAAAGCATTCAATTAAGATATTCATTAATGTAGTAGAAAATTGATTGTAAAATTGTTTCAAATTGTTTTAGTAAATATATTAAGATTAGAACTGATAGATACATTATTGTAACATGATGATCCATTAACATGTATTTGAATCAATGTACAGATACACTGAAGGAATCAAGAAAAGACGAGTTGATTTTTTGTAGATGTGGGCTATGACCATCTCCTGGAATACAGTTGTATGGCCTGCCCCTCCATGGGGGCCACTGGTGTATAGAGCAAGAGGTGAGCAGTCTGCCTGGGGTGTCTCCTGGAGCCTTGTGGCTCTGAATGTTCCTCCACCCAAGGGGTCAGTCTGCACTGGAGTAGAGGCAAGCACTTAGGCCTCAGAGACCTTGGCAGGGAAGGAGTTAAAGCACCCAGACTCCTCCTCCTGCCCTGTGAGGGGTGGAGAATTAGCTTCCTTGGGTTGGTTTGAGTTGGAGGATACTGCCTGGTTCCTGGTCCTTTCCCTCAGCCTTCCTCGTAGGTCATGGCCAACCTCATCATGGAGCAGATTTGGGAGCAGCCTGGGGTCTGTGGGAGCCTCTCCCCTCCCTACCCCTTCCCTGCATCCTGTCGGGTCATTGGTGGGTCAGGAGTCACCCCTCCCTCCCTCCCTCAGGTGATGCTCATTTGACCTCTCCCAGGTGGGGTGGGATGTTTGGGGCTCTCCTCCCTCCAGGGAAGGGCCAGGATAATACCCTCCCCTGCTCTGGGTGGTGCTAAAAGCCACAGGTGTAGGCTGTGCTGGCTGGCTCAGTGCACAGGTACTGAGACTCCGAGCCTCAGAGTCATCTTGGCTGATGCTGACAATGTGAGAGCTCAGCCTGCAGCAGAGCTCATCCAGGCATTCCCAGCCTCAGTATACTTGGGAGAGGAACTGGCACCGCCTGAGCAGGCTGCATGGGCCCTGGCTGCTTTGGGTAAGTTTGCAGATGGACAGCAGATCATGCGCAGGAACACATGGGCAGCCCACTGCTGCATGCACATCTCTCTGGATCAGGGTCATAGAAGACTGACAGATCACAGAGGTCAACAAGATGGGATGTGGCAAAATAAGCGTAAAGAAAATGTAAAGGGGTATTTACTTTGCCCTCTCTTATTCTCACTCCTGATTGACTTTACTACTGTGATTTTATTATGTAGCCAAATTGACTTTGCTACATAGTAGGGATGTGGATCAAGTCTCTGACTCCAAGTCTCAAGTCAAGCCCCAAGCCTTTGCCCCCAAGTCCCGAGTCTTTGGTTGCGAGTTGCGAGTCCCTATCTATTTAATGGGGAAAACTGGTTTAAACCTGAACAAAATTCGACTTGTTGTAAAAGGCTCCAAGTCTTGAGTAGAGTCTTTCAAGTCTTTTACAATCTCCGAATCAAGACCGAATCACTTCTTTGACACGACTTGAGTCTGACTCGAGTTCGAGTCAATAGATTCAAGTCTACATCACTGCTACATAGCACTGCAATTTCATCTTGTGCACCACATGATGCCTGTGATTAATCTTGGAAATATTTCTTCACTCTTAATTATTCTCATTCACACTCAGTGACATCATCACATTTCCAGATTTCATTGACATCTGCTACCCTGTTCATTACAGGATCTCTGATTGGCTGAGACCACCCATGTGACTAATCTAGAAAGAAAAAGCAACAGCATCCAGGGGAAAAAAATGAAACCGTCCTGGGAAGAAAACACATTCAAATGTGATGAATATTTGCACAATGACTTTTTCAGGAAATATTTATACCCCACTGAAATTGCTATTTTTAACCTAAACATTTTCAAACCAAACATTGATAATGAAGAATATTTGGTATAGCCATGATCCATATTGCTTCTGATTTTATTGCTTCTAAAATGCATCAATGTTCCTTGGACTTCTGGATTTTTATTTGTAAGTGATATTGTAACGTTGACTCATTTATCTTGGTTATTTATTTATTTGCTACATTTATATATCACCCTCCTGTGCAAAAGCACTCGAGGCGGTTTGCAATATTAAAACAAACATGTCACAGAAGATCTCAAATGCAGTGTTGTCTCAGGAAGGTTTCTCAAGAGCTGGTGACAGAGCTTCATGGCCTGGCCTTCTCCAATCTTGCCTTCCCTTGAGCCACAAGGTCTTTCAGTAGACCCTGGCAAGACGGGGGAGGGGCTGCCCCAGCAGTACTGTCAGACCCTTGATGGCTTCGCAGAGAATGCTGCCTCATGTGCCCTCATGATAGGCTTACCAGATCTCCAACAGGGACAGAGTGCTAGACCTTTAGGAGAAGGAATGCGGGGCAGGTGTAGCTTGTTAAGTCCTAGAGCACAATCCTAGGCATGTCTACTCAGAAGCAAGCCCCATTGTGTTCAATGGGGCTTGCTTCTGAGTAGACATGCCTAGGATTGTGCTCTAAGGGTTTAACAAGCTACACCTGCCCCGCATTCCTTCTCCTAAAGGTCTAGCACTCTGTCCCAGTTGGAGATCTGGTAAGCCTACCTCATGAGATTTGGGCACCGCCATCTTGGATCTCGCGAGATTTCACAAGATCCAAGATGGCAGCGCCGAGAAAAGATAGGATGCAGGCCTGTACTGCAGGGTACAGTGTAGGCCTGTAGCCTTCTTTTCCGGGTTGCGGCACAAGCGGGAGGCGCGCCACAACCCGGAAAAAAACAGCTGTCCTGTATCAGCTGCTGATCGCAGCAGCTGATAAGGGACAGCATCTCACATACCCCTGGCCTGCGGCCCACGTACCCCTAGGGGTGCGTGTTCCACAGGTTGGGAACGCCTGAGCTAGCTTTACCCCCCACGACAGTGGAGTTCTACATAACCAATAATTGTGTTTCACTGAATTTCTGATTATCCGAGTGTTGTAGATGTTAGATAAATGAGGTTGCACTGCATATGGGTGTGGGAATAAATTGGGCTTCCTCCCTCCCCTGCAATGCACCTTGTGATGCCAACAACTCATCTGATTTACAGTCTACCAAAACAGTAATTCACAATAACAGCAGCATGATGAGATTAAAAAATTCTTCTCGGCTGATAGTGAGAACTCACTGCCTGAAAAATAGCTGACACAATGAGCTGGAAATTGCCACGCAAACAGTCAGAAGCTTATCTATATAATCATGTCTTCAGAAGATTCGAGCACACTGACTAAAATGAGGGGAGCTTTCCCCTCGCATGGCTACTTTGAACTTGTCTGAAGTAGGTATCCCCTGACAATTAAGTCCAGTCGTGTCCAGCTCTAGGGTGTGGTGCTCATCTCCATTTCAAAGCCGAAGAGCCAGTGTTGTCTGAAGACGCCTCCATGGTCATGTGGCCGGCATGACTCTCCTTGCCGCAGTGCGTAGCAAGCGGCTGGAACACGGAGCTGTTTCCCTTCCCGCAAGCGGTACCTATTTATCTACTCACATTGACATGCTTTGGAACTGCTAGGTTGGCAGGAGCTGGCCAAGCAACAAGCGCTCACCCCGTCGCGGGAATCGAACTGCCAACCTTTCGATCAACAGCTCATGGTTCAGCGGTTTAACCCGCTGAAGCAGTAGCTTAATGAAAATTAATTGTGATGTGGCAAACAGTATGATCCAGTGGACAGATTATTGCACTTCAAATCAATCCCCACTTCATGTTTATTGCTAAAAACCAAGGATTATAACAGTCTGAATATACAGCGATAACCAAGACAGAAACAATCAATCAGTAAAGATCATCGCCACAGCAGACCATATTTTATTTTGTTACATTTTTGCTGTAAACAAGGCTAACATTTTCATTACATTTTTGTCTCTCTCAGTCAGGAGAACAATTTCCTGTTGTGAAGACAATTGCCCAATTCTGATCATGTTATGTGATCATGAAATCTGAAGGGTATTTGGCTCTTATATCTTCATATAGATTACATTCTAGTAAATAATGTGGTATTTTTCTGCAAAATTGTTCTGCAAATACATTACTTGGATAAGATAGTTGCTTGTAACAACCTCCCAAGATTAGTGGCAAAGGACTGATGTCTGGACACAGTAAATACTCTTCCTTTCAGAAAAGTTGGGACATAAAGTTCAAAACAAAGTGTATCCATAGACGCCCTCAGTGGCCTCAGACAAATCGCTCTCGCTTAGACTACCACATCATTGAAATAAGAATTAGATTTGGTAAGGACTTCCATGTGATCCTAAAGACAGTAAATGCATGGTTATGGAAAGACAGAGATCTCTGTACCTATCATCCAAGCACAGATCTTTCCCCTTACACACCCCCACCAGTGGGAAGCAACCCATGTGTTCATGCAGTGTGATCCAGGAGGTGTATGTGTCACATGATCGTTGATTGTAAACGTTGATAAAACCAGTAAGAAACATGGGTAATCATGTGCCCAAGCAATTCACCAATTGCTGCAGAGCATGCCACTGTAGAGATATGATAGTGACACCGCAGATGCAATGTCTTTCCTTCATCTCCTTAGACAACGCCAATCGCCTTCTTGCCACATATTGCAAAAACTGTGTTGCATGTTAACTAGAAGAATAAACATCACGTTCAATGGAATTATTTTGCCATCGAAACTCAGGATAAATCTACACGTGACAGTACGTCCATTATTGTGCTTCTGTCTTTTCAACAAAAGCATCCCTCCAGGACCAATAGCAGCTTGGTGAGGAGCCATATTTGTCAGGACTGTGGTGCAGGAGAAAAGGGTTAAGCTACCTCCACCTACAATATGGGTCCAATCCAGATTTGGGGGGGGGGGGTTATTTAAAAAAATGATGGAAGCACAATGACACTTTTAGCATCCCTTGTGGCTTAAAACTCAGAGTGAAAAAATGAGATATTTTCTAGAACAGTATCTGATTAGATAATGCCTCCTAAGGTTGGGTTCATTGTTAATATGTTATGTGCCAGAATATATTTTTGCACAATGGTAGCAGTTTCCATCTTGCACCTTTTAAGGTATGAAAAAGGGTATTTTAAGAGAAAAGGGTTTGGAGGGAGAACCCTAAAATATTACAATTTTTATAGATATCAATGCACATTTCTACATAAAATGGCACTGACGTAATCCAAACTGTCATAAGCTAAGAGCATTAAACTGTCTCCATTTTCTCACTTCTGACAAAAAAGGCAGAGAGTAAAAAGAAGAGACTACAAGTAGTGTCTCTCCCATACATGTCATCTCCCTACACTCCGCAGTGATGCAGCACTGAATTCCCAGAACTGCAATTCTGCTATATGTTCTGTCTGCATACAAGCTTCTACTTTGTTACTTGTTACTGCCTTTTTCAGCAGGGCCTTGGGAGAGCGATAAAAATGCAAACAGAATGTCTAAACAGTAACACAAAATTAATGAACACAGTGCAACAAGACAGAACATTTGAAAAGGCTGGGGAAGTTGTGACAGAAGAGGTTTGTCCCTATACTTCACAGCATTCTCCAAAGCATCAAGAGTAAAACAAAACAAAACAAGCCCACCCAAAAGCTCTGTTCAGATGAGGACGATGATGTGCCACTGAACATGTGGAAGCATAATCACAGTGTACAGTGGGGATGGGGGCCCAATCACAGGTTGGGCTCCCATCCCCAACCTCTGTATCTTCAGCTGAAGGTCTGTGTAGAGCCAATGGCTTGGATCCAAAGAACAAGGAGCAGGAAGAAAACATGACTAATGGTGCAATCCTATACCCTCTTACTTGGGAGTAAGCCCCATTTAATTCAATAAGACTTACTTCTAAATTTGCATGGGATCGTGCTATTAGTGATGTTACATGGTCATGTGCAGGTGCCAGTGGAAGACTTCTCATAGTGCATAACCATAATGTAGTGGTTCCCAAACTGGGAGGCGGGGCTCCCAGGGGAGTTGCGGAAACCAACCAGGGGAACCACGGAGTGCTATGGAATCCTCTCAGAAAACAGTGCAATGCCAATTGGCAGGCATCAACATAATGTCATGGGAAGCTGCAGGCAATGGTCACCAATTTTCAAGGGAGCCACAGGTCAAAAAGCAATTAAACATTTTATGAAAATCATGGAGGAACTTGTAAAGCTCATTCAGTACTATGTTTCAGCTTCTCCGTTCAATGAGGTGCTTCAGAAATCCTGAACTTATTCCAAATTTATGACAGGAGAAATGGCTGAGAGGCAGAGTACATAATGCCAAAGATACTGAACTTACTTACTGAGACTCTGGTTCCCTTAGAGCAAAAGTGGGCAGTTATACGAAAGTCTAATGCCAGACATTACAGAATATTTTGCTGCTGGAGTACAAAACCCTGACATTAGACCTGGGTTCAGTACTCTAGCAGCGAAACACTCTGATTCTCCAAGAACTGAACAGGAAGAAATCTTCTGAGACTTTGCCTAATGCATGGGCAATAGAGGCACATAGTCCTATACCAGGAGTCTTCTCTCTTCTACCATTATTTATTTATTAAGCATATTTAGGCTTACCAGATCGTCGACCAGGACGGAGCGATCTACCCTTAAGGGGCGGGGGCGGGGGGGGCAGAACGTGTTGCGTTCTGCCCCCCCGCGCCCCGCCCCTTAAGGGTAGATCGCTCCGTCCCAGTCGACGATCTGGTAAGCCTAAGCATATTTATATACCGCTTTTCAACAAAAAAAAGTTCACAAACAGGTTTACCGAAAGGTTTGTTATCATGGTTGGGAAACTTCCTTTGTTTTTGCTGAGGAGGTAAAACTTTGTGCCAGGAAATGTTATGCTGAGAAGAGGAGATAAGCATCATTAACTGGAGTTACCAGCAGCTGCGTGTCTTGCATATAATCTGGGATCGTTCAGGTATATATCAGCAGGGTGGTACTCTGGCTTCGGAACAGAGTGTTAAAAAAAGTGTTAAAAGCCTGATTGCCATCTCTATATTCTTCTCTACCGCCATCGTGCAAAAATGTTTTCAACCATATGCAAATACAAAAGTGTCCACTGCCAGCTTCAGGTTTGATGAAGCCTGGGGCAAAGTGCCCTTTAGTGGACACCCTCTGTTGTCAGTGAGTCTCCAGCAGGCTTAGCAGGCAGAGGTAACTGGAAGCTGTGGCAGCAGCAACATTGAGGACTAGGGCATTGTGTGGCAATTAAGTGGCGTGTCCAGCTGAAGTGCTGCTCAGAGAGGTGTGCAAGGAAGGAGGAGGTGGTGGTTTAAAGGGAGCTCAGTGGCAGTGCAGACATCAGCAATGGTGGGCCCCCTGGAGCCAGGAGCTCTAGCATTTGTCTAAGGGTGTCACATGTTGATGCTATTCCTGTCCATTGCCAAGCATGCAGGTAAGTCCCCATTCTTTCCTTCTGTCCCAGCTAATGTTGCTTTTTGAGCCTCTCCAGTGCTACTGGTGTAAGATGCATCATTCCCTAAACTAAACAAACTGAGCCAGACTGAATGCATTTGATGTGACTACATAACATTAAAACATGGTGCTGCATTAGTGCTATCAATATGATGTGGGTAGACAAGCCAGCAAAGGCAGCATTCTGATAGAAGTAACATAATTATGATCAGCAGAAGCTGCAACTTGGGGGTAAAAATTGGGACATCCAAAATAGAGGACTTTCTATCTTCCACATCTGCCAGGTTCACAGCTTTGAATGATTCTGGATTCAGCAGTGTGCCCAGAAGCTCAAGTTGTCTCTCAAGTTCATCTAGTGACCAGGCTACAACCATATTTGTCTACTTCAAATTGAATACCCATTATTCGGCCTTCATAAGCTCAGTGCTACATTTCAGTAGCCCATTCTTTACAGAGCTTCCTTTGAAGACTGTCGGAAAGCTTCAGATGGTCCTGAATGCAGCAATCGGCCTCCTGGAAATTGGTCTCAGAAATACATTTTGCCAGTGGTCCAGCAGATTTTATTTATTTTATTTATTTTTAAAAAATTATATCCCGCCTTTTCCTATGCCAAAAGGGAAATGCCCAAGGCGGCTATGATGCAATGGATCCCTTTTGTTTTCCAGGTAATACATTTGACATACAGCTTTGGCACTACATACTTCGGCCTTTTCCTTCTCTTTAAGATCTGCCTAGAATGTCTTTTTGACCATACTACCTGTCTGCCAAGGCTACACCATGAAGGAATGAAGACATTCTTCAATGGCTTCCTTGCACAAGCGTAAGCCCTTTCTCCTAAATGCTTATCAGAGAATGAGACGGGCGGGATACTTTCCAGAAGCACATCAAGACTGGGTTTGATTGTTTTAATTTTTAAGATGATATTTAAGGGTTAAGCATACAATATGAATTCTAATATTTTTAATAGGTACAATCTTTCTCAAATTTTTATTTTAGCTTTGTCATACACCTTGAACTTTAGTAATGGTGGGGTATTCCATGTAAATAAAATGACATACACTAAAGCTGTTTTAGGCTTATTTAACCCTATTAACTAACAGTGCAATTATGGAATGTTAAGAGTTGGAATGTCATAAGAACATAAGAAGAGCCCTGCTGGATCAGGCCAAAGGCCCATCTAGTCCAGTTTCCTGTATCACACAGTGGCCCCACCAGATGCCTCAGGGAGCACAAGACAACAAGATACTTGTATCCTGTCACCACTCCCTTGCACCTGGCACAAAGAAAACTACTCCTACAACCAGGAGGTTGCTTATCCCCATCATGGCTTGTAAGCTGTGATGGACGTTTCCTCCATAAATCTGTCCAATCCCCTTTTAAAGGCATCCAGGCCAGGTGCCATCACTACCTCCTATAATGAACCCCCTGTTCAGTGCTGGCAACTCCTACAGCACCCCTTACAGCATCATTTCTGAAACATTTTTGACCTGCAGCTCCCTTGACCATTGGTGACCATTGGCCGCGGCTCTCCGTTACATTATGTTGATACCTGCTAATTGGCATTGCACTGTTTTCTGAGAGGATTCCTTGGCACTCCGCAGCTCCCCTGGCTGGTTTACATGGCTCCCTTGGGAGCTGTGCCTCCCAGTTTGGGAACCACTGCCTTAGGCTACAATCCACAATCCTATAGATACGAGGATCTATACGAGGATACGAGGATCCAGGAGTAAGACCCATTGAACTCAGTAATACTTACTTTCTGAGCAGCCATGCATAGGATTGCACTGTTATGCCAGTAAATCAGTTGAAATCCAGATTATGTTATCATGTCTGGGTTGTTGATTATGGCTGCGTGTCCTAATTGAAATGGAGTCCATGAGTATGTATCATATGAAAGAGCAGTATTCTTCCTTTGAAATCTGACACAAGGATGAGCCATTGACCATTACGTTGTAGAAAATAAGCACATAATTAATACACAGTGTAAAATTGAACAGCTAACAGATGGATTAATTACAGACTGATTGCACATCGTGTGTGTGTGTGTGTGTGTGTGTGTGTGTGTGTGTGTGTGTGTGTGTGTGTGTCACTGCTAACAAGAGACTATGACAAAGTTATTTTGAGATATGGATTTGATTTTGCAAAGAACTCAGAATATTTGCGGGGTTACTGAAAACTGTGCTTCCCAAATGAAAGTGTTAGCAAGCAGTGAATGATTTAGAGTGTGCCTAATTAAAAACAGATACCCATACATAAAGACACAATGAGGGTAAACAAGTGGCAGAGACCAGATTTGTTTCTAATAAATGTGGAAGCAATCACAACACAATGCAAAGATTCCCAGCGCCAGGGGCAGAGTATCAGACATGCAATAAAAGCAAACTATTTGAGAGAAATGTGTTTTCCTCAGCACAAATTGAAAAGGGAGACAAAAGCAAAATACATTAATGAACATGCAGCTGTAAGAGAAAGGCCCGATGATGATGGTGGTGGTGGTGGTGATGATCATGCAGAAAGAAACTTCTTGCTTGAGTCTTCCCACAAATGTACAAAGCAGGACTTTACAACAGATTGCTTTGTGACACTGGGAATAAATGAACAAAAATTGAATTTCAAAACAGATCCCAGCGCTGAATGCAGCATAATCACACAGCCATCAGAGACAAAAAGATTAGTGATTGCCCACTGTTAGCACTGCAAATTAGGCTTGTTTCACAAAACAAGCCCATGTTACAAAGCTATGCTGGCATGACTGCATAAGGACGGATGCCACTCATAGTTTGAAATACAGCAAGCCAGGAAATTTCATGTGCACTTGGGTTAAAGAGGAGTTTGCAAACACAAATAATCCAATAGGTTTCAAACCTTTCTGACAATGAGAGTAGAATCTCTCAAACCTGTCTGATAATGAGAGTACAATACAGTGCAGTCTCATTATTCGTGGGCTTGGCATCCATGGATCTCAATATCTGCGGAAGCAGCCCGTGAATAATGGGGTGATGGAGTTCAGCACCCAGTGTCTCAATTACTCAATAGGGGGGGCGGCATGTCCGTGTTGCTCCGTGCGTGAAGACAGATCAGGTCCGGGAACGGGCTTGGGATTCGGTCTGCGCTGCCATCGATCCCGTCCCCCTCTTGGGCCTCATCCATCCTCCTCCCCGCCATGTTCTGCCCTCCCTCATTCTGCCCTCCCTCTGCCCCATCCAACCCCCTCACAGGCGTCGCTATGGTGGGGGCGGTATTGTACGTTTCGCGCCGTCCTAGTCCCCATTTACAACTCGGTATGAGGTGGCCCCGCCCCCTCGCCATTGGAGCCATTCAGTAAGGCAAAGGCAACGGGCAGGAGACTCCCACCATAGGAACACCTCTGAACCCCCTCCCAGCCTTCTCCAACTGCCTGCATGGACTTACCTGCTCTGTGGGTGTCTGTGGCCCCGCTAGCGGAGGCTGCTTTGCGATAGCCGGATTGGGCCATAAATCCAACACCAGAACCACTACACCATCCTGGCTCTCACTTCTGAATGAAAGGTTTTTTTTTTACTTATTTCCTGACCCATTAACTTAGTTTTATAAGTTGACATCTCAAAGTGATGTTAAAAATACTCATCTAGCCATGTCAAAATTGGAGATGTGACTTTTTGTGTAAATATGGGCCCATGTTTTAGATGTGCCAAATCCAAATCCATAGTACATAAAGCTGTATTCCAGCCACTTCACCCGAAAGAGCAAAATGGCAGCATGCTAGGAATGAAAGACCAAAGCAGTTGACAAGCAAGCAACACAATACCAGAAATGAATTAAAGCACATAAATATGATACATTTTATTGTTACGATTTACATAGCACCACACAGGTGCACAGCTGCATTACACAGAGTAAAAAGACATGTCCCTGTCCTGAAGGTTCACAGACTTACAGCCCAGTCCAGCCCAAGGCCTCAGCGGCACAATTCAGGCACAATTGCAGCCCAAGCGCCTTAGGCTCGAGTTGTGCCTGAATTATGCCGCAGAGGCCGAATTTGTGCTGCAATTGTGACTGACATAGGACGGGTTAAGGAAAGTTGACCAATTCAGTCCTAAGTTCGGCATAAGAGCTATTCCGGCACAATTGGGGCCTAAAAGTGGGCGTGTTGGGGGCGTGTCGGGGGCGGTAACGAAATTTGTTCCGGTTCCAGACACTGGAGAGCCCCTGACACGCCCCCTCGAGCACAACTCAGGCACAAAATTTGGGTCAACAAAAAGGGTGGACTCAAATGTGAGGAGACCCATAGGAGCCATTTTACCTTACCCACTCCAGCCCTCTCCTGAAAAGTTCTAACACCCTACGCCTGAGTTGTGCCTGAGTTAGGACGGAACAGTTGTGGCCTAACTCTGGACACGGACCCAAATAGTTACCCTATCAGCACCCAGCCCCACCCAGCCTCTTTCCCACAAAAGCCCAGCCTCAGGCCTCCATTCTCTCTCTCTCTCTCTCTCTCTCTCTCTCTCTCTCTCTCTCTGAGCACGTGGCGTGGGGTTCTGTCCCCCAGCAGCCACAAAGTGGGACTTTGAAAACTTTTCAAACACCCCACTTCTCTCCTCTTCTCCTCTCTCCTCTCTGCCCCCCTCTAGGGCAGAGAGGGCTGTTCTGCCTGTGGCCAAACTGTTTACTCCTGTGCCTGGGCAGCTGTCTCCATGCTACCATTTGCTAACCCATGTCTTTCTCCCAGCCCCTCTCCCCCCCCCACAGGCAACAACACCAGCAGGTAAGTGCAGGTAAGAGCAGGGTACGTGCTGACATGAGTTCTGACTTCTGCCGCTGTGCATATAGAAATATAGGTAGGATACATGACGCTTTACCAATGTCTTGTCTCATAGCTGCCTGCCTAGCCTGCAATGATATGCCTCTTTTCCAATGTGTTGTCTCATAGCTGCCTGCAATGCCTTCTCTGAAATGCCTCTTTACCAATGTGTTGTCTCATAGCTGCCTGCAATGCCTTCTCTGAAATGCCTCTTTACCAATGTGTTGTCTCATAGCTGCCTGCAATGCCTTCTCTGAAATGCCTATTTACCAATGTGCTGTCTCATAGCTGCCTGCAATGCCTTCTCTGAAATGCCTCTTTACCAATGTGTTGTCTCATAGCTGCCTGCGATGCCTGCTATGATATATCGGATACATGCCTCTTTACCACTGTTGTGTTGGATTGCTGCCTGTAGTCATGTGAGCACACAATGCCACAAGTGTGGAACCGTTAGCCTTATGTAGACACCAGCTGTTTCCCCCCCCCTTTTCTCCACAGGGTCTACTGACAGGTCAGTATTGCTAGGTTTGCCATGGTTGTGACCCCCAAGTTGTGTTGTCTTCTCTCTCTTTGACCCTTTCCCCTTACAGGATCATGCTCACCTTACACCCAGGGAAGGACCGCAGACCATGCTATGTGTCTCACACCTCTCAGCTGTGTTTTATTACTCTCCCTGCAGGCCTTTGCAACCGGCACACTGGCATGTCTTCAATGGCGATTGCTATCACACACCAGTTGCCATGGAACACCCCCCCCATGTTTCCGTCTCCCCAGGAAAGTCCACTACCACCTACCTTCCTGGGAGCACCCCTGGGCCTGCAGTCTGGTTGCCCCATGGTCGTCTGCCTTGATGCTGCCAGAGGTCCTGGAGCCTGCCCTGCAACCCTCCTCAGCTGCTGGTGCTGCTGCCGCTCCACCTCCCTGGCTGCCTACGTGCTGTCCCTCCCCTTTCCATGGTGCAGGGTGCGGTTCCACAGGGGAAGAGCCTGCGTCTCCAGGCCCATGGGGCACGCCTGCTGCTGCTGCTGCTACGTTCTGAGTGGCTGCTGTGCCTACCCCTGGCAGCCTCGCCTGGCCATCTCTGCCAATGTTCCAGAACAATAAAGATGCCCCTTGGGCAAAGGCCCCTTGAACAACATGTCCCCAGTGTTTCACAAGCATTGCCCCCCACACCCAGAGACAGCGCCCAGCACACAAGCCCCTGCATGACTCCCATCCAGGGACTGCCACTGCCTTCCCAGGGAGACCACAGCAGGGTGGCTGCCAGTCCCTCAGGGCTCAGAGGGGAGTGGGGAGTTGGGGGGCCTCTCAGGCAGGCAAACACTGACAGGCGACACGGCGCCCATCCTGGATCTGCTCGCGTCCGCCACGTCCGTGAAGAGCCCTTTCGGCAACCGGGGCTCTCACCTGCCCTCGGTCTGCCCGTCAATGGCGTCCGTTTCCGCCCTCAGTCCGCCCGTCAACGGCGTCCGTTTCCGCCCTCGGTCTGCCTGTCAATGGCGTCCGTTCTGCCCAAGGTCTGCCCGTCAATGGCGTCTGTTCTGCCCAAGGTCCGCCCGTCAATGGCGTCCGTTCTGCCCAAGGTCCGTCTGCATAAGAGGCGCCCGTTCCTGCATTGCCTCCATCTGCGCAGTGACCCCTGTGTCCCTATTGGTCTCTGCAGACCCCTCTCCCTGTATCCCTCCCCCACCAGCCTTGTTGTCTGTCTGTTTTTGACCCACCCGTGCCCCTCCCCAGCACCCACTGCCTGCCTGTGTGTCTGCCTCCCCTCCCACTCCCTGATGATGGCAGCTGGCCACCCCTCACCCCGCCAGAGCGCCTGCCGCGACGTGCCGACGTTGCCCCATCTGGGGGTGTGATGAGCTGTGTGAGCCCTTCCCGCTCACAGCAGACAAGCCCAAGGCATCTCTCAGTCTTGGCCGGGGCACGGAGCAGATGGGACGCCGGGATACCTTCTTTATGGGCATTGCCACGGCCCTGGAGGCCCAGGGCTTCAGGCAGCGCACGGGCATGTCATGGCAGAGGCGGTTCCAGACCTCATGAGACCCCCCTTGTGTGTGCCGTTCCCACCCCCTCCCCCCCTGACTCCCACGTGCAGCCTCACCGTGGCTTGGGGGTGGCTACCCCTTCTGCAGGAGAGAGGGGACGGTCACTCCTTGCTGCAGCAGGTGGCTAATGCACAGGGTGCCCTGGGGCAGCTGGCACTGGCACAACCTCTGCCCTTCAGCTGACTGTCACACGCCCAGTGCCTGCAGGCCTGACTGTGGCTGCCCATCTGCTGCGAACGCTGCAGCAGCTGCGGTAGGTGCACACAGACGAGCTGAGGAGGGGGCTCTTCGCTTCCACAAGACTGACACCTCCCCACAGGAGCCTGCCTGCCTCTGTGGTAAGTTTTGCCTCGATCCTGGCCTACTGCTCTTGCCTCCTGCCTAACTCAGGCACAGTTGCAGCCTAACTTGGTCCTATTTTAGGCCCCAATTGTGCCACAATTGGGTCTCAATTGTGCCTGGCTTGTGCTGAGTTGGGCTGGACTGAGCCCTAAAAGATTCATGTCAAGAATTCTGCAGTGGTACATAGCCCCCATCGGATCCAACGCAGCCACCAATTTCACTATTGTCATGTTCTCATTTTCTGGGATTGGGCAACTTTTACCGTATTTTACGCTCCATAGGACGCATCGGTCCATAGGACGCATGCATCCTATGGAGCATAAAATACAAAGCAAAAAATTACTTACCTGGGCTTGGGGGCGCTTCAGGGAGGCCTGTGGGGGCTTGGTGGAGGCCTGCGCGAGCTTCTGCAGGCCTCTATGATGTTCAGGTCGGCCGAAAATCGCTATTTTCGGCCGACCTGAACATCAGGGGGCCAGCAGAGCCTCTTGCAGGCCTCTACGAGGCCATATCCGGAAATGGCCGAAAATCGCTATTTTCGGCCGACCTGAACATCCGGGGGGGGGGGGCTGCAGAGGCTCGCGCAGGCCTACGCGAGCCTCTTGCAGGCCTCTACGATGTTTAGTTCGGCTGAAAATAGCGATTTTTGGCCATTTCCGGAAATGGCCAAAAATCGCTATTTTCGGCCGAACTAAACATAGGGGAGGCCTGCAGAGGCTCGCGCAGGCCTGCGCAAGCCTCTTGCAGGCCTCTACGATGTTCAGGTCGGCCGGAAATAGCGATTTTTGGCCATTTCCAGAAATGGCCGCAAATCGCTATTTTCGGCCGACCTGAACATCGGGGGGGGGGGGGGCCTGCATCAGGTCGGCCGAAAATAGCGATTTTCAGCCATTTCCGGAAATGGCCAAAAATCGCTATTTTCGGCCGAACTAAACATCATTTAGTCTTGCACGCCTCCCCGAAGCACCCCCAAACCCTTGGCTTCAGACCATAAGACGCACGCTTTTCCCCCCCCCCCCATGTTTTGGGGGGGAGAAAGTGCGTCTTATAGTCCGAAAAATACGGTATGTTTTGTAGTTTAAGGAAAATGAATTTGGAATGACTACCTGCTCTGATGCTGGTTTTCACTTAAGGTGACCAATAATATTCCACAAAAAGCACATGTAACATGCATAACATTCTATTGGTAATAAAAGACAGTGAACATTATTCGCAAGTTCTCAGGGCCAGAGACTGAGCACTTTTTTTAACACATTTTAGAAGCGGTGAATATAAATCATTTTTGCTATGGCATGTAATGTGATGCCAATTCCAGATAGTCTAGAAGTGGGATTAAGCAATTACTTACAGCGCTGTTTGATATTTTAAATAATGTGATATTTGTCCATTGTTCCAGTGAAAATAGCCAACAGTGTCTTCCATTGACTGCATTTGTTAATAAGCCTTCCTGCAGTCTCTGAGATGTATTCATGAGTAAACTGTTACATAAAATTATGAATAAATATAACCAAAGTCAATTTATTCCAATAAAGGTTTCATTCATTCATTCATTCATTCAACTAAAGTCAATGAAAACTGACTCCAGATTTGTGCCAGTAGGCTGCCATCCTAGACACACGTGGGAGTAATGGTGCAACCCTGTGTAACTTTAGACTGGCGGAGCTTTTGCTCTGCCAGCCTAAAGCATTGCAAACATTCCATAAAGCACGTTTGCGACTATGGGAGAGTAAGCAGCGCCGGTGCGGAGGTGGGCACTGTTCAGTCTGTGATGTACCTCATCCCACGCTGGCCAACGCAGGTAGGTCCTGCACTGTTTGGTGCAGGGGCTGGGACAAGCGGGACGGAGCAGCAAGGGAGGGGACCATTGGCCACCCTGGGCTGGGAGGGGGTGGGGATATCTGTGGCGATATCCCAAACCCCTTCCCAGCCCACGCTGGCCTTACACCGCCTCTCCAGATGTATGCCAGCTCTGGAGCATCCGAGGAGGCCCATAGACCCCGAGCTTGCCTACACCCAAGGAAGGGGACAAACGTTCTCCCGAGATGTGCTCTAGCAGCGTTGGGGCAGCCCGGAATGGCCTTAGGATACAGTGGCCCCGGAATGGCCTTAGGATACAGTGGCTGGCCCTTTAGGCCAGCTGCTTAAAGTTACACAGGATTGCACTGCCCATCTCATTAAATTCAACAGGGCTTACTTTTGAGTAGACATGCATAGGGTTGCAGTTAGTCCTCTACAATCTTTGACTAGAATGAAGTCTAAGAAAGATACAAAAATACCAAGACGATAACCAGATACCCTGAACAGAACCAGATTTCCTTGTTGCTAATTCTATATTTCTAAATCAGTAATTCCACAGTGAAAAGAAGCATCATGAAAAAATATTAGAGACTCTTTTCTTTTTTCCTATGTCTCTTTTTTTTCTGCTAACCCTTCAAGCTAAACATGTTCCATTTATTTTTAAATTAAGTGAAAATTAGCCAGGTGTGTTAGATAAGCTTTCTATACACAGGTCTAAATATTGACAAAGGGAGATGTGTCACTGGAAAAATCATCAGTCTAGCAATTATCACGTTAGTATGTTAAGTAGAAAAAGATGTGAAACTTCCAAATGTGTCAATACAGATTATTTCATTTCCACCAGCTATCAGCTATACTGTGAACATCACTCTTGTGATATATGCTCAGCGACAGGTCACCTCCCACAAGCAAATACTCTCCATGTGGCAAGTGGATTTCCTGGGGTCACAGGATGTTTTGAAGTGCTGAATACAATGCCAAGAAGTGATTTACTGCTAAACATATCTCCAAGTAGGAATAAAGTAATAAAGTCGTCTACAGCACAATCCTATGCATTTCTACTCTGAAGTAAGTCACTGAAGTAAGTTTTCAATGGGACTTACTCCCAGGAAAGAATATATAGGATTGCAGCCCTAATCTCATAAGCATATAAGAAGAGCCCCGCTGGATCAGGCCAAAGGCCCATCTAGTCCAGCTTCCTGTATCTCACAGTGGCCCCACCAGATGCCTCAGGGAGCACACAAGACAACAAGATACCTGTATCTTGTCGCCACTCCTTTGCACCTGGCACAGAGAAAACCTAGTCCTACAACCAGGAGGTTGCTTTTCCCCATCTCCTGTCTACACCTATGTTTAATAAATTCTAATGGTTTCAGTGTCATGCTAGAATGTATCTACTTGTTGCCGTCAATGATCAAGATACTGATAAATAGAAGGGCAATTTACAGGAAAGCAACTTCTCCATTACGGTTTTCTCAGTAGCATTCACCACCACTTACTGTATTTGCCAACTCACATCATTCATTAATCACATCACTTAGCTCTGTACGCTTGTTTTTAAGAGTAAACAGCAGCCATGCAAGGGTCTGTATCAGGACCATGGCATGGATAGAGGATCCTTCGACCCTTTGTTCCAGCATGGTCCAAATCCTAATTGCCCTCCCCTACAAAGGGTGCTATTTGTCCCAGAAAGAAGATTGCCATTTGCACCAATGACAGCTTCTCTCCCAGGGCAAACAGCCACAGTAGGACCCTTCTCCAGTGTGGGAATATGGCAGGGTGAAGGATTAAAGTCTCCTTACCCCAAACCATGGTTCCAATCCAGATCAGGGGTTCTTGCAATTGCTGTTGGCATTAAATAACACACGGATACAAATAACACGATTAACATCACATCTAGTTTGGTCTTAATTAGGTTGGTGTGGCATGGTTACTAACAATAGATGTTGTTGTTGTTCAGTCGTTAAGTCGTGTCCGACCCTTCGCGATTCCATGAACCATATCCCGCCAGGCCTTCCTGTCCTCCACTATCTTCCTGAGTTCACTCATTTTCATGTTCTTTGCATCGGTGATGCTGTCTAACCATCTCATCCTTTGCCTTCCCCTTCTCCTTTTGCCTTCAATCTTTCCCAGCATCAGAGTCTTCTCCAGAGACTCCTCTCTTCGCATTAGGTGGCCAAAATATTTGAGCTTCAGCCTCAGTACCTGTCCTTCCAGGGAACAGTCAGGGTTGATTTCATGTAGGATTGACTGATTTGATCTCCTAGCAGTTCAAGGGACTCTCAGGAGTCTTCTCCAGCACCACAGTTCAAAAGCATCTATTCTTCGGCACTCAGCCTTCCTTATGGTCCAACTCTCGCAACCATACATTGCTACTGGGAACACCATCGCCCTGACTATATGAACTTTTGTTGGCATGGTGATATCTCTGCTTTTTATTATGCTATCTAAATTTGCCATAGCTTTCCTTCCAAGGAGTAAGCGTCTTTTAATTTCATGGCTGCTGTCTCCGTCTGCAGTGATCTTGGAACCCAAAAAAGTAAAATCTGTTACTGCTTCCATTTCTGCCCCTTCTATTTGCCAGGACTTGATGTTAACAATAGATGTTAGCTAACGTGATGTTAACAATTGTATTGATGTTAACAATTGTATTGATGTTAACAATAGATGTTAGCTAACGTGAAATCAGTTTAGCAATTTCCTTCAGTCATTTGAATGGTTAGTTCACTTAGAATGAACTTCCCTGCAGAAGGGGAAAAGAGTGTGCAACTGGTTTCAGAGGCGTAGTAATGGAGGGGCAGGGTGGTCTGCTCCTGGGCAGCACATCCAGGGGGGCACCACTTCCTCTGATTCAGCTGCAGTGGCTCTGTTTCACGCTTTTTTTCGCTGGCCTTGGCAGTGGCAGCGAGCCTTTTCTCGCCACTGCCAAGGCTTCCGGAAGCTGGGGAGGTGTTCCCCGCCCTCCCACCCGCCCCCTGAGGCTGTTTTCAGCCAGTTACAGGCTGCATGACGTCACCCGGGGCGTGGTGGCTTACGGGTGATGTCCTGCGGTGGAGGCGTGGCTTCCCGGGGGCATCATCTCGGCCTTCCCCCCCCCCGGGGCCACGTTACTACTCACTGACTGGTTTGAGCCATCTGAGTGTGCAATGTAGGACTAAAGAGAGCTAGAACGAACAGCTTGCTCCACAAGCAGACAGGTTGAGCTGCAAAAAAAAAAAAAAAAGGAAATTGAGAGTTTCATAATTGTAACTACAGTATTGCTTTCGGACTGATGTTGCAATCTCGAACTTAGAGTCATAAAATCATAGAGTTGAAAGGGACCTACAGGATCAGCAAACCCATGCCAATGCAGGCAGACCACAACTACAACAACATCCCTGATTGATGGCTATCCAGCCTCTGCCAATGATGGAGAGTCTACCACATTCCAAGGCAGACTGTTCCATTGCTGAACAGTTCATACCGTCAATATGTTCTTCCTAATGTATAATCGAAATCTCCCTTGTAATTTAAACCCATTTGTCTGGATCCTGCTATCCAGAGCAACCAAGAATAAATCCACTCCATCTTCCACATGACAACACTTCAGATCTTTGTAGATTGCTTTCATGTTACCTCTAACAGTCTCTTCTTCAAACTAAACATTCCCAGCACTTTCAATCTGTCCTCATAGGACAGGTCTCCTCTGGGCCTGCTCCAGTTTGTCAATCTCTCTCAAACTGCAGTGCTTAGAACTGACAGCAATATTCCATCTGTCTAACAGCCCGATCCTGCGCAAAGATACGCGGCCGGCCCATAAGGGAACATCTCAGGAGAAGGGGACAAATGGGCCTCCTTGAATGTACATCGGCTCTGAAGCCGACGTACATCCGGGGCAGTGGCGTAAGGGCCACCGGGGCCAGACACGGGATATCGGCGGAGCTCGCCGCCGATATCCCCGCCCCCTCCCGGTCCAGCTCGCCCAACAGTTACCCTCCCTCGCTGCCTGGTCCGCCCTCCCCCTGCCCGTGCACCAACCAATGCTTTCCTTACCTGCACCGGCAGCTGCCGTGTCCAGGGGGAGGCGGAGTAAGGGTTGCTGGTGGCCCTTACTCCCTGGATGTCGCTTGGCATGTTTATGACACCCGGCACCTGCGGAACACTCCGCAGGCATTTTTTTGCACAGGATTGCGCAATAAAGCAGGATACAATGGTACCATTACTTCTTGCCTGTGTGTTCTGGCTTCAGAACCCTACATGCCCAGTAATCCTTCTCAATATGCAGATCTATAAACAAGTTATTACTAGTCACCATAAGCCTCCAAGACTTTCTCCTTCAAAAGTGAGTGGACAAGGTAGAACCTCCCATATTTAGGGTAGAAGTGGGGGATAAAACAAAAAGTTTCAACAAACAAACAAATAAAAATGAATTAAAGTCGGAGGAGAAATCTGATAACCAAGGAAGGTGGTATATAAATACTAGTGGTATTATTATTATTAATATTATAAGGCAGTATATTTATTTTTTAATAAAATAAGAATATAAAAAACAAACAAAATGTCATTTCTATCACTGTACACTTTTTGATATTTTAGTAAGGAGCTCAGAGGGAATACAGAGACTTGCTGATTACCCAAAATGCCACATCTAAAAATGCTTATTAGGGTAGGGGCTTATTTAGAGTTTCCAACAAATCACCTATTTAAAGAAAATACAGAAGAGGACATATAAAAACATGAAATGAAATGAAAGAGCCCAGTAGCCAGCTTTAAGGAGGGAAAATATTATTAAATAAACTCTTGCAAATATAACAGCAGAGTGTGTGTACAAGTTCCAAAAAAAAAAAAAAATTCAGACAAGGCTACAGTTTCTCTTTCCCCTGTTCATTTTTAATTACTAATCTTGTGGCCCATTACTTTTTCACACATGCTTTAAAATAATATAATTGAGCCAAAAAAGAAAGGAGCTAGCTGTATGGCTTAGCCTGTCTTGGTCTTTCAGCTTTTCCCATTTTGTGAACTTGTAGTGATCTGTTTTCAGAATCGACTTCAGAGTTTTCACCCATCTATTTTCCACATTTTTTTTTTTACTTGCACTGCCTGGGGAAAAGCCAGATTCAAGGATTCAGAGGCTCAGTACCGAATAATATTCTGGTACTTGATGTATCTCTGACCCACACACCACTCATTTTTCTCAAGGGCCACAGGCCCTCACAAATGTAACAACATACAGGGAGCCGAGCCTCCTTCTCTTCTCTTTTGCCTCCAGAAATCTGGAGTGCCATTTTCTGTTCTTTGTGCTGGTCAATAGTTATAATTAATTAATTATAGTTATAATTAATAGTTATAATTAATTAATTATTAATTAAGTGGACCACTTGGTCTCCAGAAAGGAAGCGCACCCAAAGAGTGTGTGTGGGGGGGGTCTCCTTACTTGAAATTTATTTTTATGGGGAAGTTTATGCTTCACCATAGTTATGCAGGGGCCCCTTGAAACTACCTGTGCAACAGGGCCAGGCAGAGCCAAAACCTCCTGGTGCCTGAGGTGGCATGCCAAATGCTGCCGCCGTTACCTGGTCTGATAAGGCGTCTGCTCCTCCAACACTTGAGTCCACAGCTCTCCTCTCCTCCACATTTCTGTTTTGTCCCCCTCTTCTTTTTCCAATCCAGGGAGAGGGAGGAGGAAGATCAGTGAACATGAGCAGGTGGAAGGAAGTGGGTGCTTCCTGCCAGTTTGGTACTGAGGCAACTGCTTCAGTTGGCCTTGTGGATGTGCTGGCCCTGCTCTACAATCAGCACAATTCTACACATGTTGGCCATGACGTAGAGTGACTTACTGCATAGTAGATCATCTCCATTGCATTGATCATTTTCTTGAATATTGCAGACTAACACTAAGGATGTTGGATGGTGGTATGGAGACTCAGCATGCATCGTCCCCAACATGAGTAATGGTGGGTGGCACCATGGGTAATGTGGGCACATAAAATAGGTGCTGGGTGAAAAAGGCACCTTACATCAAATAGGAGCTGGGTGAAAAAACCAGCCACCATGCAAAAGATGCTTGAAGCAGCCTCAACCTGGTAATGCAGGAGTCAGCCCTACTATAACTGAAAAGCAGGGGCAGGAAACACTGCTACATCACACTATTATGGTGTCATTTAAGTGGCACACGTTAAAGAGAACAAGAAATCTGCATTAACACTACTACGATTAGCTCAGGATACTAACCAGCAGGCAGAATATGGCCCCAAGTCATGGAGATTTTAGGCAACAGTTTCTCCCGTGTTTAAATTTTAAAAGTAGTCACCATAGCAACTGCTAGACACAGCATATGGTGCGTCTGCTACCTCTGAGATAACAGAGCAATTTCTAAAGAATTTACTTTACAATATGGTGTGAACACTTGTACTTTTTACAATTTTTTCCAGAGTGTTGTATAAGGTACTGTTGTTCCCTGACATATTCCTCATGTTGAATGCTCACTTTGTGCCTTCCTTTCATGCTAAGTAAACAGTTTCTTCCTCTTCTTTGTCTTTCATAATCTTATAAATTCCCTACAAATACAAAGCAAGATATGAAAAATTATGGACACAATCCATTTGGAAGCTCTCCTGCACCAACCTCAGCATCATACTCTTGCACAAGTAAATTCCCATTCATTTCAATGGCACATCCTGGGGGACCATAGGAATATTATCATCACTATTTTTTCACTATAAATCCCATGAGCTTTAAGCAGCCTATTTGCACGACTGCCATCTATGTTCTTCCAAACATAACCAGAAAGGGGGGAGGGAACAGCAGCCATCATTACCCACAGTTCAAGCATAATAAATATTTTGTATGTATTGACTCAGCAACTTGGCAACTTTAAAGCATTTTCTCACTACAAAGGCAGAAAGGGCAAACAGTATTTCTCTATTTCAGTAGCAGTATTTTCCAACTTTTCTGCTTGATGATAGGCTTTTGAAGTCACCCTCACAACATTCTGTGGCACTAGTGTATATTACTCTAGTTCATTGTCAGCCCAATCCTATGCAGCTGTACTCAGAAGTAACTCAGAAGTTACCTATTCCAGGCTAGCCTGTATAGTGCAACTGTGCAATCCTATACATGTTTACTCATCATGGGACCTATTCTTTGTAACTATATTAGGACTGCAGCCTAAGGTGGCAATTCTATGCAGCATACTTACCAGGGAGCAGGTCCCACTGAACTCAATGAGGCTTACTTCTGAGTAGACATGCATAGGATTGCACTGTAAACCTTCTTATTGCACCAATATTTCCTTTTGCCTGTCCTACATTGGCTGCTTAATAGTTTCAGTGGATAGGCCCAGGCTTTGATATTTTGGGAGAGTGAATCATTTTGCTCTGCTCTGCTCTGCTCTGCTCTCTCTCTCTCTCTCTCTCTCTCTCTCTCTCACACACACACACACACACACACACACACACACACACACACTACATGCCTTTATCTTGCCCCCCCATCTCATTTGTCCACTGCCAGGTTAAAAGTCCCAGATAAAGTTTTTTTCTTCCTAGAAAAGATACTCATTTCATTTATCATTTCAGTAGCTCTTTTTTGTACTTCCTCCAGTTCTACCGAATCCCACATAATATTTTAAATGTGGAGGCACCACAGATGCAGACTTGGTGTTTTATTTTCATTCCTTTCCTATTAATACCTAGCATTGCTTCACACATAAACTTATTTTTGATTTAGTGAACCATTCAGCAATGTTTCCTAGTCTTATGAAAAGACGTTTGCTATTGTCGAGATATTACAATGTCCACATGAATTGCCAATATCCAAAGAAAGTGAATCTGGAGTCAGACTAAGCAATGTTGAAATGAATGAGACAAATGACAAGTCAACAATGACTTACAGCCCAATCAAAGTATTTTTCCAAGGGAACGCAGGGAAGCAAGAAGTCTATAAGCCACACCAGGTATTTTTTAACCAAGAAAAAGAAAATAGGTGTGGTGTTGGGGGGGGGGGTTTCCTGAAGCAGATGCCATGCCACCCACCTTTCCCTTGATCTGGGCCCAAACATTTAGACTTTGTTGCCACTGCAAAGACTAAACTAGGCAGAGAACCCATCCTTGGAGGCCTCCCTTCCAGTTGCATGGGGAATTTGCCAAAAGCCTAACATCTAATGTGTAGCTAAAGCTCAAGAAGAACTGGGGCAAGGAGAACTGGGAAAAGGCTCTGACCAAGTTCAACCAACCATCAGCAGGTAAAGAATTAAAATGTAAAAAGAGAGTTTATTTTTAGGGGGGGGCAGTTGGATAATAAAAGAAAGAAAGAATACAAGCAAGCAAGCTTAGAAAATAGCTTGGCAGTGACTAGTTGTGAATCTTCGCAAAAATAAAAGCAGTTACAGGCAAGCTAAAAAGCAAAATAATTCCCTAACATGACTAAACTTTACTGTTCCGTAACTGCACCTACTCCAGTATCAGCATGTGGGGTTCATCATACTTCCCAAGTATGGGGTTCATGTTCATCACACTTTCCACATATCCCCCAGAAGGTGAGTGAGAAACCTGGCCACTTTCTCTGAGGGAGCCAAGCTAGAACACAAGCAAGCATCCTTGGGTTTGACCTTAAAGAAACCTAGGTTTACAACCCCCTAGGAATCCCTGCATGTCATCTTAATCAGGTGGGCTTGGATGCCCAATCAGCTGGTGCATGCTAATCCCAGCCTGTGGACTTGATAAGACTATAGTTGTTGAGGAAACCAGATGAAGGAGACAGGGAATACACAGAAAACAACTCATATGTTAGGCCATGCAGTCTTTCTGCAGCAATGACACTGCTGTCAAACTGTCTCAGGAAAATCTCTTTCCGACTGATATTTATGCTGAGGCTGAGGGAAACATATGGTGGGGAAAGACGGCAGAAAGGGCAACTCAGTCATCACAATGGGCAATCTCCAAAAATGAAGACTTGAATGACTCAGGTCTATGACACACCTAAAAACCAAAAAGCTTATCTAAACACTTCCATTTTCCCAAATGCTTTTAACGCCTCCATACACCAATTGGACAATTGGTGCACAAAACAAGGCATAGAGTGTTAGAATAAATGCATATACAGCTACGTTTACTGTGCAAACAAAAGGCTATGACAAGTTAAAAAGACAATAAAATGTGAAGTTATGGCTGTGTGCTTTCCATCTATGATTCCTGTAATACTCTGACTCACCACATACAACAAACTGACATGTTTTCAAAATTGCCACATGGCAGAGTAGTTCATTTCTCCCACTGTAAAAATAAGACTAAATTCTATACTCAACTCCTTTGCAAGGCAGAATTGCACCATAGGAAAGTCTTAAAATCTTGAGAGATACTCTAAGTACTCCCAGAAATATGCCAGGAGCTTCCCTAAAAGCTGAGACCAGGACATTACCAAAGGAAAGTGACAGACATTTATATCAGCCCAATCCTGTGTAAATCTTGCACCGATGTAACAGTAGATCCACCTGTGTAAGTGCACTTATGCCAGTGTAACTTGGCGTACACCAACCGAGGACGGACACAGGCGTAACCCCCCTCAGACCGTACATGCGCAGTTTGGACGCAGAACAGACGCAAGTGGAACTCCGCCGGCACAGGGGGCATTTGGGGGTGTTCGAACACCCCCAGAATGCCCCCTGTGCTGGCAGAGTTGCAGCGGCGTCCGTCCTGCGAACTGCGCATCTGAAAGGGGTTACACGTCCTGCGTCCGTCGGTGTATGGGAAGTTACACCGGCATAAGTGCACTTACACTGGTAGATCTACTGTTACACCGGTGCAAGAGTTAAACAGGATTGGGCTGTATATCTTCAATTACTGCTGCCCTCCCCCTGCCTTGTTTTGCCTCCTCCCCCTTTGAGAGGGGACCCAAAAGAAACTTTTTACCCCCTCATAAAATTCCTCTCAGAGGCCCTTACTGTACACCACAACCTTGCAAATTATTTAACTAATTTGAGGTTGAACTAATTTGAACTAATTTGAAAATTATTTAACTAATTAGAGCGGCAAGGGAAGGAAAAAATAGCAATTTAATAACTACAGAATACACTAGGGACACACAAACAGCAGACAAAGAAGAGAAAGTTTGGACATGTTTGCCTTTTATTAAAGGGGTAACTGATAAAATTGCTAGAATACTTAGACAGGGAAATATCAGAACAATTTTCAAACCAACTGGGAAGATTGAACAATTACTAAAGAACCCCAAGGATAAAAGACCTCCTCTCTCCAATCCTGGCATTTACAGTATTCCTTGTAATTGTGGGAAAGAATACATCGGCTTGACCCAGAGGTCAATTAACACCAGAGTTAAGGAGCATGAAAGATCTTTAAGATTGGAACATCCTGAATTATCTTCAGTTGCGGAACATGCCCTCAGCACTGGACATACCATCCAGTTTAAAGAAACCAGATCTTTAAGAACAGAAAATAAAGGAATTATACTCAAAAACCTGGAGGCAATTGAGATTAGTAAAAAAACCAGCTCATCTGCTAATGAACAGGCAACAGGATTTGAGTTTTGTCAACCGCATCTGGTTTCCAATTATTCGGAGGCAAGGAACAGGACGACAAGCCATGGACTAAGGGGTTGTATAGACCGTGAGGGGAATTGAGACAATCTGCTGAGTGACAAGGGGATGAATAAGTTTTGCTTTTTTCCTTTTAAACCTGATGATTGTAGGTGTAAAGTAGTTTCTATGTACTTACTTACTTGCAGAACCGGCTGCGCACTGACTAAAGACATTGCGGGTTTCCCGCGCTTTCTCCAATTTAAATGAACGAAGTACTTTGCTTAGAAATTTACCACCTACCAATCTTTGGATTGCCTTTGAAAATGTTTCTGAAGTAGGAAACGAAACGTCGGGGTTCAGATGTGTGCCCAGCTGTGGATTTTAATGATTTTCTGTTTATCGGAGCTGTTTCTAATGCGTTGGAGCTTCTCGGATAAAGTGGATATTATTTTTAATTTCGGCTGGAACGTCTCTTCTATTTTTAACATGGCTTCTCTACTCGTAAATCTTATCTTGCTAAATGTAATTTGAGGTTCTCCCTCAAGGAAGATTTTACCCTTCACAGAAAAACATACGCCTACTGCAATTTTAGAGGAGCGATACTGTTATTGTATCTGCATAGAGGGGATAGCTGAAGATACAGTATTCTGCATTATCTGTTCTCCGTAATGTGCAGTACAAGTTTCTTTCTCAGCTGATAAAGGGCTGTAGGGCGCACGCCGCCCTAAACCGAGGGCACGTGCACCGCCCTAATGACCCCTGCGCCGCCACGACAGCCGGCTGGAGAGGATGTCTCCTGAGCCGGCAGCAACGGAGGCTCTGCTGCTGCTGGCTCCGGAGACATCCTCTCCGGCCAGCTGTCCTGGGCCTTCTGAGGAGCCCAATGGGCGACGTCATATTTATTAGGTTTTTCGCGCATGCGCAGTACGTTTCTGAGGGCAAAGGGCTGCCCTTTTGCCCTCAAACATTCTGCGCAGGCGCGAAAAACCTAATAAATATGACGTCGCACATTGGGCTCCTCCTCAGAAGGCCTCGGAGCTCCGCCGAGGGCAGACGCTCTGAGGCCTTCTCCTGGAGCGGGAGGTGACGTGCGTGACGTGCGGGTGCGCGCGCAAGTGCGCGCACGGGACCGAGCGTCACCCTTTGCACGTGTCACTCCCAGGCTGTCCACCCTCCCCACCTCGCTCCAGTGATGCCACTGGCTGTGAGCAATGGTCCAATCTCTAAAAAACTAATAATAAAGACATTGTCCACTTTTGCTCAGGCTGCAGCTAAAATGCCACAGAAATTTCTTGGTTGACTATTATTTGGATTCTTGTATATGATACATTGCTATTGCAGATCTTAGTAAAGAGGTAGTGACTTTTGCGTAATTTTGGTTTTACATTTGATCTACAAATATCTGAAAGGGTGTCATGTGGAACATAGAGCAGATTCATTCTCAGTTCCCCAGACAATGGATAGGACCCAGACAAATGGATTTAAACTACAACAAGGGATGGTGGCGTGGTTGTGGTGTTTGACTTAGACCTGGAAGATCCAGGTTCAAATCCCCAATCAGCCATGAAGCTTCCTGGGTGACCTTGGGCCAGTCACTATCTCTCAACCTAACCTACTTCATAAGGTTGTTGCGAGGACAAAAGGAGCCATGTACACTGCCCTGTGCTCATTGGAGGAAAGGTGTTATAAAAATGTAAAAAATAAATAAATAAAATTTCGATTTAACATTACAAAGAACTGTTTGGTAGTAGGACAGTCTACCTTTGAAGGTGGTAGACTCTCCATTGTTGGAGATGTTTTTGCAAAGGCTGGATAGCACAGGGATATTGTCGTTGTGGACTGCCTGGATTGGCAGGGGGCTGGACCTAGTGATCTTGTAGGTCCCTTCCAACTCTATGATTGTGATGCAATTTTTGGATGACTTATGGCTGAAACAAATATATCTGCACCTTGAACTTCAATACTGTTATGATGCAGTGCTGTTATAAGGAACAATAGAAGGCAACTGTGTATCTGAGCACTGTACTTCTGTTTGATAACTGTACGATACTGAATTTGAATAGCAATACTAAATACTATTTCACATAAGATGTGAGGCGTATAACCATAATAAACATCAGTGAAGATAGCATGTGTCTATTTCAGCACATGTACTCATGTTGGGAAACTGTTACCGATAACATCTTCCCAACACATGTACGTATGGTAAAACAGGCACAGATGCCATCTTCACACAACAACTGTGCACAGGGTTGTTGTTTTTGGACTTTGGTTTTTTTCTGTAGACATTTGTGTAGACCAGTGGTTCCTAAACTCCTGGGAAGACCCTTTGCTGCCCTAAGTGGCAGCGGGGCCTTCCCAGGGGTAGCGACGGCGCTCCAAGATCGCACTGCTGCCGTGGACAAAAAAGTGTCCATTTTACCTTCATTGGTGGCTGTGGGTGTCCGGCGGGGTGTGTGGGGAGCCTGTGGACCCCTCTGCAGGACTCCCCAAGTGTAAGAACAGCCCTCCAACGCGATCACGACCCACTTCTGGTTTTGCCGTAAAACCAGAAGTGGGTCGTGATCGCATCAGAGGGCCGCTCCAACGCTTGGGGAGGCCTGCAGAGGGGTCCACAGGCTCCCCACACACCCCGCCAGACATCCACAGCCACCAATGAAGGTAAAAGACACTTTTCATCTGCGGCAGTGGCGGCGACTGCGCGATCCTGGACGCGCCGTCGACGTCACCGTGGGTCGCCATGCCCCTTAAGGGTGTTGCAACCCTCCGATGTAGACTCTAGTAGGGAAATAATTGCGTGTGTGAAGCAGCCCTAATCATAAAGCATTTAAACCAGAATAATGTAAGGAGTTTCGTCCCTGTGAATACAAGACCTTATTGTCTAAGTCAATTCATATGCTTTTATGGCACATGATAAAAAAAATATTTTTTATTCTATGTAACAATTGAAATGTTCCATATGAAACTGGATGTGGGTATTCTAAGTATCACCTTACTAAGATTCATTTCCAGATAGGCAAGTTAGTCCACAATGAACTATAGCCAATCAATTTAAATTGATATAGTAGCATTAAAGTGATTTAACTTAGGCTGCAATCCTATACACACTAACCTGGGAGTAAGTCCCATTGAACTGAAGGGGCTTACTTCTGAGTAGGCATGCACAGGATTGTGGTAGTGCATGTGTGGATTCAAAAGCTAACGTTTTCCCCAACATTGCAATGTGATGCACATAAAACTTAACTAATCAGAAGGAACCTTGTGCGTGCTCATGAATGCAGAATTCAGCAAAGTTTATATGTGGTATGCATTTCACATTGCCCCTTTCAGACAATACAATTACATATGGGTCCTCTCCATTATGATTATATAAATATGACCAACCAGTGCAATGTCAACAAATAAACTCTGGTCAAATGGGTAATATTCAGTATTCAGCAGAAATAGTTTTATGCAACAATGTGGGCCACATCCGCATCAGGAGCACACAAATCCAGCTGCAAATATTTATTTGTTTATTTTCTGTATTTATATACCGCCTTTCTCATCATCAGATTTCTCATCAGATTTATTCAAGGCGGTTTACATAGGCAGTCTATCTTTAGACCTGATAAGGGTCTTTACAATATTGTTCTATTCCTATATAGAACCTTCCACGCTCGAGATGTTTTCCCTTCCGAGTGCAGCCCTCCTTATGGCTTGTGCTTTGCACTTCCAAGCTTCACAGTTCACCCTCAGACGGTTGTCTTAGATGTTCTCTCTCTAGCTGACTCCTTCTCAGTGTCTTTGCGAGGTTCATCAGCAGCTTCCGTCTCCCATCCAAGCGGAAACCGAGGTCAACCCTGCTTAGCTTCTTCAGGCAGGGCACCGGCTCAAACCTCCAGGCCACAGGTAACTTCCTCCTTCATATAAGATATAGGATCATGGAAACAGAATTGCCTATTTTCTATTTCCTGTTCTGACTACTGTATGGTGTCACTATGCCTCTCTTGAAAATCTTAAGGAACAGAAACTTTTCCTTTTTCAATTTCATTATATATTGTGCAGATTAACTCCCAGGTTAGTTGATTTTAGTTTAAAATGCAGTTTGAATTCAGGATGTGTATACCTTTCTGATCTGGGCATATAATCTACAAATTATATTGGTTCATCAGTCACAGAAAACTATTCAATAATTTTTTTCTAAAACATTATGTATTTTCAGTTCAGAATACAGAATACAGAATACAAGTTCAGAATATTAATCAGGCCACACACTCGGATATGCATGAATTAATCTCATTTTTAGTCTGTTACACATTTTAAAATCCTTTCTTCCCCTCCCCTGTCACTACCTTTCTAGCAGGTTAATCCCAGGAGGTCCTGCAACTGCAATTACTGCATTTAAATATTCCACATTTCTGTCAAGATTCAAAAGTATTCTGTGGTGTCAGTTTAAATATAAATATCCATAATTCTAGTTAATCACCATCAGTTTTGAAAACTCACTTGATGTCTATTTTGTGTTGCGACCACGTGCTGCTTAGGGTGCAGCTCTTGCCATTGATTTATTGGTTAAGAGGTTATCCAAAGCAATTCTGCCACACATCAGTGTTCCTGTACAGACAGTAGAGAGCCTTTCACAGAAGTAAACTTGTCAATATAATTTCCCCTAATTGTTCAAGCAATTGCTCTGCTTTTTATACGGAGCTGAAAGTGAGGCTAGAGTTGCTATACAAATACTGTATATCAAGCTCTCCTTACAAAACCACAAGCTTTTCATTTCTGTTTCCTTTGCTTCTAAAGAGCCCCCACATATTTACCAGCAACATGCAGACTGTCAATACCTCTCAGTCGCCTTTGCCTTTTCAAGCAAGCGCCAATTCTATACAGCTTATAATGACATCTTGTAAATGGCCTGAATGACCACGCAATGGAAAACAAGCATTTGAATGCTCTGCAGAAGATATAGCCACATAAGTTTGACCCGGGACATATCACAAGGGCACCATGTTTATCTTGAAGTTAGATGTGTTCATGTGTCTACATTTATTTATCCTACTTCAATAGCCCTTACAGTGCAGATAAAAGTGCAATTATTTTTACAACAATGAAAGATTCAGGGTGCCGGAACTAATATCCTTGTGCCCAACAACCATAACTAGCACGCACTTCAAAGCTTTTAATCTCCATGACAACCTACATCACATTCTTCAATAAAATACCACTTTACACAAACATACTCTTTATGCACACCTACTTTGTGTTCATAAATATCACTTGCATTGCACACGAACACCCTGTTCTTTGGTGCCCTCGACTTCTTTTTCTTGCAACATTAATCAATCAGCTGCACAGTTCAAATGGAACTTAATTTTATGTTCATATGCAGGGCAGCCCAAGACATTTTGCTGCCTGAGGCGAAAGACAAGCTGGCGACCCCACCAAACCTGTGCCAGGTTGCTGGAGCCATAGGGAAAAGCAGTGGACCCCCAAGACACTTTGCATCCCTGCCTCCAAGTGAAACACTTTTTAAAAGGAGTGTTTGAAAATACAATTGCTACAGCCAATGATACTTAGACCCAGAATTTACAGGTAGCAATGCTCAGCTGGACTGGTAATAAGAGTATTGCTACTGCATGTTTCTGGATTACTAAACGTAATTGTCCAACACTGTATCATCAACAGCTCAAAATTAGCCTCGCCAGCATGTGACATGGCAGGCTATGGTTTTGCATAGTGCCTTAGTGTTCAAACACATGCATATGTACTAGAGACAAGTTGCATCCATTCCTTCACTCTGGGGACCGGGAATGGGCTAAATCCTGAAATACAGGAATTCACACAAATAACATTTGTGCAAGGCATTCCCAAAAGGCAAAAATAGGGATGCTTTACTTTAGAAGCTTTACAATGGATAGCTGCTGTTTTCTGTTACTTGCCTCTAGTAAATCACTGACTCCAACTGTAAGGTAGAGGGTGCTTACTAAGGTAGATCCGTCACAAAAGCTGTCGTAAGCTGCCGGCTCCAGGCCGACCAGCCTCTGTGCACCAGATCCGACCAGCGCACAGCCCAGGAGGGTGAGTGTTGCGCCTCTCGGCCTGAGGGCAGGTGAGGGGGAGGTGGGTGTAAGGGCAGGGTGGCAATGGGGGCAGGGGGTGGGCAGGCCGGACCGGGGAGGGGTGGGATTTGCAGCAGCAACGCATGCTGAATTCCGTCTCTCCTCCCTGGCTGATTTCCCTTACACAGGGCTCCCAGATTTACGCCAGCTAAATAGCTGGCGCAGATCTGAGGAGACCCATAGCAGGGGCTGGGCCTTTCCCCAGGGTATGAGAGGGAAAGTTCCCTCCCAGCTCCCATTTTGTGCTCAGGATCCAGCGCTGCCTGCGCTGGCCTCGATGGATCCCTCGGCGCAAAGTTAGGGAGGACTGGGCTGTAAATAAGCCACAATCCAGCACCTTTTTCAGAGGACAAGGTAAGGGGAGGAGGTAGAACACAATTGATCTTCTAGCTCCATATCTGCTGTTCAGCTATGCTGGTGAGTTGAAGCCTGTCCTAGCAGGTCGGCCCACTGAGCTAGTGACCACTGCCTGGGGTACAGCTGGAAGTGAAGAGGAGAAAAAACTAGGGCTGCAATTCTATGCACTCACCTGGGAGTAAGCCCCATTGAACATCATGGGTCTTACTTCTGAGTGTAGAAGTAAGATTGTGCTGTATTTTGTTGGAGAGGTAACAGGTGGATAGACAGGAGGGGGAGGAAGGAAAGAGGGACTGAAGGAGCCATGAGTGGATGAGTGGACAGACATCTGGAGAAACTGAATGCGCTATGAGTGAGTGGGGGAAGGAAGAAAAACTAAGGGAGACACCAGTGGAGTGGATGAATATGAGAGGAGGAGGCTAGGAAAGAGAGAAATTGAAGGAGCCTGGAGTGGACGGGCATCAAGAGATGGAGAAAGAAATGCTGATTGACAGAAAGGGTCATGTGAGCAGAGTTGGGGAGAGAAAGAGAGCAGAGTGACATCAGGAGAGGGAAGGAGGGGGACTGTAGGAGCCATGAGCAGAGTGGAGAGAGATCTGGAGCAGGAGCAGCAGTAGACCCAATCACTGGCAGCAGACATGGTCACAGACTCACCCTTCCCATCTGCACACTTCTGCCTCCAAGTCACACACAGGCAAAGTCTGCTGCTGCCGGCAGAGTGTCTGCGCAGGTGGACTCAGAATTCTGCAGCAGAGCCTAGAAGTGGAGTGGCAATTTTCAATGGCTGATCAGGTCTGCCATAGCCCTTCGAGAGTCAGGCAGGCTAAAGATCACAGGTGGCCACAGTGGTGGATTTCGCTACCTGATAACACACCACCTGATCACTTTTTATCGTAACTCATGGAAAGTCTGGCCCTCTTCATATGCCTATGGTTAATTGTAAATGAGCAAGTCAGTGAAACTGGAAAGGCCTTTACGTTTTCAGTGTGACATTCAGGTATAGGATTTGGGCTCAGATACAAAATTGGACAATAGTACCCTCCTGTCATTTCTATGATGAGGCAGCATAACAAAGCAAAAATTCATGAAACTGAACATTATTATTACTAAGACCAGAGGCGTCGCTGGAGCGTGGCGGGGGGCGGGCCGCCAGGGGGTGACGCGCACACCCCTGCGCACGTCACCTCCGTGACGCGCGCCACCCTTCAGACGCTCCGAGGCTGGCCCGGGAGACGGCCTCGGAGCGTCCGACCCCGTCGGCGCTCCAGGGCCTTCTGAAAGAAGGCCCATGCAGCGCGTTCATCCGGGTATTTTTCGAATTTTCGCGCATGCACAGAGACCGTTTTGAGGGCCTTTTGCCTCGGAGCGTCCGGAGGGCGACACGGGGGGGAGCCGGGTCTCCCCCCCCCGCGACGCGATGTCAGAGCATCACTAGGGTGACGCGCGCCCCCTGCCCCAGGGTGATGCGCGTCCTAGTGACACTACTGACTAAGACTATTAATATACCACTTTTCCACACACAAAAAAGTTCAAAGTTCACAAAGCGATTACAGAGAAAACATCCACCAAATAATGGTACAAACCCAGTAAGTTTAACTTTTGAAGAGAGAGAGAGAGAGAGAGAGAGAGAGAGAGAGAGAGAGAGAGAGAGAGAGAGAGAGAGAGAGAGATGGAAATGCACCTTGAGGTGCAGGACCTTGCTCTAGGGATCTACCATGCAGTAGCAGATCTGCCACCTTACAAAAGCACACATGTCAATTGTCTGCAGCCGATTACATGCAGATTTGCAAATGAACCACTTATTACAAAAATTCCATAAACCTCTAGTGTTCTCTCCTCCAAAGGAAGCCAAACCCAGGTAGCAATGTGCATAACAGCATACATATACAACAAACTTTCCTTTTTAGTGCTAATATGCAATTAAAAGGCAGAGGAGGAGCTGTACAGGTATTTGAAACATAAGACATAGGTACAAATGCTGGTAAATAGTGACTACTAAATGCCTATGAATGAAAGCATCATATTACGTTTCCACAAGTTTGCAGCTTCTTAAAGAAAAATCAAGTTTCTCGGAGTATAAAAAGATTATGAAATTCTGCTTTCTATATGCACATAATTAAACATATAAACAGTCTGCCATTTACAGTAAATATAAAGTGAATCCGAATTACACAGCAATAATATGATTTCTCTGTACAAACAGAACTGGCTTGGGGTTTTTTTTCCGAGTTACAAAATAAGCTTCCAGTACATATACAGTACTGCAATTCAAAATTAACGATAATTATGAGTGCAGTTCTAAAATTAAAAAAGACTATGGATGCTGACATATGGAAACATTCAGTTTGACAGTCACTGTTGGGAAACTGTCCAGTAGTTGCCATCTAGGAGGGTCTGCACTGCATCATCCTTCTTCTCCCCACATTTGAATGCTGTATAATTTTTCCCTCAGATGTTTCTAAGTAGCCAGGGGGATGCACTTAGCAATACTGGTGGTCCCCCCCCCCAAAAAAAAGCATACTAGAAACACAGGTACAGATAATAAACAACATGAATGAATTTTAGAAAAGTGTTGTTCAGACAATCAAGGATATTCTGGGATATGAGATACCCATGATACCATCTATCTTTATGTTATGCTATTTGGATTTACATGGGTCATTCCATGTCAAATCAACCAATGAAAAATCCATTTTGGAACTTGATGTCATGGATTTTGTTCATTTTTGGTACATTTGTACCTTACCATGAGATGTTTAAAAAAATCAGATTTTTTTGTCCATCCGTTTTTGAGATATTGAACTTTCAAAATTGCCTAAAAACACCAAAAGTCACTTGTCACCATACCTTCAAACCCCATTTACAACATGACACAATTGTAAATTTTCAAGAAATTCAAAAATATTCAAATAATATTTATTTTGAATTTTTGGCACCGATATCCATGCCCCCTCCCAGTCTGGACCAGTCAATGGCCCCCCCTCCCTCGCTGGCCCAGCCCGCCCTTCCCCGCCCCTGCACTGCGCAGCCTAGCACTTAGGGCCATCAGGCACAGGGTCTGTAGGCCGGGGGAGTGAGCAGTGCCGGCCTCCACAGCAGTGGCGCTTACTCTCCTGGAGTCACAAATGTGCTTTATGGCACATGTGCTGTAAAGCACGTGACTCCGGGAAAGTAAGCAGAGGCAGACACTGCTCACTCCCCCGGCCTACAGACCCTATGCTGGGTCAGCATAGGTTACACAGGATCGGGCTGTAAATCTTCACATTTTGCAGTAGAGACACTATACTGCGCAAAGGCAAAAGCTTCAGAAACTGCTTTAGCAACATCCTTTAAAATGCTACCAGGGACTCATTGGATACATGATTCCCCAAAGCTGCCGCAAAGAAGAAAGGCTCATCGCAGAACAGTTAACACACACACACACACACACACACACACACACACACACACACACACACACACACACACACACACACAAACGAGGACAACATGTTCAATCATCTGCAACTTACTACAGACATGACAACTAATTCGGTCAATTCTGGCATGCCCAAACAACAACTTGTACGTGTCATGCCAAGAATGGAGCAACCAACAAATATACAGTATTTTTATTTAATGACCTTTTGGAACCCTGGCCCTTTGCTTGAATAAACTGTTTTATATTTAGTGCTTAACTATGTTTTGCACAGTCAAAGTGGCCCCTGAGTCAAAGATTTCGTCTCCAGAAATTCACTGCTGACATTTACAGGACCTTCAATTAACTAATCAAATCATATCTTGCCTCCTTTTTTCCGCCTTATTATATTACCGTGAAAAAAATTATATACTTTGTCTCCTTAGAAATGGGCTTGTTCTTTTTTCAGCATACTGCCTATGGAGAACAAAAAGTTTTAGGTATGGGGTGAAGATAATGCTTGAAACTGTAGTTTCTAGCTATATATAATTACTTTCAATGGAGCAAAATCATAATGAGAATAGCTTTATTGTCATATTTTCACTAGTGGGTGTGAAGAATGATTTAACTTACAGCTACTGATTATGTAATTGTATTGATATAGGGCACACAGCCTACTCTGCCTCGTGAATCATCTAGACTGACAAGAGGAGGTGTAGAAAACCCCACATACTTTTGGCTTCACAAAGGAGAAAGCTGCTTTCACAGTGTGCCATTAAAGTTCTTGATCACAGATACACTTATAATAAAGAGAACATGTCAGTTCCACGTGGCGCAGTTTAGAAATTAATTGGATGAAGTGAATCAGCACACACACAATGTGGCTGCCTATCAGAGTTTGCCAGTGCCCAGTGGTCCAAAATAAAGTTGTAAACTCAGCTAAACTGAACTGATAGATGATCCGCATTTCAAAACATTCCTATTTACTCCTTTTTTTACTTATTTAATATGGCATGTCAGAAGAAGAAAAAGAAAGTCCAGGAAATGGATGAGCAAATAAGGTGCTTACAAAAGTTTTCAGCCAGCTGAATGAGGCAGTATTTGTAAAGTGCATTAGAGGGTCACATTAGGACCATGGAGACCTAGGCTCAAAGCCCCACTCAGCCATTATGTTCACTGGATGAGCCATATGCCACAGATCTTCAGAAAAACTGAGGAGCTTTCATAATTGTCAAGACAGAAAAAGGAAAAAAAAGTTCCAGAAAAAGGAACTCAGGGCCACGTAAACATATATTAACCACACACCCACCAGGCAACTGATTCTACTTTTTCTCCTCCTCTGAAAATAGCATTCCAGATTGCATGGCGGGGCACTTTCCACTACCAACCTGCTGCAACCACACAATCCAGCAGTGTTGGGATTGAGCAGGCTGTGATATAATGCATGGAGAAGGACAATAATAAAAGAGTTAAGAACAGCTAGGACCCCATAAGACATGTTGGAGGAAATCCGTGATCAGGATTCCCTGCTGAGTTGTTTTTTAGTATAATACCTGTATGGTTTCATCCGCAGAGCTAATTAACATTAAAATATTACAGAATTCAAAATGCATGCAAGAAATAACACCACCATCCTATTGGGCCCAGAGTGGGAAAGAACAGGCAGGAGGATAGATAAGCAAGGATCTGCTGCGGGTGGCCATTACTCCTTACTATTGCTTGTCCCTCTCTCAGGGTCCAATGGCATGGCAGCTGGCAGCAGCAGGAAGCAGTTGCTGCTACCATATACAGCCATCCGATTGGACTAAGGAGACAGTGGGTGGGCAAAGAAGCAGGAGGCTGCAACTACTGCTCCTTCTCATCACCAGAGTGGTCCAGAGAAAGGCAGAACCTGGTTGTGAGAAGGCAGAAGAGCAGCAACTGCCATCAACCAAAAGCAACTTTGGAGGGCTTTGCTAGGCAGTGAGCTCCTTTTCAGTATTGGTTCCATCAGGTGTCCGACAATGCCAACCTCTGCCTCCAGGCCTGAACACAATATGAAGTCAACCCAGTTTCCAAATTTGTTTTAAAAGCAATCAGGTCACTATAGCATTGCACAGAGAACTGAGAATACAAAATGTCTCGAGTTGTTCAAGACAGCTTTATGAATGTTATTTTCAGGAGACAGGCAGCACGTTCACATTCCTAGGCACTTGTGTCCCATTTCTAAATAGTTGGGTAACTGGTACTTGGGATTTTTTTCCCCTAGCCTCAGAGACATCAGTTATGATGCAAAATCATTTTATTATTACCAATGAGAAATGTAGAGTAATGGCTAAGCTGTGAACCAGGAAGTCACCAGTTCAACTCCTGCTTTACAATGAACTCACCTAGTGTCTTTGTCTCTTTAAGCATGACATTGTCTCTCAGAGTCAGGTCCCTCCCCAAACCAACTGCAATATGAAGATAATAATTCTTATCTACTGTACCTTATAAGATTGTTGTAAGGATTATTGAGGTACTGTACGTGAAGGCTTTTGAACATTCCAAAGTGTTTTTTGAATACTTATGTGGATGGTTCAAGAGGAGCCTTTAAACATGCAAGAAAACAATCAGTAGTTCTCAAACTGGTGGGTCCCAACCCACCACGAAAATTGGAAGCAGTCGCTACCCCCTTAAGGAGTATGGTGACATGTGGCAACGGCACTTTAGGAGTCTGCTGTGGAAAAAGGGGTATTTTCACTTACCGGGGGTCGCACTGGCTCTTCAGAGCCCTCTACCCCCCCCCACCCCGTGCCTCAGAAGAGCTTCCAATTACATTTGGGAGCTACATCTGGTTTTCGGTGCGATTGGAAGCTCTTCTGAGGCACGGGGGAGCATATGAGGGAAAGTACCGACGATGTATTCAACCCTAGTCTGCCTCAACCCTGACTGTCCACTTGATCAACTACTTCAGCAAAAATTCCAATTCTTGAAGAAAACAAGACAGAAAGAGCAGAGCTTGCCTTGTACCAGTCCTCCACAAACGTTTCTCTCTTTCACATTCACACTCGCAAGCATGTCACACAACCGCCCCAGTCAGTCAGTCAGTCAGTCAGTCAGTCAGTCAGTCAGTCTCTCTCTCTCTCTCTCTCTCTCTCTCTCTCTCTCTCACACACACACACACACACACACACACACACACACACACACAAACAAACAAAATCAGGTACAGTACTGAGCATTGCTTGCAAATGGACCAGCTTGGATGATACTTCATCTGTTGGCCCCTCTTTGCATGTCTGAAGGGCAAGTAGGATGTGGTGATGGCACCTGGCCTAGATGCCTTTAAAAGGGGTTTGGACAGATTCATGGAGGAAAAGACCATCACAGGTTACACGCCATAAGCAACCTCCTGGTTTTAGAAGTGGGTTTTCTCTGTGCCAGGTGCAAGGCGACTGGACACAGGTATCTTGTTGTCTTGTGTGCTCCCTGAGGCATCTGGTGGGGCCACGGTGTGACACAGGAAGCTGGACTAGATGGGCTTTTGGCCTGATCCAGCAGGGCTCTTCTTATGTTCTTAAGTATGCTGTGAATGTGTATGCTCTGATCATTTCCCAGCATGCTGGGACTTTTTCTCATAATTACGTTGCTGCAGGGAGGTCATCTGAACCACCCCTCTGCACATGCCACTAATACTACTTTAAAGCTGCAATCAATCCTATACAAATTTAAAAGTACAATTTACCTGGGACTTAATTATCAGGGGTCACCTTTACCTTTTGTAAGTCTAATTCAGGGGTGGCCAACTTTTCAACATGAATGTTTCTGACCCTTTAATGGTTGTATAGGTGAGGGCATTTCAGCAGGTACAGGTACAGCTGCTTTAGCAGCACCATCAGCACTTGCAGCTGCCCAGATTCTGTCTTCTACACAACTCTTAAGAATGCAGAGGCCATGGTGGTGGAGGTTTGGCCACCTCTGGTCTAATTGAACAACGGGTCTTACTTCTGAGTAGATCTGCATAGGATTTGCTGTAAGTGTAGTATTAGCAAAGTGTGAGTGAGTGGGTTCAGACCAACTGTTCCCAAATCAATTAGTATAAAAAGTGTGTGAGGAAGTGAGGGGAGCATGCATGCTCATAAAGTGTGCAGAGTGCAAACATGGGTCAATTAGGTGAGTTTTATCCAAACCAGACCAAAGTCATACCGTATTTACAGCACTTTTTACACTAATTAATTTGGGGACAGTTGCTCTGAACCCACTCACTCACTCATATTGAAAACAACAGGAATGTTACAGACAATAACATCATTCAGTCACCACAGATCTTCACAAAAACAGGAAAAGCAAGTATTATTGCCTTGGATTTTTAGATGCATTTAAAGGGGCAGGGGGGATAGCAAAGGTATGATATGATATGGGCAAAAACAGTTGTAAACAGGAGAAATTTTCCTCAAAGGAGAAATTATTTAATAATTCTATTTAATGTATATTGCTTCCATTTCTCAACAGATGGCTGGATTATGAAAGTCAAAATGTAGATGTGTCATGCCAAACTTGAGACACTTTTGGACAAATTGGATTTTATTTGCATTTAGAATGTTCAGAGCTCCTAATGGCCGAATGCTGTTTGATCCATCTGCCTTAATATAGGTACTCCTATGCCTGTGTAAGAAAAGTGGCAGGCAGAAGCTTTCAAAATTAGTCAAGAAATGACATTGGAAGGGCAAAGGTTGGATTCTGAGAAAAGCCTGATGCAAGAGCAGGATCCCAGAGGAAAATGTCTTCTTACTGCACTTTCATCCTTGATTTCTGACTTGGTAACTCTTCACCTTTGCTTAAATTCACCTCCACTCAACAGCATATATCCGTTTTGTTTTGTTTTTAAAAAGGTGTAATTCATAAAATTATTTGCAAATCTCACCTATCATGGATAACTATGACATTCTTTGACTCCATCTAGTGGTGATTGTCTGTAATGTGCAGCTGCTCTATGCAGTGCGGTAGAATGAAGATTATTATGGTTCTACTTGGATGTTTAACCCAGGGGGCAATATAGCTTGAGGGGGAGGTTTTTAGTCTGGGAAGCGGTGCAGGGCAAAGGATTAAACCTGGCCCCCTCAATGCTGCATTCCCAAGTGGAACTGCTCGCCCCAACTTTTCAAAACCATGAACAATCAATTTACATATCTCCTACATTGTGGCTAATTTGGCCCTCACACATGATCAGTTTTCTATACCATCTGAGCAGAAAATTGTATGTGCCTCATATATGCACATTTAACTACAATGAATACACAAGTCTACTTGGGGAACCCAACAGCATTTCCCACTGCATTTACACATAGCAAGAAGATTGCTATAACTGTTTCTGTGACACATGACAATAATAATGAAGGAAAATTATGATGTATGAAGTGGCTTTGAAGGCAGAGTCTTCTGTTACATTATTGTACACACTGGTTCATATATAGATATATGTGTTCTGTTATACTGTATAACAAGACGCTGGCACGGGCTTTCCTTCAGAGCTAAAGTATATCTAACTTTGTAAACTAGCATAGACCAATTTGTATGAAACTGTAATTTCATACCACCTGTGAGTCTCCCATAGCCTCAGGCTAAGTGTCAACTGCACACAAAATATGGTGAAAGTACTTCACAGCGCAAGAACATAAGAAGAGCCCTGCTGGATCAGGCCAAAGGCCCATCTAGTCCAGCTTCCTGTATCACACAGTGGCCCCACCAGATGCCTCAGGGAGCACACAGCCAACAAGATAACCTGTTTTCTGCTGCCACTCCCCTGCACCTGGCACAGAGAAAACCTACTTCTAAAAACATTTCTTTCTTTCCATTTCTTATCCTTCAGGGAAGCTTAAGGCAGCTCACAATTCAAGAACATTCAGTGAAAACAAAAATAATTAGATCTTATGCCAATATAACATTGAATAAAACAATATAAACTATAGTAATTGTGGCATCTTTGGTGTGTCATTGTCCATGGAGTCAAACTGTGTGGAGTCACCTTCCTGGATGAGGGGGAGCTGGACCTGCAGCTTAGAACATTTAGGCTTAGGATTTAGGGTAAGGAAGAAAGAAAGGTGGGATTAAGAAAGGTGTGGGACTACCTGAGACCCTTACATCATATCCAATGGAAGGAAACACAGAAAGGCACCAAAAGACAACAGTGAAAGGAGACCACAAGGTGCTTCAGGAGTTATTTATTGGGCCTAGTGTATTTGTACTTTGTTACTCTGAGATAGTTTACAAGACAGCTTTGGAGTAAACCAGTTTTGGTCCCTTAACTTCCTTCTTTTAAATAAAAGAGTATGTGAAGCAGGGGACTAAAATACAATGAAAACAAGATAGCGGGTTGTAATACTTTGCCCCATTGTAATTCTGATAGAGATCATGCCCCCCCCCACTATTTCCTATAGGTTGATTGCCAAACATTACCATGATAGCAAGATAGAGTGAGGGTTGTACTGTAATACTTTGCCCCCAAAATACTTTGTAATACTTTGTTGTTGCAATATTTTGCTAAAAATTACTGGTTACAGATGCATTCAAATTTGATTGTACTTGACATATGTAAAACTTGTGTCACATGGTTCTTCCAAAATATGGATGGCATCTTTATGGGTATGAGCCTTTTGAATGAGAAAGTAGAATGCTTTTTACTCACTCTCTTTGTATGGCCTTTAAACTCCTGGGTGTATTTGCATGAGAGTAAAACACTAGTCCAAACTCATTCAACAATGTAAACAGTTAGCAAGAATTATTACTCAATTGTCTCCATTGCTAAAGACTTACTAATGCTCTGGACACCCCAAACGTTGTGGGTAAGAATTGCCTCTATAAGATCTTCCCTATTTGTTCCAGACAAAGTTCAATGTTTCCCTTCCTACTCTGGGCAAAAGGCTCTATCCTAAGAAAATCTAAGCACTCTGTTGCATACAATGAGGGTACAACATTTCATAGCCTATACACAGAATTCTTATTACATATCAGTGTTTGCTTGGCCAAATGACCATCAGAAACATCCTGAAAGCATGGGTACTAAACTTATTTTGATGAATCTTACCTATATTGGTAATGATTATTGCTAAGGTTTGGCCAGTTTGATGTTATTGGTTTCCAATCTGTGAGACAACAAGCTGTTTGTCCTACGAACATTCCTTGTTGAATCCCACTTGCCACACAAGCTAGACATTTCATGCTTCTTTCCAGACCAGGTCTTCTTGGAAGTATTTTTTTAAATTTCCTCAATTCTGTTGTGCGTGTGTGCCCCCCCTCCTGCTCAGGAGCAAGCCTACTTTAGAGCAAGGCTACTTTGTCGCAGGACCGAGGATGCGGCCACCGGAGGCAGGTAAATCTCCCACCAGCAGCCGCATGGGCGGTCTGGGTGGCGAGGGAGGGGGCCATTGGGCGAGCCAGCCCGGGAGGGGGCAGAGATGGCATCGGCCATATCCCCGTCCCCGCCAGGCCGGCTCGGCCTTTACACAGCCTCCTCCGACGGAAGGGGATGGGATCCAGTGGGCAGCCCTGGGCCACCCGCCGGATACTTATGGTGGATTTGGCTGTCAATTTCAATAACAGGCGTTGTCACCTGGTAGAAGTATGTTTACTCCAGTGGGTGTAAACATTCCTGATTTGACCAGCTTTAATTGGCCCAGAGTCCAATAGGCATGGGAGACTGATGTGGTTGCCAAGGTGGTCCATTATAATGATGTTGTTGTTTTTTAAAAGAGATGGGGCTGTAGTATACTCAATATTTTTCTCCGGTATAGAAGGCATGTGAGCTATCTATTATGCTCAGGGGCATGGAGGGCCTAAAGATAATGGAGTCAGAGCCATTTTAGATTTGAAATGGTCTGAACAAAGGATTTCGAAACTTATATTTTCTTAGCCCTTCTTGGTATTACAGCCAACTCAAATAGTGAAGAAACACATCAACATAAAAGATATTGCTCTTACGAAATATGTATTGTTTTTATGTTTTAATATTATAGTAATAAAATACAAATATTAAAAAAATATTTTGCTTTGTTACATTTTTCTATTCCTTCTTGATAAAGAAATATTTCCATTTACTAGCATACAAATAATTTATCAATGTTATGGTTAACAAAAGGTAACAATCTGGTGTGGGTCTTGTGACTCACCTGTTGGTTGGATTAATAAGATAGACAATTATTATTAAGATCATCATAAATTAGATCATCATAAATTTGCACATTAGACTGCTTCCCTACCACCAGCAATTGAGAATCTTTCAGGTCTGTAGATGAATGCCACCTAACTGACTAGTTTCAAAGCTCTAGGATGCAAGAAAGTATTTCTTGGCTGGATGTGATAGCAGCTAAATGTCTACTGTGTTCAGTAGACACATTTAATTGGGCTGGACACTCACATTCCAAAAAGATGCACCATTAAAAGTGTGAACCAAGGAAAAAGGAAACGAAAAACTACTGAGCCTCCACTGCATTTCAATGACCACGGAATGTGGCAGGATGATGTTACATTCATATAAACACATTATACTTGTGACCCGCATTAGAACAAAGTAATGCAAACGTACAGGCAACATCTGAGATCTCCCTGATGAAACCACATGGTCACACAGCAGGGAAATATCATTCCCAGGCACTGCTGCTCACGTAGCTACTTATTATCTGAGCAACTCTGTAACAAGAGACCTGAAATTGCTGTTTTGTGAAAAAATTCCTGCTGCTAAGAAGGTGGCATGTTTGAATTTAAAAGGCACCCAGCACAGCCAGAGGTTATTTCTGGATCAAAACACTCACACAAGGTTGCAAGAATATAATAGCAGAGACTTTAAAAAAAAAAGTTGTGTTCTGTGGTAAACATCAAACTGATATGCCTAAGAAAGGCTATGTTGGAAGTTAGGAACTGTAGAAGTTAACAACCACAAAGCCAGAGGGTGAACTGGCTAAACATCTCCTGTCTATAACATTAGGGTGGGGGCAAATCACCCCTTAGTTCTGTAACCCAAGGTGGCATTTAATATGTACTTGAACTTGTTGTTTTAGAGAAAGATCTGAGTTACCTGGTTGTAACTACTGTGTTGTGTGGAAAGAACCCTTGGTGAGAAAGAGTAGACTAAAGGCCATTAAGATTGCAGCAAACTACTGTACTAGGCATCCTTTCTAGAATGCTTAGTTATGAAGAATGTTTCAAGTGAGGTATGGCACAGATGTAACATTAACTATTCCCTAGCCATTGTTAGGAGACTGAGAGCATGCCACAGGCTCATCCGCCTCCTCACCCACACAAATTTGCCCTGTTTAAGTGAAGCATTAAGTCTGCCTTGATGCTAACCATGGTTGTTTATTTTAAACCACACTTTGAAATCAAGACTGAAACCTGCTTTCAAACCCTTGTGAAGCTAATTAACCAGATTGGTGCTACAGTAATACAGTACAGGCATAACTCTGCCCCATAGCTAACGCTAACCAGGAAAGTGTGTGTGTGGGAGAGAGAGAGTGAGATTAAGTTCACAGCTAGTGTTGTTTCTGCACTGGCCTAAAGTCCCCAGATGCCAAGCTAAGGGCCAGTTCCTTCAAGCAATATTTTTAAGCCCAACAACTAGTCCCACGTTACTTGACATAGGACCAAATCCTTCCTATCCAAATATCCAGCACTGATGCAGCTGCAATGCAGCCCTGAGGTAAGGAAACAAACATCCCCTTACCTTGAGGAGGCCTCCATTACTCCAACCCCACCTCAAGATGTAGCGCATGCCCTGTTGGCACAGCTGCATCAGCACTGGAAAGTTGATTAGGATTGGGCCCATACTCACATTTTGGCTCCTCTCCTTCCTTCCTTCCTTTACTTTCATTAAACTCTCCCTTTAAATAAAAAAAATCTCCTTTTCTTAAATCCCTTGGGCTGCTAATTGTCCTGGGGAGAGAAAATGATAGGTATCTATGATATTGTATCTGTCTTGTGTTGCCCAAGGGTTAATAGCAACTGTGTACAGTATATGCTATGTATGTGATTGATCAAGGAAATGGCATGGGAAATAGTCCCGCCTCTTCCCTGATGATCCACTTCACACACTAACAGCCCAATCCTAACCAATTTTCCAGCGCTGATGCAGCCATGCCGATGGGGCACACGCTGTATTCTGCGATGGAGAGGCAGTCATATAGTCATAGAGGCCTCCACAAGGTAAGGGAACATTTGTTCCCTTACCTTAGGGCTGCATTGCAGTTGCATCTGTGCTGGAAAGTTGGTTAGGATTGTGCTGAAACTCACATCTATTTTTAAGCTTTAAAAAAGTCAGGAATGCCATTCAGATTGCAGAGGTATCTTGTGCTTCCCATCCTGTGCTTCCCCCTAGGTATCCTGTGCTTTGATGCACTTTATCCATTCAACTTACTAGCATGCCTCAAAAAACTAACTTTTTTATTCTTTTAATTACCTCACTAGGGGTGCTATCTCAGCAAAGACACTAATTGCTCTATCAATCTGATGGCCCATTAAGAGGAGCAAAATTTTGAAAAATTATCATCTCCCTGGAGCAATAATAGATGTAGAGGTGGATAAACTGAGGTGAACACACCTCTAGGAAGGATACTACTGTATGTGACGAATGTCCATCTGATGTCTCAAAGTCATGTCCCAGATTTTTTTTTAAATTAAAACATGGGATTCTCATGTTTTAATTTAAAAAAACAGGTCCTATGGATCATTGCTCCTTCATGGATCATTGCCTTGTCGTGGCGAAGGGGCTTGCGTAACTCAATGAAGCCATGAGCTATGCCGTGCAGAGACACCCAAGACGGACAGGTTGTAGCAGAGAGTTCTGACTAAAAGTGATCCACTGGAGAAGGAAATGGCAACCCACTCCAGTAACCTTGCCAAGAAAATCCCATGAACAGTACCAAAAGGCTAAAAGATATGATGCCGGAAGATGAGCCCCTCAGGTCGGAAGATGTCCAATATGCTACTGAGGAAGAGCGGAGGACTATTCCAAGTAGACCCAGAAAGAGTGAAGCAGTTGGGCCAAAGCCAATAGGACATCCAACTGTGGATGTGTCTGAGGTTGAAAGGAAAATCCAATGCTGCAAGGAGCAATACTGCTTAGGAACATGGAATGTGAGGTCTATGAATCAAGGCAAGCTGGATGTGGTCAAAAATGAGATGATAAGATTGAACATTGACATCTTGGGAATCAGCGAACTAAAATGGACGGGCATGGGCGAATTTAAGTCAGGTGACCATCATATCTACTACTGTGGGCATGAATCCCTTAGAAGAAATGGAGTAGCCCTCATAGTCAATAAAAGAGTGGGAAAGGCAGTACTGGGGTGCAACCTCAAAAACGACAGAATGATTTCAGTTTGAATCCAAGGCAAACCATTCAACATTACAGTAATCCAAGTGTATGCCCCAACCACTGATGCCGAAGAAGATGAAGTTGACTGGTTCTATGAAGACCTACAACACCTTCTAGAACTAACACCCAAAAAAGATGTCCTTTACATCATAGGAGACTGGAATGCTAAAGTAGGAAATCAAGAAATAAACGGAACAACAGGCAAGTTTGGCCTTGGAGCGCAAAATGAAGCAGGGCAAAGGCTAACGGAGTTCTGTCAAGAGAACACGCTGGTCATAGCAAACACTCTTTTCCAACAACACAAGAGGTGACTCTACACATGGACATCACCAGATGGTCAATATCGAAACCAGATTATGTGCTTTGCAGCCAAAGATGGAGAAGCTCTATACAGTCAGTAAAAACAAGACCTGGAGCTGACTGTGGCTCAGATCATGAGCTTCTTATTGCAAAATTTAGGCTTAAACTGAAGAATGTAGGGAACACCACTAGACCAGTCAGATATGACCAAACCATATCCCTTATGAGTATACAGTGGAGGTGAAGAATAGATTTAGGGCATTAGACCTGGTAGACAGAGTGCCTGAAGAACTATGGACGGAAGTTCGTAACATTGTACAGGAGGCAGCAACTAAAACCATCCCAAAGAAAAAGAAATGCAAGAAAGCAAAGTGGCTGTCAGATGAGGCTTTACAAATAGCTGTGGAAAGAAGGAATGCAAAAAGCAAGGGTGAAAGGGAAAGATATAAACAACTGAATGCAGATTTCCAGAGAATAGCAAGGAGAGATAAGAAGGCCTTCTTAAATGAACAATGCAAGGAAATTGAGAAAAACAACAGAATGGGGAGGACTAGAGATCTCTTCAAGAAATTTGGAGATTGGAGTGCAAGGGAGTGTCAACGGGAAACAGGTTATCTTGTTGTCTTGTGCTCCCTGAGGCATCTGGTGGGGCCACTGTGTGACACAGGAAGCTGGACTAGATGGGCTTTTGGCCTGATCCAGCAGGGCTCTTCTTATGTTCTTATGTTCTTATGAGATATCAAGGGAACGTTTTGTGCAAAGATGGGCATGATAAAGGACAAAAAAGGCAGAGATCAAACAGAAGCAGAAGAGATTAAGAAGAGATGGCAAGAATACACAGAAGAACTATACAAGAAAGATCTTAATGTTCCTGATGACTACGCTGGTGTGGTCACTGACCCAGAGCCGGACATCCTAGAGAGTGAAGTCAAGTGGGCCTTAGGTAGCATCACTAACAACAAAGCTAGTGGAGATGATAATATCCCAGCTGAGCTACTTAAAATCCTAAATGATGATGCTGTGAAAGTGCTGCACTCAATATGCCAACAAATTTGGAAAACTCAGCAGTGGCCAAAGGACTGGAAAAGGTCAGTTTACGTTCCAATTCCAAAGAAGGGCAGTGCCAAAGAGTGCTCAAACTATCGCACAATTGCACTCATTTCACATGCTAGCAAGGTTATGCTCAAAATCCTACAAGCTAGGCTTCAGCAGTACGTGGTCCGAGAACTACCGGACATACAAGCTGGGTTTAGAAGAGGCAGGGGAACTAGAGATCAAATTGCCAACATGCGCTGGATCATGGAGAAAGCCCGAGAGTTCCAAAAAACCACCTACTTCTGCTTCATTGACTACGCAAAAGCCTTTGATTGTGTGGATCACAACAAACTGTGGCAAATTCTTAAAGAGATGGGGGTACCAGACCACCTTACCTGTCTCCTGAGAAACCTGTATGCGGGTCAAGAAGCAACAGTTCGGACCAGCCATGGAACAACCGACTGGTTCAAAATTGGGAAGGGAGTACGGCAAGGCTGTATATTGTCACCCTGCCTATTTAACTTATATGCAGAGTACATTATGAGAAATGCAGGGCTGAATGAATTGCAAGCCGGAATCAAGATTGCCGGGAGAAATATCAACAACCTCAGATATGCAGACGATACCACCCTAATGGCAGAAAGTGAAGAAGAACTAAAGAGCCTCTTGATGAGGGTGAAAGAGGAGAGTGCAAAGGTTGGCTTGAAACTCAACATTAATTAAAAAAAGATCATGGCATCTGGGTCCATCAATTTCTGGCAAATAGAAGGGGCAGAAATGGAAGCAGTAACAGATTTTACTTTTCTGGGCTCCAAGATCACTGCAGACGGAGACAGCAGCCATGAAATTAAAAGACGCTTACTCCTTGGAAGGAAAGCTATGGCAAACTTAGACAGTAATAATAAAAAGCAGAGATATCACCATGCCAACAAAAGTTCACATAGTCAGGGCGATGGTGTTCCCAGTAGCAATGTATGGTTGCGAGAGTTGGACCATAAGGAAGGCTGAGTGCCGAAGAATAGATGCTTTTGAACTGTGGTGCTGGAGAAGACTCCTGAGAGTCCCTTGGACTGCTAGGAGATCAAATCAGTCAATCCTAAATGAAATCAACCCTGACTGTTCCCTGGAAGGACAGGTATTAAGGCTGAAACTCAAATATTTTGGCCACCTAATGCGAAGAGAGGACTCTCTGGAGAAGACTCTGATGCTGGGAAAAATTGTAGGCAAAAGGAGAAGGGGAAGGCAAAGGATGAGATGGTTAGACAGCATCACCGATGCAACGAACATGAAAATGAGCGAACTCAGGAAGATAGTGGAGGACAGGAAGGCCTGGCGGGATATGGTTCATGGGATCACGAAGGGTCGGACACGACTTAACGACTGAACAACAACAACAAATGGGGGGGGGGAAGCAACGCATATTATTACCTCTGAGAAATGCTAGGGAGAAAGCATATGTAAAGGAAACTCGCAAGTCAGTTATGCAGCTCTACCCTGTGCATATTTATTCGGAAGTCAGGCCCATCGTGTTCAAGAGATTTACTCCCAAGAAAGTGCGGACTGTATAAAATTGCAGTTTAAGTCTGCATTCCTAAACACACATCTGCTGCATCAATGTTGTTAGGGAGGAAGCCCCATTGAACAAAGCGGGAGTCCGCAGATACGGTCCAATGCGGCAGACAAGCCTCCTGGACCGTCTGTTCCCTGCAGGCTGAAACACCAGTGCCCGTCTTTCCAGTACAGATAAGCTTCAAGACAACAGCAGCCGAGCCGAGCAAAGGGACTCCATCGATCCGGGAATTCCGTCAAGGCATTGACAACCGAGCGTCCGATCAATGGATCGCGGCATTGGGATTCGTCTCCTGGTATTCAGAGGAGAAGAAGGTGGAGCTTTTACTCGGCGGCTTTTGTGACGCGAGCGGATGTTGGGGTTTGAATGCTCCGGCGGTTATTTTGGACGGGATGTGGCGAGTGGGCGGGGTAGCACAACAAGGTGTCGACGCGGACACGGGACTTGGGTGCTTTGCTGGCCGAGGTAGGGAAGGAAGGAATCGGCAGACACCGTAGCTGGCGCGACCGGCTGCTGAGGTAAATGAAATCGGCGGTACTGCTTTCTGCACAAACCCCCCCCCCCCACGCACGGGAGGATCTTCGGAGAGAGCCATCATCATCCATCCTCCTTTGGGCCTGCCCTGCCCCTGGGACCTTCGTAAGCCACCCTCTTCGGTTGAACTCGGGCTGGCCGCCGTCCCTTGGGAGCACCACGTCCCACTGAGGCCGGTGGGACTGTCTCTCTCGTGCGAGGGCGAGAAGCGCCGGTCAACCGCCGAGGCGAAGGAGGTCGCCGCTGCTCGGCTCCCACCCACCCACCGCCTTCCAGGAGGCAGGTTCAAGATGACCCAGCTACTCGAAGCCGTGCAGGGCAATCCTGGGCGTCGTTCATTCTCCAAAGCGAGTTCCGTTGTGTCTGTCCAGGGAAGTTCAGTCCCTAGGGAAGTGTATCTATGCACATGCCTACCTGAGAGCGCCCCCCCCCCTTGAATAGAGCGTGACTTACTTCTGAGTAAACATGCCTCTCTCTGACTGTGCTGTACGTGCGCGAAAGCTTATGCCACATGAAGACTGCAGTTCTAAACGCGCAAGGGAGTAGTAAATCATTCTCGCTCAACACACTGCGGCTTCTGAGAAAGCATGCGTAGTCGTGTATTGCAAAACTTTATTTTTTTACTAGAGGGATACTCCCCGTGCAGTCCCAGAGGCAGAATATAGGTGCTCCTTCTTGTTTGAAACCTTTAGGTATAGGGGTTGCTACTTCCCTTTTTGTTTTGGTGTGACAGGCCTCCTCCTGACTTTTACAGCTACATCTGTGCGATTTTTTAAAAATGTATATCCTGCCTTTGAGCAGGAGCTTTCATGGTGATTAATATTCCAATATCCAATAATATTATCCAATCCAATAATATTATCCAATAATATTCCAATATTTAAAACAAGGAAATATTTAAAATTGCAAGTTAGCAGGAACAAGTGTGATAGCAGCAAGAACAGTAATAAAAAAAAGAATGATGGGCTTAAGATGACCTATTACAAACTTGCCTTCACTCTGTGCCAAAAAGCTAGTAACACAGGTGATGGCCAAACATCTCTGGAGAGAATGAACCACTTGCCTCTGAATGCAGTGGCACCTAGAGCAAGGCTTCTGGGAGAGGTCTTAATATGTGGGCAAGTTCAAATAAACAGGTGTGCTCCATGTCAGGAAAAGCTTCATCTGCTGAATTTCCGTGTGCCATCAGTTGTTAAAGTGGAGTCCTGCCAGAAATAAAGGCAATTGTATCCAGAGGAAAGCAGTATTCCCCTTGTGCCATTTGTTTAGTTTAGGAGGAGGGAATTGCCATAGAATAACTCCTCAGCAGTTTTTCCTCTTATGATTGGGAAGGGGTAATATGGTGATGATCTTAGTCATTCACTGCTGCATCCACAGATGCAGTATACAATACTTTTTTCTATACTGCCAGGCAAATTGCTCTTCATTATGAAATTGTGTAGCAACTGTTTTTCTATTCAGACACTAATTCTCTCTAAATAGTAAGGGGGCTAAGGCAGTTCACCTTAATCAAGTGCTTATATATAATGCATGGGTATAATGCACCCATGCCTGTGTTTCATAGGCTTTGCTTCTCCCTAAGAAAGCCTCTCCTGTTTCTGTAAACAAGTGATTCCCAAAATTTCCTGTGTCGTGACACCCTCTGCTGGTGCCAGTTGTGGAACCCGGAAGTAAGTGCTGATAATGCACAATGTGACGTTATCGGCACTTCTGGGTTCTGTGACCGCAACCGACCCTAAAATCAGCATGAATGGGTCAGGGTGGGTGGGGCACAAAATACCGTGCACGATGCACAGCCTGCAGAGCCTCTGCTCTGTGGTCTTTCACAGTCACACTGCTGAGCAGCTTGGTTTGCACGCATCCTGCAGCACCCCTGGAGGTTTGTCGTGGTGCCCACTTTTGGAACCTCTGCTGTAAACCATCTCAAAATCTTAGGTTTTTAACTCCTCTTTCTACACTCCACTTTCTAACAAACTTTGTTACTGCTTCATCCTTCAAACTAAGTGGGTTTCTATGCCAAAGTTGTGAGTCCTAAGCTTACTGGCTAGAAAATTAAGTCCTGTTGAGATCAGTGGGATGTAATTCTAAGTACAGTTGTCGTCGTCGTCCCCCATATCTGCAACTTGGGGGGGGGGAGTCGCGTGATCTGGAAGAGGCTTCCAGAGCGTGATTTCAGATATATTCCAGGCCCCTCCGTGGATACTTGAAACCGTGGATAAGAGCGAACCCCCCTTCCATGGTTTCCTGAGGGCCCCCCCGCCCTGCCTCCCCTGCGGGCAGGCATGCGCGCACCCCCCAGCTCTTGTTTTTCTTTCAGCTACCTTTGTTTCTTCCTTAAAAGAAACAGAGAAGCAGCCTCCATTGCAGGCAAGTAGAACGAGACTAAAACCTAGAGAGGCCCTGTAAGGTTTCTGTTAACCTTGCAGAGCCTCTCTAGGACTTAGTCTCATTCTACTAGCCTGCAATAAGCAGCCAGAGGCTGCTTCTCCTGTTTGTTTAAGGAAGAAACAAAGCTTACTGGGAAAAAAGTAAAAGTCTGGGGGGGGGGGTTCCCTGCGATCCGTGGATAACTGAAATCGTGGATAGCGAGTCCGTGGATATGGGGGCCCACCTGTACATCCTACTAGCATACTATTCACTATTTTCTACATATAATATCCAACTAAGCCAAAATATCACCCGCATTCTATTCATTAAATACACATATCATCACATCGTTCTTCTCTCTCTTAAAAAATCAATAAATGGTTTCCAGTTATTCACAAAAAGGTTAATTGACTTTTCCTTAATTAAAATTGTAAGTAGCTTGCTTCTAAAAGGTTTTTTAAAAGCACGTTTTAACCTTTTTTTTCTAACTTTTTTACATTGGCCCCTTTTATATGTGAATTTCAGTATCTGCGCAGGTTCTGGGAACGGAACCCCCGCGGATACTGAGGGCCAACTGTAAACCTCTTTAGAATTGGGCTGCAAGACTTTCAGATGCTTCCTAAGTTCAGGAACTTGAGATCTTTTTTCAGATTCACAAGGCACAATGTACTTGGAATTATTGTTGTTGCTGTTCACCTCAGTGAGCATTTCCACTGAAAACGGAACATGATTTGCTAAACAAATAGCCCAGTGGTTTCTTTTCAAGTGGTAGCATTAGGCTGTCACAAACCACAATGTGAACCCAAATCCCTTTCATATTTAAATTCGAGGCACATACCGTGAACTGAAATGGCATCTGTAAAAAGCCCCTGAAGTGCAGGCTGTCTTTGTTGCCTGTTAATAGAATGGAAAACATGTATCTGAAATTCTGCCTCCTTCCCAGGTCTTGTGCGTGTTAGAACGTTTTATTTAAATCTGATTTTTTAAAAAAAATCCTGTTTATGGCAGAGCAGGCTTGACTTTGAAATCCAACTATGTTCATTATCCAAGATAAGTTTTGTTTGTCTAAGAGTATTTTAATCAAATGTGCAGCTTTCTTTTTATGGTTGTTTTCAGTAGCTGCTGTGAACTTCAGGTGTCATATTGCTTTATCTGTAGTCATGACAGCATCTCATTTAAAAGCTTTATAATGGAAATACAAGTAAAAAGATAATTGTATGGTAAAACCTGCCTATTTTTACATAGTAAATAGACCAAAGTAAATATACAGTTTTTAAAATGGTGTCATCTTCCTTGGCTTTCAAGATGAGGAAGACTCAGTTCCACCAAAAAATCTGCAAGTACTGTATTAATTTTTTACAATTAGTCCAGTGATTCTCAAAGTTCTCCCCGTGAGGTGGGGAGAACTCTGAGTGTTTGTGGGGGCAGGGCCGGCGGCAGCAGTGATCCCAGGGATTGCTGCCCCCGTAAAAGCATTTTTTTTTTTACTTACTGGGGCTTCAGGGAGGGAGGCCTGCGTGACCCTCTACAGGCCTTCCCGATCTTCAGAAGTGCTCAAAAATTGCTGTTTTTCGGCAATCTCAAGATCGGGGAGGCCTGCAGAGGGTTGCACAGGCCTCCCCAAAGTCCTCCCCAAGCCCTGGTAAGTGGGGGGGGGAGGTGTTTTTAGGCACTTCTGCAGCGGCAATTGCCGCCATGCTGACCCTTAAGGGGTCAGGGGACAGTTTGTGGACTCAATGGTGGGTCATAACCCACCAAAGTAAATTACAGTGATTACAGTCATTACAGTGGGCCCTCGTTATCCATGGGGGATCTGTTCCGGACCCCCCTGCAAATAGCAAGGATCCATGGATAACAGGGTCCACGTTAAAAACGCTGTAAAAAGGTAAAGAATGTGAGGGTTTTAACCTTAGAAGCAAACCATGCTGTTTTCAAGCCTCTGCAGGGGTGCAGGGGGTCTTGAAGCTTAACCACCCACTTCCGGGCCGTGCGAAGGCTCTTCTCCCCCCCCCCCCCGCCTTGCCCCAGGATGCATTCCGCCTCTGTCAAATCCTATCGCCCTTCCCAGGCCTGGCCGCCATTACATAGGGCTCTCATGTGCGTCCGCAAAACAGCTGGCACACATCCGAGTAGCCCCATCGGGGTGGCTGGCACATTGCTTGGGGTAAAGGGACATTTGTCCAAGGAGACCTCCAGCTGCGCTGGGTCAGGTCCAATCCTGGTTAGGATGTGGCGGGCGCCTTATGTGCGCTGTTACGTCCTACTAGACAGGATTGGGCTGCCTGATTAAGATATGTTCGTTTTAAATTACTGTTTTGGCTGAGTGGTTTCTTATACTGAAGCTGCGAGAAGATACTCTTCCGCAGTGGCGCTGCTAGGGTATTTTGCACCCAAGGCCCATCCATTTTTTTGCCTCATCCGCATACGATTTATTTAAATAATACATTTAATTCATAATTGTTTGCTCGAACTTTAATTCATAGTTAAATAGTGAATTTAATTCATAGTTACAGTTATTCCTGATGGGCCATGGTTGAGTAGATTTGGAGGAAGGCATAGAGGCGGGTGGTGATCGACTGTCCCTTCGGCTTGGAGTGAAAAAAGCGGCCGCACTCTAAGCCAAAAGCCAATCACTGCCTGCCTCCACAGTAGCTATGCACGCACACACCCGGCCCTTGTACCTAGCTTGCCCCTGTCCGCCCCTGCTACTTCACGCTAGCTACGCTACTGCTTTTTCAAGTTTCTTTTTCTACAGACAAAAGGACTGAAGGTACCTAAGTTGTAACTGGTTCTTGCCTACTTTTTTTGATGTATGTATAGATGTTGTTTCCAGGTTATTAAGGTGTCCTAATCCTTGGTGGTTTGTGCAGGAAATCCTACTATACAGATGATATCATTGTTGAAGTACTCGCAACTTGTGGATTTTGAACGCCAGTGGGCATTTTGGGGAAAGGAATATCTTGTCAACACAACCATCAAAAGAGGTAAGGACTATTTAAGCTATGGTCTTGAAAATGTGCCAACAAAGAGTAAAAGAAACCTCATTTCTTGTATTAGCCAGTTCTGTTGACTAAATCAATGGCTTGTTAGCAATCTGATATTGAAGACTGAATTACCGGTATCCCAAAAACTTTAGCGCCTTTAGCAGTTGCATGCTTTTCTTCTCTTGAGTGTAGCAGTCTCTAATGTATAAAAGTGTGGCAGAAGACAGTTTTTAGTTCGAGTATTGCTTCTGACAAAAACTCATTAAGTGGCCCCAGGCAAGCCACTATCTGGCAAAAAGATAGACAATTTGGATATTAAGGCTGTGTGGAAATAAAATGCAGGTTTCCATGGAGTGTCATGTTGGTAACACTTATAATTACATAATCATAATGAGGTGTTGGCAGAAGAGAAATGGAAATGTAAAACCTAGATTCTTATCTTAGACTAGGGTGATGTAGGTTACTTGCAGCAATGTGGACTTCTCTGAAAAATTTAGTCAGAATATTGTTTAATACTCTAAGTCAAGTGACATCTAATATACTATATATTTACCATAGTTTTGGCAAACGAAACTAAAAGCATACCCCATGTTAATGTTATGTGCTATAGACGTATCTCAAGAGTTTTTCCAATAGCTAAACATATAGGAACTAAAATACTTGGTTAGGAAAAATTCATCTTGTACACTTCTGCACAATCCTAAATGCAGTTCTCAGGGAGTAAGTCTCATTGAACACAGTGGGACCACTTCTGAATATAATTGCTCTGCTGTTGTGGTTTAAGAATTATAGTCAAGTTCAAAACTTTACTTGGAAATTATTTTTATTGGAATACTTGTAAATCTTTAGATATGACAATTCAAGTGCTGTTATAAGAACCTAAGAAGAATTAGAAGAATCTGTGAATTTGTATGATCCTTGTTGAAATTGTGAAAGATATTGGCTATTACCACATCCCAAAATTATGTGAACATAAGAAGAACCCTGCTGGATCAGGCCAAAAGCCCATCTAGTCCAGGTTCCTGTATCTTACAGTGTGCTCCCCATCAGATGCCTTGGGGAGCACACAAGACAACAAGATACCTGCATCCTGTTGCCACTCCCTTGCACCTGGCATACAGAGAAAACACCAGGAGGTTGCTTATGGCTTATAACTTGTGATGGACGTAACTTGTGCTGAACATACATTGTTTTAAGTTAAGTGTAAAAAGACCCCACTGAAAACTGCTAACATTCTATTTTTAGCATTCTATATACTCTAGCATTTTAGCATTCTTTAATATCCAAGGAGCTGTACTTGAACACCAGAGAGAGGTTTATGCATCTAGGGATAATCGCCTGATAAAAAACACAATTACAACTTTGAAACTACCCAATTCATTGTACAGTTGACCCACATCTTACGTGAGGGTTATGTTCTGAGGCCAGCGTGTAAAGCTGAAATTGCATATAGGCAAGACTCCCTTAAAGCCAACAAAAATGTACTGTTTCTTTAAGAACAAAAGCACAGTATGAGAGACAAGCCGGAACTGAGGGAACAGCAGCTTCATTCTCCCATTTCAGGCTGGCTCCAGGGCATAAATAAATAGAACAAGACAGAGTTGCCTGCACTATTTAAACTGTTGTTTTTCTCTTTGGGGGGGGAGAGGTGCAAAGTGAGCACATATACTTGAGTTTGCATGAGTCTATCATGCATAAGATGTGGGCTAACTGTATTGATACTTCATTTACGCAACAATGTGCTTTTTTAGAAATTGAAAATTTTCCGCAGGTAAAAGTTAACTGTGGATACATCTTTTCCATTACAGAAATGTTTCTGTTTCCCATCATTGGTGATCTGTAGCCCACAGCAATCCTTTTTGTGGCCCTCTTACCACCACCATCATTATGCCCCATCCAAGTTGCCTCAGTTGTTGTTGTTCAGTCGTTAAGTCGTGTCCAACCCTTCGTGATCCCATGAACCATATCCCGCCAGGCCTTCCTATCCTCCACTATCTTCCTGAGTTCGCTCATTTTCATGATCGTTGCATCGGTGATGCTGTCTAACCATCTCATCCTTGGCCTTCCCCTTCTCCTTTTGCCTTCAATTTTTCCCAGCATCAGAGTCTTCTCCAGAGAGTCCTCTCTTCGCATTAGGTGGCCAAAATATTTGAGTTTCAGCCTCAGTACCTGTCCTTCCAGGGAACAGTCAGGGTTGATTTCATGTAGGATTGACTGATTTGATCTCCTAGCAGTCTAAGGGACTCTCAGGAGTCTTCTCCAGCACCACAGTTCGAAAGCATCTATTCTTCGGCACTCAGCCTTCCTTATGGTCCAACTCTCGCAACCATACATTGCTACTGGGAACACCATCGCCCTGACTATACGAACTTTTGTTGGCATGGTGATATCTCTGCTTTTTATTATGCTATCTAAATTTGCCATAGCTTTCCTTCCAAGGAGTAAGCGTCTTTTAATTTCATGGCTGCTGTCTCCGTCTGCAGTGATCTTGGAACCCAAAAAAGTAAAATCTGTTACTGCTTCCATTTCTGCCCCTTCTATTTGCCAGGAATTGATGGGACCAGATGCCATGATCTTAGTTTTATTAATGTTGAGTTTCAAGCCAACTTTTGCACTCTCCTCTTTCACTCTCATCAAGAGGCTCTTTAGTTCTTCTTCACTTTCTGCCATGTATCGTCTGCATATCTGAGGTTGTTGATGTTTCTCCCGGCAATCTTGATTCCGGCTTGCGATTCATTCAGCCCTGCATTTCTCATAATGTACTCTGCATATAAGTTAAATAGGCAGGGTGACAATATACAGCCTTGCCATACTCCCTTCTCAATTTTGAACCAATCAGCTGTTCCATGGCCGGTTCGAACTGTTGCTTTTTGACCTGCATACAGGTTTCTCAGGAGACAGGTAAGGTGGTCTGGTACCCCCATCTCTTTAAGAATTTGCCACAGTTTGTTGTGATCCACACAATCAAAGGCTTTTGCGTAGTCAATGAAGCAGAAGTAGGGTTTTTTTTGGAACTCTTGTGCTTTCTCCATGATCCAACGCATGTTGGCAATTTGATCTCTAGTTCCTCTGCCTCTTCGAAACCCAGCTTGTACTTCCGGTAGTTCTCGGTCCACGCACTGCCTAGCTTGTAGAATTTTGAGCATAACCTTGCTAGCATGTGAAGTGAGTGCAATTGTGCAATAGTTTGAACACTCTTTGGCACTGCCCTTCTTTGGAATTGGAACGTAAACTGACCTTTTCCAATCCTTTGGCCACTGCTGAGTCTTCCAAATTTGTTGGCATATTGAGTGCAGCACTTTCACAACATTATCATTTAGGATTTTAAGTAGCTCAGCTGGGATATTATCATCTCCACTTTGTTGTTAGTAATGCTAACTAAGGCCCACTTGACTTCACTCTCTAGGATGTCCGGCTCTGGGTCAGTGACCACACCAGCATGGTCATCAGGAACATTCAGATCTTTCTTGTATAGTTCTTCTGTGTATTCTTGCCATCTCTTCTTAATCTCTTCTGCTTCTGTTAGGTCTCTGCCTTTTTTGTCCTTTATCATGCCCATCTTTGCAATTGCACCTAGAAAAAAGTTTATAAACTAAGTGCTATTGAAAGACTAGAAGGCCCAATATTGGTGTATTTTTTTCAACAAAACTGGAAGTGAAATAAGGCTTACTTCCCAATATAGCCTACATGTATCGCCTCGTAAGTGATCTGTACCAGAATGATCTGTAGGGTAAAAAGCACTGAGCTGTACTTTAAGGTTTCGCTCTGAAGTAAGGAAACCACAGGGCACAACCCTGTCTTCTGACATTGTATGATGCTACGGTTTGCTGAGCTGTTTCAAAAGATGAGACATCTGGATAAATTACACTATAGGTCATATTCTAGCATAGTGCACTTGAGGCATGAGGATTTTTCTTTGTAGGTTTTGAATGACATCTAAGCTACTGCTTTTCAATACTGGAAAATTTCATTGACTATTCCCAGTGTACTTGGTACCATTTGTGGGTTGGCATTTTCTCTTAGAATTTCAGTTCAAAATTTATTATGGATGGCATTCCAGTGAGTGCTTCTACCATTTAGAGTTTCCTCATGAATAGAAGGAATTCTTGTGGAAGCCAGAGGGGTTCTTCTGTTCATGGAGGAAATTTCCATTTGCTGAGGGAGCTCCCAACAACAGAAGCACTAGTCAGGGTGTCACTCATTGTATTTAAAATATTTCTATAGACAACTTATAAGAAGCGACTTTCTAAAAACAAAGTGGATTTTGCTTTACAGATCTAAGTACCTATCGGGCTTTTCTGATCTCCAAGCACTTGGGTGAAGACACACTGATGAGCAACCTCAAGGTGGAGGACACTCTAGCTTTCTTGTTTGCACCTAATTGCAGCCAAAACTGTCTTAAATTCTGTGAGTATTTTTTAAGTGGCACCTCCTTTTGATCACTGTGCAGCAAGGGCTAAGTAGAGGTCACTGGCTGATAAACCAAAACCTGCCCTTATACACACTGTGAATAGAATAATAGAAGGTTATGCTTTTGTATGTCAAGCTTGAATCAACAAAGCCATTTTTGCACCCTAGTAGCATAGTTCGGTGCGTGTTTATTTGGAAGTACTGTATGTATTGTGCTCAATAGGACTTTCTCCTAGGAAGGTGTACCTGGGATTGCAGCTTCAGTTACTAAATTGCCAAGGCCTGCTATCTTTCAAGGACTTACAAACTATTTTATTATTATTAAAGATATGTATATACAGTACTGCTTTTTAATAAAAATTGTTCATAAAGCAGTTTACAGAGTAAAATAACTAATAAGTGGTTCCTTGTCCCAAAAAGGCTCACAGTCTAATAGGATGCAGAAGACACATCAGCAACAGCCCTAGAAGAAAACATTCTGCTGGGTGAATACGGACAGTTGCTTTCCTTCTGCTTAATATAAGAGGAGCATCACTTTGAAAGGTACTTCTTTTCCCAGTGAGCAGGACCTAACAACCAGTTTGTGTTTTGTTTAAGTACTTAATTTGTATACCATAATGGTGATATAATGGGCGTAAACATTTCTTAAGTACAGCACAAGCTTGCTTATTTGGCACTTTGTTAACAGGCACACTGTTCACTTGCCTCACCTGAGGCAGCAGGTGGCGATGCTAGTTAATTGGGTTTGCTGGTTAACAAAGCTGCACTGCTGCCTGCCAGCTCCCTCGCTCACTGGACAGGGCTCATCTCTGCTACCACTCTGCTCTTGTTCATTCTGCACGACGGTCCCCTAGGAATGGAGACTTTCCACTTCCTTCCTTCCTCATAAGAGCCCTACTCAGGAAGTAGAGTCTCCATTTTCAGAGGTCCCTCATGAGGATGGAAGGGGGCAGAGCAGCATTGCATAACCAAATCTGTTTGATAAGCCAGAGGGTGTTGAGCAGGAAGGGTTGTTAAGTAAAAGCTTTGTTAACATATCTGGTTAACTTGCAACCCTATTCTGGTTAACAACTTTTACTGTACTTTGTTTTGGCCTGAGGCTTTCACTGTCCTTGCAGCACCTATACTGGTACATTCCTTGGAAATATTGGCCATTTTCTCCAAAGCAACGCTCCTATGATATTGCTATATAATGGAGGTGGGGGTTCCAGTGTGAATTTTATATTAGCATGGAATGCAGGATTACGATATGCTGGATTAGGATATGCTATGTGGCTGCAGCAATATGGAAACATGCTTTTAATTTTTTCCCCCTCCATGCTTAATGTAATGGAGCATAAAAAGGCGTTAGTGCAAATGCAGTGGTCCCATTCCTAATTCAAACGAAAACTAAACTGTTTAGATAGCTCTGCTTGTTGGAAATGTGAAGAGTTAGAACAGAGGTTCCCAAACTCCTGGGCACAGCATCCGCTTCAGTAAGTCGTTGCGGGGGGGGGGGACAGCAGCGACGGCACTTCTGGGATTACGGCAGCGCCACGCAGGAAAAAGTGCTTTTTTAACCTTCCCTGAGGGGTATGCTGGTCCTCTGGGGGGGAGTTGCACCCTGCGTAGGATCAGCACACCCCTCAGGGAAGGTTTTAAAAAAGCACTTTTTCCTGCAACTGTGGTACAATCCTGGAAGCGTCGTTGACGTCGCCACTCCCCTTAAGGGAGTAGCGATCCATTGTTCCCAGCTGGGGCATTGCGACGCCCCAGTTTGGGAACCTCTGAGTTAGAGGATAATTGGAACTGTATGGAACACGCATACTGGAACTGTAAAGTAATTTATGGCTTTGGGGAAGATATTGAGCAAAGAATTAATCTCATAGGTGCAATTTGAAAATAAAAAATTAAATTACCGTATTGTCCCGAGTATAAGACGCTCCTGATTATAAAACGCACCCTTAAAGTTTGGTGCTAGTTTTTAAAAAATACATTTTTAACTTTTTTTAACTTAAATATACACATTAGTAGAACAGTAAAACAGTATTTTATTTAAAGAATAGGAAGACATGTACCAGTATTTTTAACACTTTTGGTAGCCAGTATATACGGTACCCAGAAATATTGAAAACTGCAGTATTTTGTAGTTACCATATACTGTAAATAAAGAAGGGAAAAGGAATGGACAACAAGGAGACTGATGGGAACAGTTCTCACGCTCTCCCCTGCATAATAATCAACAAAGGTTCTTAAGTCATCACGTTTTAGTCACTTTCACTGCCTGTCTTTTCATCACTACTTCCAATGCTTTCTACATCACTCTCACTGTTTTCTTCATCATTCTCCTGATTCACTTCTTTCTGATCTTCCCACAAAACATCTTCACTACCATCTAATGCATTTGACAAGCAACATTTTTTGAATCCTTTGATTATTGATTCTGAAGATATCATTGCCCACGCAGAAATAATCCACTGACATAGCAAAGCCACTGATGGTTTCTTAATTTTGCCGCTTGGTGTGAGGGCATGATCTCCAGCCACAAGCCATTCAGAATACTGCTGCCGTAGATGGTCTTTAAATGGCTTGTTGACAACAACATCAAGCACTTGGAGTTGGGATGTCATACCCCCTGGTATTACTACCAGATCTGATTTCAAGGATGCAATCTTACTTTTTACATCAGGTGTTAAATGTCCTTTAAATGCATCCAATACCAGCATTGCTTTTTTTTGCAAGAAGAGCACCAGGCCTACTTTTCCAAACAACTGATAGCCAATCATTCATCAGCTCCTTGCTCATCCATCCCTTTTCATGACATCTCACAATTATGCCTCTTGGAAGACTTTCTTTTGGCATAGTTTTCCTTTTAAGTATCACATAAGGTCTCAGCTTATGACCATCAGCTGTAACAGCTAACATTGCTGTGATGCGTAATTTTTCATTGCCTGTGGTTCTCAAAAGAATGGATTTTGCTCCTTTTTGATCCACAGTTGTATTACTTGGCATATCAAAGAAAACAGGAGTTTCATCGGCATTTCCAATTTGGCTCAATGGATAGTTGTGCTTTTTCCTGAGCTTTATGACATACTGTTGGAATGCAAACAGCTTTTCATTGTAGTCAACAGGTAGTCTTTGTGCAAGTGTGGTCCTGCGTCTTAGACAGAGGCCATTTCTGTGCATAAATCTACGGCACTATCCAAGGCTTGCTTTAAATTCATGCCTGGGAATTTTTAATTCACTGGCAATTTCTAATGCCTTCAATTGTATGATTTTTCGTGTGACAGGCATTCCATCTTTTCTTTGCTCTTGAATGAAGGGCAGCACTGCTGCATCCACTTCACAATACCTGCCTTTCTTAGGCCCTCTGAAAGATTTTCTAGTTTATTCTGCATCAGCTTCCATCTGCGTACATTTGCCTCACTTAAGTCGTATTTTCTGGCAGCTTCCCTATTGCTTGTTTGTTCAGCGTGTCTTAAGACTTTTATCTTAAAGTTTGAATCATAACTTCGCCTTTTCCCTTGACTGAATGAACTTCGAATCTCCACATTATCAGCCATATTGGTATTTTAAGTTAGCCCCTGTACAAAAAAACAACAACTTCATCCTCAACTCTCAGCCACCGCATCCTCTTAGCCCTCTCTATGCCCTTCCTTGCCCTCTTAGCCCTCTCTCCTTTATGCCATTCCTTACCTCCTTATCTCTCAGCCTACCTCTCCCTCTCCCTCACATAGTGCCCAATACTCACCCTATTAACAACCTCCCCTCAGCTCCCTTCTTCATCACACAACCCCCTCCTCACCACTTATCTCACAAGGTTGTCAGGCAGGCAACAAGATGTGGCTTTTCTCAAAATGAGTGTCTAATAGTATCAGGGTCGTGTCTCAGGGGACCCTGGTAAGGGGGTAGCTAAAGCGAGCCCAAGGCTATGGGCGGACAGAGCGTGGTCCTCTACCTCCAGGCTATTGCTGGAGTTTACTGGGTCCATAATTTTACCAAGGGGTGCCTTCTGTGGCCTTCAGATAAGGCAGGGGGAAGGGGTTTACCTCACTTATAATGGTCACAGGCCTACACTCCACCAGTCAGACTTAACGAGTACCAGCCACTACACCTTCCTCCTCAGTGGCCAAAAAAGCCTTCCTCTCAGTAGCCTTCTGGCCTCTGTAGGCGCAATGCACAAAGAGCCCACTAGAGGTCTCTGCCTCGGCCTCCCTGCCTTCGTTTCACTTGCTCTGCTCTGCCCCCCAGATGCAGCTGCTACATCTTTTTTTTTCCCCGCCGTCCAGAGTCGCGATCAGACGCGCCTTTCTCCTGCTTCCTCCCTCGCTGCACAAGGCAGCATGCGGGAAAAGCAGGAGGGCTTTTCCCAGCGCTCTGAGCTAGGCAAGTTCGGAGCGTGGGGTCAGGGGTTGGAGCGCAGAGAGGTTTCAGTACGCAGACGGCGCTGCAGGACAAACAGGAGAGCTTTTTTCCCCGTGCAAGCCTCCAAAGGAGGCTCAGCGTGACAAACAGTTGCAGTTGCTCATTGCAGCTGCTACTTTCTTCCACGCTGACTGCTCTCTCGCTGCAATCAGACCCGCCTTTCTCCGGCATTGGGGTGTGTGTCTCCCTGACTTTTTCCTTGCCTCTGCACGGGCGCCCGGAGCGAGCAGGGGGGCTTTTCCCAGTGCCTGGATCAAGGTTAGCAAGGCAGGTTTGGAGCATGGGGCCCCCCGAGTGCGGGAGGCGGCCGCATGGCAAACGGAAAAGCCTTTTTCCCCGTGCAAGCTTCCAGAGGCTCAGCGCGTCGGGAACAGTCGCAGCTTGAAAACAAGCGCTGGAAAAAGCCCTCCCGCTTGCCTCCGCCCGGTTATACAAAGCCCCGATTGCAAGAGTGCAAGTACACGACGCACCCCTAGTTTTAAAAGTTGAATTAAGGGGGGAAAAGTGCGTCGTATACTCGGAACAATACGGTAACTCATTTTTTGGCTGGCTGTGTCTAGTTAACAAGCAAAATAAAAACACAAACTAATTCATAATATGAAATTTAAAATAATAGAAGTAAAGAATATACTACAATTCACACCTGAGGAATGCACCCATAACACCTGCGCTGCCCAGACATCATACACGCCCCTCTAAAAGCAGAATGGAAAAGCCAGGTGCTTATACTCCTTTAGGAGTGTAAAGTAGGGATCAGCGAAGCCTCGGTTTGTGATTTTTCCCTTTGTTCACTTGACTACATTCTGGCTTTTCAGTAAGATGTGTGTAGCTTGAATTTGACATGTAGACCTTATTTGCTAAGACTGACTTCATGGGCATGGGAATCCAACAGGGATGTATCTAAGTAACTAGGTCACGAGTGCGAGTACGTCATTTTTGCAAGAGTGCGAGTCTGAGTGTGAGTCAGTGTCAAAATGTTTGGGCAAGTACGAGTCAAGTGCGAGTCATTTTTGCACGAGTGAGAGTCGAGTACGAGTAAGGCCAGAAACCACGAGTCACGAGTCGAGTCACTTTGAGGAAAATGGCTTTTCCCCTGAAAATGGGGTGGATGTGTGTCTGTGTGTGGGGACCTCTGAGACTTTTAAAGCACCCACTTGGCTCCCCCTATGCCCTTTCCCTCACCTCTCAGTCTTGTCACCACCCATCTGGTTTGGGAAAAACAAGCATGTCTACATTCAAACCATTTATTATTCCCTCCCTGCACCTTCCCCTTGCTGAGCCAAGCATCCCTTGGGCTCGGAATTTTGGTCAATGAGGAGGAACTGCTGCGGCAGCTTCGCCTTCCCTCACTCCTCCCCACCCCTCGCGCTCGGAGTTGTGGCCAATGCCAAACAGACAGCAACAAAAGGGGGGGACTCAGAGCCAGGCTTGCTTTCCCACCCCCTTGAAAACCCTTCCTCCCTGCTGCCCTCCTCCTCCGAGGTCTCCACTGCGCCTGCCTGCCTGCCTGTGAAGATGCCGGCCATTAAAGGAAAATGACATGGAAATGGCAAGTCGTTACCCCCACGAGTGCAAGTCAAGTACGAGTCCCGTGGGTCATGAGTGCGAGTACGAGTCCGAGTCAGTGGGTCACGAGTACAAGTACGAGTACGAGTCAGGGAAAAAGTGGCTAAGTCACACTTGCGAGTCAAGTCATTTGACTCGAGTCCCCATCACTGGAATCCAACTCTTCATTTGATACTGATGAATGGGTAGGGAACTAGAATTGGCATCCAGGACAGTGATATTTCTATAAAGGAATACCTTACATAAGTGTTGGCATATGAGATACCTTTCTGGAGTGCTTTGACAACTATATTGCCCCAACAGCCTTTGTGACCTAATTGCTCAGAGTAAAAGCCTTTGTGATCTAAGATCTCATCTAACTGCTTGCCTGTTCAGTTAACACAAAACACTTAACTCCCCTCTCATCCCCTCCCCTACCCCTCCTTCTTTCCTCTTCCTTTCTCTTTTTTTTCTCCTTTTGCTTGTTATCTGGATGAAGACTGAAGACGGGACTCTCAGCAAATTCGCAGAAACGAACTAGCTAACAACAAGAACATTAGGAGCTTATTTTCTTCCAGATAATTTTATACCACCCAAAGAGATAATGTATTTGCTTTTCTGAATGTCAAGCTTCTGTATTACATTTTTTAATTTTATCTGTAAAGTTAATGGAAGATTTCAGCAAATTGCTGATCAGAACAAACACCTGAGGCAGATTTGACAAGATGATGGGGAAAATGTATCATTAACAGTTAATACAGTAATTTTGTCTCTCTAGTTCTCTGTTTAGTAGTTTGAAAGGATTAAATAGTTTACTTGACTAAAAATACTGTCTGATAAGTTACAATTTATTTCTTTTCTCCCCCTATATCGAGCAGTTGGAAGGTGAACACTAGGATGAGTGATAAAATTCTTAGCTGCCTTCAGAACCTGCGTAAGTTTTCATAACATAACTTCAATGTGATAGTGTGTGTGTACGCACACGCACACAAAATGTAACATTAAACCAAAACCAAGTCACGGGATTGTGCAACAATCACAGATGCTCACTAATGCTTCTGCAGTTTTTCTTCAAATTCACATGAGTGTGGCTTCAGAGAATGGATAATATAACTTAAGACATACCGTCAGTTATTTCACCATTGCCAATCTTAATAACTCTGGTGGTACTGTTGGTGGTATTAGTACACATTGATCATATCTACAAGCAAGCACTGTGGTAATTATTGGGAGTCGGGCTGCATCTAGATCTTCAGTGGGTTGAAGTCCGGCTGTCAGAAGATCCATCCATGATTGGAAGGATTGCTTGGCATAATGCTCCTGTCTGGCACAGGAGGGAGCTTCCAGTAGCATAACTACATTCTGATAAAGGTGTGGATGCAACCCATTACTATTGAGGTACAGTATTTTACCTTGTCCTTACAGTGCTGAAAAAACCTAATCCTACTTCTAACCTATTTCCTTTCATAGAAATGCAATGAACTAAATATGCTTTTGTTTCATTTGAAAATTCTCTTACCTCTGTGCAAAGATTTACAGCTCAATCCTGTGTAAGATGTAGTGGCTGGCCTAAAGAGCTGGCCGCCACATCCTATCCCATTCCCAGGCTGCCCTGGAGCAGCTCGGGTGTACCTCAAGGGAAGGGGACAATCGTCCCCTTTCCCGGGTACAAGTGGCCTGAGGCCTTGTGGGCCTACAAAAAATGTATGCCAGCTCTGGAGCTGCCGCACATTCGAGCCCAGGGTGTAAGGCCGCATTGGGACAAAAAAGAGCTTGGGATATCAGCGGAGCTCGCCACCAATATCCCCACCCTCTCCCTGCCTAGTTCGGCCAATGGCCGCCCTTCCCCCACCCCTGCACCAGCCAAGCTTACCTTGCCCTTATACGTCTGCCCTTATACGTCCAGAAAGGTGACGTATATGCACTTTATGGTGCATTGATGACACCCAGCACTGGCGGAGCACGTGCTCTACTGGCGCTTATTTACACTGGATCACAGATCGCGCTGTAAGAAATTTTACAGTGGTTGTCCAAAAAAAGCTGTAGGGAAGGGGCTGTAACTCAGCAATAGAGTGCAGTTTGGCATGCAGGTGGTCCCAGCTTCACTCTCTTTTAATTCAGGTAGAATTTTACCCTATGGTAAAATGCCTCAAAGTCATGTGTTTATATGAATGTGTCTAACATTCTGATATCAGACTTTGGGGCATAGATTGTAGAATGTGATATTTCAAACATAGAATATTTCATCCTTTGAATTTCGCACATCAGCTTTTCATATGCTTGGTCTTGCTTACATCCACTGTGAAGTGCTGTTTGCTTTTTTTGTAAGCACGGAAAAAATAGCAGCTCAAATAGCAAGTTTAATTGTGCTTCAAAGTGCTAGAAATCAATTGCTTTCGTTTCAGTTCTGTTTCTCTAATTGTATTTTTAATTAGTAACCAAGAAGCGCAACTCTTAAGCAGTGATGTTTAGGGTTATGTTCTTTAAAATCTTCATTTATACCAATGTGGCAACACTTCTTTTTATGTACTGCAAGGGGAAGCCATGTCTTGCCTTTTTTTTCCCCCTTTTGCTTTCTTAAGAAGTTTGAGTAATGGCCATGTTCACATAGTTGCTTTCTTTTTGAGGGTAGCTGCTACATCCTTAGCCAAATACACTTGGTCAGTTGACAAATGGAAGAATGCTGAGCTTTGCCCAGATAAGCCACCAGCACTTTTCAGCTGCTATAATGATGCATAGCTGTGGCTGTATTATGTTGGTGATACATTCCATGTCTATAGTGTGTCTGTAGTGTGTGTCTGATACTGGTTGGCCTGTATCATAAAGATGCAGCTAGTTTTTTCAAACTGCCAAGCATCTAAAGAAAGAGTACTATTTCATAGTATTTAAGCATTTGTATTAACATTCTGAAATTATTTTGTAATATTTTATTTAGCCTGTGAATTCTGTCAACGGGCTGATGACTGTCCTGAAAAATTTGGGGAAAAGAGAACTTATGAGGATTACAATCTCACTGTTCATTATTACTGTCTAGTAAGTCCTTTTCTGTTCATCCTGCAACATTCTAGATGTTTATATAATACAGTATATACAGTATTTATATACCGCCTTTCTTGGTCATTGGATTTCTCCTCTGACTTTAATCCAAGGCGGTGTACATGGGCAGGCTTTCCTAACCCCCTAACGTTTTTTTTACAATACATAAATGTCCAATCTTTCGTAAACAGCTACATTCCAGTTGGAATCCTTTTGCAGTCTGGCATTTTTCCATTGGCCGTCTCCTCCCACACTTGACCGACGCAGCTGGGAGCTCTTATCTCTCCTCACGGAGGCTTTCACAGCTTTTTGTCGGCGGCGTGTCTCGAACTTGTCATTCACCGATCTTTGGGCTTGCAAGGCGGCGGCTCTCCCGACTGAGCCAGACCCCTCTTATCTAGAACTTGGATAATTATAGCATAACTTGTTCAAATGACTCCCCTAAAAATAATTTAGAGCATTCTCTCAGACATTCTTTTCATCTCCAATTAAGAACTGAAACTGAAATTATTCAGTCAAAAGATAGGATGTATTTACTTATTCATTCAATGTGTCTGATCTCATCTACAGATTTAAGAGAAGATTCTGGTAATTCCTGCCATCAGTATTGTGCTTGTCACCAGAAGTTCTCACAGTTCTTTTTGGATCTTCTTGAATTTGATTATAATTTTATAAGATGCACTAGTACAGGGGTTCTCAACCAGTGGTACTCGTACCGCCAGTTGTCACTTTGCCGACTGCTGGTGGTACTCGGCCTGCCAGCCCGCTGGAACCCTGCTCCAATGTGGTGCTCTTTGTGCCATGTTTTTGCTCCCAAGAGGCTCCTGCTTTTGGCAGAGCCTCTCGGGTATGCTGAGAAGGGCCTGCCCAGAGCCTCCTACCTGCGTTTTCTGGCCTCCAAAAACCCGGGAGTAACTGGTGATGTCATTGCCAGTCACTTCCAGTGGTATGCAGCAGGAGAGTGGGGTCGGAGGTGGTACTCCGCCGGGAAGGGGTTGAGAACCCCTGCCCAAGTAAAAAGTGCAAAGGAATAGCTGACAAGATACAACTCTGTATCAAGTATATTCTAGTGCAGTGGTTCCCTTGTAGCACCAGGACCCACTTTTTAAAAGAAACACTTTTTTAAAATGGGACCCACCTAGCTTTACGATACTTTAAAAAAAAAAAAAAAGTTTCACTTTACCAGCAGTCAAGCCTCTTCTCATTCTTTTTACTGTGGTGGGAGGCAAACCACCTGGAGCATTTGTTGAGCTCCACGTTCATCAGATCAGGACCATTCTGGTGGCCTTGTATTCCCCTTTGCCTGGCCTCCAAGAAGAGCTGAGGTACATTAACCTACTCACGAATAAATGCACACGTGTGACTCAGTTTCACTTTCCATAGGGCTCAATATATTTGTCAGCTGGGGGGGTGGTTCCTTCTCGAGAGTTTGTTGGGACCTGAATTCATCAGATTGGGACCATTCTGGAGATGTTGCATTCCTCTTGGCCTGCCCTTCCAAATGGACCAAGGCATGGTCACCTACTCATGAGTAAACATGCAATGCTGCTCTGTTTCAGTTGCCATAGGGCTCAATACACTTTCCTTGTCAGCTATTGGCTTGTCAGTTTCACAACCCACCAAAAATCAGGTTAGTACCTACTTGGTGGGCCGGAACCCACAGTTTGAGAAAGCTGTCTAATAGAGGTGATCTCCCTACTTGTTGCCTTCTAGTGGTCCAGGATTCCGTTGGTGGTGGTGGGGGGGGATGCTTTCTGATCTGTCTGCTAGTTTCAGCTTCTTCTCAACAAGTCAGATTGCAGTACCAGCAGGCCTCCATGGTAATTGAAGAATGTTTTTCTATAGTAAAAAGCTGATGCAAGTAAATGTTTGCTGTTCACTGTCAGTAAGTAGCTCCTTCCATTGTAGTTGATGTCAAGTGGGATTTGGCAGAGAGGCGAAGAAGAAGAAGGCTTTTATGGATTTTTAACTGAAGACATCCAAAAAGAAATTAATCGAGCTGCAAGACTGGTAAGGATATAATACTTTTTCAGTAAGGGCCAAGCTACAGATTGTCAAATGCATAATCTGGCTGTGTTTTTAAACAATTTGCAGCTGCAGGGTACCAGCCAGAATTGGGACTGTGGCACATGAAGGAGTATTTAACTCTTGACCCTACCATAATTTTGATTTCTCCCCCAATTCCCAGCAACTGCAATTTACATTTTAAAAAATGTATAGACAGGCCAAACTGTGCATTTCCACAATAGTTTGGCGTAAGGCTGTGATGTTTTGCTGGAAGAAAAGATTACATGGAAGGAAAATCACAGAAGACCAAAAATACAGCCTTAATTTTGCTTGAAGACCACATTCCTCTGCACGTCTGTGGGGATAGTTGTATAAAAATAGTCATGTTTGTGACTTATTTCATTTAGGTTAACAGTCAGAGCTCTAATTTTTTTAAGTACAGTGAACTCTCAATTTAACAGAGTTTGGAAATAATGAACATTGTCCACTTCTTTAACACTAGTCATGTATGTCTTGCACATGTGCTGACATGCTGTGTGTGCATTGTCATAAATGCATTTGGATTGAATCTGCTAAATCAAGGGAAGGGGGAGGGATCATCGGCGGATGCTCTCTGCCTTCCCAGGCCTGGCTGACGTTACGCAGTCCTCCCAGATTTGTGCCGGCCATTTTTTTAGATTGTGAGCCCTTTTGGGACAGGGAGCCATTTAATATTTGATTTTGTCTGTAAACCGCTTTGTGAACTTCTTGTTGAAAAATGGTATATATTGTTAATAATAATAATAATTATGCCTGCGCACATCCGAGCAGACCTATTGGGGTGGCTGGGCTGTTACTCGGGGTGAAGGGACAAATGTCCTTTACCCCGAGGAGGCCTGCGCCAGTGCTGGTTTGATCCTGGATAGGATCTGGTGCAGCTTGTGTTCGCTAGACAGGATTGGGCTGTCGGTATCATTTGAGCTTTTCTGGTAATTTGTGCTTACCACTTATCTATTATTTAACATATAAAAGAAAATACCCATTTTGATGGATAATGAATTGTTTTGCAATGCCAACCCAGTATGTGTCTCCTAATAAACACTGCTGTGAAATAACTGGTTTTGCATCTATATCTTGTTTTCCAGTTGTAAACCGTGCACAGATAAAATGTCAATGGGTATTATTTCTTTTAGAAGTTCCTTAATGTAGTTTGAGCTGCTTTTGTTCAGGTTTTTTATGTTTGTTTCTTTTTAGAAATGTACTATCTGCAAGAAAAAAGGTGCTTCAATTGGTTGTGTGGTATCCAGGTGCAAACGTAGTTATCACTTTCCTTGTGGGACGGAGAGAGGGTGCATTTTCCAATTCAGGGAAAATTTTCCGTAAGTGACTTTTTAAAATTTAAACATGGATTTTAATCTGTGCACATGACAAAATCAAAATTTAAAAACTGAAGTTATTAATTATAAATTCCTGTTAAGATGAATTTACTGTCCCTTACTGTTTGTTGTGTTTGTGTATTATTATATTGTGATCTTGGTATTTATGAAATGTGGGATACAAACCTATTTCTGTTATCAACTGTACATTAATTTTGTTCAATGTAGCAGTGAACTCTTATTTGCTGCATCAAGCTTGCAACCTACATGATATTCTCAGTTTTTTATTACCTTTATCACAAATATGAATAAGTCAAGTCTAACGTTATGCACATTTTACTTGCACAAATTCAAGCGCAGTTGGCCCCCCCATATACGCGAATTCAGCATACATGGATTTGTATCACCACAGATGCTGTGTAGATACGGGGGGAGGGGCAACTGGAAAACACTGTAAAAAGGGGAAAAAAGTAGATGTGGGTTTTTTTTACCTTTTTTAGAAGCAAACAGGCACTTTCTCAATTGGTGCTCCTCTTATATTTAGCAGGGGGAGAGTAACTGCCCCCCTTTCACCCCAGCACAGTCTGTTTGCTGGTGGCTGTTTGCTGGTGGTGTTCTGCATCTTTTCTAGATTGTGAGCCCTTTTGGGACAGGGAGCCATTTAATCATTTGATTTTTGTCTGTAATCTGTAAACCGCTTTGAACTTTTTGTTGAAAAGTGGTATATAAATACTGTTATAATAATAATAATAATAATCTTCCTTTAACAGGCTGAAATCGCACTCTGGAAGCCTCTTCCAGGTCACGCGACTCTGCCTCCCTCTCCTAAAATAGCTCCATAATACATTGCCGTGCATTGTTGCGCAGGATTGCGCTGTCAGTTGTCCCTTGTTTTATGAAAGAGTTATGTTCAAAGGTTGATGCATAAAGCCAACATTGTGTGTGCTCAAAATTACCTTGTAAGTCCTTGCATCCAAAAAATATGTACTTTCTTTTTAAAAATTACGAGAGGCAGGCTGGCATCAATACTTATTGAGGGAACAGCAGCTTCCTTCTTATGCTCGCTCAGGCAGGGAATGGCGGGCAGAATTGCCTGCACTGTTTTCCTGTCAGTCTAGAAAGAAGGTACCAGAGGGGGAATATAATTGAGATCTATAACGGATAGAGGATAGAGGGAAGTTCTTTTCCCTCTTGCAAAATGCCAGAAACGGGACATTCACTAAAATTGAGTAGCGGGAGAGTTGAACAGACAAAAGAAAATATTTATTCAACGCATAATACCAGGGGCGTCGCCAGATGTGGGGCCCTGGGGCGGTGGGCCCCAGGGTGCAAGGGCGCAGAGGCTCCTGGGGATGCGGGAGGCTCTGGGGGAGAGCGATTTTTTTCGCCGCTTTTTTTCGCCGATTTTTGGCGATTTTAAGCCTAGAACTGGGTTTTTTTCTAAGTATGTATGCTTTTACCGGCACTTTAGTTGTATTTGGACGCTCCCTCGACGATTTTAAGCCTGCTCCCGGGCGCGCAGCTTCTGTGCACCCGGCCCGGGACTCTGTACCGCCCCCAGAAGCAATCTCCGTAGTTTGCGCATGCGCAAACCCACGGAGTCTCCAGGGACGTTCTGGGCATGCGCAAACTACTCCCTGGAGCGTCCCTGGAGATGCCGTGGGTTTGCGCATGCGCAAACTACGAAGATTGCTTCTGGGGGCGGTACAGAGTCCCGGGCCGGGTGCACAGAAGCTGCGCGCCCGGGAGCAGGTTTAAAATCGTCGAGGGAGCATCCAAATACAACTAAAGTGCCGGTAAAAGCATACATACTTAGAAAAAAACCCAGTTCTAGGCTTAAAATCGCCGAAAAGCGGCGAAAAAAAGCGGCGAAAACTAATTAGCATAAATTATGCTAATTAGTTTGGGGCGTCGAGGATGCCGCCCCCCCTGCCAGACCCCACTGGGGACCCCTCTGCATAATACTGGTATGTGGAGCTCCTTGCCACAGGATGTGGTGATGGCACCTGGCCGAGATGCCTTTTTAAAAGTTATTGGACAGATTTATGGAGGAAATGTCCATCACAGGTTACAGCCATGATGACTATATGCAACCTCCGAGTTTCAGAGGTAACCTACCCCTGAATGCCAGATGCAAGGGAGTGACAACAGGATATGGGTATGTTGTTGTCTTGAGTTCTCCCTAAGAACATAAGAAGAGCCCTGCTGGATTAGGCCAAAGGCCCATCTAGTCCAGCTTCCTGTATCACACAGTGGCCCCACCAGATGCCTCAGGGAGCACAAGACAACAAGATACTTGTATCCCTGAGGCATCTGGTGGGCCATCTGTGAGATACAGGAAGCTGGAATAGATGGGCCCTTGGCCTGATCCAGCAAGGCTCTTACGTTCTTATTTAAAGTGTTTTTCTTTGTTTGCCAAGCCTGTATAGTTGAATTCGTGCAAGGCAACTGTGCATAAGGCGAGGGGCAACTGTAATCACTAGAAATATTGCTGTTCTCATTGGAAGTATTTGTTATTTTGCATGGAATAAAGATGGTGTGATTAGATGGAATGTTGACTCTGTATTTAAGGTCATACTGTTGGAAACATCGACCCACTCAAAAACGTCCCTCTAACTCTAAAGGATCCTCACAATGTACAATATGTTTGGAGCTGGTTGAACATGCACCCTCATATGCCATTTTGACAAGTCCATGCTGTAAAAATGCTTGGTTTCATCGAGACTGCTTGCAGGTATGCTAGGATTGCAATAATGTCTGTATTTTTAATAGTAAATAGAAATATGCTGTAAAGCAGTGGTTCCCAAACCTTTTAGCACTGGGACCCACTTTTTAAAATGACACTCTAGTCTATTGGGATCCACCTAGTCTTACGTGACTTAAAAAAATGATTTAGGAAGAAATGATTTAGGAAGAAATATTTTTATTTATTTACAAGTAATATTTTATTTACCATATTTTTCGCTCCATAAGACGCATCGGACCATTAGATGCAAGCATTTTATGGAGTGAAAAATAGGGGAAATTAAAAAAATGACTTGCTTGAACAACTTACCTGGTTGGTTTTCCGCAGCTCCAATCTTCTTACCGCATCCCCTAGTCAGCAGCTCAAAGACGCGAGCCTCCCAGGCGCTGCACGTGACCAGGAGGCTCTCCGCAAACATCGCAGCAACTGCGATGTTTGCGCAAAGTTCCCAGGCGCTGGATGCGACCAGGAGGCTCTGCTCAAACATCGCATGCTTGCTGCGATGTTTGCGGAGAGCCTCCTGGTCGCGTCCAGCGCCTGGGAGGCTCGCGTCTACGAGCTGCTGACTAGGGGACGCGGTTAGAAGATTGGAGCTGCGGAAAACCAACCAGGTAAGTTGTTTAAGCAAGTCATTTTTACATGTTTTTTTAAACTTCGCTCCATAAGACTCACAGATATTTCCCCCTGTTTTTTGGGGGGGGGTGCGTCTTATGGAGCGAAAAATACGGTATTTGCCAAAAAACTCCATCAATTCCTTGTAATGAGGCAGCCTTAACAAATAGCGTCAAGGCTTGAGGCTCAGTTACATGACCCAGCCTTCACCTGCCCCCATTACCTGTCACTGACAGACTTGGGGGGGGGGGAACACCAGAAAAAAGATGCTCAAACATTTATCTCACTATATTTACACAACCTTGCAAACTGCTGGAGCTCAGCTGTTTGCAGGGCAGTTATCAACTATCTTGCAAACTGCAGGTCAGCTCTTTGTAGGGCAATTGGCAACTATCTGATCTTTGAACAGCCTCAGGGGTTGAGGCAGTTAGCTGATCTTTCCATCACTTATGTTTTCATTGGAGGTTCTGTGGGACCCACCAGAAATCGGGTCGCGACCCACCAAGTGGGTCTCGACTCACAGTTTGAGAAACACTGCTGTAAAGTGGTGTAACAGAAATACAACAAACCTGGAGCAAATAGTGTGCACAATCAATTGTGCTTTATAGAGTAATATATGGTACTGTAAGTTACAGTACCATGTAAGCAAAAAAGATAGGCCCTTCCTTATGATCTTCATTTCACCCATAAGACTGGAAGACATGGAGAGCAATGGTAAATGCCGTTCCCTGGTAGAGTCAGACTATTGGTTTATCTAACTCAGTATTATTGACACTGACTGACAGTGGCTGTCCAGGGTCTTGGACAGGATTTTTTCTCTGTCCTTCCTGGAGATGCTGGGTATTGAACCTGGATCTCTACATGCAAAGCATGTGCTCTGCCACTGAACTTCTGTTCCTTCACCAAAGACAGATCTTACACTGGAAGCCTTCATTTAAAAATCAAAAGGCAAAGATTGATTTGAATATTTGGTGAGAGAGTCTGGTAAGAACACATATATATGCAAAGGTAGCATTTTAAATATGGGACTCTATTCACAGATCACATCTATATAGCATTCTGGATATGAATGTTTCTGTCAATTTCATCCTTTCCAGCACAGTAAAATGGCAATAGCCTGGCAACCAGTCTGGGAGCGTTCCCAGCTCAGGAGTGGACTCCTGACCTTGCCAGCCTATGCGAAGGTGCAGTTGTGCTTGGCTCAGTGATAGTTTCCCCGAGACAGGCTACAGACGCTGGTCAGGGGCAACCCGAGCAGCTTGGCAGTAATGTAAGTAGTGACTCCATCACTATGGCGACAGGGATGCTAGGACGGGATAGCTCTTGATAGTCTTATATCCAAATTTGACACAACCTAGGTCCCAAATGTGTCGGATTATCAAAAGTCTATTGTATTTAGCTCTTTGACTATGATTACCGATGGTATGGCCCAATGCTTTTAGGAATCCGGGGCAGGGTCCCCACACTTTGTGTGGAAAGCATTTGTGACTCTAGTATGCATTTGCAAACGTAAAGGGATATAGCAGCTATTTCCAGCTTTGCAAACTTGATAAGTGAAGAAATAATTATTGGTATATAGCCACGATCAATCAATCAAAAACCTTTATTGGCATAACACAGACACAAAAAAATAAATAGTACATAATACCGAAGAACAATAGGAAGAGAGGAAAGGAAGTCCTAAGAAAATAATATAGCCACGATAGTCTAGGGTTGAATCCTAACCTTGCGGTCTGTGAGTGAAAGCATTCTGTGAGTTGCATTCGTGGAAGGCATCCTTTCAAGAAGCAGCTCTTCCATGAATACAAATAATTCTCATTCGTAGTGTACATACTTAGGATCCAATCCAGTCCTCCAAGACATGAAGTGGCCCTTCTCTAGAGGGAATGACTTCGATTAATCCCTGTTCTGTCTTTTCTTTTGATTCAGTGTCAAGCTCTGAGTGCAGGAGTGTTTTTCTTTAGGTGCCCAGTATGTAATAATAAAGATAAATTTCAGAATGAAATGTTGAGAATGGGCATCCATATTCCAGAAAAGTAAGTACTCAAAACAATAATCCATGTTCTGAAATCTATATTGTAGTAATTTGAGGGATATTGGTGTGTGTGTGTATTCCATTGACAGCAAAAACTGTCATATTTTTTTTGTATGAATTAGGTTTTATACTAATGAAGGCAAATTGAACAAGGAAAATGGATAGAATTGAGCATGTTGCGCTGTAGACAAAATATAATAACTCTGTGAATGAATAGAGGGCCATAAACCGGGTCTGCTCCAAGCAAACGGAGATAAAAACAGATTCAAATGCATAATAAGATGGGAGTTGAAAAAGGTCCAGTTAAATGTTGGGATTTAAATTAAGATTTCCTCTTGATAGGTAGCTAATTAGGAGCAGGTAGGCAAACAATAGTAAGCATGGTTTGGATATCTACACTAGGAAGTGAGGTGAGAAATCACACCAGAGAGGGGAAGGTTAAAAATGTCTCCCGAGTTTTGAAAGCAATACTTTGCAGCGAGCTAGTACTTTGCACTGACTTGCTTACGTTGCTAGTTGGGAGGTCTGGATTGCAAAAGATTAGATTGATCAGCCTAGAACAGAAGTTCTCAACTGGTGGTATGTGTACCAGTGGTACTTTGGCTGGTGGTACGTGACTGCTCCGGCCAATATGGAGATGCTCCGGTGTTTGTCATGGAGACCACGATCGCAACTGCAAATGTCAGTAGGAGACTCGGCAGGTTGAAAAAAAGCCATGAAAAAAACTTGAAAAAGCCCTCCTGCCAGGCCAGAGCTTCTTACTGGCGTTTGCAGAGTTGCGTTCGTGGTCTCCAACCTATCACAGTCTTCAACCGGGTCTCCAACCCGGACGTAACTGGTGATGACATCACAGGGAGGTCCGTGGTGCGGTAGGTGATATGTTTGGTCAGGGGGGTTGAGAACCCCTGGCCTAGAGCTACTTGCTACAGAATCAGAGGGTCAAATGATCTAACTGAATGCATGTTAGCAAGCTAAATTATAGAACTAAAAGTGTTTTAATGCAAATGTTGATTGTTTTCAGAGATGCCTCCTGGGAACTAGAAGAGAATGCATACCAGGACCTCCTTCAGTGTTACCAACACTGTGATGTTAGAAGATGCCTTTGCAAAAATGGGAGAGACTACAATGAGCCTGATAGGTATTAAATATATGCAGTTCTTCCAGGCAAGAATGTTGAATGTACCGTATTGTCCCGAGTATAAAACGCACTTTCCCCCCTAATTTACCTTTTTTAACTAGGGGTGGGTAGTATACTCGCACTCGTTGCAAAAAATAAAAAATAAAATAAAATGGTGAGAACAGCGTGAGACATGCTGGAAGAAGTGGAGGCTAAGAGGAGACAAGTTGTCTTCAAAGCAGCTAATTGAAGTGATTATTGGGTGATTATCGCTGCTGGCTGAGATGTCTTTGCAGCGCTATCTGCTTTTCATCTACGTGTTTGTCTGTTTTTAGTGGAGATAGGCAGAGATGCAGCGGGCTCCTTCTCTGCCCTGCAGGGCTTACTTTTCTTTGTAGAAACAAGAGCACGCACACACACCTCTCCCCTGTACAAGCTGTAACCCTTTCCAGGCTGCAATAAGTTGTTAATTTTCGTTCTCTGCTCTGCTGGGTTTTGTATCCTCTTGTAAAGCATGATCACATACACTTTCATCCCCCCTCCCCAGGCAATGAATGGTTTAGGCTGCAATCCTATGCACACTTTCCTGAGAGTAAACTCCATTGAGAACAGTGGGACTTGCTTCTGAGTAGACATGCACAGGATTGCACTGTTCGTTTAAATCACTGGCATATATTTAATGCCAGTGATTTAATTAAAGTTTTTTAAAAATAGCACCAAACGTTAAGGGTGCATCTTATAATAAGGTGTGTCTTATACTCGGGACAATATGGTACTTGTAGCTTAGAATCGCAGTCCACAATTGAGTCAAACAGAAGCATAATGATGACCATATTGATGACCATATATCTATGGTCTATAATAAGTCCTCCAAAATTGGCTTCAATGGCCTGGTAGGCCTCTGTTTTCTGTATTTAATAAGAACAAGAAGCAGTGATAGACATTTTGTTGCTGAAAAAAATGAAAAATTGGAGGTACTTTCCAGCATAAATGGCTTAAGAAACCGGTCATGAAACCATCATGTTTAAAGTCCGAAACCCTGAAGAAACAGGCAGGCATGTAGCCACCTCTACCTTCAGAAGCCCTGTTCCATGTACCCACTTTGAAATTTGATGCATGAGTATGTGAGAGAAGTCCTCTGTTGCAGAAGCCCTTCCTAAGGAGGTTTGCCTGGTAAAAACACACACAAGATTACTAGTCTCCACCTCTACCTTCCATTTTACCACATAACAATCTGTTGCAATTCAACAATTCAGTTTAGTTTGGGAAATAGGCTTATGCTCTCTAAAGGTTATACAGCTAAGTAGCTACATTAATTTATTTTGCCTTGAGGCTTAACTATCTTAATTCCAATATGTTTTTTGTTTTTTAGCAAATGGGAAATAAAGCGCTGTCAGTATTGTGGTTCCAGTGGAACTCATTTGGCATGTTCCTTGCTAACGACATGGGAGCAAAATTGGGAATGTACAGAATGTAGAACCATCCTTGCCAAACCAAACGGTATGAAACCTACAATCTATAATACTTGTATTAAGACAAACTTTAAAGATTTGTTAGAAAAATAACATGAGAATTGTATATTATGCAGGTAACTGTCAGAAATGGAGAAAGCGTCCTCGGACTGTGTCAGAAAACACAGGAGACAGTTTGCTGGAAGAACCATCGCCCAAATGCCCCAGGCAGTCTCCTGGATCCCATCTTGGCTTTTTAGTCAGGCATGTAGTTTTCTCCCTCTTGCAACTACCTATAGTTTAAAACTTTGATCAAAGGTCCACATGGTGAACTTGGCATATGTTCCAGTGTTCCCTTCTTGAAGCAATCCCTCGTGCCGGCCGTGTTCCCTTCTTGAAGCAATCCCTCGTGCCGGCTGTCAAGCTACTTCCAAACACAGGAACTTCAGACACGGCCTGCAATGCGCTGTCAGTGAAAAACAGAACAAGCCTTTTCATATGCCTAAATATTCAAAGAAACTCATGGACTCTAAGAAAAGACTAGCATAGGATTGCGAGAAGTACATTCGCATGTGATGATGTATTTTAAGTTGCATGGCCCGTTGACTTCAGAGGAGCTTAATTACATTTGAATTTACAGTCCTAAGCACAATAATTTTTTACTCCTCAATAAATTTTTCCTTAGTCTAGAAGTGATCCCTTCTGCCTAAATGTAGGTTCCACTTTCTCCTTATGAATTGCATGTGCTCAAATTTTAAGCAGCACCACAGGCTAGAGAAGTTTCTGCTTCTATGAATCAAAGAGTATAACTGCAATTATAGATGATTGCATACAAGCTGCTGCATGTTAACTTTAAGAAACGATTTGTGGAACAGTCACATCTTGATCCAAATGTTCATTGTGTGTTGGAGATTAAAAAAACACTAGAGTTTATAGCTAGTAACTGTTTGTTTTCTTCAGGTCCCCAAAGATGATATGCCACAATGGCTTTACTCAGTGTTCCCAGTTGGATCTTCCTTCTTCTAACAACAGACTACTATCCTCATCACCCTTGATCAGTCCTTCAGCGAGGAATCTGTCAGTAAGAAAGATGTAAGTAAATATTAGTTGGCCAGTGTTTGTATGCTATGGTGGATTATGGGCGGGGGGAGGGATTGACTGGGATCCAAACAGCTGCTTGTGCTATCCCAATGAAATTTGTTCACTTACAACTGACCCCTATATTATTATTATTATTATTATTATTATTATTATTATTATTATTATTATTATTATTATTATTATTATTATTATTATTATAACAGTATTTATATACCCGTATTTATCGGCGTATAAAACGCACCGGCGTATGACGCACCTTCCTTTTGGCCCTGGGTTTCAAGAAAAAAAGATTTAAAGCATTTTACCCAAGCTGCATTCAATCTGAGGAGAGCTGGGAAGACCACGCCCTCTGCAGCTCAGCTGAACTTAACTGAGGAGCACAGCGCCCTCTGCTGGCTGCTGAGAAGCTCAACTCATGCACGTGCATAAATTAAACCTAACAGCTGTAGATCGGATAGATTAGTTAGGGAAGAAAGCACAAGGGAGCTCTCCGGCTCCGGAAAAACGCGGTAAACCCGAAAATGCTTTAAAACGGGCAAGGAGGGAAAAGGGATTTTTTAGTATTGGCGTATAAAACGCACCCTACTATTTTGGGTCACAAATGTAGACAAAAAAGTGCGTCTTATACGCCAATAAATACGGTACCCGCTTTTCAACAAAATGGCAGGATATAAATTCTTTAAATAAATAAAAAGGGCTCACAATCTAAAAACGGTGCAGAAGAACACCAGCAACAGCCACCAGAAAAGACATTGTGCTGGGGTGAAAGGGGGCAGTCTTTACATGGAGGTGTCTTTACATCCAGGCTTTGATCTTTATGGTCTTTTAAATAGTCTCTAGTGGGTTATGGGGGATTTCTGATGATGCCACGAGTGTACGTGTGCGAAATGTCAAAATTCTAACATCTGTGATTTATTTACTGAAATAAATTGTTTTCTGATACAACGGCGTTTTCCTGGCAAACATGCGAATTTTTAATTCGACTATCTGGTCACATCGTGACAGCCTACGAAAATATCTATTGAACTATTGATCAGCATTTTTAATTAGTGTCCAAGTTACATGATGAAGCAGAAATATCTTTGTGCTTCCTCAAGTATTAGTGAATTTATTTATTTTGAGCATTAAGTAATTTAATGTTGCCCAAGGTCTTGCTCCAGGTGCCTTTGTCTTATGAGGCACAGTAGATATCTACTAGGAGCAGGGCCTTCTCAGTGGTGATGCCGGTCTCATAGAATTCATTCTCTCTGTATGTATATGTGTGTTTTTTGTTTGGAAGTTAGTGATTTTTTTCAGATGTAAATTATGGTTTGGTTTTTTGCTGCCTTTCAATTAGGCAATGTGTTGTTGCTGCTATTTAGACTGTAAATTACATTGACTTGCCTAATAGGCAGTAAAGTTGAGATAGAAATCTTTTAAATAAATGAAATGTATACTGTATATTCGAACTGTGGTGCTGGAGAAGACTCCTGAGAGTCCCTTGGACTGCTAGGAGATCAAATCAGTCAATCCTAAATGAAATCAACCCTGACTGTTCCCTGGAAGGACAGGTACGAAGGCTGAAACTCAAATATTTTGGCCACCTAATGCGAAGAGAGGACTCTCTGGAGAAGACTCTGATGCTGGGAAAGATTGAAGGCAAAAGGAGAAGGGGAAGGCAAAGGATGAGATGGTTAGACAGCATCACCGATGCAACGAACATGAAAATGAGTGAACTCAGGAAGATAGTGGAGGATAGGAAGGCCTGGCGGGACATGGTTTATGGGATCACGAAGGGTCGGACACGACTTAACGACTGAACAACAACATACTGTATATTCCTTTGAATTCTAATGTCAGTGAGCTAATAGCTACGTTCTAAGCATTGATTTTTTCTAAAATTTGACAAGTCACATGGCAGATACCCATACAGATTCAAAATTCTTGCTCCTTGTAATCAGTTGCTATGCTAATCAGAGCATTCATTTTATATTTTGTAGGCAACGCAGAATTCAAAAAAGAGAAGTTTCTAATATTCTGAGGGAACTAAGATCACAGATTAATAACAAACCAACAAGACTGACTATCAAGAAACAAAACTTCTGGGATAGTGCCTTAAAAGGATTTCAAAAGCGGAACTTCACCCCTGGTAATAGTATTGAAGTAAAGTTCGTAGACTGCAAGAATAAAATAGAGATGGACATCGGTCATTCATCAAAGGAAAACTTTTTTCGATTACTGATGCTTCACCTTCAGAACTCATCACTCTTTGAAGGTGATTCTTCAAAGAACTTGTCTTTTGATCCTCAAGGTAAATCTAAACTAAACATTTAAAATACTTGGGAGGTGACTTTGTCCCATCTTATTTTTCTGTCTCTTCCCCCCCCCCCCCCAGGATTTGGAATAGTGCATGTAGACTTATTCCATTTTAGTCCCACAGCCACTCTGTGAGGATGGGTTAGATGAAAGATAGTGACTTCCTAAGGTCATCTAGGTAGCTGCATACCTGAACAAGAATTTGAACCCAGAGCATTCCATTCTTAAGTCGCTGTATCAATTATACTATGCTAGCTGCCTTCTTAAAGCAGCTGCTCTCTGAATGTACTGCAAGGGAAATATTTTCATTTAACAAGAATGATATCCGTATGCTGTGTGTTCTGGCTAGCTAACAAGCTACAATGTGTGTTCCAGTATTAAGTGCACAAATCCAGGTATGAATACCAATGTTCCCTGGCAGAGGAAGGGGGCATTCCTCACTATATGGGAATGCCCACATGCCAGCACAAGGGAGGGTCGACTGTTGAAACGCCTTCTCCTCTGCGCAGGGCTGACCGTTTCCCCAGTCTGGCAACTACCTCATCAATAGAACGGACGTTGGCTGTTGGGGCTGCGAGCCCAAATGCGTGCATGCTTCTCCTTGCTCTCTTTGCCACCTATGCTGTTCAGAAATAGTGAGCATGTTCTTCTGACCATTAGTGAAAGGGGTGGCAGTCTAGATCAATTATATTGTCAATTATATTGTCTAAGACTGTGGTTCTCAATGGTCTCCCTGCAAGGTGGGGAGAACTTTGAGTGCTTGCGGGGGCAGGGGCAGCAGTGATCCTGGAGATCGCCGCAGCCAGGGGGAAAATGTCAGAAAAGGGCCTTTTTCTACTTACCGGGGCCTTCGTAGGGTGTAGGGAGGCCTGTGGACCCCTCTGCAGGCCTCCCTGAATTTCAATCGCAGCTCTGCGGTGATCTACGGCCACTTCCAGTTTTCACAGAAAACGGAAATGGTCATAAATCGCCATTCCGTGGCAGTCTGAAGCTCGGGAGACCAGTGGAGGGAACCACAGGCCTCCCCACACCTTCCGGAGGCCCCAGTAAGTAAAACACACACCCTTTTCTGATGTTTTTTCCCCGGCAGCAGCACCATGCTTTCCCCGCCCCTTAAGGGGGCAGAGGAAGCATCCGGTACTCCCAGTGGGTCGCAACCCACCAGTTTGAGAACCGCTGGTCTAAGAGTTTATTGGCTCCATGAAGGTTATAAGCACCATTGCTGTTGGGAGTAGCCTTGTGTTCTACAGTTAACGTATGTTGTAAGGCACTAGAAAGCTGCAGTGGTTCTTCGTTCTTCTTCCAAAACTTGAAGCATGGCCTAAACAAGTGATTCTTCAAAGAAGGAAGCATGGATAGAATGAAAATTGCATTTCTGTCCTAACCAGTAAGCTCACCAAAGCTTAAAGACTCCTCTGCATTTGTTCCAGTGCTTCTTTACATGGAGTTAGCTCAGTTTTTTTCTTTTGCTATACCACCTCATGCTGCATCAACAGCTGCTCCAGAAAGTTACCAAGCTTTGAGGAGTAGCTTTACTTGATGACTAGGAGAGTGAGCTGCAGTAGGAAAGAATCTGGCCATTTCTGATGCTCAGGCAGAAGTTTCCAGCCCAGTGCAAACATATGATCAATGTGTAGAATTGGCTGCCACAATATGTTGTTGTGTCCACTGACTTAAATTAGACTGATTCATGAATTATAGGTATATCGGTGGCTATTTGCCATGCGAGCAGAAGGGAACTTCTATTTTCAGAGGTACAGTATGCTACTAAATAGCATATGCTGAGGCATAGAAGAGAAGGGACGCTTCCTTTATGTACTGCTTCTGGCTGGCCATTGCTAGAAACAACACCCTGGTTGGACCATTTGGTCTGATTGGGATTTATGCCGGCTGTGCTAATTAACTACAACAGTTAATGATTTGTATTTGCAGCTCTTAAAGATAACTTATACTATGAAGCTGGAAAAATGATTGCAGTTTCTCTGGTTCATGGAGGACCATCCCCTAGCTTCTTCTCCAAAACCTTGTTTGATTGCCTTGTTTATGGCACAGAGAACATCAAACCAACTGTGGAAGATGTTGCTGATGTGGATGTTTTGCAGACAATAAAGAAGGTAACTTTTGATCACAGAAAATTTGTGTTCCATTTTTGTATGAATGCAATTTATTCCTCTGTTCAATGAAAGTGAATCACTTCTGCACAAAGTTGTTAAGCACTTCCTCTATGCAAATATAGTACAGTGGGGGGGGTTCTGTTCTGGACCCTCCGTGGATACCGCGAACCTGTGGATACTGGGGTCCACCTTTCCAATGCTGTAAAAAGTAGGAAAAACACCCCCCAATCCCCATTTGTACCTTTTTTTGAGTGGCCAAACCGCTCTGTTTCCAAACCTCCACAGGGTTTCTACAAGCTGAACGACCAACTTCTGTGTCACTCGAAGGCTCCAAGCTCCTCCCAGGCTCTGTTGCATCCAGCACAGGGCTGGAGGTCTCCTCAAGGGAACAATCGTCCCCTTCCCCTGTGTTGAGCCCCAGCTGCCCCTATGGGGCTACTCAGAGTCACACCAGCAAAATGGCCGGTGCAGCTCTGAGCAGCCCCATGTTGGGCTTTCAAGCCCGGGACAGGAGATGGGATTTGGTGGAGGCCTCCTCTGCCGAGGCCACCCCCCTTCTCGGCCTTATCCGCCCCTCTCCCCGCCCTAAAACACCGCCTCCCACCACCCTCCCCCTGCCACCCGGCTGGCGCATATGTATATAGGTACTGTTTCCTTTTGTATTTACACCAAGGGAACTATAAGTATTGTTTACTTTGTATATTATCTGCACACAAATTTTATTCCATCAGTGCTATGCTTTCAGGATCATTTCTATGGTTATTAGCCTTTAGCTTTACTTTATTTTAAACAGAAGTAGGCTGTTGGGGCATCTTTTCCACCAGTAATGTATTGATGGAATAACATTGTATAGCAGCCTGTTGGTCAAAATTTCAGATCATGCATGAGCACAAGTAGAAGATCTATGCTTATGGATGGTTCATCTATTCAATAAACTACTTAATGTTTTCTGTCCTACTATAGATAAAATCTGCAAAAACTTTGAGCAGCTTAGAATGCACAATAAGTGATTGCTCTGAATATCTTTCCTCCATTGGATGTTTGAAACCTGTAACAGTTTTATCCGATAAAGCTATGTTAGTGAATGAGATACTGAATTACCATGTCATCAAGAGAACGCTCTTGCCTTTTGAAAGGTAGGTTTCATGTAGAACCCAAGTTACTACATCTTTTTTTTAGTTTAGAACAACTTTACCAGTTTACATGCTGATTGTGTAACTGATATTCTGCACGTATAATTAAAAAAATTACATGTTCTATTCCTTGTTTAATAAGGAATTCCTGAGGGTTGGAGGGACCCCTCCTAGAGAAGTATAGGATTAGCGCAGGTGAGAAAGGAATTGACCTAAATCGGGATGCCACCTTGCATGAGCAGAAGTGCTTTTGTTCATATGCAGCACTGTTGAATCCAGGCCAATATAGCTAGGTACAATACAGCCTGGTAGTGGAACACACAGTATACCACTAACAATACAAAGAGGCATATCTTGAATCTGTTTTGACTGAGTTATTATTAGATGAACACTTAAATCTAGCCTCAATGGCAAAAGTGCCAGCCATCTAGAAGAGTCCAGCACAAGGGAGGGGACTTTGCAGCTTTGTTTCACTCAAATAACTTCCAAGAGAAGAATTTAGTAGCTTTGAAAAAACCAGTTTTAAAAACATGCGTCGGTACCAGCTCCAATAACAATGCTAGCTCTTTTAGTTCATCCAGACACAGGACAAGGCAGTGAATTCTTTATTTTAGAAATTTAAAGAGGTATTTTTAAGAATGCCAAGGAAAAAAAATCAGTCTGCGATTATGTGAGGGAAGAGTGTTCTATTTAAAAATTCTTACAGCACTCTTTGGTTTTTATGTGTGTTTTTTATCCCCTAGCTTTAGACAAGGCTTGAAAACACTTGGCGTTCTGGAAAAAATGCAGATGAATCCTGATGCATTCCGTAGCATATTATGTGATAAGCCTGAGAAACTATCAGTAAAACTTCTTGGTGATCTTTTTACACACCATTGTTTACCAGGATCAGCCACAGCCAGAAGTCTTGATTTCTGGATGGGTTACTTACAGGAAACAGCCGGTAAGAGAAAATATTCCCTCTGTCCTAGAATTTGTAAATGCTTTTATTACTGAACTACTATGCCAGGATTTTTCTTCATATTTCAGTGTAGTTCCATTTTGCAGTTAAATGGAACACATTTGCGATGTGTTCCATTTCATTATCATTACGTTGACTTGATGCCACCACCCACCACTAGTAATGTAGGATCTCTTGTTTGCTACTGCTGATCAAAACTCTTCAAATTTCTTGGTCTAGGTGGTGAGTCAGCAGTAACCCTGGAGGACATCTTGGTATTTGCAACTGGCGTCCATAATATTCCACCCATTGGCTTTGATCCTGAGCCCACAATTAAGTTTCTGCATATAAAATATCCTGTTGGAAAGAGACACCTTAACTGTTTAGAGCTTCCAATAACAAAGTCATATGAGAAGTTCAAAAGAATTCTGGATTTTGCCATCAGAAATACTTTAAGATTAGAAACAGAGGTACACTAGTTACTACAATGGATGCTCAAAACTTTAATAATGAAGCACACAAGAAGCTTGCTAGCTGCTGCTGGATAACTTGCGTACATTCATCCTCGGAGGCTTACAACTCAATCATGGAAATAGCTTCAGTCTTTTACATTTTGAACTTGGTTTCAAAATGGTGAACAAACAAAGCTTTTTACAATACAGTTTTGCATAATGTGTATTTTTTAAAAACACTTGAATTTAATCTCATTCCCAACCCAGCTCCATTTTAACATACCTGTATTTCTTCAATTCTAAGACACCATCGACTGTAAGAAGCACCTTAATTTCAGTACCACCAACATAAAAAATACTGTACCATTGATTGTAAGATGCACCTCCTTCCTTGAATTTGCCCGCTCAGCACCAGCTCTCCCAGAATTTGCCAGCTCAGCACCCTCTCCCACGCTCCACTGACGATGGAGCGCTCCACCCACTCCATTTCCCGTGCTTCACTGCCACGCTCTTTCGCCCCTCTGCTCAGCGGCAGCTCTCCTGAGGCTCACTTCCTGGTCGCCCCAGAATGTCCCACGCTCCAGCTGACTATCATGTTCAGGAGCCAAGTACCTGGGGAGAGTTTGTCGGCTGAAGTGCCAGCCCTGCCTGTGCTCCAGCTGACTATTGGAAAGACGCTCAGAGCTGGAGCCTGGCGGGACCATCACTTTCAGCTGACGAATTCTCCCCAGGCACTTTGCTCCTGAGCGTGATCGTCAGCTGGCGCACAGGCATTCTGGGGCAACCAGGAAGAGGTTCAGGAAGAGAGCCTCAGGAGAGCTGCTGCTGAGCAGGGGGGCAAAATTATGCAGTGGTGGATTTTGGTGTGGGGACGCACGGCATTTTTTTAAAAAAAAAATGCCATCGATTTTTAAAACTCACCCCCTTTTTTTTAGGGATGTTTATATGGGAAAAAACATGTCTTAGAATCGAAGAAATACAGTAAACTAACCGGTAACTAATTCAGAAACAGTTACAGCTAAAGTGTTCTATTCTTTGTTTAGTTTATAAACAGCTATAATCCCAAATTTCTGGAAAATAGATGTAATTTCCAATTTGTTTGTAACCTTAAACATCCAGGAAATTATGTTTTTATTCTAAGTCTTGACTTCCTGAGATGAAAAGATATATTTTGCATACTAAATGAAAGATTGTATGAGAATTTCAAGTATTCTAGGTATTGTTTATGAACATGGATAAGGAAACCAAACACATTACCTCATTTTCTTTTGTCAAATGTATTATTGAAGAGTGACAACAGAGCTTTATAGTTGTATATTGTATAGTTTGGGTGTGATGCACCAGCTAATCTAGTTATCTTTCCGTTCTATGATTATTCCAAAGCTTTTCCTTTTGAAGTACATGTGTTATTGTATTAAAGTCAGAGTTAGAAATATATACTGCGTGTTAAAAGGATTTGTAGTTCAGACGACATATAAGTAAAATCAAATGTGCTAGTTCAGTTTTCTAAGCCAGTTCAAACACTTTGTAACTGTGCATAGATTTTAGTGAATGTACTCTAGATCGTCCATAATGAAGAAAGCAGTACAGTTGGCCTCGCTGATATCGAGGATCCGCCGATACCCGAGTCTACCTTAACGCTGTAAAAAGGGGGGGAAGCCCCCAATCCCTGTTTCTACCTTTAAGTAGCCAAAACCTCCTAGCCTTGTTCCAGAATGCATCCTGGGACGAGGGAAGAACTTTCACGTGAACCAGAAGTGGGTCATTAAGCTTGTAGAAGCCCTGCAGAGGCTTGAAAACGGTGCAGTTTGGCTACTTAAAGATAGAGGGACCCACGGTAAGGTAAGGCAGATAGAAAGGGTCTACTGTATAAGTGTTACTATTTGGAAGAGGACAGATGAGCTGGCATTAGGTTTGCACCAATGTGTATATACAGAAATATCAGGTTTTGAAAGGTTGTGCACTTTCCCAGGTATATTGTAGAGAAAACATATGCAGTATTAAACCTTAATAAATAATTAGAAGTGATTACTAATTGCCTGTCCTGCCATATCGCAGGTATTGGCCATAATGTACAATAAGTCAATGGCTTAGATCAAAAGCAGCATGAGATTGCTTCTAGTCAAGCAAGAGGGCTCTTCTGCCTTTCTTCCCTTGATACCTGAAAAGCTCCTCCCTGGAGTTTAGAGATCAGACTAGCTTTTTGGTGAGGGGCAGCAACTGCTGTTCAACAGAATAGGGTTGCACTTGAATAGCTGTGACTTAGATGTGTGAGATGCTGCTAAATTGCATTGAAATGAATGCTTCCTCTAAGCAACTATGGTGGAAGGGTCACTAAAACACTTCGTGCTCATGATTGAAATATTGGGTAAAATAAGGCATAAATGACAGTAGGAATTAATGTTGTTGAGTTTGTTTTTAATAAAATAAATTAACAACGCAATCTGACTTAACCTTTGTGCTGGTTTAACCAGCGGCGCAGCGAGAACGGGAGGTCCCAGAACGGAAAAGGGATTCAAATCCCCTCCAAAAGAGGAATTCAGAGGGGATTTGAATTCCTTTTCTGTTCTGGGGCCTCCCGTTCTTGCTGCGCCGCTGGTTAAACCAGCACAAAAGTTATGTCGGATTGCGCTGTAAGATGTTTAGTTTGAATTAATCATGGAGTACTGCAACAAGATCTAGTTGCTTGTTCAGTTACCACGGTATCCCGTGGCAACTTTCTACTAGATTATCAAGAAGTTTCAAGTGTTGCCTGCTATATAATATTTTGTAGCTGATTTTATATACATAATTTCCTATATTTTGAAAAGCCAACTTTAATCTAAAAATATTTTCAAAAGGTAGACTTTGGAAATAGTGCGAATTTGTTCAAATCTCTTCCTTTTTAGACATTACAAGGTATATGTACAGAGGTGCTTTTTAGAACTATGAATTTTACTTCTACTGCATGTCAGCTTGGTGTGATGAAAGAGTGCTATTTATTGCTGTTGTGAGCATTCAACTTTTAAAAGTTGAGTAATTTCATGCTGTCTTCTGAAATCTGTGGTTGGAATCTAAACAGCTATTTGAGGCATGACCAATAGGTTGGGGAGTAACCAGTGGGGTGTTTGTTTTTTTACTTTTTGCCTGTAGAACATCAGGCCCCCATACTTTATTGCAATCTGTTTTTTAGAAAGTCTGCTTAGGTGTGGTTATGCCTTGAAGCCTGATTCACATATGACAGCGTTGTCCCTGCTGTGCACTTCACGGACCCGCTCTGCCCTGTATTTGCATATTCATAATGTAAAAGGACACCATTACGGGGCACCAACGCTAGAATCGCTGGAGATGGCTCGGTTCAACTTTGGCAAAGCGTGTCTCGTGGAGCTTGTGGGCGGGTTCAAAGCGCAACAACAGCCACCAATCGCGCGAGAGGGGGGGGGAGAGTGGTTGCATGCCAATCACAAGTTGCTCCAATCACCGCGAACGTTACAAGTCCACTGCTCTTCGGTGGACTTACAAGTCCACTGCTGTGTTTACCCAATCACAGCTGCGCTCTCTTAAGAGGGCGGGACAGCAGGAGGGACGTGTAGGGACTACAAGCAAAGCGACGCTCCCCCTGCTCCAAGCGCCAGATCAGCGCGTACGGCGGACGGGGACATCCGCGGTCATATGTGAATCCGGCCTGAGGCATAGTGAGTTGCTGTGTGAGGAAACAAAAGTCCAAAGTCTCTTTGGGGCATTGACATTCATAGTGCACTTGAGATTTTTTTACGCTTTTGTTTAGGGGTCCTGGCCTATGTCTTCTGGCCATACATTCCCTGTCCTAAGCCTCAATTCATGCCTCACTGGCCCCAGTGGAGAGAAACGTTTTATACTGTCATACTTTAAAACACTGAATAACCATCTAATTTACTACGGCACCACAAACTGCAGGTTGTTTCCAAACATGTTGATCCTACATCTGACAAGTAGAGCAGACCTCTAATCTGGAACATCCCACCTCTCCAAGTTGCTTACTCCTAAAATATGGAGGGTTGTACTCTACAGTCCATAAAGCATATTGTCATCCCTTTCACCATAGAGTATATAACCAGCTACCTGTGGCCAACGAATAACTCATTCAGGCTATTGACAGAACAACTTCCATTTTTTGTGGGCTGGGAAATGTATAACTTTGTTTTGATGTCATCTCATCGCCTGACTTGGAGGGATTGGAACCTACCTGGTCACTCCATCCCACCCCCTTGACCTAGAGGGACAGATTTGGCTGCCAGTCGCTAAGCACATGCTGATCGGGGTGGAGGGAGGATTACAGACAGGAAGAGAAACCAGATCTATGAACAACACATGTTTAGGGAATAATGGAATTTCCAAACAAAAGGCAAAGGATGCCCTAGCAGCTCTTTAGGCTGCTAAATCTGCACAGGAGTTTCTGAGGAGTTGTGTCAAAAAACACAGAAAAATGGGGGGGGGGGAATACATTTTTTATGTACAGTTAGAAGTCTGTAAATATTTAAATCTTTTCTCTTATATCTGTGTTTTGTTGAAGCCTACTGTAGCTTCAATATCTATTGTTGGTGGTGAAGTTACTTCTAGCAATATGTCATGGGAGAACTGTCATGTATGTGTGTGTATACAGTATATATATAAAGTGCAATAAATCAATTGTTTGTTAGTTAACAGTATTAAAGATAATTGCATCCAAATACAGTTGGACTTGAGTCAGTTCTAGTATGACAGTGATATCTCAACAACGTTGGCACATTTCAACATCAGTTGAATTGAATGTTATCTAACCTACTGGTTATATGTCCACTTAAACTGCACAAAAAAGATCTTGTATGTTATGCAAATCCTGTCAAACTATAAAGAGGGTCCTTTATACCTACAAGTTTAAGCCCAATTACCCTCGAAACAGTATTCTGTTAAGATAGGATTTAAAATTATCATGGCCGGCAATGATTATAGAGGTCTGTAAGTTAACGAGTTTAAAAGCCATGTATAAAAGATAAAAGTTTAAAAACTCAAACTCAGACCTCTGAGTATTCTGTTTGAATTTCTTCAAAATTACCCCAGCAATATTTAGTCACCCTGTTGCCATTTATTTCTATTAAGAAATATGTATTTCATGTTTGGAAACCATTAGAAAACATTTTTGAACTGATTTTATGAATGCCTTCAACAGAAATTCAGAATGCCAGCATATGAATTGCCTTGTTGGCACAGCTCAAGGTCCATCTAGTCTAGAGGGCAGTTGGATACTGATGGAATATTCAATCTGGCAGTCTCTGAAGGTGATGATTGTTGGAAAGGTAGAAGAAATTATAGGCTGGACTCCACACCACTCAAAATGCAGTTATCGCTACTTGTATGTGCATATAAGCATACAGCCATTATCCCAACGGACTGACTGAAGCTGCTCAGCTTTATTCAGAACATTTACCTTGCAGAATAGTTTCTGGTGTACATGTGGATTCTGGTTTGAAATACAAGAGCTTGCTTTCCAGTTGCATATTAAAATTGTGCACATGAGCCTGTAGGGAAGAAGTAACTTGGAATAGCAAAGACAGTATTCCTCCAGACAACAGTATTCCTGTCAGCCATAACATATAAGCCGTAAGAGTCCTGTCAGCCATAAGAGAACCACTTTCTCGCAAACTATCTGTAACCATATCTGCAATCCGGTTAAAGCAAACTGATCTACCGTATTTATCGGCGTATAAGACGCACCTTCCTTTTGGCCCTGGGTTTCAAGAAAAAAAAGATTTAAAGCATTTTTGGGCCACTTGGCCACTTACTGCTTGGCTGCTTAATTAGCTAATTTACATAAATTGCACAAAAATACCAGGATCTCTTTTAAAACACACAGCAATAAGACACATGAACAAAATTTATTTTTATTTTATTTATTTTTCACATTTTTATACCGCCCTTCCTCCAAGGAGCTCAGAGTGGTGTACATATTTCCTCCCCTCCTTTTTGTCCTCACAACAACCCTGTGAGGTAGGTGGGGCTGAGAGATAGTGACTGGCCCAAGGTCACCCAGGAAGCTTCATGGCTGAGCGGGGATTTGAACCTGGATCCAGAACATAAATCCCAAGTACAAAAATAAACCCAGACTCAACTCTTACCCCACCCCACCTATGCAGTTTCCAAAGCCTCAGAAGCTTACCCAAGCTGCATTCAATCCGAGGAGAGCTGGGAAGACCACGCCCTCTGCAGCTCAGCTGAACTTAACTGAGGAGCACAGCGCCCCCTGCTGGCTGCTGAGAAGCTCAACTCATGCACCTGCATAAATTAAACCCGACAAACAGCTGTAGATCGGATAGATTAGTTAGGGAAGAAAGCACAAGGGAGCTCTCTGGCTCCGGAAAAACGCAATAAGCCCCAAAATGCTTTAAAACGGGCAAGGGGGGAAAAGGGGTTTTTTAGTATTGGTGTATAAAACACACCCTACTATTTTGGGTCACAAATGTAGACAAAAAAGTGTGTCTTATACGTCAATAAATACAGAGCAAAGGGGTTTTTGTACTAAAATCCAGGTAACAGTTCATGAAAGGTCAATTTTCATTTACATTGTCTTAAGCTGGCACCAATTAGATCATCGTAGGTGTGGGGAAGGACTGTAGCTCAATGAGTAGAGCACATATGTTACACACAGAAGGTGTCAGATGGGGCTAGTATTGGAAATTGGGATCTAAATTTAGCAGAGTAATATTCAGCAGATGACCCACTCTGGTACTTAAGGGAGACTGTCCCACCACCCTGGCTGCTTGCATTACTAGGCACACAAAAGAGAGAGAGAGAGAGGCTAAAGGAAAATTTACTCACGGTTCCTTGATGATTCATATGTACAGCATCTGGTTATGACCAGAGTTTCCTATCACTTATGTGGACGGGAAGCCTTAGGTTGCTGCTTCCCCTTGTATGCACGTGTGCTGGGAATGACCGCTGAGGGCATGGAGCTCCACAGCGTAAGTCCATTCACCTTGGAGATCAGGAGGAAAGAGAGAGACTCATGGGAAGGGGCTTGGAAGGAAATAGGGTATGGGAAACTACACCTTCCACAGGGACCACAAAGAGCACAGGTAGGTGACCTGAAGTGATTGGACATTATACTGCCCCCTTGTGTGTCTGCTGTGAAGTTGCTCTAGTCCCAACTGCTAGAAGAGTCTCCTGTCTGAAACTTTGGAGAGCTGCTGTGAGTCAGTGTAGGAAATTGGGATAGATGATGGACCAGTGTTCCCATAGTATTATAAGACATCTATATAAGGATAAATGTGTTCCATGGTTAATATTTTATTTCTATTTCCTTTAATTCAAGGTGTGCAAGATACATGCATTTAAACGTGTACTTGATGCTAGGTGCCTGCTTAAGAGCAAAGGGCCAGACAAGTAACATGGCTATTTACAGGATTGATGGCCACAGGATCCAAAAGCCACATTTTACATGGTTCAAAGAAATCACACTCACACCCTTAATTCATGGAGTTCTTCAAATTTGAATGGAGCCTTGTTTACATTCAAGGAGTAGTTTTCACACTTCCAAAATACAGGGGAAACTTAGTTACAAATCTAGCTGGAGCAGCATACTGTATGTGGTATCTTGTGATTATAGCCACCTCTCTGGATGTTTGGAAAAATAACTTGTAAAACTGTTTCACACCTCCAACAGTCTGCACAAACCCCATAATTAAGCTCAATCTAGGAGCAATTCAAGGACCATCCAAACTAAGTACCACAACCTCAATTGGAGGGATAACAAAGGTAGAACTTTGGTAAAAAGGTAGAACAGCAATAGAGGACCTCATGATTGAGTCACCCACCTAAGAATCCCATAAGGTTCTTTGGGGTGAAAACCTATAAAACCCCTGGCCTTTAGAGCCTCAAGTTCCTTTTTTGCCTGCTCTGCTGTTGTGCATTTGAGAAACCCACAGGTGCTGCATCAAATCACCCCTATTCCAGCCTGAATCCAAGAACCACTGCGCCAGCCAGTGCCCAGGATGGTAACACCCCACTACCAGCCTTCCCTTTAACCCGCATGTCCAAAATCAAAGCCCAGCATGGCTTTCCTCTCAGTGCTCTGGAACTTGACAATGACATGATCACCAAGCACTCTGGAGAGCCCCCTCCCCCCGCAGCCACTGTAGGGCTCCATGCGCTCCCATCAAAACTGAGAGGGAACATTGCCCACAACCCCTTCCAGCTTTCTATCTCCCTGAGCACTACTGAAGTTGCTAAAGCCAGCACAAGCTGGTCAGCTAACCCTGTGCGCAGCTTCTCCGGCCAAGCACCCTACCTCCCAAGGCAGGCAACTTGGCTCCTTGTCCTTACTCTTTTTCAAGCTACTGCCTTATTGCATACTTAGAGCTTGTTTCTTGGATTCAGATTTGTCTTTCTGGTCACCTCTTTCTGTTCACCCAGGGAGACTTGCTCCATCAGCCCTTTGCCGCTGCAACCCCTGCAATGCAATGTTCTTAAGCCTCACAGAAACTGGATAGGCACCTTAAAGACGATCTAAAACTATCATGGCCAGCCAGTATGTACAAAGATTGCTTAAAAACGGGTTTAAAAGCCATGCAAAAAGTTTTTAAAAAAATATGTATTAAAAACCAGATTAAAAAGTTTAAAACACACACTGGGTCCACTACGTTTCTGTCAATTCCATGAATATCATCAGGTGGACAAGCAAAAAGCTGCAAGGATGTTAATAGGTATGTACCCTTAAAGATACCCTTAAAGACACTGGAGAAGGAAATGGCAACCCACTCCAGTAACCTTGCCAAGAAAATCCCATGAACAGTACCAAAAGGCTAAAAGATATGACGCCGGAAGATGAGCCCCTCGGGTCGGAAGGTGTCCAATATGCTACTGAGGAAGAGTGGAGGACTATTCCAAGTAGACCCAGAAAGAGTGAAGCGGTTGGGCCAAAGCCAATAGGACGTCCAACTGTGGATGTGTCTGAGGTTGAAAGGAAAATCCAATGCTGCAAGGAGCAATACTGCTTAGGAACATGGAATGTGAGGTCTATTATGAATCAAGGCAAGCTGGATGTGGTCAAAAATGAGATGATAAGATTGAACATTGACATCTTGGGAATCAGCGAACTAAAATGGACGGGCATGGGCGAATTTAAGTCAGGTGACCATCATATCTACTACTGTGGGCATGAATCCCTTAGAAGAAATGGAGTAGCCCTCATAGTCAATAAAAGAGTGGGAAAGGCAGTACTGGGGTGCAACCTCAAAAACGACAGAATGATTTCAGTTCGAATCCAAGGCAAACCATTCAACATTACAGTAATCCAAGTGTATGCCCCAACCACTGATGCCGAAGAAGATGAAGTTGACCGGTTCTATGAAGACCTACAACACCTTCTAGAACTAGCACCCAAAAAAGATGTCCTTTACATCATAGGAGACTGGAATGCTAAAGTAGGAAATCAAGAAATAAACGGAACAACAGGCAAGTTTGGCCTTGGAGCGCAAAATGAAGCAGGGCAAAGGCTAACGGAGTTCTGTCAAGAGAACACGCTGGTCATAGCAAACACTCTTTTCCAACAACACAAGAGGCGACTCTACACATGGACATCACCAGATGGTCAATACCGAAACCAGATAGATTATGTGCTTTGCAGCCAAAGATGGAGAAGCTCTATACCAGGGGTGGCCAACCTTCTACCATTAGGGCTACTGTGTTCTTAAGAGTTGTGTAGAAGACAGAATCTTAGCAGCTGCAAGTGCTGATGGTGCTGCTAAAGCAGCTGCACCTGCTGAAATGCCCTCACCTAGACAACCATTAAAGGGCCAGGAGCATTCATGTTGAAAGGTTGGCCACCACTGCTCTATACAGTCAGTAAAAACAAGACCTGGAGCTGACTGTGGCTCAGATCATGAGCTTCTTATTGCAAAATTCAGGCTTAAACTGAAGAATGTAGGGAACACCACTAGACCAGTCAGATATGACCTAAACCATATCCCTTATGAGTATACAGTGGAGGTGAAGAATAGATTTAGGGCATTAGACCTGGTAGACAGAGTGCCTGAAGAACTATGGACAGAAGTTCGTAACATTGTACAGGAGGCAGCAACTAAAACCATCCCAAAGAAAAAGAAATGCAAGAAAGCAAAGTGGCTGTCAGATGAGGCTTTATAAATAGCTGTGGAAAGAAGGAATGCAAAAAGCAAAGGTGAAAGGGAAAGATATAAACAACTGAATGCAGAGTTCCAGAGAATAGCAAGGAGAGATAAGAAGGCCTTCTTAAATGAACAATGCAAGGAAATCGAGGAAAACAACAGAATGGGGAGGACTAGAGATCTCTTCAAGAAAATTGGAGATATCAAGGGAACGTTTTGTGCAAAGATGGGCATGATAAAGGACAAAAAAGGCAGAGACCTAACAGAAGCAGAAGAGATTAAGAAGAGATGGCAAGAATACACAGAAGAACTATACAAGAAAGATCTGAATGTTCCTGATGACCACGCTGGTGTGGTCACTGACCCAGAGCCGGACATCCTAGAGAGTGAAGTCAAGTGGGCCTTAGGTAGCATCACTAACAACAAAGCTAGTGGAGATGATAATATCCCAGCTGAGCTACTTAAAATCCTAAATGATGATGCTGTGAAAGTGCTGCACTCAATATGCCAACAAATTTGGAAAACTCAGCAGTGGCCAAAGGATTGGAAAAGGTCAGTTTACGTTCCAATTCCAAAGAAGGGCAGTGCCAAAGAGTGCTCAAACTATCACACAATTGCACTCATTTCACATGCTAGCAAGGTTATGCTCAAAATCCTACAAGCTAGGCTTCAGCAGTACGTGGACCGAGAACTACCGGACGTACAAGCTGGGTTTCGAAGAGGCAGAGGAACTAGAGATCAAATTGCCAACATGCGCTGGATCATGGAGAAAGCCCGAGAGTTCCAAAAAAACCACCTACTTCTGCTTCATTGACTACGCAAAAGTCTTTGATTGTGTGGATCACAACAAACTGTGGCAAATTCTTAAAGAGATGGGGGTACCAGACCACCTTACCTGTCTCCTGAGAAACCTGTATGCGGGTCAAGAAGCAACAGTTCGGACCGGCCATGGAACAACCGACTGGTTCAAAATTGGGAAGGGAGTACGGCAAGGCTGTATATTGTCACCCTGCCTATTTAACTTATATGCAGAGTACATTATGAGAAATGCAGGGCTGAATGAATTGCAAGCCGGAATCAAGATTGCCGGGAGAAATATCAACAACCTCAGATATGCAGACGATACCACCCTAATGGCAGAAAGTGAAGAAGAACTAAAGAGCCTCTTGATGAGGGTGAAAGAGGAGAGTGCAAAAGTTGGCTTGAAACTCAACATTAATAAAACTAAGATCATGGCATCTGGGCCCATCAATTCCTGGCAAATAGAAGGGGCAGAAATGGAAGCAGTAACAGATTTTACTTTTCTGGGCTCCAAGATCACTGCAGACGGAGACAGCAGCCATGAAATTAAAAGACGCTTACTCCTTGGAAGGAAAGCTATGGCAAACTTAGACAGCATAATAAAAAGCAGAGATATCACCATGCCAACAAAAGTTCGCATAGTCAGGGCGATGGTGTTCCCAGTAGCAATGTATGGTTGCGAGAGTTGGACCATAAGAAAGGCTGAGCGCCGAAGAATAGATGCTTTTGAACTGTGGTGCTGGAGAAGACTCCTGAGAGTCCCTTGGACTGCTAGGAGATCAAATCAGTCAATCCTAAATGAAATCAACCCTGACTGTTCCCTGGAAGGACAGGTACTAAGGCTGAAACTCAAATATTTTGGCCACCTAATGCGAAGAGAGGACTCTCTGGAGAAGACTCTGATGCTGGGAAAAATTGAAGGCAAAAGGAGAAGGGGAAGGCAAAGGATGAGATGGTTAGACAGCATCACCGATGCAACGAACATGAAAATGAGCGAACTCAGGAAGATAGTGGAGGACAGGAAGGCCTGGCGGGATATGGTTCATGGGATCACGAAGGGTCGGACACGACTTAACGACTGAACAACAACAACCCTTAAAGATCCACCAAACCCCCACTATTTTCCTTTTCTTTGCCTTGGTGTGAAGTCAAATTGATTGCACACTTAGTGTTTGTTACCTTTTCTATAGAATAAAAATCAACTGAGATTGTTGGCCATGGTCCATTAAAAGTTTTTAATGGACTATGGCCAATGATCCAGGTTGATTTTTATTCTATTGATTCCTCCAGCCATGAAAAAATTCTTACCTTTTTATTTGTGAGTGCAAGTTATATTGTATGTGAGTAAAAGTTTCTTCTGCTTTTTTGTACCTTTTTGTGGAGACCTGAGATCAGCCTCAGACCTCCTTCCCCTACAAAGGCTAGCAATAGAGGACCTCATGATTTCCTGCGAGTAAACCCCATTTAACACAATGGGACTTCTGAGTAGACATGCATAGGTTTGTGCTCAAAGTCTACTGATGGACACAGCGTGTCCTCAGAAAAGGAAGATAGATTCACCCATTCTAGTTGATTCTCACTTCACAGGATTGGACTATCACCGAAGTGTATTCATTTGGTGGGAGTGGGAGACTAGCTTCCCCAGAAGTGGGTGTAGTAGTGCACTGCATTCACAGCCTCTTCTAGACTCACCCCTCCCCTGAAGCCCTCGGTTCAAGTTATAGCTCTCAGATCTACGCTCTCAGCTGTAGCGTTCCACTGCCCGAATGGCTTAAGGAAGCCCTCTTCTCTTTTCATGTCTAGTAATCTTCCCATCATTCTCCCTTTCCTGAACCCCCGGTTCCTCTGGGAGGCCCATCTAATAATAATCTTCCTAAGATGCTAATTAAACCAGAATCAAAGACATGCATGCATCCGATACCATCATTTCTTCAACAATGAGTCTTGTGGCACCTTAAAGCCTAACACATTTATTGTAACAAGCTTTCATGATCGACTGTCCAATTTGTAATGTCCAATCAATGCATTAAATGTCCTCCATACAAACAAAGTGTCCTGTGTCCTCCATCCCCCTTGCCAATATCTAGATTGCAAGCCCTCGCGGCAGGGACCTGTTTGTTCGCTCTGCTTGACGTGCCGTGTAAACTGATGATGGTGTGCTATATAAATTAATTTTATTTATCCTCTCGTACAATCTAGATATTGACAAGGGAGACGACAAAAAGGGAAGAGGGTCGGGACACTTTATGCAAAGATGATCCTTCATGCGTCTGACGAAGTGGGCTCAAAGCCACGCACGTTTATGCAAGCTTATACACGTTTACCTGGGAGTAAGTTCTATTGAAGTCAACGGGACTTACTTCCAAGTAGATATGCAGAGTATGCGGCATACGTAGTAGTAGGCGACTTGGGGGGCTAGGAGTCTGTTATGGCACCAGGAGATTTTTGTTTATGCTCCGGCCCCTCTGAAAGCGGCTCCCTCAACGGGTCACGGCGGAGCAAAGAAGCGACTGCCCTCAGGCAGGGCTATGTCGTTCGGGTCGGGACCGGTCGCCGTGGAAGAAACCAAACGAAACAATAACGACTCCTCACTTCCGGCTTTTGAGGAAGGAAAAGCCACAGCTGCCGCCCACAAGCACAAAGACTCCGCCACAGCGCTGAGTGGCCGAGCCGGGAGACGAGAAAGCCCCGCCCTCCGCGCCACAATCTCGCTCTCTGCGTAGCTGCCGCCACGTCTCCCAGCTGTTGCCGCGCCGAAGGGGGCGGAGTTGGCTTGCGAGTCGGTGGGGAAAGATGGCGGCCAGCATCCGGGAGAAGCAAACGGGTGAGTGGCCGCTTTCTGGCTCGCTCGCTCGCCCCCCGGGGGCTTGCACGGACTCTATTCGAGAGGCCTTAGGGTGGCACCGACTTGGCGGGAGGGCTTGTCAGGGCCCGTATGATGACACGGGGAGGATAATAATGAGCGGCCTGTTCCTTTCTTTCCCCATCTTGCGTGGGTTGTGGGGCCTGTTTTCTGTGCTTCCACATCAGTTTTGTGACTCTGGGGTCCGTGACAGGGCAGCTTTCTTTTCTGCCTCGCTGACCCGGATACGAGGGAGCGAAGCTCTCTTTCCTAAGGCCTGCTGCGGCCCGTGACAACCTAAGTTCTCCAGACACTCCTGAATGTCTTCTAACTCTTTTTAAAAACCCTGTTATAATTGTTAGGTAACAAGAGTGTTGGGGGTTGCTGCATAGTTCGTGCAAAAAAAGAAAAGAAAGAAAAGTCTGAAAAGATCATTGCAAGGACAGTTTCACAGTGACTGACCGGGATGTTCTTCTTAGGATGTAGTGTTGTTACCCCCCCCCCCAATGACTATATGTTCCTATGTGTAGTAGTGTCATGATATGTGAATTGTTAAAACTGCCCATGTGCCTCATCAGCTTGCTTGTTGTGCAAAAATTTTTTAACTGTGTTTAAAGGTACAAGAATAATGCTTTACACAAGGCACAAGAGAGTTTTTCCCTAATAGACAGTATTGTATGTGGAAGGTTTATCCAAATCAACACTTTTCTTTCCAACCTTTATCCATGGCCTTTAATATCTTTATAGTGTTGGAAGTGTTTGTCTAGAATGGGAACATCTGTGATGCTTTAACAGCATTCTCATAGCTAAACTACAATCTCAAAACCAACTGTTGCCAACAGATCTGCCTATTTTATCCAGGCTATGGTATGTCACAGAGAGGCGAGAGCCAAAGTTCTTTACTAAAGGTGCTTTTCCCTGCAAGGAATATGTTTAGCAGAACCAGTGGGATGGTTCAAGAGAGTAGTCTGTAATTCATATCGCACAACTACGGCATGTAAAACATTCACATAATCACTGTGTCAAATATGCAGTCAGAAAGTCCAGAAGCAGAATGCACACTGTGTATTTCGTCCTACTGAAAAGGAAAAGCAATACTGTGCTCTGGACCCATCAGTGTACAGTATACAGGTGGGCCCCCATATCCACTGATTCGCTATCCACAGTTTCAGTTATCCACGGATCGTGGGGACCCCCCCCCCCCAGGCTTTTACTTTTTCCCAGTAAGCTTCGTTTCTTCCTTAAAGAAACAGGAGAAGCAGCCTCTGGCTGCTTATTACAGGCAAGTAGAACAAGACTAAGTACTAGAGAGGTTCTGCAAGGTTAACAGAAACCTTGCAGAGCCTCTCTAGGACTTAGTCTCGTTCTCCTTGCCTGCAGTGGAGGCTGCTTCTCTGTTTGTTTTAAGGAAGAAACAAAGCTTGCTGAAAGAAAATAAGAGCTGGGGGGGGGGGGCAAGCATGCCTGCCTGCAGGGGAGGCAGGGTGGAGGGGGGCTCTCAGGAAACCATGGAGGGGGTGTTTGCTCTTATTCACAGTTTCAAGTATCCACGGAGGGGCCTGGAACATATCCCCAGCGGATACGGGGGCCCACCTGTACTATACGTAAAGTTAGTGGGGGTTGTCCCATTGTGCAGCACTTTACATGTCTGTACCGACTCTGTTGCCATTCTATTGTCCATTCACTAAGTTTAGAGACATCTTTTTGGAGATTTTTATAGTGGGTGGCGTTGTCCTTTGGTGCAGCAATGTATCATCTGAAACTTCCCTTCACCAGGAGAGCTTCTGATGACAGTGCACCACTGTGCAAAAGGGCTCAATATCACCAAGTCTGCTTGGGTTTTCATTATCCTAAATAATTTGGTTTCATCTCCAAGCTTGATGACCTTGCTGACCCCTGCCCAAATCATTTGTGAAATCAAATAGCACCAGTCTTAGTACAGATTTTTGGGAGACCCTGCGTTTACTGCTCTGCATTGTGAAAACTTTCCATTCATATCATCTGCTTTTTTGTTGCTTAATCAGCTACTCACCCATTCTCTTATTTCATGACTAAGTATTGAAGAACCTTTGCTGAGGAGCTTTGTCAAAAGCTTTTAAAAAGCCCAAGTAAATAATATCTAACCAGAACTATCTGTGCATTTGTTGACACTCTTCAAAAATTGTAAAAACTTAGTGAGGCACATTTTGAAAATGTGCTGGTTCTTCCTTGGCAAGAGTTGCTCTTCTGTATATTTAATAATTCTACCTGGTACTTTCCATCGGTTTACCTGGGATGGAAGCTAGACCAAAAGCCTGTAATTTCCCAGGTTCTTGTTAAAACCGTGCTGTTACATTGGCTACCTTCCAGTCACCTGAGCCACATTTGGTTAGCTATTCAGTGCCCCCCCATTTTATTATGAAGACATTCTGTCTCTTTAAAAATTACAAGAGACAGGTGGGAACTGAAACCCACAGAGGGAACAACAGCTTCATTCTCTGATCTCGTGCTCACTCTCAGTGTTGAGTTTATTGGAATGGCAGACGGTCTAGAATTGCCTGCACTATTTAAATTGCTGTCTGTTTTTGGTTTGCTGACTATGTGACATTGAATTTGTGCAAGTCAATTGTGCCTAAGACGAGGGGCAACTGTATATACAGTACTTTCCCCATATAGACTTGAGCTATGGGAAGTTAATTTGTTCTGATGAGTTTTAATGTTCTCAAATAAGATTTTCACATTATTTAACCATATTTATCATGTGTTTGGGCATAAGAAGGTTTTGATATAATTTGCTGTAAGTTTGTAAAGGGCAGTTCTCTGCTTTAGAGGCTCTCTTTCTAATCTCAAGCTCTCCCATTTTCTTCAGTTAATACAGGGTCATGTTCAGAGTAATACCCCCATGAACGGAAGCGCACTCTGTCAGTGCTGGCTTCCTCTGAGAACGGAAGAAGTGTTCCATTCGCACAAGATGTCCTTGTGTGAGCAGAATGCTCCTTTTGTTTTTGGAAGGAGCTTGTGTTCACGGAGTGAGTGCACTTTCAGTTGCAGAAGCTTTGCTCTAGATGTGATCCACAATATCTGAACCTCTTGCCAAATGTTGTCTTATCAGTTTCAAGAATAGGGAAATAACATTTTGAGCCCCAGAGCAATAATATGTTGTGTGCATACAGCATCAGTTTAAATGTGTAGTTTTGAATATTGATGCCTTTTATGTCTTTGGACTATCTTTGGACCTTATTGAACCGGTCTTATTGTACCCTTGAACATAGGTATCTCTGAAGAAACTTAACTCACTCAGTGAAGTGTGGCAGTGAATGAGGAAATTCCTAATGAAGTCTGTCATATATTTTTTCAGTGTCTAACAAAGAGTGCCATGAGATTATCTTTCCTTGTTTCTGTAGCAGTGGTAAATCCTGTTAGTTGACAGATGTGATCTGTTCTTTGTCGATAAGAACGCACAGTGGAACACTGTGGGCAGTACTCGTCAAAGGCACGTGCCCAGGTTACTGTCAGATTTTGGCATGTATGGCGTTGACTGATAGTTAAAACACAGTAGGGAGTCCTTTCCAGACTTTAAGAGCACCATAATCGAGGTGCTGTATGTAGAAAGGAGCAGCTTTCCCCAATTTATTTGCCTGGCATGTTTTGTGATACTATAAGGCTATAAGCTATTCAACAAAAGATGTGTCCAATGCTAGAGGTATCGGGGCCCCAGGGGCCTTGCCAGTTGTTGTTTTATTTATACCCTAATATTAATAACAAGCTTTTGTATAGCACTTTTTGATTGTGCAAAGTGCTTCACATGCTTTATCTTGATGTAATAAAAGAAACAAAACACAAAGGACGAAAACTGCCCGAAGGCATACCAATAAATATAAAATGTCATAGTCATACGCAGAACATCACACCCCAATCAACTCCCCCTAACAAGGAATTTTTTCCCAACCAAACAAAGAATTTTTGCTACCTGGCTAATAATCTCAGGGGGGGCCTCATTTAATAGGTAGACCAATTTCTCTGCATCCACATGCCCGGATATACGAATCAGAATGGTATCTAAATACATACTTTGTGAGGAGTTTTGAGAGGGCAGTAGAAAAAGATGAGTTGACTCAATAGATCTCCCATCACACGGGCTAGTATGCTCCACATAAGGGGTGTTGGAAAACCTTCCTACAAGGACCTATGAAGGGGTAACATTAAACCTGGCACATCCGTTAAGAAAACCAGGTATGAGGCTAGCTGAGCACAAGGCATGGGAATTTGAAAGAATCACTGTGAGCAAGATGCGGAGGTTCTGATACTCCACAATATTACAGTGCGGGAGCTGAGGCTGAGAGGAAGTGGTTTGCTTAAGACCACTTAATGAGTTCATGGCAAAGGCAACAAGATTCAAACTGGGGAAGTCCTGATTTGCAACTAACAGCCCAATCCTGTGTAACTCTTGCACCGGTGTAACAGTAGGTCCACCGGTGTGAGAGCACTTCTGTTAGCGTAACTTGCCATACACCAATGGACGCAGGACGGATGCAGCGTAACCCCCATTAGACGCTGCTCACACGCAGTTGGATGTGGATGCCAAATGCCCCCTGCGCCGGTGGAGTTGCGCCAGCATCCGTCCTGCATCTGAACTGTGCATGTGTTATGCCGGTGTCTGCACATGTGCATGTGCCATACGCCGGTGTCCGTCCTGTGTCTGTCGGCGTATGGCAAGTTACGCTGGCAAAAGTGCTCTTACACCGGTGGATCTACTGTTACACCAGTGCAAGTGTTACACAGGATTGGACTGTGTCCTAGCCACTATGCCACTGCAGCTTTCTGTCTCCAGCAGCTCTCGCTATACATCACACCCTATATTTCCAGTACTAGAAGTTCTGAGATTAGTTTTGTTACATGTGTATTTTTGAGAGAGAAGAAATTGCCTTGTGATAAATTGCATGGCTGCCACCTCACATAATGCTACTCAGTCTACAGTATTTTGAAAAAGTATGTATCGGGAGGTTTTTTAAACAGCCACACATTCTCAAAGTTATTTAAGATCTTGGTCACTGATTGTGAAAGAAAGTAAAACTATGGTAATAGTAACTGACCACTTTTATCTCCTCTACAGTTGCTCTGAAGCGTATGTTGAATTTTAATGTGCCACCCGTTAAAAACAGTACAGGTGAACCAGTATGGAAAGTAAGTCACACTAAACATCTGTTTTACCTCCATTGTATTTTCAGGTGAACTTCCTTGCTATGTGTTGAAAATAACAATTTATAGACCTGTTGTCTAAGACATGGTATCTTGGACCAATTTCTGGTTCTGCAAAAAAAGGAAAGTGAGTTCTGTAGAACTGTGCAAAGAACTGCTCTGTGACTCTAAATCATTGACTTTAAATTGAGAAGTGAACATACCGGTACTTAAGTGACTGGAAAAGAATTTCTTTAGTTGGGTTCAATTAAAGACTGCCTAGTGTAAGTAGAAAGGTACTTCCACTTACTCCAGGTGCCTCTACTTTCCACTTGTTCCTGCCCCCTCCCATGCCCTGCCCTCCCATGCCCTATCACACTGTTCTGGACGGTTTCCTGAGCCTTAGGTTGATTTTTGGATGAGAGGTGGAAAAGCCCCTTTGCAAGAGTAGAAATCCATTCATGCTTCTCTGGATCTAATTGGTTGACTCTGGCCTGAGTTTGTGCTGAGGATTTATGGAGCAAATTGTATTCTTTGAATGACATGAGAAACTTTTGTTTTCAACAGTGATCTTAATGTAGCATATAACTATAACTGTTCTTTAATTACTATAATACATGTTTTATTATTATTATTATTATTATTATTATTATTATTATTATTTGCTTATGGACATATATTTGTCCCTTACTACGTTTTACATGTAATACGTCCGTTGGTATTTATAAATACTTCTCTGCCATGTTCATTTTTTTCCATTCCCCTTTTAAAACCTCTCTCGATTTTTAAAAAAAAATGTTAAAACATATGAGACTTTAATTCTGGCTCTTTCAGTTCTGATTTGTTAAAACACACTTTTAGCCATTTAATAATAGTGAAGGGTGCAAAATGCTGCAGAATTCAAACCATATTGAAATAATTGGTAGTTGTACGGTAGCAGTCCTTGACGTCAAAGAAGCCCATACAAAACGTTCTAGAATTGCAACCCTAGTGTATATATTAATATGTATTTTTGTGTTGCAGGTTCTCATTTATGACAGATTTGGCCAAGATATAATATCTCCATTGCTATCGGTGAAAGAATTAAGAGATATGGGTATTACTTTGCATCTGTGCGTATGTTCTGCATATGTATTAGAGTTTTTTTTACTTAATATGTTGTTTGCAAAAGCTTGTGTGATTTCACAGTTATATGGATAAGGTTGTTTCTCACATATCCCAAGCCACCAGTTGAGTGCCTAACTGATCAGTATGGGAAAGTCAAAGGATTGCCATTATACTCACGGACAGTATATGCTCTGTTGTAAAGAGCCCACAGAAACACTGTGGTATCTGCCAATCTCTATAAAAGTTTAGGTTCATTACATTGATTTTAAAATAAAGAGAAGGCTATAAAAATAGTTTGTAATTTTGCAATATCTTTTCAAGTCATATTAAACACGTTTGAAATACCTCTGGTACGACATTGTTCCTACTTCAGTGTAATCTTGTAAACTGTATATAGATATTTTGGGATTTTTCCTAAATGTGTCTTGGTTAATACTGTTGCCAATAAACTGCTTAACTGCAGGTGGGAGCACACATTCCCACCTTGAGCAAAGTACTGTAGTATGCTGTCTGTATCAGCAGATTACATAAAAGGTGCTATGCACTGGAGCTGGTGTAGATGTTCAGTGGTAGAACTTTGAATGCAGAACATCCCAGGTTTAATCGCTGGCATCTCCAAGTAGAATAAAGGTGTGTCTGAAATCATGGAAAACTGCTTGCCAATTAGAGCATATGTGGACAGATTTGTGGGATCTATTTCCTCATGATCCATCATCTAGCACGAAGTGCAAAATAGTGGCTTGGGGGTGGACATACACTTAGAATTAAGGGCCAGGGTGTGTTCAGAACTGCACTCCTAGTCTTTTCTAACAAACGAAAAGCTTTGCACTCCTAGTCCTTTCTAACAAATGAAAAGCATAGCTACTCCTGGCTATCCCCCTCAGCGTAGTTTGTTTCAACAGTTTAATATAAGGGGACAAAAGTCTTCTTAGTATTGCTAGTGTAAAAAAAAATATGGGGAGTTAGATGTCCTTGTAGATCTACTATGAATTGCTAAGAGATCTACCAGTAGATCTCAGTCTTCTGCCCATCCTTTGTTTAGACATTCTGAGCTAAATGAATCAATGCTCTTGATTCGCTATGAGATAGCGTCATGTTATATATGTGCAGCTTCATATGAATTGTATCATGATTTCTCATAAGTCAGTGTCCATATGTAGTCAGTGTGACTTAGTCCCAAGTAAGTGTGTATAACATAGCAACCAAAGTCTGTTAGTTGATTGGGTGTGCGTGTGCATGTGGACTGAATGAAGCTACAGTATTCGTAAATGAAGTATGTTGTTTATCTCCAGTCTTCTGCACTCCGACCGGGACCCTATTCCAGATGTCCCAGCAATATATTTTGTAATGCCAACTGAAGAAAATGTTGACAGGCTGTGCCAGGTACTTTATCCTATATCAGTATCTGTTGTAAGAGCTAAGTAATTCAGAACTCAAAGAAAAATTGGGCTTGGTTTTGTTCCAGGTATAGGTTGTGCTTGGCCTATGTGACAGCTGCATGGATGTTGTGGCTATTGCTTCACCTAGATAGCAGTGTGTGCTAAGCAGCAGTAGTAAATGGCCTATCAAGCACTGAACAGCTTTAGCAGCATGTATTGCTTCTCTCTACTGCTTAGAAAGCACTCTCTTAACATTTCCTAGTTTGGGAGGCAGTCCTTGCTGATGCTACAAATCATACAGTTGTGTAGTCCTATATGATTATTCCCCTTCCCTTTGTGCACTTTGAAGTGTACCTGTGTCCTGTGTTGGTATCGGGTGCCAGAAGCTGGTTCACTTGCTGTTTTCTGTAAAAGTCAGAAATCACAGCACTGAATCTTAGGATCACATTCAGATATAATTTCACATGGAAAAATTCTTCTTCCAGGTATATAACAAACTTAGTAAAGCAAACTGGCCAGACAGAGCTCATTGCTCATTTTACTGCTATAAAAGGTTGCCTTCTAACTCCATCTTGCATGAATGGAAGGCGCTTCATGTAAGAGGGGCTGGGACTTTTGCTTATCTCCGCTTAACTCTGTGATCCTCTGCGCCCCATACAGTTCTGTTCCAGGGGGGTCCCCTGACCCTCCTCAACACAGGACCCCCAGTGCAGCTGCTACCCCTCATCTCCAAAATCTATTCTAGAGGAAGTGGGAAAGTCTACTTCCACAAGCTTCCTTCTGCACATGCTGTTTAGAATTCAGCCTGTTATATCCTTAATTTGATTTACTCCTGATTCAACGTTTTATGACTGAGAGACTGCTGTGAGAGTGGTTTCTGGTGGCATTTACAAATGAAAACATTTGTAAATGTTTTGTAAATAGTTAATCCTGCCTCATCCATGCATATTCCTTGCAGCAGATGCTCTGGAATCAAACTTTTGGAGTATATGGATTAAATGTTTTCACAGCTAAACCTGCAGGACTCGCAGTGCAAGCTGGCGCCGGTGGAGCGAGCCCTCCGTTGGCGCAGGGTGTTGCAAACATGCCGTAAGGCACGTTTGCAGCACCCGCGGAGTAAGTAGTACTGGCACAGAGGCCGGTGCCACTGGACGCAGGCAAGTACTGCAGCGGGAGGGATGGCCGGGATGGCGAGGGAGGAGTGATTAGGCCGCTGGCCTGGGAGAGGGGCAGGGATATCAGCAGTGCACTCCGCCGATATCCAACACCCCTTCCCGGGCCTGGTTGGTCTTATATCAGTTCCTCGGATGTGCTCCAGCAAAATAGCATTGGGGCCATTGGGGCTTGCCCCAGGGGAAAGGGACAAACGTCCCTTTCTCCTTGAGGTGTGCCCCAGCTCCGCCGGTGCGGCCCTGATCCTGTTTAGGATTTGCTGCAGCGTGCAAAGCACACTGTGGCGAATCTTAGGAAGGACTGGGCTGCCCCTCTATGAACCATTGTATTGGTTCTAAAGGAAACTGCACGTGGAGGGTTTTTAGCGAGTGTCTGGTACCTCAGTTCAGCACAGTTGACACCCACAGAACCTCTGGATACCCTGCAGAGCCTCAAGTTTCATAAACTGTTTACATAATTGGATCAGGCACTAGCAAGATCAATGCAGGTGGCAGTTTGAAAACAGTTACTGTTTGTTGGTACATTTTTTTAGTACCTTATCCCCTATCATATCAGATGTAGTGCTACAGTGTGAAGCCAGCTGTGGGACAAGTGGCCATTGGCCATTTCTGCAATCCCAGAGAGACACATTAAGCAATGTTAACATACAAAAAAACAAAAACAAAACCCATGTACTGTATTAAATTTGGTCAACATTAACTCTGTAGTAAAGTCTTTACTTTTAAAGCATTGTTGTTTGCTTAAAAACTCTAGTGTATTGACAGTCTTCTTTTCTTCTTTCTTTTCTTTTCCCCTTGCAGGATCTTAGAAGTCAACTTTATGAGTCTTATTATTTAAACTTTATTTCGGCTATTTCAAGAAGTAAACTGGAAGATATTGCAAATGCTGCTCTGGGTGCCAGTGCAGTAACACAAGTGGCTAAGGTACAGTGTATTAATGCCAGTGCCATCACTATAGGAGTCTCCGTTATTTTCATATGAAACGCTTATCCATGGCATAATTCAAAAAGGACCACAGGTGACTCTGAAGAAAATGCATATTCGTGCAAATTCTGGAAAACAGTCCAAAAACATGTCCTTTGTGGCATATTTATTTCTGTATTCTGTTGGCAAGCAACTTGCATCATGAATGTGTATTGCCATGATTTTAAAAAAGTAATTGCAACTCTGGCATTCAGCTTCCTCCACAAAATATATAATATTACTATTTCAGATTGAGATGTTAAATGTTCATTTCAGTACTGGTGTACTTATTAAAGTTTAAGAAAGTTTACACAAAATCATTCAAATGACTCAGATGGCTTTACCCAACATCAAGTGGACACATTTTTAACCCCTCTGAGTGAATGAGTTTGCTCATTTACTAGATTTATATGTCGCTTCTCTCCAAAGCACTAAAGGGAGTTTATATTTTATAATAATGGCTTACAGTTGGAGATTGCAATCCTATGAATGTCTTTTCAGAAGTAAGTCAATTAACTCCAATGAGACTTCCTCCCAGGTCAGTGTGTATAGGATTACTGCCTAAGGTTAGAATTCTATGTGTGCTTACCTGGGAGGAAATTATGATTAATTCAGTGGACTTACTCCTGAGTAAACATGTATAGGATTGTGCAGAGATTTACAGCACAATCCTAACCAACTTTCCAGCATTGGTGTAGCTGTGCCAACAGGGCGCACACTGCATTTTGCAGTGCAGGGACAATCATGGAGGCCTCATCAAGGTGAGGGAACATTTGTTCCCTGACCTCGGGGCTGCATTTCGGCTGCACCAGTGCTGGAAAGTTGGTTAGATTGTGCTGTTATACAAAAGGAAAAAGGAAGATTGGCATAGTCAAGTATCGGCTCTTCTATACTGCTACAGCTGTATAGCTAACCAAAGAATGAGTTGAGATAATATTGCTTCATATATTTGATGTTTTATGTACTTTGGAAGCTGCTTTGGTGCCCATCTGGGAGAAAAGCAGGGTAAAAATTGAATAAAAACTGCGAACTATTGGCATTTTCTAATATGTATCTGCATTCATTGTAGTCAATAATGTTGATATTAAATCACAGAGGACAACTAAATCTAAACAGAACAGCTACGTATTGTTCTTAGTAATGATTAATTTGTCTTCATTTATAGGTTTTTGACCAATATCTCAATTTCATTACTTTGGAAGATGATATGTTTGTACTTTGCAATCAAAATAAAGAGCTTGTTTCATACCGTGGTAGGTAGATTGTTAAAAGTAGTTATTTCATTTAATGTCTAGTATTTCAGTAAATATAACAGTTTAATGTAACTCAGTCCATATACACAAATGTTTTAATGCTGATGTGGATTTTTTTCCCAAAGTGCCACTAATCCTCTTGATTCATTATGTGCCTTCATAATTGACAGGATAATAGAGAGTGGCTACAATCCTATACACACTTACCTGGGAGTAAGTCCCATTAAAAACATTGGGGCTTACTTCTGAGCAGACATGCATAGGATTGTGCTGTCAAAGTAAATGTACACAGCATTTACTTCTGTCTAGCCACATAAACTTCTTGTTCCCTCATAGAAGCAGAATATTAGACACAGCTTTCACATTGGAACAAGAAACATAAATTAAACATTTTGACTTATTTTGGTCTTGTAATGCTGGCAACGATGACTGTAGAACTCTGGTTAGAATGAAAGACACATAGTGTATAAATTATGATGATTTGAATTATTTTCCCGTTTCATATTTTAGCCATTAACAGACCAGATATAACAGATACGGAAATGGAGACTATTATGGACACAATTGTTGACAGTCTTTTCTGTTTTTTTGTTACACTTGGTAAGTGTAAGAATATTTTAAAATTACATTTCTGTAAGGAAAGTCACAAACATTACTTCACCTGTGTGTCATCTGAGAGAGGAGGGAGGATAAGGCAGAGATCTTCCTCCCCATAAAGGCCCGGTGTAGGTATAACATTCCCTTCTCTGTCTGAATTCCCCCACCACCACCACACACCTTTTTATATTAACCATGTTGTCGGGGTCACCTTTACCTTTACCTTAGTGTTACATTTGCACTGATGTTAACCCTGCTTATGCTCATCTTTTTCCAGAGTTGGCATTAAACCATTGTTTGAAACTCTAGTTCAAAGTTAACTGTACTTGGAGTTAACATTGGTGCCAATGTTGTATTGCACAGAAAGTTAATGCTTGAAAAGTGAAGGAAGGGGAAAATGCACATAGAAGAGAAAAAGTAGGAGTATGCAAGCACACCGCTAAGAGACTGTGAATACATTTGGATGAAGTTATTTTATCTAAATCTGCAACTTAGCCATGACTATGATCCGGCACTACCTGTGATATTTTAGAATGCAGATTCAGTTATAGAATGTGTATCAGTGATTTGCAGCTTTTGCTGAATGAATAATAAAGATGCCATGAATCGGGTCCCTAAAATATTATTTTGAGACTTGGGGGATGACTAATTGATGTCTGTGTAACATCACATTGACCAGCTTGCCATCTTTGGCTTAAGGGAATTTCTGGGCATATTTAAAAAAAAATTGTTTAAATATAACTGAGGCATGTTTCCTTAATAACATTTATGGAAGGGCATTATGGTCAGACAATATAAAGCTCATCTATCTTAGAATACGTTCTTTTATTTTATAATGGATTTACCCAAGATCAACTTCTATTTTTTTAACAGGAGCTATTCCAATAATCAGATGTTCAAAAGGAACAGCAGCAGAAATGGTGGCAGTGGTAAATTGTGAAATATTCCTAATTAATTAATTGAAGTAAATAAGATGACAGATGTAAAAAGTATTGCTGCTTAACAGAAAAGCAGACCATTATTTTTACTGAGCCATTTTGTAGAAGAGACAGGACTGCTATATAACCCCATGTTGTCTTGATACTGTTGCATGCATGTCCAAAGACAACAGTGCCAAGAAAGTTTCTATTCATCAAGTATTTGAAGTGCATGCAAGCAGTTTTTGTAAAGTGGTAGTGATTATCTTGATCCTTTCCAGTCTGATTTCAGGCTGGCTTATGGAACTGAAACAGTCTTTGTCACCTTGGTTGATGACCATCTCTGAGAACTGAACAGGAGAATGCTTCCCTGTTAGTTCTGCTGGACCTCTCAGCTGCTTTCATTACCATTGACCATGGTATCCTTCTGGTCCACCTGGCAGGGCTGGAGTTAGGGGCACCGTTTTATGGTGGCTGTGGCATAGGTTTTACGGAAACCTGTGAGGTAGATTTCCAAGGATAATTCTGGGGGATTGCTGCTCGACCCCTTCACTGCTGACCAGCGGAGTCCTGCAGGGCTCCATCTTGTCCCGTTCCCCCCCCCATGACTTTACACGTATATGAAAGGGAGACACTGCATTTGAAGTACAGTGTTGCCAATATACTGCTGACACCCAGCTTTACCTCTCTTTTTCCAGCTGGCATTAGGGATGTGGTGGTTTTGAATCAGTGAACTGACAGCTTTGAAGGATTCTGTATAAGCAAATAAATTGAACAGGCAAGGCGGCTGTTAGTAAGAAAGTGACTCTGAAATGGGTTTGCACCTTTTGGATGAGGTTGGACTCCCTTTTGAAGATGGACTCCCTTTGAAGAATCAAGTTGTAAAATCTGGGGTTGCTCCTGGATAAGCAGGTGGCTGCTCTGACTAGGAGTGCTTTGCTTAGCTCAGGCTGATTTGCCAGCTTCAGCCTTTCCTCAGGAAAGCTGATCTGGCTAAAGTGATCAATGCCTTAATCATGTGTCATTTAGACTACTGTAACGCAGTAGGGCTGCCCTTGAAGACTGTTCAAAAGCTTCCGCTGGTCTAGAATATGATAGGGTGCTTTCAGGCACCCATCAGTTGGAGTACACTACATCACTATTCCTTTACTGGAGCAGGAAGATGACCTCTAAACTTCCTAATTATGGAATAATAATAATAATAATAATATACAGTATTTATATACCGCCTTTCTCGGTCATTGGATTTCTCCTCTGACTTTAATCCAAGGCAATGTACATGGGCAGGCTGTCCTAACCCCCCTTGGGGTTTTTTACAATATATATAAATGTCCAATCTTTCATGAACAGCTACTTTCCAGGTGGTATCCTTTTTACAGTCTGACAATTCTGCTGGCTGGCGTCTCCCACACTCGACCGACGCAGTGGAAGGGAGTCAATAACAAATTTAGTTATCATTCTTGCTCTATTCTAGCACAGTGGTTCTTAAAGTTCTCCCAGCTGGCAAGAATCGCTGCCAGCGCCAGGAAACAAAGCTTACCAGGGGTTCTGGAGCCCTCCAGAGGGTTCGGGGAGGTCTGCACTACCCTCCGCAGCCCCCCCCCCCCGAGCTTTAGATCGCTGCTCCACGGTGATTTACGGCCTGTTTTTGCAAAACTCGGAAGTGGTTGTAAATCACTGCGGAGTGGTGATCTAAAGGTCAGGGGGGCTGCGGAGGGTAACACAGGCCTCCCTGAACCCTCCGGAAGGCTTCAGGACCCTCGGTAAGTGTACAAATCACCTTTTAAAACTTTTTTTAAAGGACCACTGTTATAGTGACTTGGGCATGTTGCAGCATATCATTTTAGCTTAAGATGGAGAGAGAGAACAATAGGTTATTGAAGGATGTGTGACTGTATGTTGGTATAACCAGATAAAATAAAGGTTACTGAAAAAGAAATTGTACCTGTGTGTAAAATAACTGTTATGAAATTGAAATGCTTTGGATGCTGGCTAACGCAAGTAGAACCTTTTTTTGTAAACTGCAAAAAATTAGTATTGCTGGCATAACGGAGCTTTCTCACTTACCCCTCTTCAACCCCCTGCACCTCTCCAGCCTCTCTTGAGAGTAGGGAACCCTCTGGAGGGGGTAGGAAGCCCCATTGTGTGTGAATTTTAGCTCATGCAAGTCTGACTCCAAATGTACTGGAGTGGAGGTTGTTTTGCTGTAGATGGGAAAGACTTGTTTGCCCCTTTAAGAACAGGGATACACATACGCTAGTACTGAAGGCGTGTGAGCACGCATCCTTTAAAAGGGAGAAAAATGCAAAGAAGAAAAGGATCTAAAGTGGTTGAGCATTCTGTGTGTTTCTCATTGGTAGTATCATAGATACTGTCCAACATCTACTTTGACATCCATACAGTCACAAGGGATGCCAACCCTTGAGATCCATACAATCACATCCGTAACAATAGAAGATTTGGCTAGGCAGAGAATTTCATAAACAATAACATTGTGGTTTGAACGCTGTAAATTTCTCAGCAATTAATAGAGCTGGAGGCATTGGATATGTCTGTATTTCTCTCCTATTTGTGTCCTGTCTGGCTTCTTATTATTTTCCAACTTTGTCTTGTATATGTTGTGGGAAAATCCACAAATTCAGCTTTTTTAAGCTAGCTGCTTTGATACATGACAGTTGTGCTAAAACTTTTTCAGAAACTAGATAAGAAACTCCGAGAGAACCTCAGAGATGCCAGAAACAGCCTTTTCACAGGTGATACACTCGGGGCTGGACAATTCAGGTATCAACATCTAGTTGGATATTTCAAAGCCCTGTATATGTCAGGACTTTATAGGCAAGAAGCATGTCATATTTCTCACTAGCTTACTTCTCATTTCTGGTTTTGTAATAGTAGCACAAGTGCAATGGTGCTCACTCAAGGAATCTTCCTTTCTGCTTCTCTCTACTATAGTTCCTCTCTCTCTCTGCGCGCACCCCCCACCCCAGTACTCAGTTGTGGTGATTGTGGGTGCTCAGGGAGCTGCAGTAGGGAGTAGGAAGATAACTTGAGTGATTACCATTGCAATCGTATTACTTAGGTTATAACCCAGTATTAAAGATTCTAGAAGACAATTGAATGTTCAGCAATAGTTTTAATTGATTTGACTACTTTATCCCAAGATTTTAAACGCCAAGACTGGGTTCAGGCATATCCCAAAACCATGGTTTCTGTTAACCATAATTCAGAACCCTTGCTGTGGTTTGAGTTTCCAGACATATACTAGGCCCGTGATGGCGAACCTATGACACGTGTGTCACTGGTGACACATGGGGTCATTTTGGGTGACACGCCACTGCCCCGACAAACCTTACATTTTTGCAAATGTTTTACAGACTTGTCTTGAACGTTTAGGACAGAGATTTTGGCAGACCTCTTTCAAATTATTATCTAGTAAAACTCGGCAACAAAAAAGTCACTAATTGATGTTAAATAAAATGCACCGTGTTCTATAGTTGTTTTCAGTTCAGTTCAATTCAAAATTACTATTAAAAGTAGCAATAGTCAAAGTACTATTAAAAGTTAGGGGGGGTGGGGGCGACACACCAGCAGAGTCAAGTTAGGCATTTTCAAAAATTTTGACACACCAAGCCCAAATGGTTCGCCATCACTGTACTAGGCAAACCATGGTTTAGAGTTGCATGTCTGCTTTTGTCTTCTATCTGCTCAAGACTCAGCTTCATAAGGTCTCTCCTGTCTCCATGCTAGAGCAAACTAGAGGCAGAGCCCTAATTGTGAGTTGTCAATGGACTGCCTATTCAGATGCAATGGGAAATCATTTATTAGCACAAAAAGGGAGGTTTGCAAACCAGCTTCAACCTGGTCTCAGAACCTGGTTTGTTAGCTCCAAACAAATTACTTTATGGGCTGACTTTGTGTTCAGATGTAATGAGAAACTATGAATTTGTGTTGCGTCTGTGTGTGGATTTTAGGTAGGATCTTGTGATCCATGCTGTTCATAGTAAGATTTGTCAGTTCAATGTGGAAAGACAAAAATGTCACATGATTTAAGAAACTGGCGTTGTATGAAAAGCGTCATATTTCATGATAAACTTTCTACAGACACTACAGTAGTCATTGGAATCTTCCACGTACAGGGGGGCCGCCGTATCCGCGGGGGATACGTTCCAGGATACGTGGATACTTGAAACCGTGGAAAGGGGCGAATGCCCCCTCCGTGGTTTTCTGAGGGGCCCCCGCGGGTGGGTGCACCCCCACAACCTCCCCAGGCACTTACTTTTAACGTTGGAGGCTTCCTTACTTTTAACGTTGGAGGCTTCCTTTTTCTTCAATACGAACGTGATGACCAGGCCTCATGCGACTTCCTGCAGGCCCATCCACGGAGACTAGGTGCCTAGAGAGGCTGCAGAGGCCTGGTCATCGCGTTCGTGTTGATGGAAAAGGAAGCCTCCAATGTTAAAAGTGCCTGGGGGGGGGTCGCGCGTGCCCACAGGGGGTCACGTGCGCCCCCATAACCCCCCAGGCACTTTTAGTTTTGGAAGCTTCGTTTCTTCTTCAAAAGGAACACGCCTTCTTCCTTTTGAAGAAGAAACAAAGCTTCCGACACTAAAAGTGCCTGGGGCGGGGTGGTCATCCGCTATCCACGGATAACTGAATCCGTGGATAGCGGATCAGCGAATGGGGGGCCCTGTATGTAGTAGGCACACATGAAGGTATTAACCAAATATGTTTGTTTACAGTTTCCAGAGACCTCTGTTAGTACTTGTTGACAGAAACATAGATTTGGCAACTCCTCTACACCATACTTGGACCTACCAGGCCTTAGTGCATGATGTACTGGTAAGAAAAGCTTTTTAAAATGTTGTTTGTTTGTTTTTCTTTGCTTCCAGCTTCATAATGCAGAACTTCCATATAGTACAATCCACTTTAAATCAAGCACAGTTTTTAGCAGATTGCTGCCTAACTCTGTGATCCTGTGTAATCTTCGAGTGGCAGAGCATGTGCGCTGCCGCTTGGAGGTGTCGCAAACGCACCATAAATCGCGTTTCCATTTCCTGGTGAGTAAGGGCCGCCGTGGCAAAGGCCAGCAGCCCTCACTCCACCGGGGGACCATCCCAGCGCCTGCCGGGCAAGGTAAGCCCTGCACCAGCCGGTGCATGGGGCAGAGGTAGGGCGGACTGGGTGGTGAAGGAGGGCAGCCACTGTCCAAACTGATCGGAAAGAGGGCAGAGATACCGGCAGCGAGCTCCGCTGATATCCCCAGCCCTTTCCCAGTCCAGTCCAGTGTTATACCCGGGCCTCGAATGTACATCTGCTTCAGAGCTGGCGTACATTTGAATAGGCCCATAGGACCTGGGCCACCTTGCACCCAGGGAAGGCAACGAGTGTGTCCTCTTCTCCCGAGGTGCTGCCGGGCTGCCCCAGAACGGCCACAGGATACCGCTGCCAGCCCTTTAGGCCCGCTGGGTATCCTTACACAGGATTGGGCTGTAAATCGGCTAAATCATTTTTTCCCAAATAATGAACATGGAAATTCTGAAGGATGTGCCAATTAGCTGTGAAATTGGGCTACTATTACATTATAGCCCTGACTCTGTATGTAATCATAGCCCAGCCTGCCTATATGCTCCTGTAGTACCAATTTGGTGCATGGAAGATTACTACCAAGCATGCATTTATTGGCAGTTGTGCAGGGGATCCATACATTTTTGCAAGGCTTGGTAGCCAATACTTAAGTGTAGTATTTAGTGTGACTACTTTCTTTCCTCTGCTGTACAGAGGTGAAATAAGTATATCCCTTTTTCCTACTGCCTGGCCTGGACACTTTACAAGGGAGGAGCAGTGGACAAAGTGTGTGTTTATAGCACTCTGTTTGCACCCAGTACATGTTAATACTGTGGCTTGGCACTTTTTTTGAAAGATGCATTCTCTGCCTCCTTGTGCTGTATACTATAGATTTATCATTCTTGTCACTAGAATTAAACTGCTGACCGTATCTGTGGACTCCTGAAGTGTGATGACTAGTACTGTTGGCATAGCAGCAAGTGATTCTCTGTTGACCTTTAAGATCACTGTGGAAAATACTAAAGAAAGCGATCTCCTAGGTACATAGGATCCAGTTGGTGGATCATAAGTAGTGCAAACTGGTATAGGAAGGGATGCTGGAATTAAAAGATGACTTGTTAAGTTACACCACAGTTAAAAATAAGAACAGTGGGTGTGAGTGGGGAAGAAGGATCAGAATTGAACATCTTTGCTATTATTTCCAGGCAGAGAGGTACAGACATGCTTGCTGGCTACAGAGTACTTTGATCCACTGACCTGATGATTTGGGCTACTGCAGCACAAAGTGGAATTGGCATTAAACAGTGTGACTGGCACCCATCTCAGTCAGCTTAACTATTGAGTTAGGACTATTGAGTTAGGACTGCTGTATCTGGTGCATTCACTGACTACAGATCCTTCGCAAGATTTTCTGAAATTCTACTACAGATTTTCTGAAATTCTGTCTTCAAGAATCTCTTGGCCATTTCTCCTGCACCTGGTTTCAAGATAATTCTCGCCTCTCTTTGAGTTATCCCAGCTACTGCAAAGGAAAAATTATCTGCTTTGCTATTTCTCTGCTGGTAAATAGGAACTTGACTATAATAGAATAGCCTTTATACATTTTTTTTAATTTAACAAGACTTTGAAATTCTACTGTTAATTACTGTAACAGTAATTTTACTGTTACTCTGATTTTTGTGCTTTGTTTTTTTACTGTACTTTATTTTTGTTTTTTCTAAATTGCATTTTTACAGTTTGATAGCTGTCTTGGGCTCATTTTGGAGAAGGGTGGAATATAATTCTTTAATAAATAAAGAGAAGTGTTGCAACATTCCTTAATCCTTATCTGTCTTTTTCAGCTATTCGTTCCAATCTTTAATCACAAAAACAATTATTTAGCTGTCATGAAACAAGATTTTGTTAAGTTTGCTATTTGGATGTTTCATGCTACATTTGAATAATATCTCTTGTTTTGAGCACTTATATGAGGCTTTGCTTCCCTCTTTTTCTTTTTTCTTCACATAATATTGTAATGATTAAGATATCATTGAGCACCACAAGGTGGTGTAGATGTTGCACATTAAAGAATATAAAAAAATATTAAAACAGTCTTGTAGTCATTAAATTTTCTTTTAAACTAGCCAGAAAAAAAATAGAAATGTGAATTTACCATATTAAAAAGTATTTTGGTATATTAGGTATGACTCATTAAAACAAAAATTTGCTTAATATGTGTTGAAATTACTGGATCTATTTTCAGTAGCCTATCAAAGTAGCTATATCTCAGTGCTTGTATGCACATTTGCGTTCTATACGCTATGGTCAAACAAATAATATTGGTATAAAATTATTGGTGATTGGAGATGTTAGGATTGTCCTGATTTACAGTGCAATCCTGACGTTCATTCTGGCGCCGGAGCGAACGTGCCATAAAGCACGTTTGCGACGACTCGGGAGTAAGGAAGGCCGGCGCAAGGCCTGCCTCCCTCCCTCCCTCCGGCGCCAGATCTCCACGCGGATGGCGGCGGAAGGTAAGCACTCTATCGCTGGCTGCATGGGCGAGAGGGGGGGACCATTGGCCTAGCCGGCCCGGCATTTCCAGCATTTAAATTGATCAGTCTTAAACCATATTTATTCTGGTCGGAGTTGAGTACCAAAGATAAAGCAATTAATATTATACTTTCTCAAATATAATGACATACGTTGGAGTTATAAATCTTCATCTACATCTTGTATATGAGTGATACTCCTAAATTCTTTAACAGTCCTCAAAACTCAGTAAAGTTATATATACACTGAAGAAAGTATCCCTCTCTTCTGTGCATTATCAGATGTTATCGGTGATAAGGCTTCTCAAATTTATTTGTACATTCTTTGTACAAATTGTACACTCTTATTATTTGAAAAGTACTGTTAAAGTGAAACCAAAGAGTTGCTAAGGGGCCAACACAGGTATAATCCTACCTTCTAATTAAGACAAGAGAGCAAGCTACAGAATCGTGTGTTCCCTCCCTTCCCCGTCCCATTGTGAAGCACTCTACTTCAATGTTATGTGTAGCTAATGTTAATCACAATTAACACATGCTTGGGGGTGCGGAAGATACAGCATTTAAAAACCAGGCTACGATCAGAGTATCTCAGGCTTGTATTAAATATTCTTGATATAGTTCAGATGGACTGTGATCCAGAATAAAAAAAAGCTATGTGAGCAAATAGAAATCCTAATTATAACAGTAAAGCATGTATTATCCCTTACACAGCCCTATGCAGAATAATAGCCACATGTCTAATACAATAAAACTTTCAAGAAAATGTATATATGTTGTTTAAACTGGCAGTAGCTATTTAGCTTTCTGAAATTAGAAACTCTAAACCAAGTTTTACAGTGTAGTTATTGGTTAAAAAAAAATTGCTAGGTGACTTAAAACAGAATTTATAATGTATTGCAGAAATGTTCAGGGATGTAGGAAAAACACAAGTAACTTCAAAAGTGATAACACTCTGAAATTGTGACTGATCATAACATCAGTGCAGTTTATTTTAAGCTATTCCACCCTTTCTATAAATGTCTTAAGTTGTAATCAGAAAACAGTTACCATGGTGATTACATAAATTTTACTTTCACATAAATCAGTTTTTGTTTTCCTTGCAACTGCTGGACTCCAGGGAGATTGTGGCATGCTGAATTGGATGCCATTTCAACCACAAATTTATAGTGCTTCATCTGTTTAGGTAATAACAGTACCATTTCTACTGCTGAACAGGTTAATCTGTGGAGAGTTGCATTTTTCTGATTGCTTGGAAGTAGTGATAGGTTATGTTCTGTGAAAGTACAAAAAATATTTTGCTTATCCTCAGGAAGCTAGACATTTCCACAACTTTCATGCACGTTCATCTAAATGAGCTTTTTTCTAAAGACTGGAAGGGAAGAGTTGGGTCTCTCCTACCCAAGCTTTTTTCCTTTTATTTCTCTGCCCCACCCTGTAAATTTCTGTGTTTGACCCTTTTTCCAGCATTAGAGTAGTCCAGGATTTCTGAAAGTGTGGCCCGCGACCCACTTGGTGGGTCGCGGAGGCCACACAGAGTGTTGTGGGTTGGGCTCTCCCACCCTCCCTTGCTCTAGTTTAGCTGAATGACTTACCGGGAGGGCGGGGAGACCTCTTCTAGGTTGTACCAGGTCAGTGCACCATTGCACAGGCCTCTGCGGACCTCAGAATGGCCTGCAGAAGCCTCAAAAAGCCACTTCCAGTTTTTGGACGCAAACCAGAAGTGGCTTTCAGGGGCTTCTGTGGGCCATCCTGAAGCCTGTGCAGTGGGTCTCCAGCCTGGCGCGACCCGGAAGAGGCCTCCCCACCCTCCCCAGTAAGTCATTCTGGCACCGCGACTCACCATGGGGGATGAGGTGGGTCACAGCACTGAAGAGTTTGAGAACCTCTAGTCTATTGGACATTGATGGAACTCCTTACTCCCCCCTCCTTCAACCCTTACCACATGAAGTGTTGGAGCCTATTGCATCATATGCATGCAGTTTATAGCATACTTTCTCTGAAAAAAACATGGTCACTATTCCCATAAGGAGAGAAAATATTTCAAAAATAGAAATAACCTCTCATCTGTTGTTACACTAAAAGCCAAATACAAAAATAACATTTTCATTTTCAAAAGTTAGGAGTTATTTATGTAGTGTCATCCTTTTTTTTATATATATATTTATATTTTATTGATATATTAAAACATAAAAAAAACAATACATATTTCATAAAGTTATAGCAAGCGCGAAGCAATACATCCTACTAGCATACTATTCACTATTTTCTACATACAATTTCCAACTAAGCCAAAACAACCCCCACATTCTATTCATTAAATCCGCATATCATCACATCATTCCTCTCTCTCTCTCTCTTAAAAAGTCAATAAATGGCTTCCAATTATTCACGAAAAAGTTAACTGACTTTTCCTTAATTAAAATTGTAAGTTTATCCATTTCAGCATAGTCCAAAACTTTCAGCCACCAATCTTCCAGCGAAGGTATCTCCGAATTCTTCCAATATTGTGCATATAAAATTCTTGCCGCAGCTGTCATATATAAAAACAAAGTTTGAAATTTTTCGCCTACATGATCCTCCCACATACCCAACAAAAATGTTTCCGGTTTCATTTGGATCTTAATCTTTAAAATCAACTCAATCTGTTTGTGAATCTGAGTCCAATACTTCTTTGCTTGAGGGCATGTCCACCACATATGGTAAAAAGTTCCTTCTTGCATTTTACATTTCCAACATCTATTCGTCACCTTCTCATACATTTTTGCTAGTTTGCTTGGGGTTATATACCATCTATATATCATTTTATACATATTTTCTTTAATATTAACATTTAACGTAAATTTCAACTGTTTTAACCATAGTTGTTCCCATTGGTCCATTAAAATAACATGACCTATGTTTTTCGCCCAATGAATCGTACATTCTTTAACCTGTTCTTCTTCTGTTTCAAACTTCAAAAGCAATTTATACATTTTTGAAATTATCTGGTCTTCAGATTTTAATTGTGCCTCCAATATTGATTCTTCTTCTACAAATCCATATGTCTTCTTGTCCACTTATGTAGTGTCATCCTTGTGCATATTGCTTTGATAGGCCCTTGCTCCAAAGAGCTTACAGTCTAGATCAGGGGTGGGGAACCTATTTGCGGTGGGGGGCCATTTCCCCATTGGGAAAATTGGCTGCGGGCCGCCCGTAAGGGCGTCTGAAATTTTTGGGGCCCCCCGCCGCAAATTTGACACACACCCCTGTGAATCTACCCTTCCCACCCACCCACCCACGGACCACTCTCCCTCCCACCCACCCATGGACGCTTACCTGAGGCTCCAGGGGGGCGCCGCCGCCTCCTTCCCGCGTCAGCTCCAGTTTAAATCGGCCTTTCTGCAGCTGCGCAGATCGCTGTTGAGGCCGAGAGGGCAATCTCTCGGCCTCAACGGCGATCTGCACAGCTGCAGAAAGGCTGATTTTAAAGTGACTAGGCAAGCGGGCGGTGGAGCCTCTGGTCCCGCAGGGGCCGGACCGGATCGACCCGCGGGCCGGAGGTTCCCCACCCCTGGTCTAGATTTTAGCAGGGGAGGGAAAGAATAACAAAGTGGAAGAGGCACAGGTAGTAATAGGGGAGTATGAGGAAATGCAGCTGCCTGTACTTAAGGTTTATTTTGGTTGGGGATGGCAGAGTAGGAAGAGTGATTATTTGCTCCAGTTATACATCCTAAATGGAAGACATTGCTAGTGCGATGAAAGTTCTAAAATTAAATGATTTTAGAATTTACTGTTCCTCTCAAGTATGTTTTGCTTATTTGAATCAAAACCAGCTAGACAGAAATTGTTCAAAACAAATGTTTTAATAGCAGTTGGGGAAATACATTTGTAATGGTCCCCGCAAAATATGATTAATGACAACAGCTTTGTAACACTGGTACTAAAATATATGTGGATGCTTAGTATCTGAGTGTTAACACTGAAACAGGGTAAAACTATATAAAAATAGCATTTTTGCATATGCTCTCCACACTGTTTAGCATGCAGTTATCATTTCTGTTACCGACACTAACCTATTTTGAAGGAGAGATCAAAAGTTTGGGGTTTGTGTGGAAGACAGTTTTGGTTGTAGACTTAAATAAATAAAATACGTTTTAGAGAAGATAAAATTTCAGTAATGGGGTTAAATGCCATGATTAGAAATTTATTAAATTAAAACTGGTTAAAAAATAATAAACAAGGTTTAAAATACTATGTTTCAGTTGTCATTTGACGATCTTCCTCAGGTAGATGGAGGAAAAAAATACATTTTGTTCTCATTTTCCCATGTAAATCGGATCAAACACACCAGTAGCAAACTTTTTTTAAATCATAACTTGGTTTGGACACAATCACATATAAATATACCAATTATAGCTGTGTGTGGGGGTGTAGTATACAATTCTTTTGTATAGAAGTGTGCTGTGACTCTGCTATTTTGACATGCTTCTAACAAAAGAAACACAGCTATAAGAACTGCTGCTTAGGTGACAAATTTTGTTCAATATGAGAACTGCACTGGTAGCTGCCACACCAACTCTGGTGAGATGTCATTTTGGATTTCTGGTAGACAACTAAAGGGGAAGGTGCTGCCACTCCAGTTGGGATGAGCAGCATTATGGGAAAGAGAAAGGAACTCAACTTTGTCTCTTCTACATACTTTCTCATTCTATCTCTAATGATGTTTCACACATGATGGAGACAGCACTCTGAATGAAGTGGCTCAGGGGAGGGAGTTGGAAGGGACATGTGCACCAAGAACCAGAAAGGTCAATGCCTTCTCTCAGATGTTCAGTGCCTTGACGACACCACCACCACCACCCAGGTTATTCCAGGCACTTTAAGCATTTACAAAATAGAACAGGGAAGGAGGTAAAATTAAGAGACTTCTGCAGAAGGTTTGCAGAAGCATAATCACAAATAATATCCTTGTGATATTATGAATATGTGGCAATTGGCCAGTGCTAAATGCCAATACAGTAGGTTCCTGGTATCCATGGGGGATAGCTTCCTGGGGGCCACACGGATACCGGGAAACTGCAGATAAGGGGGAACGCTAACCCCACGGGGGGCTCCACGCACCCATTACCTTTTTTTTCTTGGAGCTAGAGCCAGGTCAGTTGGTTTCTTGCTTAACCAAAACGCTATAAGCAGCATGCTGCTTATAGTGACGATTCAGGCAAGCAGCCCTGCATGCTAGAGAGGCTCCGTTAAACAGGAAGCAGCGTGCTGCTTATATCATTTTGTTTAAGCAAGAAACACACTGACCTGGCACCAGCTCTATAAAAATAAATGTAATGGGCGTGGGGGGGGGCAACCGTGGATCTGTTGATACAGGGCGCCCCTGTATCTGTTTTTAAGCCTTCATAGGACAAACATATTATACAAGCAAGCTAAATAAATTTAAGGCAGTGCTTAAACTCTCATTTTAATTAAAAGATTAGCACATTTCATTTGCTTTACAAGTTCAAAATCATTCTCGATAAAACTGTCAGTTTATTTTGTATCAGGAATATTTTGCTTTCTGATCCTGGCCAGTAGATGAAGATGCTTAATTATTCTTTTATAGGATTTTCATTTGAACAGAGTTATTCTGGAAGAGTCTTCTGGAATGGAAAATTCCCCAGCAGGAGCTAGACCAAAGAAAAAAAATAAAAAGTCATATGATTTAACTGCAGCGGATAAATTTTGGCAAAAACATAAAGGCAGGTAAGCTGAGTATTTTAAATACACCAATAAACTACCACTGTTTCAATTTACATTACTAGTATTATTCAGTTATGAGGAACATATATAGAATTCATTTCAAATAAAGGGTTGCAAAACTATTTTAACGTTGTTTTTAATAATGCAATTATAGAAGTACACAGTGTAACTGTCTTAATAAAATGTTTCTTTAGTCCTTTCCCAGAGGTAGCAGAGTCCGTTCAGCAAGAACTAGAATCTTACAGAGCTCAAGAAGATGAAGTCAAGAGGCTTAAAAGTATAATGGTAAGACTTGTTTATCTATACTCTAAATATATTATTCTTGGACTTTATACAGTGCTTTGGCAGTATTGACGTTTAAGAAATTTACTGACTTTAAAATGTTGGCAATGCCAAATTGTCTGATACTTTTTTCCTTTCACAACAGATTTTGAGTAAGATGAAATGTACCGTACTTTAGATTCATGAAGTGAGAGAATAGTTTGAAAATTTCCACCTCTTGCAAAATGAATGGCTGTAAATGAGTGTGAAATGTTACAAACATATTTGCACGTACACATTTATCACTTGCCAAGGAATCGTCAGGCTTGCAGATGCCTTCAGTAGTAATCTGTATTGCACCACACATGTGGCAATGAAACTTGGCATGCTGATCAGCTGAAATGGGTTGGTGTGATGCTCTGGGATGAACATAAGGAATATTTTCTTCCCAAGGAATAAAACTTTTGGAGTGTTTGCAGTCCACCTTTAATGAGCAAAGGGGAAATTGTCAGTTTTGTTGAGATTAAAACCTCTCACAGTTTCTAATGCCATGAGTAGCTTTGTGGGACAGGCCAACGACTAGAAAGTGATCCTAGAAGCTAGAAGATAAGAGGCAAGGTGACTAAAAGAAGGGTGCAGAGCAAACAATGGAATGAAAAGGAAGAACCTGAGGGAAGGTGAATAGAGAAGACAAGAGGTGCTAACTGAGAAGTAACTCTAAAAAAACTAACTCTCAGAGCTTAAGACCAGATTTGGGGGGGGGGGGTAGATAAAAATAGGTCAAAGTAGGCAGTGAACTGATAAGTAAAAATACAATGGGTGTTAGGCATGTGTTGAAGAAAGGAGAACATGGGGCTGGTGCAGAACTTCATGTACGTTTTTGGGACAGGAGAGGGTGTTCAGTGCTGACAGGAAGGAAATGGGCAAGTTAAGGAAGTTTAGAAAGCTGAGGAGCCAGTAAGGAACATGCTTGTGAGGTCTGGAGTTTAGACCTTGTCACGAATGCACAAGAATGATGCACAGCTCAGTTGTAGAGCATATACATTGTTTAGAGATGGTACTAGATTCAATGCCTGGTATCTGGGGAGGACCTCATCTGATACCCTGGAATGCTGCCACTAGTTACTGTAGGCAATGCTGAACTAAACGAACTAGCCCTTGTACTCCATATAAAGTAGCTTCAAATGTTCATAGAAGGGACTGTACACTTCCAGTCTTTCAACAGTACCTATGTCTTACTGTATTTTTTAGATTTGGCAAAGAGTTCGTCAGAGTTGACATTCATCATTGTGATAGTGGTAAAATTTTTGGAGACCATGATATCGTATCATAACAGAGTTCTAAAACCATGGTATATTTCTTTGACACCAGTTGGCCAAGTGCTAGGTCTTTCTTTGGAACCTATGTAAAATTAATCTGGGGTAGTTCTCTTATGCAATTTAACTAAATACCCCATTTGACAATGCTGCTACTGTTCAGTATGTATGGCTATTACTTTTTGACATTAATTTTTTCCTCAGGGACTAGAAGGTGAAGATGAAGGAGCAATAAGTATGCTTTCTGATAACACGGCTAAACTCACTTCAGCAGTTAGGTAAGTATAGTAATAAGGCACTCTAACTGCTTGGGAAAAGCTTACCATTAATCAGATTTCTTCTTAATTTCCAAGGTAGGTTGCATTTTAGAAGAAGCATAAAACTAGTATTTAAAACTCGCATAATGTTGGTGTGGTCTTTGCTGATGTGAGGCGACTCTGGATTAAGGACTCTGGTGATTGAAATTGAATCACTACAGTTCATTTATATTCTGCAAAATTTGTTGAGCAGAAAAATATGATTTTTCACACTCGGTGTCCTGATGCTAGACTGGAGCTGAAGCATAAGAATCAAGAGCATTATGGCAGCAGAGCAGAGTCAGTGTGGGTTGGAGTAGTAGAGTGATTAGATGGCTACCAAAAACTGATTCAGATGGAACTGCTGCCTGCAATACTCATGAGCTATCCATCTGAAACAGCAATATTTTATTGGTGACATTTTCATTCAAGGAGATCTCTCAAAAGCCTCCATATCTACTCTCTGGTGGGACTGCTCTTGTTACTCTTGTTGGCTTGCTTCCCAAGTGAAGGCCTCAGATCTCAAAGGTGCCAAGTGTACAGGTGCAGGCTGTTTTGCAAGGTTTTCAGTGGCAGAGGTGGGTGACACCAGTTCAGCTTTCCTTTGCAGACCTAACACTTGAGACCTTTATATCAGAACCAGTGGGTGAGAACAAGGCAGGGTCTAAGTGTCCTCTGGCTCAGAAGATTCTGTAAGATTGCCGCATCCCAGATGCTGTTGCTTAGAGGTGGAGATAGGACAGATGCTCCTGTCTATTGAAGTATGCATCTGGTTCTGGTTTAATATATTTCTGTATTATTGACTGCTTCCCAGATTACTTTCAAAACGGTTTGCATTCGTAGTACTGAATATAGAATTGAACTGGAATTTGCAGTGTGGCCAGTTTCTTTGTAATTTTTTTCAGCTCTCTTCCAGAGCTTTTGGAAAAGAAGAGGCTTATAGATCTTCATACAAATGTGGCAACAGCTGTTCTGGAGCACATAAAGGTATGAAAAATATATTCTTTTTTTCTAAAAAGATGCAAAGTGGTGTTAGCCATAAAATAGCTAAAGCCAGCTTATTTAAAAAGAGTAAAAAAGAAAACAATAGTGGAGATACCATATTACGTTCGGATTAAAATGCCTGACAAAATAAAATAAAATAAAAAATCTTTTAAAGAACACTTGAAATGAATCAATGAAGTAACCTGATGGGATTCCCTAGGGAGATGGTTCTCAAAATTTGTGGTACCACCATTGAAAAGACCCTGCTCTGAGAAATAAAAGCTCTAACTTTGAGCAAAGGAGGGACTTGGGGCATGTCCTCTACTGTGGCTTTCAAGGCTCGGGAGGGCTAATGTGGGAAGAGGCACGTCTACAGATAACATTGGGCCATGCTCTTTAACTAGTTGTATTGTGGGGACATTCAAGCTTTCAACTGCAGTTCAGATAGTGGGGAGAAGATGGGGGTCAGAGCAGAGACTCCATGTGGAAAAGTGTAAGAGTGGTTACAGTGACTTACAGCCCAATCCTGTGTAACTCTTGCACTGGTGCAACAGTAGATCCACCGGTGTAAGTGCACTTATGCCAGTGTAACTTGACGGATGTAGGACGGACACTGGAGTAACCCCCCTCAGACGCCGCATATGTGCAGGACGGACACCAGCGCAAGTCTGCGGGCGCAGGAGACATTCCGGGGGTGTCCGAACGCCCCCAGGATGGCCCCTGCGCCGGTGGAGTTGCAGTGGCGTCCGTCTCACATCCAAATTGCGCGTTCGTGGCATCCGAGGGGAGTTACGCCGGTGTCCGTCCTGCGTCTGTCGGCGTACGGCAAGTTACACTGTCATAAGTGCACTTATTGTTACGCCGGTGCAAGAGTTACACAGGATTGGGCTGTTAGTTGCTTGAACTGCATTAATTTCAAATGTATTGAGACACATTTCAAGAGGCATGTAATTCTGGTTGAAGTTATTTGTAAGTGTGTAGACTTTGGTATTAGAATACAAGAAGAAAAGGGAGACTCGGACAGCAGAACATCAATAGGGGTAGAGATTAAAGGTAGAGATTGCCTCTCCACATGGGCTGTGGAGAGGCAATGGTGCGCTGAAGGAAGAAGTCCCATTCTTGGCTACTCAGACTTTATCCTGCTTACTAACAATTTCTGAGCTTTTAGCAGACAGTGCCTGTTTCCAGGATTTTGAGAGTTGCTGTAGTTCGGAAACCAACACTATGAGCCAGATCAAATTTCTTCTGTCACAAATTTACTAGACTTACTACTTACTTACTACTAACCTTAGACAAACAGCTATCTCTTGACTTCAGATCCCACCTGCAATACTTGCAATAATAATTCTGGTCTAGCTTTCAGGATAGTGGTAAGAATTGCTGAGATGTGAAATTGCTAGAACGAAGATTAGATTCTCAGGAGTCTGAGAGCTGCAACCATTCCATGTTGGAATCCTGGTTCCATCATTCAAATATAATTAACAGCCATGCAGCATGCTAGTCTCCTTGCTCTTCAGCTTCTGTTATAGTTGCTATGTAGACAAATGTTCTGTGTTTCTGGGGGGGGGGGGTGATACAGAAAGCTGCAGCAACTTGTATTTTGATCCAAAATGAATAGGCAACTCATTGTGGTTTTTTCCTCTAATCCAGAAATCTTATTCGTTTTGACCTGATCTTCCAGATCATAATCTGATCTTTTGAAGGGGGGGGGGGGGGAGGAAAAAAAAACTTAGGCAGGAGGCCAGACCGGTATATTATGCTGCTGTTAAGGCAGCAATTATGAAAGCACAAATACCTAATCCAATTATCTTTCTTCCACTACTTTTCTGAAGAGGGCCGAATAAATTGTGAATAACTTCTTTGAGGGTAATTGTATGTTTGGTTGAATTTTGAACTTCTGTAGCCACCAATGGCCCAAGCTGTATAACCCAAAGTAATGCCATAGATTAAGTTTTTCTGTAATGCATCTAATGCCATCATTAGTGTAGTGGTTTTTAATTTTAATTGGAAACATTTTTTATCTTAAGTCAATAGCTAAATAGTTTTCCTGTAATGTGTGGCATGTGGAATATTGTATGACAACTTTATTAGATAACCGAATAATATTGTAGTGTTTTCATAGAAACTAACGCAATAGGTAAAGTTGAGTCATTAGTTACTGCCTTATTTGTTACCTCCCTTTTCTGGGAAAGTGGTGGCAGGTCAACTATAGCAGGATTTTACATTGGACATCAGACAAATTCCAAGCCAGGATGTGGTTTGAAATACTTGCATGTTTGACTGCCTCCCCCTTCCAAGGCACAGAAGTGCTTCCTGAATTGGATGCTTTTAACACTGCAGAATAAATTGAGTGTTCTTTTTCTTGTCTCAAGATGGAAGATTCATGGAGAGGATTGAAGACAGGCTTGTCACCCAATTTCTTTTAGGTTTTCATCTAGAGAGGCAGAAAAGGGAAATAAGAATATAATGCAACACCTATTGCAGTAAAGCCAGCCAGTGGTGCATGTGTGCAGGGTCTGGGTTTAGAGATGATTCAGTGTTCAGAACCTGCACAATTGTTTTGCGTGGATCTGTCGCCACCTTTGCTTCTAGCTTATCTTCTAAACATCTGTGCTAGTAGATATCGATGTGTTTTTCTCTGGATCGAGGAAGAGGGCATTCCTGACAATGGGTAGTCCCTCCCACCGCAGAGGGCAGGGTCGGCTAGCTGAAGACGTCTCCTCCCCGTGGGAGGGGCTTCCCGCTCCCCAGTTTCCGGCCCTGCCCTCTAGCAGACAGGTCGCAAGCTAGCTAGTTCAGCTTTTACCTCGGCTTTTACCTCAGCTTTTACTTCAGATTTTTCTACTATTGTTCGTCTTCTCTCCGTTTGTTTTCTTCCTCATTTTTGTTCTTCCTTGCCTTCCCTCCACTGTGTCTCCCTTCTCCTCTTCTCCGCTTCGAGAGAGTGTTGGGCAAGTCTTGCTTGCGGCCTCGCCGGACTGGGAGGCCGCAACCCACGCTTTTGAAGTAGCGCCCTCACAGACCCCTCGGAGCTTCGCGTCTCGGCGCGCTGAAGCGGCGGCCTTCCCAGTGTCGCTCAGCATTTGTTCGTTGGAGGGATCGACTGACGCCTCGGTGAGCGGACCTCCAAGAGGCCGTCGCCGTTGGCGCATACAGCGTGATCTACAGGGCGCTCCGAGCCTTCTTCGGCCAGGAGCTCCCTCACTCGGTGCGGCCTCCCAGGCCCCGAGGCGGTACGCGCTGTGGGAGCGGATTGATCCCCCCCCCGGTGGCAGAGGCGCGACTCGGACATCCTTAGCTGGTCATGACTTCTTTGAAGGTGACTTCTGTGGACACTCCCGTTGCTGCCCTGGCGACTTCTGCTGTTATCCTTTCCGAAGGGGAAGGAGGACCGTGTGATCCATGTGATAAGCGAATTGAGGCAGCCCTGAAGAAGAACTTTGACTCATCCTCCATGGCGCTTCGAGCTTCTGCGGTAAATTCTATTTTTGCCAGGGCAGTGTACCTCTGGACAGAGGAACTCGCTGCCACTGAGCAGGGTCTTTCTAAGTCGGCCAAGGATGCTCTTAAGAAGATTACACTGGTGGCAGCGTTCTCTGCGGATGCATCTTTTGATGCTTTACAGATGAACGTGAGGGCCCTGGCTTCCAATGTCGTGGCGTGCAGAAATGTTTGGTTAAGGCAATGGAAAGTGGACCCGGGGTCTCAGGCTAGATTGGTTGGGGTACCCTTTCAGGGTTCGAAACTTTTTGGACAGGCTCTCGAGCCTATTTTGGTCGAGAGTAAGGATAAGCGGCGGGTCTTGCCTTCGGGCAAGAAGGACCAGCCCAAGAATCGAACCCAGTTTTTTCGTCCCTTCCGCACGGAACACCGGCACAGGGACTCCCACAGACATCGTAGCAAGTGGAATAAAACCAGGGTTTTTCCCAGGGGTAAGCCCCACGGAAACCCTTCCACCAGTAACCCCAAGGCTCACAAGGAGCAACGCGGGGCCTGACTCCTCTCCCGTCGGGTCCTCCTCTGTTATCGGTGGCCGTCTCCTGGGCTTCGCATCGCTGGGAAGAAATTTCCAGCGATGCGTGGATTCGGGAGACGGTTGCAAAAGGCTATGCTCTGGAGTTGTCTCGCAGTCCCAGGGAGAGGTTTCTACGTGTGCCTGCTTACAAGGACCCGACAAAACACATGAATATGTTGAAAGCCATCCAACATCTGCTGGATATCAGGGCGGTGGAACCAGTTCCCTCTGTACAGAGGGGACAGGGTATGTATTCCATCCTGTTTCTGATTCCAAAAAAGAATGGGGACATGGCTTTGAACAGATATCTTCGCAGGCGGCGGTTTCGGATGGAGACATGGAGGACTATCATTGCGGCACTGGAACAGGGTGAGTTCCTAACATCGATAGACCTCACAGAGGCATACCTCCATGTCCCCATCCAGCCGAGGCACAGAGCCTTCCTGAGATTTTGCTATGCGGGCAAACATTTTCAGTTCCGGGCCTTACCCTTCGGGCTGACGGCAGCTCCTCGCGTATTCACCAAGCTCCTAATAGCTCCGGTAGCGTTCTTGCGCCAGAAGGGGATTTATCTCTATCCCTACCTGGACGACACTTTAGTGAAATCCAGGTCGAAGGACCAGGCGATCTTGGATCTTCGCCAGACCACCGATCTTCTCCAGTCCCTGGGGTTCCTGATCAACTGGGAAAAGAGTTCGTTACAACCCTCACAGCGGATGGAGCATCTGGGGCTCTTCTTAGACACGGTAGCCTTCAAGATCTTTCTATCCAGGGACAGGCAAGCATCGTTACAGGCACTGGTGCAGTGAGCGTTGGGGGCGGACAGGCTCGACCTGCAGTCGTTGGCATCCTTTTTGGGGGTGTTAGTCTCGTGCCAGGACATTCTCCCTTGGGCGAGGCTACATATGAGACATTTTCAGCGTTTTCTGATGCCTTTCCAAAAACAGATAGAACGTCAGGTTCGCGTCCACTTAACGATTCCCACGAGCCTCAAGGACTCACTGTCTTGGTGGGTGACGGGGGGTCGTCCTACCCAAGGGACAAGCCTGTTTCAACACCAAAGGTTGGTCATCACGACCGATGCGAGCCTCCTGGGGTGGGGGGCCCACCTCGCAGGGGCCTTTGCTCAGGGGACATGGTCCAAGAAGGAAACTTCTCAGCATAAATCATCTCGAGCTAAGGGCCATCCGCCTCGCACTCCTCCACTTTCAGCAGCGCGTGCAGGGACACCATATCCTGATACGTACCGACAACATGTCTGCGAAAGCTTATCTGAATCGACAGGGGGGAACTCGCTCCTCGAGACTTCACGGGGAAGCGATGTTGTTGTTCGATTGGGCGGAAGCGAATCTGGCGTCAATTCGAGCGGAGCATCTGGCTGGCATCCGAAATGTAACAGCGGATTGGCTCAGCAGACGGACAGTGCGGGAGGAGAACTGGCAGCTACATCCGCAGGTCTTCCTCTTGGTGACACAACGCTTCGGTTTCCCAGAGGTGGATCTTTTCGCGTCAAGAGAAAACGTGCAGCTACAGAGGTTCTACACAAGGCAGCCAGAGGTGGGGGCGGAGACGGTGGATGCTCTTCAAGCCAAGTGGCCGCCGGGACTGCTTTATGCGTTCCCGCCCGTCCCTCTGCTTCCCATGGTGTTGCGCAAGATCCGTTCCTCAACGTCCGAGGTGATTTTGATCGCGCCCTCTTGGCCCCGGAGGGCCTGGTTTCCGGATCTTGTGAATCTCTCGGTAGATCGGTGCTGGCCCCTGCCTCTGCGGGACGACCTCCTTCGTCAGGGACCCCTGCTTCATCCTCGGCCCCACTTGTTTTGGCTCACTGCTTGGAGGTTGAGAGGGAGGCATTGAGGGAGCAGGGTTATTCTGGCAGAGTGGAACGGACCCTTATGGCGTCCAGACGGTTGTCCACCAAGAAGGCCTATTGTAATACCTGGCGGAAGTTTGTGCACTGGTGCAGGAAGGGAGGTGTTCGCCCAACTAAACCCAAGATCAGCCACATCTTAGAGTTTCTCCAAGACGGTTTGGAGTTGGGGCTTAGTACAAATACGTTGCGCAGGCAAATAGCGGCTCTGAACAGCATCTTGGGAGAAACGCTGCAGATTAATATTTCATCTCATCCCCATGTCAAACGCTTTATTCAAGGGGTCTCCTTGATCAAAACCCCCCCCCCCCCCGGTACACAGATGTCCCACCTGGGACTTGAATAGGGTGTTATCCGCTCTGACCACCCGTCCTTTCGAACCTATGGCTAAGGTGCCGTTGCAGGAGCTTACCTTTAAGACCTTGTTTTTAGTGGCGGTCACTAGTGCCAGGCGGGTGTCGGAGTTGGGGGCCTTGTCCGTAAATTCCAAGTTGTGTATTTTTCACCAGGATAAGGTCGTTTTACGGACGGATCCGAAGTTTATTCCTAAGATAAATTCCCTATTTCATCGGGCACAGGAGTTAACCTTACCTTCCTTTTGTCCAAACCCTAAACATCCTAAGGAGAAAGCGTGGCATACTCTTGACGTACGCAGAGCGTTACGTTTTTACATTGACCGTACGAAGGAGGTGCGCAAGACGGAAGCCCTTTTTGTGTATTTTAAGGGGCCATGTTATGGGTTGCGGGCATCTTCGGTGTCGCTCTCGCGATGGCTGAAGGCTGCGATTGATTTGGCCTATGTGTCTTTGGGACTGCAAGCTCCCTTGGGAATTACTGCTCATTCTATAAGGGGAGCAGCCACTTCGGCGGCTTATGAAGGTTTCGTTTCCTTGGAAGACATATGTCGGGCGGCCACCTGGTCGTCCGTTCACACCTTCTTTCGCCATTACAAGATTGACAGTTTGGCATCTTCTGAGGCATCCTTCGGTCGAAGGGTGCTTCAGAGGGTGTTGCCTCAGTAATCAGAGCACTATCGCTGCCCACCCTGGACGTACGGCTCGTGTACATCCCATTGTCAGGAATGCCCTCTTCCTCGATCCAGAGAAACGGAATTCTTACCTTGTGAATGTCCTATTCTGGGTAGAGGAAGAGGGCATTCCGCCCCGCCTCTTCACAGCGTGGTGCTCTTGGGCATTTGGCATAGGGATGCTTGTGGTGGGTAGCATGACGGGGTCTTGCCTTATTCTCTTGGTCTAGGGGGGATCCTTGTAACTGTTGTTTAGGCACAGTCTGTGTTCCTTGTTTCCTTCTTTGTGCCTCTGTTCTACTGTTGTGTTTCTACAGTTTTCTAGTTGGGGGCGCTTTAAACGCCCGGTTTCCTGATTTTTGGAGAAACTGTCTTCGGAGGTGTGTCTTTCAGCTCGTTGGTCCAGAAACTGGGGTGCGGGAAGCCCCTCCCACGGGGAAGAGACGTCTTAAGCTAGCCGACCCTGCCCTCTGCGGTGGGACTACCCATTGTCAGGAATGCCCTCTTCCTCTACCCAGAATAGGACATTCACAAGGTAAGAATTCCGTTTACTTTAGCTCACAAAAAAAACCTGACTAAAAATTGCTGTGTGTGACTAAAAATTGCTGTGTGTGTGTGTGTAGGACCATGTCTGCTCCTAAATCTACGCAAAGGATATAATTCTGCTTCAGCTATGTGTGTGCACAGTACTTCACTGTGATTTAGGCAAGGTTAATTGGGCACATGAATTGCATCCGAATGATTCAGTAAGACCTGTGTGAAGAAGTCTTGCTCTATATATTGCACCATTACCTGCTCTGAACAATTTGACTTTTTATGATAGGTAATTTGTAAATTGTACCCTGGGTAATAGTGATATTTTTAGTGTCCAGTTTACAGCTGCTTTCCACGTTGCCTTAGATCATTTTTGAAGGCACAGCAAGAGGAACTCTGAGATTAATCACTAACTTAGGGGTCCTGGCAGTTTTTTGGCATATTTCAGTGCTGAGAAAAATACTGGAAAGAACACACCAATATTTCCCAAGATGGATTAGCAAATATTTATTTGTGAAGCTTGGAAGAAATGAAACCTTGTTTTAGGTTAATTGTTTAAGCTGTTAGGAGTTCAACAACTATACATATTCAAGAATAAATTTATGGCTGAGTTTTTTTATTGGAAGTATTATTGTACTGCTGTTTTGTGCTACCTTTTGTGCATTTTTCTTTTCCTCTGGTTTCAGTGTAATTTAATCATATATAATGGGCTCAAGATTGCAACTTCAGATGTCTATTTCCTCATTTTAATTGATATTGTGGCTTTGATTTCAATAGAACTTCTTCATGCATAATTTCCAAAATCAATAATTCAAGTTCATGTTTTTATTTCACTTTCATTATACAAAATTACATTATACATTATACAAAATTGTTTTTATTTCATTAACAGGCACGGAAACTAGATGTGTATTTTGAATATGAAGAGAGAATCATGAGCAAGTCCACATTGGATAAATCTCTTTTGGACATGATTTCTGATCCTGATGGTACGTGTACAAAAATGGATTTACTGAAAACTTCTTTTCTACTTATAAACATTCTGAGAATTGTTGCCATTTAAGCAAGTTAATTTATCCAAAGTGTTCTGCCTAAGATCATAGAAAGCAAATGACAGTTGAAGTAGACAATATAGGATTACCTAGACTGAAGAACTTATTTGGTATAAGGTTGATTTTATATGTCCATTCTTTAACTATTCTCACTCTTTAGATTGGGCTAGGTTAAACATATTCTGTATGTTCACAGAACATACACCAAATTCTGATTTGAGTTTTTTACACATTTAGATTGGTGAATCTTTAGGCTAGAAACCTAACAGTGAAAACCAGATGATTCATTTTTTCTAGTGCAACAATAATAGAACATGTGGAGGAGATGAGATGGTGCTAAAATAGAATGAAAGTGGAACTGTGATGGGGAGAAACGGCTGCTCATCAAACAATTTCCAAATTTTTATAGGCCATCCTAGAGAAAATGAGACACATTCAGAGTTACACTTCCATTCACTGAAGCAGTACGGTGGATGCCACCTTTTGTCTTTAAAGATTTTGGGGTTTGTTTTGGTGGTGATGGGGGAATGTGTGTGTGTTTAGTGTAATAAATGCGTTGTGAAAAGTCATAACTGCTTTCAAAACGCAGCATGCTATGTGAAGGTGGGGTGCTGCTGTTTTTTCTTAGAGATCTAAAGCTAAATTAGGCTCATGAAACTAGTTTCACAATTCTTTCAACACTGTCCAGTGATAGACCAGCTTTATGTAGAAAAATAATGTATATCTATGACAATGGTCAACACCACTAGACCAGTCAGATATGAACTAAACCATATCCCTTATGAGTATACAGTGGAGGTGAAGAATAGATTTAGGGCATTAGACCTGGTAGACAGAGTGCCTGAAGAACTATGGACAGAAGTTCGTAACATTGTACAGGAGGCAGCAACTAAAACCATCCCAAAGAAAAAGAAATGCAAGAAAGCAAAGTGGCTGTCAGATGAGGCTTTACAAATAGCTGTGGAAAGAAGGAATGCAAAAAGCAAGGGTGAAAGGGAAAGATATAAACAACTGAATGCAGAGTTCCAGAGAATAGCAAGGAGAGATAAGAAGGCCTTCTTAAATGAACAATGCAAGGAAATCGAGGAAAACAACAGAATGGGGAGGACTAGAGATCTCTTCAAGAAAATTGGAGATATCAAGGGAACATTTTGTGCAAAGATGGGCATGATAAAGGACAAAAAAGGCAAGGACCTAACAGAAGCAGAAGAGATTAAGAAGAGATGGCAAGAATACACAGAAGAACTATACAAGAAAGATCTGAATGTTCCTGATGACCACGCTGGTGTGGTCACTGACCCAGAGCCGGACATCCTAGAGAGTGAAGTCAAGTGGGCCTTAGGTAGCATTACTAACAACAAAGCTAGTGGAGATGATAATATCCCAGCTGAGCTACTTAAAATCCTAAATGATGATGCTGTGAAAGTGCTGCACTCAATATGCCAACAAATTTGGAAAACTCAGCAGTGGCCAAAGGATTGGAAAAGGTCAGTTTACATTCCAATTCCAAAGAAGGGCAGTGCCAAAGAGTGTTCACACTACCGTACAATTGCACTCATTTCACATGCTAGCAAGGTTATGCTCAAAATCCTACAAGCTAGGCTTCAGCAGTACGTGGACCGAGAACTACCGGACGTACAAGCTGGGTTTCGAAGAGGCAGAGGAACTAGAGATCAAATTGCCAACATGCGGTGGATCATGGAGAAAGCACGAGAGTTCCAAAAAAACACCTACTTCTGCTTCATTGACTACGCAAAAGCCTTTGATTGTGTGGATCACAACAAACTGTGGCAAATTCTTAAAGAGATGGGGGTACCAGACCACCTTACCTGTCTCCTGAGAAACCTGTATGCGGGTCAAGAAGCAACAGTTCGAACCGGCCATGGAACAACTGATTGGTTCAAAATTGGGAAGGGAGTACGGCAAGGCTGTATATTGTCACCCTGCTTATTTAACTTATATGCAGAGTACATTATGAGAAATGCAGGGCTGAATGAATCACAAGCCGGAATCAAGATTGCCGGGAGAAATATCAACAACCTCAGATATGCAGACGATACCACCCTAATGGCAGAAAGTGAAGAAGAACTAAAGAGCCTCTTGATGAGGGTGAAAGAGGAGAGTGCAAAAGTTGGCTTGAAACTCAACATTAATAAAACTAAGATCATGGCATCGGGTCCCATCAATTCCTGGCAAATAGAAGGAGCAGAAATGGAAGCAGTAACAGATTTTACTTTTCTGGGTTCCAAGATCACTGCAGACGGAAACAGCAGCCATGAAATTAAAAGACGCTTACTCCTTGGAAGGAAAGCTATGGCAAACTTAGACAGCATAATAAAAAGCAGAGATATCACCATGCCAACAAAAGTTCGTATAGTCAGGGCGATGGTGTTCCCAGTAGCAATGTATGGTTGCGAGAGTTGGACCATAAGGAAGGCTGAGCGCCAAAGAATAGATGCTTTTGAACTGTGGTGCTGGAGAAGACTCCTGAGAGTCCCTTGGACTGCTAGGAGATCAAATCAGTCAATTCTAAATGAAATCAAGCCTGACTGTTCCCTGGAAGGACAGGTACTAAGGCTGAAACTCAAATATTTTGGCCACCTAATGCGAAGAGAGGACTCTCTGGAGAAGACTCTGATGCTGGGAAAGATTGAAGGCAAAAGGAGAAGGGGAAGGCCAAGGATGAGATGGTTAGACAGCATCACCGATGCAACAAACATGAAAATGAGCGAACTCAGGAAGATAGTGGAGGACAGGAAGGCCTGGCGGGATATGGTTCATGGGATCACGAAGGGTCGGACACGACTTAACGACTGAACAACAAATGACAATGGTGTAGATTTTCTTGCCACCATTAAGGTAGTGTCAAGCTTTAATTGGCAGACCGTCCCTTCTCATTTTCTCTTCCCATATTTCATACTTGGTTCTTTATGTGTACTTTTATTAGTACGTTTATTAGTTTGTTTACAGTTTGTTTAGTGTGGGGTGTGTGTGGTTGCGTGACTTTTCCTAAACTATGTACACTATATGATTCAAGTTTTCATTGGATATGCCGTCTTCTCTAGTATATGGCATAATAATTTAAAGACTTGTAACAGCAAACCTTTTCTCTTCATAGCTGGAACTGCAGAAGACAAAATGCGACTGTTTCTCATCTATTACATAAGTTCTATACAGTTGCCATCTGAGGTATGTCCATTTTTATGAAACATAAATAGTTGCCCAATTTTATGCCAAATAGCATTTTTCCTAAATAATTAATTGAGTTCCTATAAAGAATATCTGTTTTGTATAATCTGAATGTTTTGTTTTCTGATGATGTATGAATTTTCTATAGCTGTTTTGTGAAGAAGGCAATACAAGAAGTTCTAATGACATCCACTGCTAAGAGCAGAGTGAGCATATTTTTTCATGCTGAGAAACTTCCAGATAATTATGCTTGGGGGGCGGATCCTTCTCTGTTGTTCAAAATTCACTGACATAGAACATAAGAAGAGCCCTGCTGGATCAGGCCAAAGGCCCATCTAGTCCAGCTTCCTGTATCACACAGTGGCCCCACCAGATGCCTCAGGGAGCACACAAGACAACAAGATACCTGTATCCTGTTGCCACTCCCTTGCACCTGGCACAAAAAAAACCTACTCCTACACCAGGAGGTTGCTTATCCCCATCATGGCTTGTAAGCTGTGATGGACTTTTCCTCCATAAATCTGTCCAATCCCCTTTTAAAGGCATCCAGGCCAGGTGCCATCACCACATCCTGTGGCAAGGAGTTCCACAAACCAATTACAGGCTGGGTAAAATTTTCTTTTGTCTGTTTTAATCCTCCCTCCACTCAATTTTAGTGGATGTCCTCCAGTTCTAGTGTTGTGTGAGAGGGAAAAGAATTTCTCTCTATCCACTCTCTCCATCCCATGCATAATTTTATACGTCTCAATCATGTCCCCCCTCAGGCGCCTTTTTTCTAGGCTGAAAAGCCCCAGACGCTGTAGCCTTTCCTCATAAGGGAGGTGCTCCAGCCCACGAATCATTTTGGTCGCTCTCTTTTGCACCTCTTCCAGTTCCACTATATCCTTTTTGAGATGTGGCTACCAGAACTGGATGCAATACTCCAGATGCGGCCTTACCATCGATTTGTACAATGGCATAATAATATTGGCTGTTTTATTCTCAATCCCTTTTTTTTTTTTTTAATGATCGCAAGCATGGAATTGGCTTTCACAGCCGCCGCACACTGGGCCGACACTTTCATCGACCTGTCCACCAGTACCCTAAGGTCTCTCTCCTGATCCGACAGACTCTGCAAGAGGCATTCTAAAGATGCATATGTGCATCTTCTCACTGTGGTTAAGGAGATCAGAAACACCACACTGACTCACATGTGAACCACTCTGTACAGATTTTAATTTGAAAAAGCAGCATATAAATATATATTGAATAATGTGTGCACACTCACTTCTCACTTCAAATTTCCTCCATTCTCTTTTCAACACTAGCTGTAGTTGCAAATTCTGATTGCATTTATCTATGGTTAATGTTAAGATAAACACATTACACCAATGATGGTTAGCTTCAGAATAGGAAGAGAGAGAGAGCTTTCATAACAAGGGAAGCGTGTCTGTAGCACATTGTCCATCTCCTAAGCAGGCTTAGGAAATTGGGGTCATTAATCTACATTCATGTAGTACAATTCATGCATTGATTTCCCAGGTAACGTATCACAGTCCTTAAAACAAACTGTTAAAACAGCCTCTGAGTGGTATTTAACGTCATGCTTCAGGATTCCTAGGTATACTGTTCTACAATGTACAAAATTCAGACATTGCAAGATAGCAACATCCGTCTATGCCTTTGTCCATAGAACACTCTTCTATGTTTGATTTACAGTTTCAAATGTTAGATTATTTTAGTAAATCAAAGTTTTGGTTCACTGCTTAATTTAGAACATGTGTAACAAATCTCCTGTTTTATTCTAGGCAGATTTGGAACAGTACAAAAAAGCACTGACAGATGCAGGATGTAATCTTAACTCCTTAAACTACATTAAACAATGGAAGTAAGATAATTTTGTTTTATAAAGCTCTCAAATAGTATTTTGCAAGAACCCAAAGCAACCCAATGCAAAGGCTCTCCTAAGATTTAGATGCCCCGTTAGAATGGGATACAATAGGGCCCACGGAGCTTGGTGGGAGGGGTGCAAGCAGTGGGTAGAGAACTTCACTTGTGGAAGCCTACATTAAGATCCAGTCCGTAGTCCTTTACGTCATAATAAGAATCAGCTGTCTCATTAATGCCTCTTTTATCATAGCAGTTCCATTACATCTACCCATTCCCCAGAGCTGCTAGAAATGTAATATTCCTGGAAACGATGAAAGAATGGGAAAATCCTACTATTCCATTAATTTTCGTGTTTTGTTTTGGCTGCACCATTTAAGTCGACAGATTTCAAATTTATCTTGTTTGACAAGAAATGAAAAAGGCCAGAACTTAACAAATGAAAGGCCCACCCTGCTCCACCCAAACTCCTTTGTTTTTTTCTAAGCATTCAGCTGTAAGTGTGTGTGTGGCATCCTCATGAAAGCTAAAAATATATTCTGCTTAAACAGTTGACGTCCCAGATTTTCAGGATTGTGAAGCAACAACCAAATTGATTTTAATACTAGACTCCATGGTTCATGACCTGATCACATCTGTACAAATGCCTGGGCTTGGGCCTGCACAGTGGTGATAGAAACATTAAGAACATAAGAAGAGCCCTGCTGGATCAGGCCAAAAGCCCATCTAGTCCAGCTTCCTGTGTCACACAGTGGCCCCACCAGATGCCTCAGGGAGCACACAAGACAACAAGATAACCTGTGTCCAGTCGCCACTCCCTTGCACCTGGCACAGAGAAAACCCACTTCTAAAAACCAGGAGGTTGCTTATGGCTTGTAACCTGTGATGGTCTTTTCCTCCATGAATCTGTCCAAACCCCTTTTAAAGGCATCTAGGCCAGGTGCCATACCACATCCTGTGGCAAGGAGTTCCACAGATGAATTACACGCTGGGTAAAGAAATATTTTCTTTTGTCTGTTCTAACTCTCCCTCCACTCAATTTTAGTGCATGTCCCCTGGTTCTGGTGTTGTGCGAGAGGGAGAAGAATTTCCCTCTATCCACTCTCTCCATCCCATGCATAATTTTATATGTCTCAATCATGTCCCCCCTCAGGCGCCTTTTTTCTAGGCTGAAAAGCCCCAGACGCTGTAGCCTTTCCTCGTAAGGAGGTGCTCCAGCCCACGAATCATTCTGGTCGCTCTTTTCTGCACCTTTTCCAATTCAACTATATCCTTTTTGAGGTGTGGTGACCAGAACTGGACACAATACTCCAGATGTGGCCTTACCATCGATTTGTACAAAGGCATAATGATATTGGCCGTTTTATTCTCAATCCCATTTTTAATGATCCCGAGCATGGAATTGGCCTTCTTCACAGCCGCCGCATTAGATTATTTGGATATCACAATCACTGAACCAAACTGCTCACATTGTTTGGGTTTTTTAAATTCAAAATAGGAACAAGTGGAAATTTTTCTTTTTTATAACAAGATCACTGACTATTATTTCAGTGTTCCTTTTCAACTATTCCCCACCACCACCACTCCGCCCTAGACCCTTTCATCCTTTGTTTTGGATAATTGTTCTAGGATTTTTCAGAATAGTTTGCTTTGGTAGATTGTAATGCTGAGAATTTTTTTCAGTCAAGGGGGAGACAGATGTTTGTAGTGTGTCTGCTGAATAATTGTTGGCAACCTTGCCCTTTTGATGTGAAGAGCCGTTTTGAAACTGAATGTTTCATTCATTGGAGGAGGTAATATGCTAGTGTGCTGATGAAAATAAATTAAGCATGTAGATCTTCACTTATTTCACAGAGCTTTTGCCAAGATGGCTTCAGCTCCGGCTACCTATGGAAACAGTGCAGCCAAGTCATTGGGGTGAGTTACAAAGTACATTTTGTTACTACTGTTTAAGAGTCTGAGGTAATCTTTCATAGTTAACTACTTAAATGCTGACTCTGTCTGAGCACTGCTGTCCATGAAGTTTAACTTCAGTTAAATAAGACATAGTTTTAAAACATGCCACCATCTTCTACTGTTCATTCTAAAAGCTTACAGAAGCGAGGCTACAGGTTTATAAATGTATTATCACAGTGTATATAGATAGAAACTGACTGGTTTCTATCAGATTTTCCACCAGCAGCACTTCACTCTATGGGCAGATGATGCATTTTAACACAGGATCTTCAAAGCATTTGTTGTTGTTGTTTCAGTCGTTAAGTCGTGTCCGACCCTTCGTGATCCCATGAACCATATCCCGCCAGGCCTTCCTGTCCTCCACTATCTTCCTGAGTTCGCTCATTTTCATGTTTGTTGCATCGGTGATGCTGTCTAACCATCTCATCCTTTGCCTTCCCCTTCTCCTTTTGCCTTCAATCTTTCCCAGCATCAGAGTCTTCTCCAGAGAGTCCTCTCTTCGCATTAGGTGGCCAAAATATTTGAGCTTCAGCCTCAGTACCTGTCCTTCCAGGGAACAGTCAGGGTTGATTTCATTTAGAATTGACTGATTTGATCTCCTAGCAGTCCAAGGGACTCTCAGGAGTCTTCTCCAGCACCACAGTTCAAAAGCATCTATTCTTCGGCACTCAGCCTTCCTTATGGTCCAACTCTCGCAACCATACATTGCTACTGGGAACACCATCGTCCTGACTATGCGAACTTTTGTTGGCATGGTGATATCTCTGCTTTTTATTATGCTGTCTAAGTTTGCCATAGCTTTCCTTCCAAGGAGTAAGCGTCTTTTAATTTCATGGCTGCTGTTTCCGTCTGCAGTGATCTTGGAACCCAGAAAAGTAAAATCTGTTACTGCTTCCATTTCTGCTCCTTCTATTTGCCAGGAATTGATGGGCCCAGATGCCATGATCTTAGTTTTATTAATGTTGAGTTTCAAGCCAACTTTTGCACTCTCCTCTTTCACTCTCATCAAGAGGCTCTTTAGTTCTTCTTCACTTTCTGCCATTAGGGTGGTATCGTCTGCATATCTGAGGTTGGTGATGTTTCTCCCGGCAATCTTGATTCCGGCTTGCGATTCATTCAGCCCTGCATTTCTCATAATGTACTCTGCATGTAAGTTAAATAGGCAGGGTGACAATATACAGCCTTGCTGTACTCCCTTCCCAATTTTGAACCAGTCGGTTGTTCCATGGCCGGTCCGAACTGTTGCTTCTTGACCCGCATACAGGTTTCTCAGGAGACAGCTAAGGTGGTCTGGTACCCCCATCTCTTTAAGAATTTATTTATTTATTTATTTAAAAAATTTATATCCCGCCTTATCCCATGCCGAGGCAAATGCCCAAGGCGGCTTTTTTTGCCACAGTTTGTTGTGATCCACACAATCAAAGGCTTTTGCGTAGTCAATGAAGCAGAAGTAGGTTTTTTTTGGAACTCTCATGCTTTCTCCATGATCCAGCGCATGTTGGCAGTTTGATCTCTAGTTCCTCTGCCTCTTTGAAACCCAGCTTGTACGTCCGGTAGTTCTCGGTCCACGTACTGCTGAAGCCTAGCTTGTAGGATTTTGAGCATAACCTTGCTAGCATGTGAAATGAGTGCAATTGTGCGGTAGTTTGAGCACTCTTTGGCACTGCCCTTCTTTGGAATTGGAACGTAAACTGACCTTTTCCAATCCTTTGGCCACTGCTGAGTTTTCCAAATTTGTTGGCATATTGAGTGCAGCACTTTCACAGCATCATCATTTAGGATTTTAAGTAGCTCAGCTGGGATATTATCATCTCCACTAGCTTTGTTGTTAGTAATGCTACCTAAGGCCCACTTGACTTCACTCTCTAGGATGTCCGGCTCTGGGTCAGTGACCACACCAGCGTGGTCATCAGGAACATTCAGATCTTTCTTGTATAGTTCTTCTGTGTATTCTTGCCATCTCTTCTTAATCTCTTCTGCTTCTGTTAGGTCCCTGCCTTTTTTTGTCCTTTATCATGCCCATCTTTGCACAAAACGTTCCCTTGGTATCTCCAATTTTCTTGAAGAGATCTCTAGTCCTCCCCATTCTGTTTTCCTCGATTTCCTTGCATTGTTCATTTAAGAAGGCCTTCTTATCTCTCCTTGCTGTTCTCTGGAAATCTGCATTCAGTTGTTTATATCTTCCCCTTTCACCCTTGCTTTTCGAAAGCATTTCCAAAGCATTACCTTTGTCAAAATGTGTTGAGCACCTCTTCCATGCAATAAAGGTGACTGATATTCTGATGTGTACCTCCTAGATCAGGGATGGGGAACCTTTTTGGGGTGGGGGGCCATTTTCCCATGAGGAAAATTGGCCGCGGGCTGCCCGTAAGGGCGGTCGAAATTTTTGGCCCCCCACCGCAAATTTGACCCCCCCTGCGAATTTACAACACCCACCACCCACCCACCGCTCCTGTGCGCTTGCTCAGCTCCCAAACCACCCACCCACCGCTCCCGCTCGCTCAGTTCCCAGCCCGCCCACCTCCCAGCCAGCCAGCCCGCCCGCCTCCCAGCCAGCCAGCCCTCCCAGAGCCCCCTCCCTCCATTCTCCAACTTACTGGGCTCCGGGCCGCCGCCACTGCCGCCTTCCCGCGCCGCCTCCATTTCAAAACGGCCTTTCTGTACATGCGCAGATCGCCGCTGGGCTCAGCTGCGCTCTGCGCAGGTACAGAAAGGCCGCTTTCAGAAGGAGTAGGCGCCGAGGTGACGCGTCACCTCGGCGCCTCCTCCTTTTAAAATCGGCCTTCCTGGACCTGCGCAGAGCGCAGCTGAGGCCAAGATTGCCCTCTTGGTCGGCATTGCGCTCTGCGCAGGTCCAGGAAGGGCGATTTTACAAGAAAGCGGCGCGGGAAGACGGCGGCAGCGGCGGGCGGTGGCGGAGCCTCCGGTCGCGGGCCGGATCAGGCCGGTCCAGTGCGGGACGGACCGGATCGTCCCGCGGGCCGCATCCACCCCTGTCCTAGATGCATAGGAGAGAATTTTTAAAAAGTTCCCTTTAATAATAAAAAAATGGAATAAAAAAACAAATACTAGTTGATGTTCTTTGTTTTAGCTTGTGCAGTTTCAATTTTTTTGCTTTACAAGGTACAGTTCCTCATAAGAAGCATTATTTTTTGATACATGAAAGCAAGCAAAATCATGCCTGATATGCTCTTTGTTTCAGCCTTTTTTCGCGTGTCATGAATACAGGATCACAATTTGTGATGGAAGGGGTGAAGAATTTGGTACTAAAGCAACAGGTGTGTAACAATGTAGAACGTTAAGCATATTCATACTTTCATCTGAGCATATGGAAAGATTTACATAATTTATGTATTTAAAGCAAATGACATTCCAGAGCATAACTAGCTAAGCATAGATTTACATATAAGCATAGAATTAAAATCACAATTTTCTTAATTACTAAACAGATCTTTTATAGACAAAGGGTGACCAGACCATGTTGCTTAAGTTGCATGTGGCTCCTGAACAATTCATGTGTGACTTCTAGCATGTTTAAGAAAGTAAATGAAAATGAATTTAAATGAATGTGCCTCTGTGCACTACACCAGAAGTTCAGTGATGTCTGATACATATATTTAAAACACCTTTCCCCCTCCCCCAACAAAGCGATAATGAATTATTAAGGAACTTTATCTAAACTATACACCTTTTTTAACCTTGTTTTCAAATGTTGGTCTGTTTCCCTCCCACCCTTAGTAGGTATTATGAATGAACAGACAAAACCCTGGTGAAAACAGACTGAAAGCCAATGAAGATTTCTCATTAACATAGATTTGCATCTTCTCTATAATTTCTGGGTCACTCAGAATAAATGTTATTTTATTTATTTATTTTAAAAAATTATACCCCGCCTTATCCTATGCCGAGGCAAATGCCCAAGGCGGCTGGGCATGATCAGTGTTCTGTTTTTTGTTTTTGTTTTACACCAAAGTGTTTCCATCCTGTCTGTCCTTTGAAGCATGTTATAGAACAGGGATGGCCAAACCGCGGCTCACAAAGCCACATGCGGCTCTTTGACATATAATGTGCGGCTTGCAGAAATATGTTGACTGAGCTCCTTCTTGCATCACAATAAATATAAAAAGGTAAATTTATAAAATTCAAGCTTTATAATTATTGACCAGGTATAAACTGAGAGTCCACTGGATTAAAACATAAGTTTAATGTTCATGGTGAGTAAATATATTAAGAATTTAAATGCTCCTTAAATACTGCAGCTCTCAAACATCTGAAGTTTACTGTATATGGCTCTTACATTAAGCAAGTTTGGCCACCCCGTTATCAGTGAACAAGTCTTGTTGTGCCTTGCACCGGCAGATATTCTAAGAAATGCTTTGGATTAATCAGCATCTGTGACACATTGGCTCTGTATCTACAGCGGTGGCCACAGAAAATCTTGACCTTAATCTTGAAGGTCTAGGAACTTTCCTGAGCATTATTGGATGCAGCATGGCTGGATGTAACCATAAAGAAACATTTAATAACCCCTTTAGGCACATGTGGAAGTGCCTTAGGAGTAGGCTTACCAGAGTCCCGGAATCGAGGCGTGCGTCGGCCTAGAGAGGACCTGAGCCGCTCCCAAGTGTGCATTGCAGCAGCCCAACTGCAGTTGCGTCATTGACCGGAAGTTCCAGAAGCCGCAACCCCATTGGGCTGCTGCGGTGCACACTTGGGAGCGACTCTAGTCCTCTCTAGGCTGACGCATGCCTCGATTCCGGGACTCTGGTAAGCCTACTTAGGAGCGCACATAGGGCTCTTTTGATCCTTTCCCATTGATTTCAACGTAGCCTTATTTATGGGTGATAAATAATAAGCATGTATGGGTCCTTTTATTAAATAGTTTAAAAATATTTTTCCTTGACTTTCCTGGTTGTTTTTAATTTCAACATAATTGGAATAGCAGAGTTTCTCTCTTGCCTTGGGAACAGGCATCAAGAAGCCTCTCACCGTATGTAGAAGCAGGGTAATAATGCTCCTTAGCAAATGAATGACTAACAGCCCAATCCTATGCAAGCCTACCTCCTCAGGTCCCATTATAGTCAGTGGAACGTACTCCCAGGTAAGTGTGGATAGGATTGCAGTCTTGGTTAGTGAAATGGGCTTCAGTTGTGAGCTTGAGCTGATAACATCTGCACCTGGTCCGGTTTTAAACTACGGTATGTTTGAACAGTTCCTGCAGTTGACTTAAATTAAGCTCTCTCTTCAACAGAATCTTCCAGTCACTCGAATTTTAGATAACCTTATGGAGATGAAATCAAATACTGTAAGTATAGCTAACAAATTGTGATATACTTTTGTACAGTAATTGTGCTTTGCTTTGCTGTGTGTGTGTGTGTGTGTGTGTGTGTGTGTGTGTGTGTGTGTGTGTGGTATTTTAACAAACTTTTAAGTGTGATACATAGCATTTTGCTGCCTCTACAAAGTAATGTCTGTCTGGCAAAGCTGGAATTATTTGAGCATTTTGTATCATATTTGTGAATCATTCTGTATAACCCGTATAATTTCACTCTGTGCAGATGCATGCATATGTACACAAATCTGCCTGAAGCCAGGCCAGACAGACACACACACACACAGGTGCCAATCTGCACACCTAGTAGAGGGAGTGCAGGAATAGTCCCCACATGAACAGTTCTTAAAAGGTGTCTTGAGCTTTCAGAGCACATTTTGGGCTGTATAGGAAAGAGGAGGTGGGGAGACTCACCTGCACTTGCATCCTTGCATATGCTAGGATACAACCCATATTGTAGAAAATTAATAAAAATAATAATAAAGTTTTTCTTTCTGTCTTATTTTCCTTATTTGATGTTACTGGAAGAGTGAAAAGAAAAATTGAGAATTGCCAGTTAAAATATTGAGTGTCTCTGCGGAAGGAAAAATCGTTCATATCATAATAACATCAGCGCTAAAAATGTTGGTCGTAATGCTTCACATTTAGTAAACAAACTAATTTTGCTTTATTAGTACTCATAAATCAGAATGAAATAAAAAGTCTGTGTTTAATGATTAAGAGATGATGAATTTCTGGTGGAAAGTCCTTCCATTGGAGAAAGAGTGTCCTTGGATCCAACCCATATAATTTAGAAAGTGGATTAATTGAAACCCACTAGTCAAATGTACAGAGCTTGATGTTGCATGCATTTCTCTTTTTAAAAAGGAAACTGATGACTACAGGTATTTTGACCCAAAGATGTTGCGAGGCAGCGACAGGTGAGTTTACTCTGTGGTTTTTAGTAAGTGTATTTCTTTTAATTTGAAATTTAGTTGATATGCATAATATTTCTTCTAAAAATAACTTTTCTTTCATCTCACACTATATCTCAAAGCAGATTGATTTGTGCTTTCAGGTTATGAACATTCTGGCATGCCTTAACCTCCAGCCTTGTTGATCTGTTTGTTTGCTCTGTGGTGACTAGTCTCTTTAGTCTCTTTGAACCTAATTAACACCAAAGGAATATTAGTGTTATGTGTGACTACAGAACTGGCTGGCTATGTTGATAAATGTTTTCCTATGTTAATTCCAAAGTGCAAGTAATGCAGAATAAATAATGTCTTTTTTGAAGCAACTTCTGTTGCTATATTGGTTTGCATATACCTAGGATGTAATTTGAAAAGTTACATGTTTCTAATGTACCAGAGTTGACCCAATACTTATTATACGTTGAAAAAATCAAGTATTTGGAAATATTTCTGCCCCACCTTTCTACCAAGAGTACTGTGAGGAGTAGCATCAAGGTCACATAATCATAAAATTCAATTTTATGTGTAAAACGCAATGACAGCCTTGGCTCCAGCCTTGTAAACCACTTGACAGAATAAACAGTTTGGCTGCCCCCCTCCCCCAATTAGAGGCTCTTCCATTTAATGACAGAACCTAGCAGGCCTCTCTAGGGAAATGACAGCGCAATCCAACTTAACTATTGTGCTGGTTTAACCAGCGGTGCAGCGAGAACGGGAGGCCCCAGTACGGAAAAGGGATTCAAATTCCCTCCAAAAGAGGAATTCGAAGGGGATTTGAATCCCTTTTCCGTTCTGGGGTCTCCCGTTCTCACTGCGCCGCTGGTTAAACCGGCACAAAAGTTAAGTCGGATTGCACTTTGAGTCGCATAACTGCAGTGTCCAGTATTGTCCTAGACAAGGCCCAGCACTTTAACTTCACAAGAGTGAGGAATAAAGAACAGGCCTTCAATGGCCAAAACAAGCAACCCAGTGTAGTCTGCTAGCATTAAGGTCCTAATGTGGTCTCTAAGTCATGCCCTCACTAAGCTTGGAGACAGAAAGTAGTTTTAAGAAGGTTCAAAATGGTATGATCAGCATCACTGCTATATCCTTTATTCCACCTCTGTAAAAACTGGTGCATACAAACAATAAGTGTGGCAAGATTGAATGCTGCAGCACCCCACAAAATGTTGCACGGAATGGGACAGTACCCTTTTATACCCACCTCCTCAGACTGTCCCATTTCATAGAAGCAAAGCTACTTCCCAGCCATGCTCTGCATTCCCAATCACGAGAGAGATCCAAAGGATCTGGTGATTGATGGTCTCAAGCTCAGTCCAGAAGAATCAACAGGGTGCACTCTTCCTGTTGATCTCCACATGAATATGTCTATTGGGTCCAAAAAGCAGTTTCAATTCCAAAACCTTGTGTGAAACCTCAGTGTCTAACCTTACCCTTTTGTATGACTAACTGAACAAGTTGTAAGAACTATGTTTTCCATTATTCAGCTGTATAATATTGCTAGGGATGAAAGAATAAATATACAGGAAAATATTCGTTCAGATCTAATCTGCCCTGTGGTAAATGGTTTTTTTTTTTTTTAAAGAAGAGCATAGTGATTCAGTTTTCAGCCAAGTTGTATGGTTTTTTTAATTACAGCACAATTCCAAGAAATAAAAATCCATTTCAGGAGGTAAGATATGAACAGTTCATACTTTTTTAAATCATTGCCTTTCACTAAAATAGATAATTTGTAATCAGTGCTAGGAGAAAATCAGACCCTGGAATTTGGAATAATTTGTTTGATTACAGTTTTGTTGAATGATGTCAACAGAGAGTGTAAGCGCCTTTTATCTTCAAAGAGTTGAATAAGAATTACCTAATCCCTTTCAGCACCCTTGATTATACAGTAGTTGGGGATTTCATGGCTAGCTGTGAAGAGAAGTTTGACTTTTTAAACTCTTAACACAGTGGTAAACACATTTACTTGAGACCTGCTTTGATTTTAGTCAAAAACATTTTTAATTTTTTAATTTTAGTCAAACACATTTTAATTTTAAGGCTACACATTGTAGCCTTTTGGAAAAAAATATATAAAACTTCTCTTCTATTGAGTATTTGCAAAGCACAACTTTAAAAAAAAGTACTTTTAAGGTATATATTAAATGTACTAATTGTGCAACCTTTTTGATTTGTTTTAGTCTGGATCCAATTCCAGTATAGTGGATTTGTTTATATCAAATTTTACAGGTTTTTGACCTTGTAGAGCAGGGGTGGGGAACCTATTTGCGGTGGGGGGCCATTTTCCCATAGGGAAAACTTGCTGCAGGCCGGCCATTAGGCCGGCCGATTCCCCCCCCGCAAATTTACCTTCCCCCCCCCCGCGAATTTACCACCCACCCACTGCTCTCTCTCCCTCCCTCCCACCCACCCGGCAAGCGCCCACCCCCATCGCTCTCCTCCTTACCTTCTCTTCAGCCGCCGCCACCACCAGCGGCGGTCTCGCGCGCTCACCTCGCCCGACTCCTTTTCAAACCCTCCCGGCTATTAGAGACATGCGTTCTGCTCATGTCTCTAACAGCCAGGAGGGTTTGCGAAGGAGTCGGGCGAGGTGAGCGCGCGCAGGGCCGCGCTCACCTTGCCTGACTCCTTTTCAAACCCTCCCGGCTGTTAGAGACATGCACAGAACAGCTGGGTTGAGAAGGAGTCGCGCAACTCCTTCTCAACCCGGCTGTTTCTGCGCGTGTCTCTAACAACCAGGAGGGTTTGAAAAGGAGTCAGGTGAGGTGAACGCGGCCTCCGGTCCGAACCCGCGCGGGCCGGACCGGATGGAATCGGGTCCAGGCTCGCGCGGGCCGGACCGGATCGCTCCAGCGGCCAGATCCGGCCCGCGGGCCGCCGGTTCCCCACCCTTGTTGTAGAGTCAGTGAGATCTGTGTTTGGATAACTACAAGATTTCCTGTCTCTTACCAGGGATGGGGACTCGAGTCAAATGACTCGACTCGCAAGTGTGACTTAGCCACTTTTTCCCTGACTCGTACTCGTACTCATACTCGTGACCCACTGACTCACACTCACACTCGTGACCCACGGGACTCGCACTTGACTCGCACTCGTGGGGGTAACTACTTGCCATTTCCAAGTCATTTTCCAAGTCATAGGGGAAGCCAAGTGGGTGCTTTAAAAGCCTCAGAGGTCCACACACACACACACACACACACACACACACACCCATTTTCAGGGGAAAAAGCCATTTTCCCTAAAGTGACTCGACTCGTGACTTGTGACTCGTGGTTTCTGGCCTTACTCAACTCGCACTCGTGCAAAAATGACTCACACTTGACTCGTACTTGCCCAAAAAGTTTGGCACTGACTCGCACTCAGACTTGCACTCGTGCAAAAATGACTCGTACTTGCACTCGCACTTGCGACCTAGTTACTTAGATACATCCCTGTCTCTTACTGTCGGGGAAAGTGGTGTATCAAAATCGCTCTTGAGAGGCAAAAAACAATTTGACTTCTGCAACCGTATCTTATTTAAAAAGAAGAAAACCTTCAATTCTGAAGCTGCTACCCCCCCTCCCGAATCTTAAATATGTTGAGAGATGATCTCGGTATAATGTACAAACCATGTCAGAGCGGGGTTCCGGTGGTCCAGCATTCCGAGTACCACCAGCAGTTGGCTGAAGTACCACTGGTTGAGAACCCTTGGTTTAGAGATGAACCAGTCCAATGATTGATTAAAAAAAATACATGTGGAAAATAAAGGTTTGACTGCTTGGTGCAGTGATATTACTCTCAATTCATACAGTGGGCAGAATAGCATTCATGGCACCTGCTGAGGGCCAGAAGTCACATCATTAAGCAGGAAGTTACATCATTAAGCAGATGGCAAAAATGAGCACTTCGTTCTCACATAGGAACTCAGATGAAAATGACAGAAGAGAAAATGTGCAAATCTTGATCATTTTTTCAAAATATGGGAGAGCCCTATTAGCACATGAGCTGCCCTTTTATCCGCACCACTTCTGCTGAGGCATCAGTTCGCAGCTCAGGTGCTCTGCAAAGTGATATCTCGGTAGAAGCAGTGCTGCTAATTGAATGGCCTGCATGCTAACTGCAGCATCTCCCTCTCTCACCCCTCTTGGTCTACCCCTTACCCATAGTGTTCCTTGCCTTCTGAGGCCTCCTTCTATCTCTCCGTCCCAGAACCTCAGCAGAAGCAGCACTGCTGAAAGGGTGCTGCTGCAAAAGCCCAGTTATCACATGGGCCAGATAAAGAGCTTCCATGGGCTGTATCCGGCCCACAGGCCTTATATTTGCACCCCTGCTTAGGGCATCTATAACTGTGGCTAGACTAGAGTATCAAAGTAATTTTCTTCCTGTCCATTTCTCATAACTTCCCTGTCTTCTGTTTTCTGTATTTGTAATGAAAATACGTTGGAGTGATGTTAAATTAAATGAACATTTTTGGTAAGAGTATCTTACTCTTAAAGATAGTTAGGAGATTTACAGCCCAATCCTATCCAACTTTGGAGCACTGGTGCAGCCATGCCAATGGGGTGTGCACTGCATCCTGCGGTGGGGGGTGGGGGCAGTCATGGAGGCCTCCTCAAGGTAAGGGAATGTTCGGGGCCGCATTGTGCCTGCACTGGTGCTGGAAAGTTGGATAGGATTGGGCCCTGAGGCTGAAATATAGCAAGCTATATACTCTGATCTGGGAATAAGTCTTATGAATTCAGTGGGGCTTACTTCTGAATAGACATGCATAGGACTGAGCTGTTAGAAATGGCACCAAATAGCCATTATCTCTACCATCATCACCAAAAAGACTACAGGTGGGCCCCCAAATCCACTGATCCGCTATCCACGGTTTCAGTTACCCACGGATCATGGGGACCCCCCTCCCGCTTTTACTTTTTTCCCAGTAAGCTTCGTTTCTTATTTAAGCAAACAGGAGAAGCAGCCTGACTGCTTATTGCAGGCAAGTAGAACGAGACTAAGTCCTAGAGAGGCTCTGCAAGGTTAACAGAAACCTTGCAGAGCCTCTCTAGGACTTAGTCTCATTCTACCTGCCTGCAATGGAGGCTGCTTCTTTGTTTGTTTTTAAGGAAGAAACTAAGCTTGCTGAAAGAAAAATAAGAGCTGGGGGCCGCACACAGCTGTCCGCAGGGGAGGCAGGGCGGGGACCCCTCAGGAAACCATGAAGTGGGTGTTAGCTCCTATCCATGGTTTCAAGTATCCATGGAGGGGCCTGAACATATCCCCAGTGGCTATGGGGGCAGTACTGTACTACTGCTTTAGTGCTACAGGGCTTATCCAAATGACACAACTTTATTTGTTCAAAATATTAATTTCACTGAGCAAGCAGTTTTAGGTCCAAAACAAGCTCAAGCCAAATTTCAGTCTGCAGGGGAGGGGGGGAGGAGAAGAAGGAGGTTGATTAGACCCTTCCACTTCTGCTCCCAGACAGGGAGATAAGAGAATAAATTTTATCCACTCTGGGGGCAGGAGCTAAACAGCAATATCAATTAAAACTAGCTTTATTGTTTATAATATGAAAATAATGTTAAACTATTGCATGCACACACTCTCTCACAGACTTGGCCAGTAAATTGTATGTTACACCTGGGGTGAAAAACCACATGGTGGCAGAGTTCCTCTTTCTCAGCTGGCCAAAAATCCATCAAAGGACATTACCTAGTCTGTACTGGGGAGAAGAAGTAATGCCAAAATATTCTGCCTGTGCCCCCTTGGCTTCAGCTCTTTATCCCCTTGGGGTGGTGCCTGAAGGGCTTGCCCTCTAAGATGCCACCTCTGTCTGAGTCTGGAAATGTCCACTCCTGAGTTGGCCCCCACCCCCTTAGCATAATGCACAGGTTTTTGCACTCCTGCTGCTTTCCCTGTCTTGGGGGCCCTTGATAAAGTACATCTGTTTTTTAGAGGCTTCCATGCTAATTGGTTGAAATGTTGCACTGTTATCTCTTGCAAAACTTTGCCCATGCTCATATTAAAAGAGCGTCTTATCCTCCAAAAGGGGGTTGCCTATTTATAGTTTGTATATGTAAACTATATTTTGTTCTTTTTTTGCATTGTAGGCAATTGTGTTTGTAGTTGGAGGAGGCAACTACATTGAATACCAAAACCTTATTGATTATATAAAGGTATGCTTCAGCACTTTAGTCTATGTTTCTCTTTAACTAGTTGCTTATAATAAGTACATTAAGTAAAGATCCTTATCTGATCTAGACAAGCCTGTCTATGTGTATTTGGAGGAGGCAACTACATTGAATACCAAAACCTTATTGATTATATAAAGGTATGCTTCAGCACTTTAGTCTATGTTTCTCTTTAACTAGTTGCTTATAATAAGTACATTAAGTAAAGATCCTTATCTGATCTAGACAAGCCTGTCTATGTGTATTATTATTATTATTATTATTATTATTATTATTATTATTATTATTATTATTATTATTATTATTATTATTATTATTATTTAAAGGATTTTTACCCTGTCTTTCTCCCAATAAGGGCAATCAAGGCGGCTTACAGTTAAAAGCATGTTAAAATACCGGTACATAATATACAATAAAAATTGTTTTAATTACTTGTTTTTAATTGTCCAAATGAACCGCCTTGAATAACATCCGAAGAGCAATCTGAGGATAAGAAAAGCAGTATATATATACAGAAATAAAAAAAACAAAAATAAAAAATAACTATAGTATTTCAAACTACTCCTTTTACTCCAATTCATGTTATCCTAATCTTCTTTTCTTACTCTGTATGAACAGTGCATCTTTATAGTAGCGCTTTGCGGTACTACAGTCGCTAATGAAAAAGCTAAAGAAAGCAGTTCCCGAAACGGATCCATAAGGCATGTCCAGTTGGACTTTGCCCTGTGAAGAAAAGACATTCCTCATTTACACTCTCGTGCACATTGCATGCTGTGCTTGACACTTAAGGGAGAACTGTATTGCAGCAGATTCATATTTAGATTGTTAACTAAACTCTAAACAATTTAGTAGTGTTGATTCTGCAATGTAATTCTTAAATGGAACTGTTATTCTGAAATGTTGTTGTTAAGATAATATATGGGTAGCATCCCAACTAGCACTTCTGCCATCGGGAGCTTCCTCAGAGAAAGGAAGAAGCATTCCAATTGTGCAAGAACCCTTTCCGTGAATGGTCCTTCCCAGAAGGAAGCTTCTGAGCGCAACAGGAGTTCCCGACGGCAGACGCGCTGATCAGGATGCCACCTTATGCCCTTCTAATTTAAAAGAAAAAGTGTTGATGAAATCTGCATTGCTTCTCATAGGGCAAGCAAGGTAAACATGTCTTATATGGCTGCAGTGAACTCTTTAATGCTGCACAGTTTTTAAAACAGGTAAGGAGTTAATACTTTTTTTCAATTACTGGGAGTTTGTTTACAATCCTGCTATACATTTTATTTAACACGTTCATTTTAATGAGTCCTTTTGGTAGTTTATCATCAACCTGAAAAGACCTGTCATGTTTGAGCTAAGGGAGCTTTGTCGGGGGAGAAGTCTTGGAGACATTATAGCAATTTCTAAGAAGAAACAAGGGCAGGGGAGGACACAACACAACGGACAAACGTTGAAGACAAATAAACAGAAAACACGAAGGAGTCACAAAGTCTATCTTTTGAATAAAAACACAGAGCTCACAGGAGCTCAAGAGAGATCCGTCCTTTCTCTGAGGAGGCAGAACCGGACTGGGGCAAGAGGGGATGCCCTCCACTAGGAGGAGTCTTGCTTGAAGATCCGGTCCCGCCTCCTGGAGTGGGAGGGGCATACCCATGTTGTTGTGAATGCCCTCCTTCCTCCCCCCAGAAGAGGATATTCCCAGGTAAGGAATTCCTATGTTCTCAACCCCTTTCCGGCCGAGTACCACCTCCGGTCCCACTCTCCTGCTGTATACCACCGAAGTGACTGGCGATGACATCATCACCAGTTACTTTTGGGTTTTCGGAGGCCAGAAAATGCAGGTAGGAGGATCTGGGTGGGTGGGAGGGCCCTTCTCTGTGTTCCCAAGAGACTTGGCCAATGGTAGGAGCCTCTCGGAGCAGGGGTCTGGCAGTCCACCAGCAGTACCACTGGTTGAGAACCCCTGCTCAAAGGCGTTTTCTCATTTCATATGGGGTGTGCCGAGTTAGAAGCAGCATGTGAGTCCTTTCAGATGCTGCCAGAACACTATTTTCTCTTTGAACTTGCATGCCTCTTCCTGTCCAGCTGACCTTTTGTCCAAATGAACCAGGAGTGCAGCACAGAGGCCCCTGGAGTTAGTTCCCATTTCCCTCATCCAGTGCAAGGGAGACAGGTCCTTGCCAAATTAAAGCATATCTTGCAATTAGAGCAGTGCAGAGGGAGACCATGATCAGTGATTTTTCCTCCACTATAAAAATTTAGCAGTAGGAGATGTTTGTGTCGTACAGTCCAGAAGGTCCAGTGCTCAGCTTACTTTACCTTAGAGCCGTGATGGTGAACCTATGACACGTGTGTCACAGGTGACATGCGAGGTCATTTTGAGTGACACACTAGTGTTTCCCCCAGGGTCCCAACACACCTTATATTTTTTGCAAAAGTTTTACAGGCTTGTCTTAAACATTTAGGGCAGGGATTTTGGCAGACCTCTTTCAAATTATTCTCTAGTAAAACTCAGCAACAAAAAAAATCACTAATTGATGTTAAATAAAATGCAATGTGTTCTATAGCTATTTTCAGTTCAGTTCAATTCAAAATTACTATTAAAAGTAGCAGTAGTCAAAGTACTATTAAAAGGTTGGGACACGCACACACACCAGCAGAGTAAAGTTAGGCATTTTCAAAATATTTGACACACCAAGCCCAAATGGTTCGCCATCACTGCCTTAGAGTATAGATTTGCCCTGCAGGTATTTTATGTACATTGCATAATTTATGTTGATGGATGTGCTCAATTCAGTACTGGTGATGTGATCCTTCTCTGTGTGGGTGTAGTGCTGGTATAAGGAGGCATCCCCGGAGGATTTAAAGAACCCTGTTTTCTTCTTCCCCAAGGTGCATGTGTACCAGGGCAATGTTGAAAATGGGAGGTCTCTTCTTGGTAATTTGACTCAGTGTGGGTATAGGTGGCAGGGCTAGGTATGAAGGATATGCACAATCTCCTATTTTCTGTAGCAGATCATTGCACTACCTGAACACACACACAGAGGGGAGAAGGGAAAGCGAGGGTCTGTTGAGCCCTATGAGAATCCCTCTGTTCATAAGCTCTGTGCCCACAGAAGGAAGGATCATGTCATATATGTGCTTAGTGTAAAAAAATTACTCTATTTTATAAAAAAAATCCTGAGAAATTTCTACTTTTATTTTTGATTGTTCTTCAGTAATGTATTAGCAACCCAATATTGGGCAGCGTCTTTGTAAATTGGAAGTTAATGGGCGATATTCTAATGTTCTTATCTCTTCTTATTTAGCTTTCCCAACTTGGACAGAAATAGGACCAAAAAAGATAATTATCTGACACTGGCATTTTAGCAAAGGGTGAAGAAAAGATCATGGAAACTGTTAACACCTTAACCTGTGCATAATATTTAAACCGAAACTGATTCAATAAATTGGTAATTTTTATGAGAAGATATTCTGTATGCATATATATGCATAGGACTTGCAAATAAAACACATCAAATAAACCAAACACTTGGATTTTGCCTGCTGTGATATTTCTCTGGTTTGTGTGTGAGTTTGACTATTAGATTCAAATAACTCATTGGAAGGCTATTACATCTGGAATAAAGTGTATGCTAATGTCTCGTGACCTATTGAAATGTATAGTCTAAGCCAGAACTCTGAGACAATTCCATTTTTAACTCTGCTGAGAAATTATATCTAGCAGAAGGCATTCAGTTACTTGTGTGTAGCTTATTATTAAACATTTAAATTTCCATTTTAATTTACAAAGTGGCCTGTTGATTCTTGTTTCACTTCTCATGTGCACCTGCAATTCCGATAAGTCTTTTCATTTTACTGATGAGGCAAAGAGAGAGAGAGAGAACGCGCAATTTTCTGGGACCCCTACTCAGCCTGTGAAAATGATTTGGGACCATCTCTTCTAGTAATACATTTATATAACATGATCTACATCTTGTTTTTCCTCCATCTTCCTGGGGAGGAACTTGTATGCATAATGGTTCATGTCATGACTTTTTTATCCTGGACTGTTCTTCAAAGATGGCAGATCATTGTACTGTTGCCCTGTGGGTGGAATGCATGGGGCTGATGTTAGTCAATAAGCCACTGGGGACAAAAAAAATCATTGCATCTGCCAGTAATTGTGTGTGTTCTTCATAGAGGCGTCTAAGAGCTTGGGGTTTAAGGGGGTTTAACAACCACAATTGTTGGGAAATTGACAAGCACCTTGCAGAATATGTTGGTGAAATTCCATTAATAAGAAATTTCAAAAATTGTGTAGGTAGGAGGAAAAATGATTATATTGGATGGATTATCCATATAATGACCAATCAGTAGCTTATTGGCATAAACTAAAATATGCTTAAATATATATGCTTTGCATTCGGGATATAAAATAAAAATCCATAAATACCTCTGTCATTTGGTTTGAGACTTGTACTATCCTTCCCTTGCTGGGAGTGATGGGAGGTAAAGAATGTCCGTGCTACTCAAGCTATACCTGGGGACCCCAGTTTGCATACTGAAGATTTGGTTGAATGTTTGGTTAGAATGATGTACTGGTGCCAAAAGGTTAAGAAAATATCTTTGACATTATGAGTGGCCAGAGCGTGATTTATGCTAAGTATCCTGATGGTTAGGCTAGCAAAAGGGCATGTAGTATTTTTTGGAGGGGTGAGGGGGAGGTTCTTGTGTTACATGGCTTGGCTCACTGCTTTAAGTCGTCTGAATAGTTTTACAAAGCTATTTCTTACATTATGCAGGCATCCTTGCATTGGGGAATTTTGTTCACTAACATTTTCTACTTGTGGCACAATATAATCTGGAAGATGGATTGATCTGTGATGACAATGGTTAGTGCGTCTATCTGAGGACAAATATAGTGTGATAGAAGATTATGCCTTAGGACAGGGAAGTTGCCCTAAACATTAAATGACATTTGTCCCAGCACAATGATTATATTGGATGAAGTACAATTGAGACTAGGGGCAAGCACAAGGCTCTTAGAGAGGCTGGGAGAAATTTTTCTCCCTCTAGAGGTGGGAGAAAATGGCTTTTTTTTTTTTTTGCAGATTTCAGTGTTTAACCAAAATGAAATAGCAGAAAGCAGTGTTATGTGTTTTTGTTCCATTTTTATCAATTGTGACTACTTTAAAAGTGTACTAGGTAGGTGGTGGAGGTTGTATAATGTCAGCAGATGAAGAATGATGCAAAATTACATGGTTTTATTTTATTTTACCACAGATGTTTTAACAGAAAATGGTGGTGTGTTTTTATTATCACCATTTTCTCCTGCCCATACTAATCACCTAATCTATTCTGTCTGCAAGACATATTTGGATCATAGAGACATTGTAAGTATAAGACTTAAAAGTTTCAAACCAATTATATCCAGCATTTATGATGTTGCTGTTTACCTGATTCATGTAGAGTCACTGCTGGAAGCTCAGCAGGCAGCCATCTTTCCAGGCAGTCATTATAATGTATTTAGTAGTATTATATCTGCGTTGTTGCAGATACTTCATTCTCCCATTGGTAGGTGTGCTATGCCACAATTTGTGTGTTGGGGACCAGTGCGTAGTGCTGATGGACAGCTCCAGCCTGGTGCAGAATAACATCTGAGTTTGGATTTTGGCAGACTGGAAACTGACATGGGTTGTACTTATTTCAGGTAAGTGGATAACTAGTTTCTATTCGTCTGGTCTTTTAAAAGGTATATTCTATTTTGCTAAAACAATATTTCTGGGGAAATTGCTATTTGGTATCTTGGATTGAATCCAACTATTTATTTTGAAAATTGCTATTATATAAAGTCAAATCATTATTTAGATCAGTGATTCTTTAACCTTTTTTGGGTCATGGACTCCTTTGAGAATCTGATGAAAGCGATGGACCTCGTCCCCAGAAAAATGCACACCCTAGGGATCCACAGACAAATCCACAGGGCTTAGAACCCCTGATTTAGATGCTTCAATTCAGCTAATTTGTACCCCTAAATCTGAGATTATGGGAGAGTAAGAAAGGAATAGGGAACAATCTTTTACAATGATTACTAAGAAGAAATCTGAGAGGAGTTTCAAGTTGAATATTTGGGTAAGATGGAAGCTTTCCAGGACATGGGAAATGAGCGTGAGAGGGTTTTTGTTCTTAGGGGTGTATGGAATTGGGAAGAGTTACCTGAGTGAGCTTTCAGCTGAAAAGCTATGGGAAGGCACCCCTCTTTATCGCATGTCTTTTGTCTAACTTTTAAATGTGAGTCTGCAGGACAAAGAAGTCTACTAAACAATGCTGTGACGAAGAACCCCCTACTGTGGCATAGGCTATATACTCATTTGGCATGATAATTTCACCCATCATATGCATGAACCGGCTTGGTGCGTGCCTCTCAACCCTGTTCAACATACAAGATGATATTTTTTTATATTTTGTAAACTGGTTTCTCTATGAAGTGAATTCTGTCATGCAAAAAAAAAGCAGAAAGTACTTGCTAGGACAGAACCTAGCTTACCATTATTTCTGGCCATTCGTTTTCTGATTTCATTTAAATGAGACTGGAAAAAAAGTTAATCCTATATTATAGAATATGCTGACATTTTTCAATTATCAGTGATGTGAAGACCCAGTAAGAATTTGAGGATCTCATTTTATTGCTTTGAGCTAAAACGAAGGCCCGTATGGTAAGCTATTCACATAATCATCCTCCGCAGGAGCTTATCTTCATGGTGCTACCAAATGTATCTGGCGTTGACTTGTTATAGCATGCAGACCAATCACGTTGTGGGAAACGCAACACAAGACGAGTTGGGTACGTGTTGTTTGGCTTATTGCATGATGCAACAGCTTTGTGGATGCACTTTCAAATGACTTCTACATACCAGCCATATTATGAGAACAACTTTAATGGAATGTTCAAAATGTTGAACTTCCTGAAAAGGGAGTATAAATGGGGCTTTCTATCATAGCCTTCCTCATGAATTGTTAATACTCATCGAAGTTGCATGACTCTGTCATGTAAAAAAAAAAAAGCAGAATGAAGTACTTGCTAGGAGAGTTCTACTAAATTTTAGTAGAATGCAACACAGAAAGCAATCACAATATCATAAATCATTATTAGAGTTTATTTTTGCCTGATTTAAGATATAAACATGATCTCATCTTTATGCTATTTATAACTGGCAAGTGAGAGCAATTGCCAAAAGCTATAAAACTAATGGGAGTTTGATACAACGAGCTGTGCGGTATAAATTCTAGATGCTCTTCACCTAAAGAAATATTAAGTCCATTCATCTGTGTTCAGTTTCTAAACTTCATTTTCTGTTTTAGGAACAGAATTATAGATATTTCAGAAGGATGAAATTAATATATTCATTACCTTTCCAGCTGCTTTATTTAGTGTTGTGGTTTTTTAAATATTTTGTTCAGGCTGGTTTTGGGCTGTGGTAGTAGGCGTATAAAACCTGAGGATGTGGAAGAAGCTCACTATTAAAGATAACATATAGGAATTATCAAACAATGCAACAACGGCCTTTTGGGATCCCACATCTGGATAATTAGCTGTTAGAAAAGATGTGTCAAAAGTACTAAATTCTTCTGCAGGGCTCTTATTTCCAGAAAATGGGAGATTTTATGGAAATTGCAAGCATGTCACTCTGAGGTCCTTAAGGAAGGATGGAATAAAAAAGTTGCAAATGAGTAACTTAAATTATCCACACTTGGTCAAACAAAAGTAAGTACAGAGGCCAAAACATACGAACACATCCTTGGCTCTGATAATGTCTTATAGACCAGGGAACAAATCAGTACCATCAGACAAATGCACTGAAGTAAGCATTTCATACTGCTATGTATTCATATGGACTCCATTTAACTAGGCTAGGACAAATCTGCCTTTCATTTCGTTGGTTAATGCATAGAGGGTTTGAAAAGATTTTTTTTTGAGTAGCTATTTCCGTAGTTATAAAACCAAGAAGTTCTTCCAAACGCTGAAGTAATTCTAGAATTGCCATATTCAACAAAATGAAATGTGGTATTTGCAGATTTGGTGCCCTCAACCTCTTTTCTGTTCCTCTAGGTGTCATTTATAATTTGTTCAGTCGCTCTCTCTTGGCATGATCTCCTTATGCAGTCATCTCCATGTGGTCAGCATGTGGATTTCAGGTGCTTGAACTCACCAGTGTCCTCACTGGTCTTTTCACCAAATCTGCCAGTTTTTACAATCCATTCATCTAAATTGGCATGAGTTGTAAATTCCGTAGGGACATCAGAACTTTGTTTCACTGTCTCAGAAAAGACAAGGAATGAGCCGATCAAATGCGTACATTGGTGCTGGAACAACTAAATGCGCCAGCTGCTTGTCCAAACTGACAGAAGTATTTGATGTCCAAATTTCCTGAGGATGAAGTGCCAGATGTAGAAATCAATTTAGTGCCCATGGAGACCATCCTTTGGCACCAAAAGGACCCACATTTTGTTCTCCTGTTTCTAATAAACATATTGCTCTGAGTATTAAAACAATTCTAAGGTATGACAGTCAGTCCGACTGACTTTAATCTACAGCAGAAGAACAAGGACTCTTTGTTCTGACAATTAAATTCCCCAGCAACAAAGTTTGTTCCTTAGCATTCTGTTAATTCTTTATATATATATATATATATATATATATTATTTATTTATTTATTTATTTATTTATTTAAAGTTCATATCTTCTCTTAAATGCTTTGATAGAAACTGTAAGTATAACTGGGGGAAAAGGTGGGGGCGATGGAGATCCCCCCCCAAAAAAAGTTTCTGTAAAGTACATGTGTCAATCTTAAGAACAGATATTTGTTTAAAAACTCTGGTCCCAATAGATGCATCCTGTTTATAAATATATCCTGTATTCCATTTTTGTCCATTTCCTCTCTGACTACAATCTGTTAGCCAGAACACTGTTCTTAACAAATATAGACTATTTCAAAATACAATCTTGCTCACGTACCCAGAGTTGAAACAAACTCTTTATACTGTTGGATCTCCGAGTTGAGAGATTTACTCTTACAGGATATGTGCATTTACTTGATCTTTAAAAATCATAGGATTGTGAAATTAATCTATTTTATTGGACTGTATAAAGAAAAGTTAGTCACGAATAATTCCTTAGTGATTTCCATAGTATTAAGCCATGAATAACTTAAGATACAACCCATTGCCTCTCACTAGTTAATGCTAGAACGTCGGATCTCAGTGTCGGATGAACTTCAGAAAAAAAAAGTCATAGAAAGCCTGTTGCTGGCAACTTAAATTCCCCATGGCTTCTCTCAGCTTCATTCTTTCCCATGTATAAGCTTTGTGTTACTCCAGCAACAAATATGTTAAAGACAGTGGATAGGGTAAAAAAATTAAGCAGTTCTGTTTTTGTAGTGTGCAATTCAAGGCAGAGTTAAAAACTAAACAGGTGCTGAAATTCAAAGCAGAAAAAAAGACTTAGACGTAGTCCTAAAGAAGGCAGCTGAACCAATACGAAGAGCAGTTTGTGGTATGTATTGAGAAAGCTTCAAAAAAGAATGGAGCCTGCAGGAATTATTACAGGCAGCAGCACTCCTAGAAGAAAAGCATCTACTGTATAAGAAAGATAGGAGACATAGCAGAAGCTATGGAAGCCACGGATGGACAGGAAGTAAAGGAGGGTAGCATTCTTGTCCAAAGCTGTAATCAGGTGAAATAGATCAGAACATGCCAAAAGAAGAGCTCCTTTGATTTGGTTAGAAAAGGGCCTTGTATGGGGGGGGAGGGATAAGAAATACTTTTAGGGGAGTAGAAAGAAGTTTTATAATAGACAGAGATCCATATTTGCCTGTAATGAAATAACAGGCCATTAAAAACAAGAAATCTTAGAACAAAGTATTCATTATAGCTTTATTTTTAGCAGATGTCTTGAGGTGACACTGAGCTACTGAGGAGCAGTGTGTTCCATATTATAGACTAGACCCTGCTGAGAGTAATTCCGGAACATTGGCCACTCTGAGCCTGTAAATTATCCATTTTAAAGATGCACACACATGCAAGCATCTATCTAAATATGTTTAAATGCTGCATTTGAAATACTTTGTTCAAAAAGGTAGGAAAGGTACCTTTCCTGAACCAACTCTGCAGTTTCTTATACCTGGCTCAGCAGCCTTGTGATCTGATATATTTCTTTTGAACTCCACAACAACATTTCTGGGACAATGAATAGAAGCCTTTGAATTACAAAAATATTTTTGTAACAATCAGGTGCCTGAATGGGCTTCCTGTAGGCCTGGCGCTCATGAGGCGAATAATGATGCTATGAACTATCTCTGACCTCCAGCTTTCTGGGACCTATTGAATCATGCCAGCACTGAAGCAATAGCACTCTTTGTCATTAAAAGTTACCTAACCTATGCCATGGGAACATTTGGGGAGACTAAACGCCCTCCCTCTGGCAGCAACCCACAGGGCCAGTCACGACTGCCGAGAAGCAATCGTCGGAAGAAAACTCTGTTCTACTAAGCTCTTTTCGCTGTGAGGACCCCTGCCACACCTCAGCTCGCGTTCTCCATAAAACCTATGGATAGAGCCAAGAGTATATTGTTACACTTGTAGTTCATACCTTGCCCTAAAATGCCAAGACCCTAAATTCTGTGCCAATATGAGACAGCCTCTTCAGCATGGACGCTACATTTTTGTGCTCAAAGTGGACAAAACAAAACTCACATCAGTTTAGTTTTATGCTTGAATAAATACTTTGCGAGTTTTGCTTGTGTTGCTGTCCCAGAGCCAGAGACTGCTTCATGGGATCCCACACAACCGCTCAGAACCAGCCATGAGGTGTTTCTTCCAGAAGAAAGTGTAGACTATCCAGTTCCGACACTGGATCCTCACTCATGGTAGCTCTCACTACTGCAGCCTAACCTAAATTAGCATCGCCTATTTCTGCAGAAGTACCACAGAGGGTGCACACGTGACTTGCACAGACTCTTTCCATATTTCTGAGTAATGCAGGTAGAAATGACATATTTTTCCTGGGAATGAAATAACAGTAATTGACCCTGAATTAAAAAGAATGAACTTGATATCATGATGTTTAAGACACTTTTAAGCTTTTTCTATTTAAACAAAAAATACACAAAGCAGCATGCAGTAAACACACTAGCTAAAATAACAGAAACAACACAATGAGGCACAGCAGACTCAACAGCACTAACAATAGTGGTTTCTAAATGACCTGATAGAATAAAAAGGTTGGTGCCTGGTGCCCAAAAGACGACAATATAGGTGCTATGCAAGCCTCCTGGGGCAGGGAATTTCATAAGCAGAGTGCCATAATCAAGACGACACACTCCCCTGCTGCTACTCACCTCTGAAGGTGTATAAAGTATAAATAGCATAATGGCACCTCAAATACCTCTGTGCATCTTCAGACACTTCTGTGATCTTTGTCATTCAGTGAATGCTGAAAATGTGAAAAATTATTTTGGTGAACAGTCATTGCGTAATTACATATATTATGAACACATGCACAGTTTGCAAGAATCTGCTTCAATGTATAGAGGGAAGGGCATGAAGTGGATGCAGTATGTTTACTTTCAGGTTCATGCCACGAAGTCCTTCAGATATGATGATCTTTAGGCCTACAAATAAAATTGCACCTATTAAAAACAATTTAACAGTCCATTTCACTGAAGAAAACAGGACTTGCAACAGGGGATGTTTCTAATAGCCTGAATTAGAAGCCTATTCAAAAGCGCCAATCTTGCCAAACCTAACAGATTAAAAATTGACATCTATAACCATAGAGTTTTGCTGTGCCATTCTGATGGGCCAAAAATGATCATACAGCTTGAATATTTCCTTTGTGTTTGTTTTTTCTTCTGCAGATTCCTGAAATCTCTAATTCTACTCTGTTCTAATTTGCCTCAATGTTCCAGGAAAAGTGTACCCAGGCATAAATCATGCATTTGAAAAAATCACCAAAAAAAGTGTGGTTGGGGTGAGGATAAATCACTGATCACCTATAACCATTGAAAAAGAACAAAATATTGTACCGTATTTCTTCGAGTCTAAGGCGCCATCGATTCTAAGGCGCACCTTTACTTTCAGTACCACCAGCAGGGGAAAAAAAAATCAATTGATTGTAAGACTCACCTCCCTTCATTGAATCTACCCACTCAGCACCAACTCTCCCCAGCATGACTCCTGCAGCTGAGGATGACTGAGTGCACTGCCTTTGCATAGCATTTCTGGCCCCGCCAGAAAGTGCCATTTCCTTCGTTACCTGGGCTTGGGGGAGCTTCAGGGAGGCCTGTGCAACCCTCTGCAGGCCTCCCTGATCTTCAGTTTTGCGATAAACAGCGATTTTTGGGCATTTCTGGTTTTTGCGAAAACCGGAAATGGCTGAAAATCACCGGTTTTTGCCGAACTGAAGATCGGGGAGGCCTGCAGAGGGTAGCGCAGGTCTCCCTGAAGCTCCCCCAAGCCCCACTAAGTAAGAAGATAGCATTTTGGGGTGCTTTTTGGAGACCTTTGATTCTAAGACGCACCCCATTTTTTGAAATGCTTAATTGGGAAAAAAATGCGTCTTAGAATTGAAGAAATACAGTATTTTTAAATTTTTATATGCTGCCGTTCTCTTTAAAAACAAACCCATTGACTCATTTCTCTAGTGAAAGAATGCAGAAAAATAAATGGCAAGCTTCATTTGCTAAAACTTTTGATAACCAACAGTGACAATGTTAAAAGTACTCAGCACTTTGGAATATTATTGAACCGATACAGCAGATCAGCTTATTGGCCTGGTGGAGACCCCAAGCCCTGAAGCCTTCAAAAGAGTATATGGGGGGGGGGGGATCTGGAGGAACAAGAAACGTCAGAAAGTGCAGGGTAATTTTTTTATATACAATCAAGAATGTAAAACAAAAAATATTGTTTGGAAGGTAACATCCTGTATAGCGTGCGCTCTCTCACGCACGCACGGACATACATCTTCAAAATTTAGTCTTAAATATGGAAGTTCTACCTCAAGGCATACTTAATTGGCAATTGCCCCACACTCCCTTGGACAATTAAAGAGAACCGACAGTTTCTCCTAGATAATCCACAAACAGGCACAATGCTGCTATTTTCTCCTGCGTTCCAGTGGCCCTCTAGAAAATGAGACAGTCGTTTGCCACCATGATATAAGCTTATCATACCCAAATAAACTTATCAAAAAAGGAACAGAATGCGTGTTAGGTAAAGTTTCAAGAATTGTCCCTATTTTAATAAAATCCTATTAAGACTTTAAGCCTTTAATCTTTCAAATGATAGGAATGTTTCCTGTAAGCTTGCCAGGTGTCTGTCCACAGGTAAAATGGAACCTTACTTTTCACTCCTTTCACTCAATCATTTCATAAGAACATAAGAAGAGCCCTGCTGGATCAGGCCAAAAGCCCATCTAGTCCAGCTTCCTGTATCACACAGTGGCCCCACCAGATGCCTCAGGGAATACAAGACAACAAGATAACCTGTTTCCCGTTGACACTCCCTTGCACCTGGCACAGAGAAAACCCACTTCTAAAACCAGGAGGTTGCTTATGGTTTGTAACCTGTGATGGTCTTTTCCTCCATGAATCTGTCCAAACCCCTTTTAAAGGCATCTAGGCCAGGTGCCATCACCACATCCTGTGGCAAGGAGTTCCACAGATGAATCACACGCTGGGTAAAGAAATATTTTCTTTTGTCTGTTCTAACTCTCCCTCCACTCAATTTTAGTGCATGTCCCCTGGTTCTGGTGTTGTGCGAGAGGGAGAAGAATTTCCCTCTATCCACTCTCTCCATCCCATGCATAATTTTATACGTCTCAATCATGTCCCCCCTCAGGCGCCTTTTTTCTAGGCTGAAAAGCCCCAGACAGGGTAGCCTTTCCTCATAAGAGGTTCCATTTCATCCCTGGATGGATCATTTACTACTAGTGGAAAATTAAAAGAATTCTCTTGAGCTGTTTTCTTTGCTTATTTAGTTTGTCAACAGGCAGTACTTCTAACATTTAAGAGACACAGGGCCCAATCAATCCTATCCAACATTCCAGTGCTGATGCAGCTACAATGCAGCCCTGAGGTAAGGGAACAAATGTTCCCTTACCTTGAGGATGCCTCTGTGACTCCCCCCTCCCCCCCCAGGATTGCAGCATACGCCCTGTTAGCACAGCTGCATCAGTACTGGAAAGTTGGATAGGATTGGGCCCACAATCTTGCTCACAAAAATATTGTTTATAGTAAAAAACAAATCAAACTTTGGTTAACGTTAATGTGATAACTATATCCACAAAGCTACTTTTCTGGAGACAGTAGAAGACTTACCTTTTTAATAGCAATATTTTCAACATTTCTTTGAAAATATTCAAATACCCATTATCATTTTTTGTGTCCAAGCCCTTTCCTACCTTACCTTTGTTTTCCCAATTTTTGTCACCTAAAACCTTTTGTCAATCAAATGTACAGGGTTATTCAAAAAGGATGGTATTGAAGGAAATCTGATTTATTCTTAAATGAACTGACATACCACAACCATCATGACATGAAAAGACAGAAAAACTGTCCAAGCTGAATCACTGGCACAGAACCGAGCAGCCCTGTCAGGAAAAAGGGCCTGGGAAGGAGAATAGGATTCAGCATGTGCCAGCCATCTATCCCGCCCCCTCTAGACCCATTCTGCCCTCCTCCATGTCCCTATCACTGCCCTGTTTTGCCCACCCCTCCTCCAGCCCCTGCACCGCTTGGAGCAACCTTACCTGCTCCGGTGCAGCACACAATCCAACTGGATGGAGCCCCAGCGGGACGCGCCTTCCCACTGGTATCACCTCCACTCCAGCTGTCATGAACATGCTTTACAAAACGTTTGCGACACCCTAGGGTGGTGCAGCAGCCGCTGTTCCAGCATAAGGATTCAATAGAATTGTGCCATCATATATGCAGCAGTTCCCCCATTCCAGGCTGATTTCAATAGACGAAGCCATTGTGTATGCTCCTTTTGAGCAACACCAAATGGTGACCATCACTATGCAAGAACCTCACATGTTCACCAAAGAGGCCGTAGACCTGGGCATTGATTTTAACAACATCTTTTCTAGCACTTTACATCTTCACAAGTGCGTATGGGTTAGAAAATAGTACTTTCTGGTGGGTACACAAAATCCCCATAAAAAGAGCAATCATTACAAAGAAAAGGAAGATATCAAGTAGAATCTTTCAAGAGTTGGTCATGGGTTTGTTCAATATTTTTATTAATGACTAAAGGGATAGGGGGGACATAAAGTGAGGTCATCATATTTTCAGATGGCAATAAACAATGTGAATATAAATTCTTGAGAAGAGTTAATGGCCAGTATCCACATGAGGTGGCCAGCTGGATGCGTTTACCCCATATTGATTTAAAAGGCTCAGAGTGAGCTCAGTGGAATTCAAAAGGATTCCTAGGAGCTGATTTTAAATTGTTTTCTCAGAAATCCCGTGGTGTTTCAGTAAAGCATTTTTCCTTTCTGCAGTTGATACTTTATAAGCCAAAATCAACAACAACAGGAAGGGGAAATAGCACTTTGGAGTAAATAGGGACAGGTACTCCTATCCTATCATACTATAATCTATTTTTTGTACATCTAAACTGAAGGAAAATAGTTCATCAACAGTTTGAGGAAAGACTTCAACTTCCTGCTTTCTCTTCTGACCACTTCCATTTAATTCCCCTTCCTGACTAGAGCAATCATGGGTGGCAAATCTTTTCAGAAGCCTCATAGTAACATTCAAAACAAACGACTGTGTATTTCAAATACAAATCACATTCCAGCTGGTTTCTGTTGTGCAACCAGAAACTCTACACCTCAGTCAACCATTCCTACATTCAAGCGGAGCGTTCTTCATCTTTTGCAGAAGCCAAGAACCCCATGTATGATACAAAGCCACATATTCAAAATGGAAATTCATTATAAACTCTGGCTTCCAAAAGTATCCTCCAACTTGTAAAAATATCAGACAACAGTGAAACAAAAGAAAAGAAAAATATTTTCTAGGTTAGATCTTACTACATTCCTGTGATGTACAACATAGATACCCTGTTTCCCCGAAAATAAGACCCACCGTCATTTTTGCGTGATTTTTGCTGGCACCTCTCCGAAAGTACGACCTAGCTAGGATCATCAGCCAGAAGCTAATCCCCCCCCCCCCGGCACTTACTGACCGATTTAAGCTTTGTTCTTTCCCGAGGGTGCACTTGAGTCCTCCACCGTAGAGACGACGTGCTAAAGAGGCCAGCAAGGCCTACAAAGAGACTGCAACCGGTCAAATCTGTCAAAGTAAGTGCTGGGGGGGTCGCGGGGGTGTAGGGGGTTACGCCACAGGTTGGGGTAATAAGACCTCCCTGAAAATAAGACCTACTGCATTTTTTTGAGCCAAAATTAATATAAAACACTGTCTTGTTTTCGGAAAAACACAGTATCTGCAACAATTTTGACACTCTAAAACCACCAGAATGTTTTTTTTGCTTAACAACTTTCTCTACCGCTCAGCTAATTAGTGTGTCTTTCTGTTACTTCATTATACAATATACAAAACAGTACAATTCACAGCTTCTTCGGTCTTCTCAAGACACATTCCTTTCATGTTTTTAATCCATAAACTGGAATTTGAATAATTCAATGCCTAGTCCTATGATCAGTGGACTAGCCATAAATGTTTTCGATGGGATTTAATTATCGTAATGCCATCATATAACCTATGGCAGTATGTTGACATTTCAAGTAAATTATGGAGCCAGTGTTGAACTTAGCATAGGAAAACCTGGGTTCAAAGTCCTGCTTAGTCATGAAGCTAACTGGGTGCCTATGGGCTAGTTCAAAGGCTGAGCAACAAGCCTACCTCATATTGGTGAGGAACCATGGATATATCATGTGCCAAGAATGAATCATCTTCCGCAGGATTATGGTCATAAAAACAACGTGAAGTTTAAAATGTATTTCAAAAACTTTAAAAACTACTTTATAAGTCTTTATAAGTAAAAGATATATTTTTAAAGTTTTTAAAATACATTTTAAACTTCACGTTGTTTTTTATTACCATAATCACAGGTTTTTTATGACCTACTCATTTATGACATAATGGGTAGGCTTACCATCCATCCCAGAAACCCCGGCACCATTGGAAACTCTCGCAAGATTTCACGAGATCCAAGACTGCGGTGCCGGAAAAAAGGTACGGTTTTTTCACATTAAAAGCGGTGGCTGCAGAGGCTTCAGAGGCAGCAGGAGCCCTGGCTGGCTCCGATATAGCCGGCCAGGCTCCAGGCGAAACGGCGATGATGGGAATGGTGCGGCAATGGACCGGTGGCGACGAAGCGGCAAGAAGGCTCCCCTGGCTCCAGGACTGGTGGCAATGGCGGCGGTGGCTGCGGTGGCAGATGCCGCCGCAAACAACCATAAAGTAGAACCCGACCGGCAATGGCGGACGAGGATGGCAGCAATGGCGGCGACGGGACAGGTAAGTAAATAATTAAGAAGAGCCCTGCTGGATCAGGCCAAAAGTCCATCTAGTCCAGCTTCCTGTATCACACGGTGGCCCCACCAGATGCCTCAGGGAGCACAAGACAACAAGATAACCTGTTTCCCATTGACACTCCCTTGCACCTGGCACAGAGAAAACCTACTTCTAAAACCAGGAGGTTGCGTACGGCTTGTAACCTGTGATGGTCTTTTCCTCCATGAATCTGTCCAAACCCCTTTTAAAGGCATCTAGGCCAGGTGCCATCACCACATCCTGTGGCAAGGAGTTCCACAGATGAATTACACGCTGGATAAAGAAATATTTTCTTTTGTCTGTTCTAACTCTCCCTCCACTCAATTTTAGTGCATGTCCCCTGGTTCTGGTGTTGTGCGAGAGGGAGAAGAATTTCCCTCTGTCCACTCTTTCCATCCCATGCATAATTTTATACGTCTCAATCATGTCCCCCCTCAGGCGCCTTTTTTCTAGACTGAAAAGCCCCAAACGCTGTAGCCTTTCCTCATAAGGGAGGTGCTCCAGCCCACGAATCATTTTGGTCGCTCTTTTCTGCACCTTTTCCAATTCAACTATATCCTTTTTGAGGTGTGGTGACCAGAACTGGACACAATACTCCAGATGTGGCCTTACCATCGATTTGTACAAAGGCATAATGATATTTGCCGTTTTATTCTCAATCCCTTTTTTTAATGATCCCGAGCATGGAATTGGCCTTCTTCACAGCCGACGCACACTGGGTCGACACTTTCATTGACCTGTCCACCAGCACCCCAAGATCTCTCTCTTGATCAGTCACAGACAACTCAGAACCCATTAGCGTATATGTGAAATTTTGTTTTCTTGCCCCAATGTGCATCACTTTGCACTTACTTACACTGAAGCGCATCTGCCATTTTGCTGCCCATTCTCCCAGTTTGGAGAGATCCTTCTGGAGCTCTTCACAATCCCTGCTGGTCTTCACCACCCGGAAAAGTTTAGTGTCATCTGCAAACTTGGCCACCTCACTGCCTATCCTGAACTCCAGGTCATTTATGAATAAGTTGAAAAGCACCGGTCCCAAGACCGATCCTTGGGGCACACCGCTACATTTCCCCACATCGTTGGTGCCAACGTGCACCACAACCGCTACCTCCTCCCCAGCACTCTCTACCAGCCTATCTAGACAAGAGGTGATGTCCGCAACCTTCGCACCAGGTAGGCAAGTCACCATGCGGTCCTCACATCCGTCACAGACCCCCCTCTCTATGTTCCTGACTATAGAGTCACCCACGACAAGAAGCCCCCTTCCCCAAAGGAGTATCCATAGTGCGACTGGATACGGGCCCATCACCTGAAGAAGGGGTCCCCACTGTGAGATTGTTTCCCTCTTTTCCAGAGCGATGTCCTCCAGCCCTGAGACTCCCTTCCCTAGCAGCTGAGGAGCTGGCCAACTGAGGGTGGGACGATGCCTCCACGTCCCTAGAAGTCTTACTCTGGTTCCTCTCTACCTGTCTCTGCTTCTCCAGGTCAGCAACCGTGGCTTCAAGGGAGCGAACCCGTTCCCTGAGAGCCTGGAGCTCTTTGCACCGAGCACACACCCATGACTTGTGCCCAAGAGACAGATAGTCATACATGTGACACTCAGTGCAAAACACTGGGTAGCCCCCACCCCTCTGCTGTTTGTCTGACTGCATAGCTTTTGAGTGTAAGTTATGGGTTTGTCAAAGTTTGGGTATCTTAATGTTGTTGGAGCTCTCCTCTCTTCAAGGGAAGTGCTGGGCTGTGTGTGGGGCCTGGCTTCCTCGCCCCGCTGCTGAACTCGCCCAGCTGCTTAACTCGCTGTGTCTTTTTTACCTTGCCACTTTGTCCCAGTGAGGCCACTCGCTGCTCCTGAAAGGGCTCACTCGCAAACCAGCCCCAGATTTAAACTGTTGTGTAGCTCCTCCCCCTGCCTACCTGAAAGTTTGAAAAGACTGGTCTCTAAGGGGGGTGGGGCCTGATGGGGTTTACTGGCAGGAAATTCCTGTTGCTATGGTTCCTGCTGCTGCCTTAATTTACATCTGACCTACTTAGCTGGCAGGAATGTATGTTGCTATGGTTCCTGAGCCACCTTAATTTACATCTGGCCTACTATACACTTTAAGTTTTAAATTCTGCTTAAGTTCAACTCTGCTTAAGGTGTAGTTTAAATTCTGCTTAAGTTCAACTCTGCTTAAGGTGTAGTTTAAATTCTGCTTAAGTTTAACTCTGCTTATGGTGTAGTTTAGCTTGCTTTCTCCCCTTCTTTTAGCCTCCTCCTGTTTTGTTTTGGGCTCCTACTCTGAAGTAGACTCAGGTCTCTGCCCTGGGTTTCACTCTTGAGTAAACACTGGTTTTACTCAGGGTAGACCTGTTTAGATTTGGACTGCAATTCTCTTTAGAATCAGCTCCCAGGCTTGTCCAGTTTCTGCCCCTGTCTTTTTAGATAGGTGCTTGTTTGTTTATTTGAATCTATTTAATTTCCCCACCTAGCTTCTGTGCCTGTGTCCTAGCTACTGGACCTTAAAATTCCCCTCCTCAGGTTATATTTAGTTCTACTTAGCAAGGCTTAGTTCTTAGCTAGGCTTAGTTCTAGCTAGGTTTAGTTCTATCTTAAGGTTAAGGTAGCTTAAGGTAGCTTTAACCAAGCCCTTTACAGTTAATGGTAAATTAAAGTTAGACAAAGCTGCACAACTGAGAGAGTTCACTTACCTTCTCCTCGCCCAGCTGCTTAACTTGCTGTGTCTTTTTTAACTTGCCACTTTGTCCCAGTGAGCCACTTGGTCCCAGTGAGGCCACTCGCTGCTCCTGAAAGGGCTCAAATTAAATAAAGAACAAATTAAATAAATAAATTACATAAAATTACATAAAATTAATTAAATAAATTAAATAAAATAAAATTACAAATTAAATAAAGAAAAATTTAGTTATCACGCCAAAAAAAATTGCTTTTTTAAACTTAATTTTATTTAATTATTTAATTAATTGTTGGGGGGGGATTTCCCGGTTTACAGCCGGGGAAATCTGGTAAGCCTAATGAGCATATGAAAGAGGCTGCGCACTGTAGAAGCAGACTCAATGCTCTAGTCCAGGGGTCCTCAACCCCTTCCCGGCTGAGTACCACCTTTTTGGCCACTCTCCTGCTGCGTACCAGCAGAAGTGACTGGCGATGACATCATCACCAGTTACTTCCGGGTTTTCAGGTTTTTGGAGGCCATAAAACGCAGGTAGGAGGCTCTGGACAGGTTGGAGGGCCTTTCTCAGCATTCCCAAGAAGCTCGGCCAAAGGCCAAATGAATTGTGGTAACTCTGGACAGGTGGGAGGGCCCTTCTCAGCATTCCTGAGAAGCTCAGCCAAAGGCAGGAGCCTCTTGGGAGCAAAAACACGCTGCCAAACACACCACCTCAGAGTGGGGTTCCTGTGGTCCGGCAGTCTGAGTACCACCAGCAGACACCCAAAATACAACTGGTGGTACTAGTACCACTGGTTGAGAACCCCTGCTCTAGTTATTAGGACAAACTCCTGCTCTCATTTAAAAAAAGTTGCAGTCATTGACAGACAGAAACGTGAATAGGGCTACGCTGTGGATTCAGCATAATAGATATTCAAATGGCCCTTAGGATGCTACAGCTGGAGTCAGCAGCGGCAATCCAACCCAGTGTATCCTCCCGCCACTCTAATGGCCACAACTCTGGGACAAGCTCAGCAACTTATAGGATCAGGTCTAGCAGAATATCTAATGATTCCAGATGTATGTCTTTTCCAAAAACTAGAAGTTGCCTATATCACCACCTCAAGGAACGTAGCCATAGCCTTTCAGTCCCAGTAAACTGCAGACAAGAGAGATTTTGTTTATATGGTAGAAAATGTCCTACCAGTTGTGAACTCATTTTACCTTGAGAATAGACCTTTTGTGCTGCCTCATATATATGCTGCTTAAGCTGCCAATTCGTTTTTGAATATATTAAAAAAATGAAAATACACTTCTCAATGTTTTACAATTATGGCTTACAGCAGTAACTTTAAATAAGGTATCAAATTAATGTCTACAGATATTTTTTAAGAGAAGAAAAGTGAGACGCAGAGTGACACATATTAAAAGTGGTTTATTTTTTTAATGAATACTTCTATAATTGAGCTTGCAGTTTGTGAGGTTTTCAGTAGCTCACATTTTTACATGGTTTAAAAGTTTTCCCCTGAATAATGAGCAAGGTTGACATTTGATTCCATAGCTTGGATGGGCTCTGTCTCAAGCACCACTGAATGGGCAGCCCAATCCTCAAGTAAACTCCAGCATTGGAATGAGCTTTCCGGCGCCAGAAGACGTCGCAAACATGCTGTAAGGCACATTTGCACCTTCGAGAGCCGGGAAGGCCAGTTCAAGGCCGGTCTTCCCAGCTCTGGCACTGGGAGAACCCCGCCAACATTGGACCCATGTAGGTCAGGATCCAGTGGCGGGATGGTGGTGGTTCACCTGGCGGGGGAGGGTGGCCATTGGCCCCAGGTGGCCCGGGAGGGGGCGGGGGACAGCCTTCGGCCATATCCTGACCCCCACCGGGCGCCAGGGCCTTTACACGGCCTCCTCTTACGTCCGCCAGCAAAATAGCTGGCGGAAATCCAAGGAGGCCCATCCGGGCAGCCTCCATTCACACTCAGGGAAGGGGACGAGCGTCCCCTTCCCTGAGTAGACCTCCCGCCTGGCGGCCACGCTGGCTGCCAGTGCACAGGATACGGGCCGCCGGCCGGATCCTAGTCAGGATTGCACTGTAAGAGATATATAGTTCCATTAAGACATGTTTGTACAGGCGGTATTATAAATGTGGTTGCTTGCCTTTCACAATTCGTGTGCGTGTGCATGTGTGTGCATGCACACACAGATTATTTTAGCAGAGATTATTGTATCTCCACAGTTTCATCAGAGTAGCAACACTATAGAACAATTTCTTTTGCCAGAATTTGTAATTTCCTTAAACCAAAAGGTTTTACTATTTTTAGTCAAGCTTTTTAATGATTGTACTGTTGTTTTTAATCATTAGACTTCTGCTGAAATAAGATTATACCAATCAAATAGTGACCTCTGTTGATATACTTACGTTTCTTAATATAGCTATATAATGCTGTTATATTATCAAGTGCCTAGACTTTGGAACACTTTCCACATACAAGCTCAGCTGGCCTCATTCCTCTTGTTGACATAGCAAATGAAAACAATTGTGTTCAGATGTGCGTTTTAAGGAGAAGAGAGATAAGTCGCTTTAGTTGGTGCTTGGTACTTTGTATTCTGTATTTTTTAATGACATTATAATGTTTGTTATGTTACAAGGTTTTATGTCTTATTTGAAATTGTTGGTTTTTTTAAAACCATATTCTGTACTTTTTGTTTTGTTTATTTAAAAGATTTATATCCTGCCTTTCCACCTTTCCAAGGTGGCTCAATAGTGGAATGTGTGATATAAACTTTGTAAGATATAAATGAATAAATGCAGGCCAGTCACAAATATGTCTTACAGCGCAATCCTAACCAACTTTCCAGCGCTGATGCAGCCACAATGCAGTCTTGAGGTAAGGGAACAAATTGTAGGGAACCTCACCTTGAAGAGGCCTCCATGACTGCCCCCGCACTGCAAAATGCAGTGTGCGCCCTGTTGGCATGGCTACACTGGGGCTGGAAAGTTGGTTAGGATTGCGCTGTTAGCCTACATAAGCTCTGGTGAGCAAGAGTGGGCCTCTCCATGCTCATCTCTTTGCCTATGGAACAGCTCCCTCTATTGGCATAAATAGGAAAAGCTCTCATGGGCAGAAAAGCAAACTTGTGTTCACCCCAAGGGATCATGTGACTGAGGTAAATATCTAAAAAAAATTAAAAATAAATTTTTAAATAAATTCTATTTATTCCAAATTATAGAACTCTAAGGTTCAGTTACTCCATAAAACCAAGCACAATGTGAAGACTGTTACCAAGTCAGAGATTAGGGCAGGCAGCCCAATCTAGTGCAAATCCCCATGCTGTGAGGCAGTGGCACAAGCGCTGGCTGTGCTGCATCCCTCAGAGGATTTTTGGCTGCTGGAGGACTCCTTGGGGTAAGGGAACATTTGTCCCCTTGCCCCTGGGTAAGCCCCAGCAGTCGCAATAGGTCAACTAGAACCTGCACTAGTGATATTGCTGGCACAAGTTCACGTTGACTTGCACAGGCAGATCAGACCGAAGAAGGTGGTTTGAATATGGCATGCACTGGTGCCACTGATCCCGCCCCCCTTCCTGGGCCTGATCTGCCCACCCCACCTTCATCACAGTCCTCCCCCAACACATTCAGCCCCCTCCTCCATTCCTGTGCCAGACTTCCCTGGTCTGGCGGCATCCTGGCGGCTGCTGGCGCCAGTGGGAAGACTCTAACCTTCCCACCAGGGTACCTGGCTATCATGGTGTTGCAAAGCGCTTTCCAGCGCTTTTGCAATGGCACAAGCCGGCAGAACATGCATTCCGCTGTTGAGTTATCAGGCCGTAAGAGATGGGGGCCTAAAGAATATTTTGGCAGTGGAGTGCTCTTATCAAAAAGATTTAGGAACTGGACACAGTAGTCAGGCTTTTAAAAGAACATTTCAGCAACAGTTCCACTGGTACACAGTCAAAATACAGTACTAGTCCTCTTTCCAATGTTACTGCTGATGAGACTGAACCAGAATATTTACGGTATGTCTGTTTCTCACCAACACTACCACCTGCTGCTTTTACTTCTACATAGCAGGAGAGGGAAGTCAAGTTTGCAAAGTAAGTCCCTCTTGTACCTCTGAGAAGAGAAATGATATGTTGAGGAGGACACTGCACAATACAACTTACTTGTGCAGCCTCTAGCAGTACAACTGTTACTGCACCGTTGGGCATCTTTATAGTATCAAGCTATGCACTTGGAAGGGTATGAGTTATGCCCAGACCTTAACATTCTGTTCTCTTTCAGATTTGTTAATATACTGTACTGTTCATGGGTAAATCAAATGCAATACATAATATTCCTTGTAATCATAGCAAGCATCGCAAAAAATAAAATAAAATAAATGCCTTACCACCACCACCACCACCCCAGTCCTCTGTATAAAATACTGCCATGCCATTTGGGCTAATTGAGCTGCAACAGTTTTTACAGGTTGCACTAGTTGCCTATATCTTATCAGTTTTATATGCTGTAACAACTCATTCTTCGCTTTTGGAGTATAGCAGTCTACAAACAATAAATATTATTGTTGTTGCTGCTGCTGCTGTTGCCTGTCTGCTGCTAGCTAGCTACAAAATACACTATCAATGTGCCCAGAGAGTTTATAATCAATGCCCCAGTCCAGCATATCTCCTGTTTACAGCAGTGGGGATGGGGATTACATCATCTCCTTGCTCCTCTCAAAGAGTTGGATGGCGGTGTTGCCCCCCCCCCCCCCCATCTGACAAAAGCCAGGAATGCACAGACCCAGCTGCAAGATCAGGTCAGGAACTGCATGCACAATGTCTTTTTGCATGCAAATCTGTACATGGAAGTTGAATCAAGGTGAATAGTGCAACTCTGAAAAAAGCAAAATCTGGCAAATTAAATTCTGGCATTCTGACTAGGCCAATGAGAATTCTGCAATCGGATGTTATATAATTATGCTTTCTGCATTTATATTGTCAGGAGCAGTGCAACCTGGAACTCCGCCTGATGACATCTCTGGTCCGCCACCTCTGCGCTACAAAAACAACAACCTCAAATGCTTACCATGCTCCTCACACACTGCCATGTGGGACTTCCAGTTTCATTTACAGGTTTCACAGCTGCATGCAAGAAGCATGGTAAGTAGAGGAATGATCTGCTTCTCGCTGGAGTGAGCAGGAAGCAGATACAGTAAGTGCGGCTTACATTGGCAGCAGGTTGGAAGGAGGTGGCGGCGGCAGACTTGGAGTACCCCGAATCAGCCGCAATCTGCCGCTAATGCAACTTGCATCAGGTGGCTGCATGGATGGGCTGGCATTGTATGCCAGGAGTGCCGGTTTGGGGTGATGCAAGGTGTTAAATGCCAGACGGGGTACTCTTTGCCTGTCTGCTGCTGTGGCTTAGTGGTTAGTGAGCAGCTTTGTGGATTGGCTGATGTGAGTTCTAGACCTGCTTCCCTCTCTTCCTGTGTCCCTGCCATGGGCGATTCTGACCAGTCATGCAAAAGGTGAGGACCTTGCTGGTGAGGGCAAGTCCCTTGACTGGGCTTGAACTGTCTCACCTGGCTCCCAGCCTGTGCCTTTGTGCAGCGAGTCACCAGCACCCTGTTTTGCCTGAGTGCTGCTGTTGGGGCTCCCTTTGTTACTCATCCCAGTTCCTCCCCTGACAAAAGCATTCCTTACAGCTGGCAGAGGCTCCATGGGGACTCAAACCCTTGCCATGCCAGGGGTTTGTGTCTTTGTTTCACATGGCTGTGCTCTTCCAAGGGAATGATCTTTCTGTCTATGCTCAAAAGGTTTTCCTTGGATGTGCGGGACTAATATGGGTGGGATGAAGAGCCTTAAGCTCTGGGTACAGCAGGGGTCCCTAGCAGCTCTTTGCTTTTTCCCCTTTGCTGCTGATGCCACCATAACTCCTGGAGGAGGTGAGGGTGGTGTGGCATCCTTGTGTTGGGTTGTGTGAGTGTGTTTGTGTGTAGTGTCCTTGGTTGAGGTTCTGTCTGTGACTGGGTTATTCATTCAAAGTTTGGCAGCAAGCATTGGCCACTCATTGACAGCCCAGTCCTGCGACATCTGAATAGGACTGGGCTGTAACTCTAATTTCTCAAATCTCTAAAAGTTCTAATTTTTGCCAGATCTTTGTTGATACTCAAGTATTCATGGGAGTCAGAAATATTTTTATGGGCCCACAGATGATTATATTAAGGTTTCCTATCCTTGCCTACCCTCCCAAGCAGTCTATCCCCAGTCAGCCAAAGTGAGTATCTATAACATATCATGAGAGAAAAATCATCCAATACTATAAAAATATTCTGCCTTGTGATCTTGTTTCAATGCTATGCAAAATAACAAAAATTCCCAGGTCAAAATAAATGCCTCAAAACAGGATCAGATTGTTTTATCTTAAAAAAAAAACCCCACCACAATTAAATTTAAGTAAGTAAGAAACTATCTACAGTTCTGAAAAAGCTAACTTTGAAGTTGACTCATTGTGTGCAGGATACCTGCTTTGGAGGAGTGCTTTGCTGCCTGCTGACCGGTCATAGCCAAACTTTGTAATTAGATGTACTATCAGTTATCAGAATGTTGCAAAAACAGCTTCAGACATTTAACAGGAGTAAATAGCTCCTCTCCTTTACTATAGGGGAGGAGCAATCCATATTTTACCGGCTGACAGTAAGGAAAGAAAAGAAAAAGAAAAGAACTCATAAAGGAAATTGTACCCCTCCCCCCAGCAAAATATTTTTTTAAAAAACCCTCCCAAGTCCGAAATAATATTTCAGATCTGATAGAAATCAGGCTAGGCAAGCTATTTAGAAATGCATTAAAATATATCACATGTATAAACAGAGCATTCTCTGATAGTGTTAGCATTCATTTAAAACAATCAACACAAATCTATGAACAGGAAGATCCTTTTCGTTTTTTATGTAGCTACGTGCCTGAAGTTAACCTATGCACACATCAAATGTATTTCACTTAACAGAGATGTGCATATATTATTCATTCCTGCCAAGCCTTTGGGGAAAGCAATGATATTCACTGGAGATATCTCTTCCGCTTAAATGCATGCTCAGCACTGACACCAAGCGTGCTTTCTCCATGCCAGTGCAATGACTTTAATGATGAACTTATATCTAAAGACAGCATTTTTCAATACTGGAATACAAAAAAACAAGACAGTGTCATAACCATTAAGCAACTACACATATGCCAAATAGAATCAACTTTGTCCTAAAAGAGTGTGTGATTAGGATGTGTGCTGAAAGGCAGAAGTCTGATTCCAATCATGTCAGCTGTGGAAGCATTTTGTACACGCATGGTACTGAGCGAAAAGAATTTGAACTATTTCTTGATATCTTTGTTGCATTCATTGCATTACCTGCTTTGATATAAAAGTCTGCTGCGCTTGCATGAGAAAAACACTCCCCCCCCCCAATATCTCAGTTGCTTTCGATCTTTTGATTTTGCAATTACTGTGACAGGCCAGTCACCACCATTGGGGAAAGAAGAAGGCCAAAGTCTACAAGCAGTCTTGGAGGGATGGTTTAAAAAAAAAAATACCTGAGACTTCTTGCTTTTCTTGGGTCTGTAATGCAAATGTAAAATCTTCCTCCATAAGACTGTGCTTTTGATTTCAAATTTCATTTCATTTATTGCTTATATATGCTGCTGCTTTTCCTTTGCAAAAAAAAAAAAAGCCTGAAGAAGGTAACGACAACAAACGTAACAAAAAACATGTTAATAAACAATAGAAAACAATTCAATGCCAATTCATGTCAGGCAATATAAATAATGCAGTTAGCCTATTGTATTCAAAAACTATTTCAGTAAGAACAGAATTTATTTCAGTGAACAAAATAATTCAATAGACATACCAAAACATGCAACAATTCTATGAATACTTCAAAGCCCAGAAAGGTAATAAAAATCTACTTAACGAAAATAACAATATAGCACTTCAAGAACAAGACATATTACTTGTTTGTTTGTTTTAAGAGCTTGCATAATAAAGTGCCACTTTGAATCCTCTTTGAATTCCTCTTTTGGAGTGAATTTGAATCCCTTTTCCATTCTGGGGCCTCCCGTTCTCGCAGTGCCGCTGGTTAAACAGGGACAAAAGTTAAGTCGGATTGCGCTGTAAATAAATAAGGTACAGCACAACAATATATAAATAAAAATAAGTGACAGCAGTTCAGCTTATTCTCATCCCACTTACAACAGGACTCCCATCAAAATGAACATACTGGGCACCAGGTCTCCTGAACAAGCCCTCACCTCTCAGTTGGACAAACAATTCTCTTACCTCACAAGGGCAATAACATCCAGTGCCAGTTTGCTGGGGGCTCTGGGATACGTTCTGCACTAGGCTCCCCACCATGGGTCCTATTGCTGCCACTACTACTGAGGTTTCAGGGATCAGTTGGGTCCTGTGGAATTTAAAAGCATTATTATAGGAACGCGAGCATGGATTGGCTTTCCCAGTTGAAAGAAACAACATGGAGTCTTCTGGCACCTTAAAGGCTAACAAACATACAGTGCAATCCTATCCAACTTCCCCCACCGGTGTAACCAGCGGAGGAGGGCAGGGCGGGGGAGGCCTTGCAGGGGAGGGGGATTTAAATCCCCTTTGAATTCTCATTTGAAGGGGATTTGAATCCCCTTTCCATTCTGGGGTCTCCCATTCTCACTGCACCGCTAGCTGCACTGGTGGGGGAAGTTGGATAGAATTGCGCAGAGGCGTCATTGGAGGGGGGGGCGGTACTGTAAGTTCCTCACTGTTCCACTCCCCGTTTACTCCCTGGTACAACTCCTGTTGCATATATACACCCTTAATTAATCTTGAAAGCTTCACAGACCTTTGCTGTTTTTACTGCAGCAGAAAAATGTGGCTAGCTACCCCTCTGGACGTCGAAAATAATAAACAAACTGTTCTGAGTAGGGAACTCTACACTCTGCACGATCAGAGTTCTGTCATTTGGAACAGATGGATGAAAGTATTCCCACTGCCATCCTGTGCATGCTTACTCAGAAGTAAGTCCTACTGTGTTCAGCGGGGCTGCGCGTAGGCCTACATTTTATTTTTCTCAAAGAAAAGATTGCTTTTATGAGGGGAAAGGGAGCCCTAGGTAAGCATAAGACGGTCTCTACATGTGTATTATGTCACGTTTTGTTTTTTTATCACATTCTCTCTGGAATAGCTTCAGAACAAGAGATATAATGTTGCTGTGCACATTCCTGCTAGGATTATGAGATGCAGTTCCTGGTTGAAGAAAGCCTTGCTTTTTTCTGGATGCTTTGATTTCCAGGAGTCAGTCAGTACTTCTTGTCTCAAGGCTGTCCTAACATACCAGCGGATGCTGGCACTGATATGACATTCTCTCTTTGGGATCCCATTTGCATCTTGATTTATGGGCAGCCTGTGAAATGCTTGGCGCTCACTTGGGATAAGGCACCTGAGTACAGCCTGTTCAGACCGAGCAAAGGTTTCAAAATCTCTCCCTTTGAGCTAACACTTATTTTGTATTAATGGGCCATTCCAGAATGCCCTATAGTTTGGTTGGGATTTTGTTTGTTTGATGCAGGGCAGGGGGAGGGCATTACTGGCATGCTTTTCAAAAACCCTGCTGCATTACTTTAATATTTCTTGAAACATAATGTCTGCTGGTGGCAGCTGAAATCCATTAGACACGTTTAGCCTAGTAAACTTCTTAATGGCACACAAGGCAAAAGCTCCATTGGAAGACGTGTCTTAAAATTTTCTGGTGTGATTCAATCATTTCAACAACAGTATGCTAGGATTGATGCCTCTCCTGCACCTCCTGTGAGAATGCACTAGGCCCAGATTTAGCAGTTGTGCAAGTTGTGCAATTAAGCAGGTGAAAGGTTGAGGTCAGCTGGAACTATGGCAGGTCCACAGCTAAGCCACACTAGCACAAGATATGCACCAAGCAAGAGGTTACACTCAACACATGAATTTTCAGTAAGCCAGACACAAGCCACACACAGAAACAATGGAAAAGGGATCATTGAGCACCCACAAGCAATCAAAAGGAAGTGCGCGCGCGCGCGCGCGCACACACACACACACACACACACACCATAGACACAAAACTGTCTGTCAAACTACCATCATCAGATCTAAATGAATAACAGGGTAATCCTATGCATGTCTACTTAGAAGTAAGTCCCACTTACAGCCCAATCCTATATAAAAAAAAAACCCTTGCTGATACAGTCGCATCAACGGAGCGCATGCTGCACCTTATGGTGGGGGGGGGCAGTCATGGAGATCTCCTCAGGGTAAGGGAACTTTTGTTTCCTTACCCTGGGGAAAGCCTCTGCTACCCCAGTGGGTCTCCTCTGTTCTGTGCCAGCCATTTGCTGGTGTAGAACCAAGGTGAACAAGGCAGAGGGAAGGAGCATAAGGTACTGGCACACGCGAGTGCCGCCGGTAACCACCTCCTCTTGTTCCCATTCTGTAACCCTCTCTGCCTCGATCCTCCCCCGTTCTTTCCCCTCCCCACCCGCCACCACTGCCAACTCACCATCACCGACAGCCTCTCCGCTGGCCCATGCGCACGGCCACCAACTATTGCACTGGTGGCCTCGTTGCGCTCACCAGCAGAATTTCACTTCCACTTCTCGCTTCCGCCAGCAGAACACGTGTTCTGATGACAGAATGGATAAGATTGGAGTGTTAGTTCAATAGTGCTTACTCTCAGATAAGGGGATATACGATTGCAACCTAAATGAGCCAGTCTTTTGTACGATGCATACAAAGTAACTTCAGAACTTTTACAACCACCATGGCCTATCAACCTGGACTCTCTCATTTTTAATTCTAACTTCAGAACAACTTAAATGTCCTACACAGGTTGTCTAATATTGCTTTCTTTGTTGGACTGATACTGCAAATGAACTTAATTACTTTTGTAGATGGACTTTAGCAATATTTTTATAGCCTTGCCTGTTGTTGTTTCTCACACTAAAGTGACATGATCCTCTATATAATGTCCTTCTTTTGTGCACTGGATAGTATCAGTGTTATAATTAACAGTTATTATAACACAAAGACTTAACAAGAGCTAGAATTTTGACTATCTGTTTGCACTGTGTGTAAGGGCCAGACTACAAATTATGACAAATATGTAATGTGGCCTGGTGTGCTTTGCTACATAATTATTTATTTTAAAATATTTATGTCCTTCTCCCAATCAAGAGGTTCCCAGAGCTGCTCACAGGAAACTTTAAAAACAAGAGTACACTAAAAATAAAAAAGCAATAAAAGCATAACAGAATTATAACAGCATAACAAAACAACAACGGTCATGAAAAAGAAATCAGGTCAGCGGGCAGCAAACAAACAGTACACTCAAACAAACTACTAACACTGTTATTGTGGGGAAGAGGTCCTAATAAAACAAGGCACAAGTATGGCGTGGGGTAGGGGGGCTTTAGGACTTTACCCCCATCATGGTTCTGATCCCAATTGTGGGGCCCCCAGTGTATTCTTTTTAATGGAATAAAGCTTCAATTAAGATCCAAATATCTCCAAAAGTCCACCCCTAAAACTCTCCTATTATTAACTCATGACTATTTATGAATTTCTTTTATTTGGGAGAAGTGTGTACATGTGTACACATTCATGTGCAAGTACACCCATATTTGATTTGATTTGTTGTCATTGATCAGTCATTAAGTCATGTCCGACCCTTCGTGATCCCATGAACCATATCCCGCCAGGCCTTCCTGTCCTCCACAATCTTCCTGAGTTCGCTCATTTTCATGTTCGTTGCATCGGTGATGCTGTCTAACCATCTCATCCTTTGCCTTCCCCTTCTCCTTTTGCCTTCAATCTTTCCCAGCATCAGAGTCTTCTCCAGAGAGTCCTCTCTTCGCATTAGGTGGCCAAAATATTTGAGTTTCAGCCTTAGTATCTGTCCTTCCAGGGAACAGTCAGGGTTGATTTCATTTAGGATTGACTGATTTGATCTCCTAGCAGTCCAAGGGACTCTCAGGAGTCTTCTCCAACACCACAGTTCAAAAGCATCTATTCTTCGGCGCTCAGCCTTCCTTATGGTCCAACTCTCGCAACCATACATTGCTACTGGGAACACCATCGCCCTGACTATACGAAATTTGTTGGCATGGTGATATCTCTGCTTTTTATTATGCTGTTTAAGTTTGCCATAGCTTTCCTTCCAAGGAGTAAGCGTCTTTTAATTTCATGGCTGCTATCTCCGTTGATTTGATTACTTGATTTGATTAGTGTACCTTTATTGGCATATTAAATCCAGATCCAGCCTTACAACATAAACAACAATCCATACAAATCGGCTAACCTGGAGGTGTGGTTGCATTACATCAAGTCCTTCTACTGATAGAGTCAGTGGCGGCATGAGCTGGGCGCGTCACCCCGTGCGGGGTTGGCTGGCTTGGTGCGTCACCCCACCACCACCCTCTGGTGCGTCACCCCCCTAGAGCCACGTCTACCGCCCCCCGTACTCACCCCCATCCTGGCGCGTCAATCCCAGAGCTGGCAAGCCGAGCCACATCTTCCTCGGCGGCTCGGCTGCTTCTGAATAGGCTGGCAAGGCTTCAAGCAGCGCATGCGCACAACGCCGCTCGAAGCCTTGCCCTCAGAAGGGCCGAACGAAGACCCGATTGGGTCTTTGTTCGGCCCTTCTGAGGGCAAGGCTTCAAGTGGCGTGGTGTGCATGCCGCTTGACGCCTCTTGCCAGCCTATTCAGAAGCAGCTGAGCCACCAAGGAAGACGCAGCTCAGCTTGCTGGCTCCAGGAGTGATGCGCCAGGATGGGGGTGAGTGTAGCGGGGGGGTGACACGCCGGGACTCCCGGCGCGTCACCCCCCTGGCGCGTCACCCTGTGCGCTCTGCCCCCCTGCCACGCACCAGTGGCACCACTGGATAGAGTAGAGCTTTCACACAATAGGGAGGTATGGGAAGACGCTGAGAAAATATGTTATCTACTCTCGGGTGTAAATACAGTTCTTTCAGAGAAAGTGGCATCCATATTCAAAGGTGTGGTCTCCTAGAATGTTCCCAGAATATTCAGATGATCATTACCAGAGGAAGTAGAAGTAATGTGTTCATCTGTAATAGGGCCAAAAACAGCAAAATCATACATTCAACGTAGCTATAGGACTAGAGCCAGGCACTGCCAGGACGCTTCCTGTTCAGGACAACAATCTAATATAGTGTTTACAGGAGGAAATTAGTTCAGCTACACATCTAAAACTATATATTTACAGAAGACTGCAGAATCTGTAAGCAGTTCAGCAGTGATTTTTGGCCCAGTTCTATCCAACTCCCTGCGCGGCGATGCAGCGACACCAGCGCGGCTTCTGCTGCATCTCATGGGGAAGTTTTGGCTGCTGGAGGTCTCCTCAGGTTAAGGGGACATTTGTCCAGCAGTCGCTATGGAACAACACAGACCTGCGCCAATGATATCACTGGCGCAAGTCCGCATTGCCCTGGGAAGGTGGATCAGGCCCAGGAAGGGGGGTTGGGATTGGCGTGTGCTCCCACAGATCCTCCTGCACCCAATTCACCCTCCTTCCCACCCGTTTCACCCTGATCTGCCCACCCCTCCCCCATCCTGCCCACCCCGTGTCCTGTTCAATTCCTTTCCTGCTTCCCTCCAACCCCCCTGCGTGGGTTTACCTCTTCCGGCGGGTCTCCATAGATCCACCAGCATGCACGGGAAGGCTCCACCAGCAAAGCGTGCTTTATAGCTGCTTTACAGCAGCTGGCACCGGTGGAATGTGTGTTCCACCGGCGCAGCAACCCAACAGAATTGTTCATTAAAAAAAGAAGTTAGCAATTGTACTGTGTGTGGTTCATGCAGGAATAGTTTTTAAAAAAAAAATAATTAAGAAAATTTATTTCCACAAAGCACAACTATATGCTCCTCACAGAAAAAAATTCAGGTTAAAATAAATACTCTTGTGTAAAACTACTGTTTGCAACTTTGCAACTGACCCCTTCATACAGAAGGCGTCTTTGCTGCCATCAAAGAAGCAAATAGCCATTAAAATTAATGTAATTGCTGTAATTAATGACCTCTACAATGAAAAGCTTATTTATTGGCCTGAAAATTGCCAGAACAGCGTGAATATGCTTGAGTCTCTGGCATTGCCTAGGATACTGTTAGTAATAATAATTAATTAATTAATTAATTAATTAATTAATTAATTAATTAATGTACTTATTGCCAGGATCTGAGACTCGAATGATTGACACCCTATTCCTCCTTTCTCCCAGTGTTCTCCTTTATTGATGAAACTTTGTGGCTACTGATATCCACTTGACCAAGGCCTTGCAACAACTTACAATATCATCTCACAAGACTGATTTTTTCCCCTCCGTTATCACTTTGTTTTAGCTTTGTTTTATCACTTTGTTTTAACTTTCTCTACTATGAAGCCGATGCCAAGCTTGATTAAAACATTTGCAGGCTGTATGCATTCACTAGGGCCTTATTATTGATCCCAGGGTCTAACTTTTGCCTCACCCAAGTTTGCATTGCTTTATTTGATGGCCAATGTTAACCAATACCAAGTGGCTGGAAAACAAACCCAAGGAAGCTCATTTAACAAATAATACACCAAATAGTCATGCTTTTTGCAAATATTTGTGTCTTGCAAGATGTTTTCTAAAGCAACAGTTTTTCATTTTACAGGTGGTCATTTTGTGTTTATATATTTCACTAATATGTCAACGTTCTCAAGTGCAATCTTGTAAACAAGTTACTAACTGGCATCACTGTACATCTTTCAAAATCAAGCCCACAAGTGTCAGATGTTGGGACTCAGTTTAGCCAACATATTTTATGAAATAAGACAGAAAGGGGAACAAATCTCTGATATTATCCTGGGACTGCAATTAGACATGCTGTGCTACCTGGAAGGAAATAAAGTCATCTTTCATGAGCAAAAACAGAGGATTCAGTTGTCCATTCACCCTTTCTGTTTTGATACTAGGTCACTAGCGCAGTTTACCAGGCTCCTCGGATGTCTAGGACTGCTGACATAATCTCCCTGGCCTGGTACATTTGTTGTATTCAGGTCCCTTCTGGGACAGGTGCACAATCCCTAGCCACATGAGAGATGCTGAGCCTATTTTGAGCTCATGTCTCTTGGGAGAGAACTCTGCCAGACTCAAGATCAGGTGTCCACTTTCAAGAGCAAAGTGGACAGAGTCAACCACTTCCTGGAGATTCTGCCTCAGAAGGAAACTTCTCCAAGGCTATATGCTCAGAGATGACATTTTGATGAACTACTATATAGTAAAGGTAAAGGTATCCCCTGCTCGAAAGCCAGTCATGTCGGACTCTAGGGTGCCGGGTGCTCATCCCCGTTTCTGGCCGAAGAGCCGCTGTCTGAAGACACTTCCATGGTCATGTGGCCGGCATGACTAATGGAACGCTGTTACCTTCCCGCCACAGCGGTACCTATTTATCTACTTGCAATTTCTTGCTTTAGAATTGCTAGGTTGGCAAGAGCTGCGGCACGCGGGTCTCAAACGTATCCTACCGACCTTCCGGTCTGCAGTTCAGCATCTTAACCACTAAGCCACCGCAGAACTAGGAACCTCGTAAGCAAGAACTATATTTATATCCTGTTCAAGTGTGTTTTCTGTATGGGAGTACCGTATTTTTCGCTCCATAGGACGCATCGGACCATAGGACGCATGCATCCTATGGAGCAAAAAATAGGGGAAAAAAGGTTTTTTAAATAAAAATAAAAATAATAAAAAATGTAAGCAAAATACACTTACCGGGGCTTCAGGGAGGCCTGCAGAGGCTCCTGCAGGCCTTCCCGATCTTCATTTCGTCAAAAAACGGCCATTTTCAGCCACTTCCTGTTTTGACGAAAACCGGAAGTGGCCGAAAATGGCCGTTTTTTGATGAAATGAAGATCGGGAAGGCCTGCAGAGGCTCGTGCAGGCCTCCCCAATCTTCATTTCGGCAAAAAACGGCCATTTTCGGCCACTTCCGGTTTTCGTCAAAACAGGAAGTGGCTGAAAATGGCCGTTTTTTGATGAAATGAAGATCGGGAAGGCCTGCAGGCCTGAAGCCCCGGTAAGTATTTTTTCTTTACTTTTTTATTATTCGCTCCATAAGACGCAGGCTTTTTTCCCCCTATTGTTTTGGGGGACAAAAGTGCGTCTTATGGAGCGAAAAATACGGTATATCCCCAACAAGGAGAATTGTGCTGAAGTCACATGAGAAGTCACATGCTGAAGTCACATGAGAAAGTTATCCAAAGGAAAATAATTATTTCCATGTAGGCTAGAGCAGTGATTTTCAACCTTTTTTTTAATCTCATGGCACACCAACAAGGCGCTAAAATTGTCAAGGCACACCTTTCAGTTTTCTGATAATTGATAAGGCACACTGCACTGCCGGCAGGGAGCTCACACCCCCAATGTCCCTATTAATAAATGACGCTTCCCCAAACTCCCATGGCACACCTGCAGGACAATTCGCAGCACACCAAGGTGCCGCGACTGCACAGTGGTTGAAAATCGCTGGGCTAGAGGCAGCCTGGGAAAGAGCAGGCCATTTTCATCATATGAAGAAAGTACCAAGAGAAGTGGTACGTAGCAGCGAAGACTTTGGTGGAGCGTGTGGAGCAGGAGCTCCAGGCGCTCGGGTGGGCGGGGGGCACGCTTGGGGCACTTACCGTCGCGAAGCGCCGCGTCGCATCAGCCTGGCCACTGCTGCCGCAAACGTTTTGATCAATTATAGCAGCGGCTCCTTAAGCCGCCACTACAACTGATCAAAGCAGTTGCGGCAGATTCTGGAAACCCCCACAACTTTGTCACACACAACCACAGCAACAAGTGCCTCTGATTTGGTTCGAGGAGAGCCCACCAGTGAACCCCATTGAGGGGAGGCATGAGCTCTTGGCCATCTCGCCTTGGATGGAGCAGGACCAGGCCAGCCACGCTCAGGCCAGCTGGGTTGTTCCTGCTGCTTTTAGTTACTGGGACAGCGTGCCATGCGGATCCCTCCCTCTGTGGGCTTCACTCTCCCCCCTACCCATCGGGGCCAGTCGAGGGACTGCTCCTGTCCCAGAACTCTGACTTATGGAATTCCTTGCTCCTTGAGTCCTGCCAGGACTCTCTCTTTACTATGTGTGTGTGTTTGTCATCATGATGTTTTTATTTCAATCAGTATATCAGGTGGTTGGATTGTCCTGCTGTTTTATCCCACGGCTTCTTAGACTTTTGTATTATTTTAATATTAATTGAACTTTTAGTGATTTATGGTTTTGTTTTAATATGTATTTTTACTGTACTTTTGAGTTGTGAGATGTCTTGGGGGCTGGAAGGCAGGATATAAATCCCTAGATAAATCAAATAAAATTATACATGTCCCCAAGTGTGACTGGTGTCCACAGGGGAAGCAAGAAGAGGTGCTTAATCCCCTCTGAAACATTAAACTTATTGAATATTCCAAATTTTAATTCTAAATTCAGTGATTCTCTTTGTTTGCTTTTGAAGGCATGCATGAATGCCAAAATTGTCAGTCTGGCTTCAGACCTGATGCCTGGCATTCCACAGCTGAGGCACATCATAGGTTCTGTGTAAAAGAGATGAAATGCTGCCTTGGTCACGGACTGCATATCATGGTCTAATTTGTGTTACAGTGTCTGTCTGTGTAGAGTCCTGCTGTACCTGGCCAAAATACTTACAGGTGTTTGTTAAACGCTGCCTCCAAAACTGATGCGATATCATGCAGTCAACACCCATATAAGGCTCAGCCCAGGCGCCTGTAGTGTGGCCTTCACTGCTTCTCTTTAGCACCATGGTGTGGTGAGGGGCGGCTATATCAACGGTGTAGCAGGGAGTCGGATCAGACAGTGTCCTTTTGGACAATTAACAGGCTTCTTTGCCCCTCTCCAGAGCGTCAAGCACACGATAGTCCCCCCCCCCCCTTCCCGAGAAAAGCTGGTGGCTTTAAACAGGCGAGCCGGCCAACAACCAAAGATAAGGGCGGCTTTGTTTAAAGACACAGAGAAGCCGGAGTGGGGGGCTGAGGAGAAATGCGGGCTTTTGACGCCTGGTGAGGTCTAGCGTCGAGAGCGAAGCGCACCTGCTGAGGCACTGCCCGTGGCGCAGCTGCCGCCTCCTCCGAAGCCAGGACTGCCAAAGGGTGACGCCCGCCTGGTGCTCCTTCGCGCCCTCCTTCCCCTGTGGGTCGTCAGCCGCCTTCCCAGGCCACCCAGGCAGCCCCTGCCCGCCCAGTGCTCATGCGCCTGGGAAGGGTTTAAAGCCAGGGCGCGCGGTCCCTTCGCGCGCAGCGCTGGTCGAGAAAGGCAGCTCAGCTGTAGTGGCAGCAGCAAGGGTTCCTCCGCCTCCTCCAGCACCAGCTCCAGCGCTGCCTTCTTACCTTACCAGTGCCACGCTGTGGTAGGGCCCGCGCTAAGTGGCTCCCTGCCTGGCTTTCCCATCCCCGCAACTCCCCTAGGGGGACCTCACATTCGGGACCTCGTACCTCACATTCGGGAAGCAGGTTGGACCTCCCGCCCGCTCTCTGTTGGTGAGTGTGAGCCCTGCCTGTAGCCTCGTCAGCAGGGGAGCCAGAGGGAACCGTTATTCATTCCCCGCAAGGTATTCCGCCTCTCCGCCTCTTTCAGCTCGGGGTCGGGGGCCTTGGGAAGAGTATGGTTAACCCTGTCGCGGCTGGCTCTGTGTGCTAACAGTGTCGTCTTCTCCCTTTGCTAGGCACAACAATGGCTCCTGTCCTGCTCTTCCTGGGTAGGTACTACTAAACTCACGCTGGCTGCCTGTATCCCGTTGTTGGGGTGGGGGGGGGACTTCCCAGAAACGCACATGATCTCCCTCGGAAATGATGGAAATGTTGGGGGGTTAGTGCAAAGCCCGCTTGTAAAGTGGGGGGGGGAGGTAGTGTAAAGCCCTCTTCATGCTCAGTTTTTAAACACCCCTGTCTAATTGCAGGTGTCTTCTTTCTGGCCATTCCTGTAAAGGGCAGTGAGAATTTGGGTGAGTTCAGCAAGTCTTTTATTTATAACTTTTTGCCAATTATTAAGACGTTTACTCTGGACCGACTTTGAATAAGTGAGATGAAAGGCATGCAGAAATTTACAGTACTACTGTATTCCCTTAGAGTTCTTACCACCATGATGCGAGATACAGATTTGCTTTTTGGGTTGTTTTGCTTTCTCTGCTCTGTTATGTTACTCAGGATTTCCAAAATGCGTTTTGCATTTGTTTTCAGAGTACACATCCCAAAGATTTATACTATTTGATTATTCTTGCGGCAGGTGTCTCTTGCTTCCATATCCTGTATTTCTTCATCTTAAAGTTTTATTTTGCTTGTATCAATATTGGGGTTGGAAAACCTGGTTTTTCTCTTGGTGTCACTAGAATTTTTTTTTTTTGCCTTCTTGAGGTGACCAGTAAAGTACATTTTATTAAAAAGTCAGTAGCCAAAGTAATTTACGAGTTTTCTGTTGCGTGAATAGTAAGATCTTAGTTAAGCTCTTGGAACTTATTAAGTAATATTCTTGGTTTGACCAAAACGAACATAATGTATCTGTGTGCAGTTTTTTGAAAGCTAAATATTAATATTGACACATTTTTGTATAAACAAGGTTGGACTTCATAGATCTGTGACACCGTGTACAGTTGCAAGTAGATTTATCAAGAACTTTAAAAGTAAATGATATTGGGAAGGGTTTGGCCATGTTAATAAAAGCTACAATCCAGAGAGTTACTTTGGGCATGTCTAAAAGTTGCGCACACAGAACAATATGACTTCTGACTGTTGTCCCCCTCCCCCTTGGGGCATAGCAGATCCCCTTGTGGTATTATAACTAGTTTTAAAACTTTCCTGAGTTTCAAAAACAGGTTATTTTTTCCTGCCTTGTGCAGAGGCAATTGCAGCCCAAACCAGCCAAAATCTGGTGAATACATAGAACTACTAATAATGCAATCCAATCCTAAGTATGTTTACTCAGATGTAAGTACCTCTAAGTTCAATGGGATTTACTCTCTAGGGGCAGCCCAATCCTACTTAAAGATCGGGAGGCCGAGGCCGTCCGCCCGATCCAGTGCTCTGCCACGGGCTGCCTGCAAGAGGCAGCCCACGGCGGAAAGCCTACTCGCGGCCTTCCCTGAGTGTAACGACGGCTGGGGCCGGTAGGCCTCCTCAGATTTCCGCAAGCTCTTTTGCTGGCGGAGGTCGGAGGCGGCTGTGTAACGGCCCAGCCACCCTCCGGAGCCCGTCGGGGACCAGGATATGGCGGACACCATGTCCCCACCCCGGACGGCTGGGCCTGTGGCCGCCCTCCCGGCTCCGTCGTCCCTCCACCCCATCCGCCGACCAACCCACCCACCCGCCAGATCCACACTTACCTTGGTCCAGCAGCGAGTGGAGTCCTCGGCCGGTGGAGCAGGGCAGACTGGCCTTGCGCTGGCCTGACCTGCTCTAAGGTAGTCGGCAAACGTTTGCGACTACTCTGGGCTATTCCGGGTGGTGGATTGCTAGGTCCGCCGCCCAGAAGCTAAGCTGGATTGAGCCCTAAATGTGTTTAGGGTTGCAGCCTAAAACAACTGAAAAGAGAGTTGACTGCTGCTCCAAAAAATGAAAACGTATTATGACGTACAATATGTCCAACATGTTCCTCGGGGCAAAATGTCTTGCACTCTCTTGTTGCAATGGCAATGGCTACAGCAGTTTACTTAGGCTGCAATCCTGTGCACACTTTCTTGGGAGTAAGCACCATTGAACACAATGGGACTTCTGAATAGACATGCATAGGATTACACTGTTAACAAGTGTTTTGTCAAATAATGTTGAGACACATTGGATAGTGTATACATAATAATACACTTTTAGTTCTGAACACCAGTATGAAGTGTCTTTTCTGTTTTTTAACTCTTTGTTGCTGCCACTCTTTCTTTGCAGAGCTAGTAGTAATATGATTTTCCCAGTTGCGGCTAGTTATCATATTTGTTCTATAAAGAAGCCTAGTTTGTGCTTCTAAAGACTATGACCGTAGCACTTTGGCTATAATGACACTGTTACCTTACTGTACAATGTCTGTATAATTAATTTCAACTCTAAGCTTACTAGAATCAGCACTCTAATAGTATTTGTGTCTAAAGATTAATGTTGAAATTGCCTTGGAGGGATGTATAAATAGCTGGACAAACATTATTATTATATACTACTTTTTATGCTTGTATAGAAAAGGGAAAATAATTTTGTTCACTATGCTGTAAAACCCCATACCCTATGATTCAAGTTTCCTATTGACAATTGGGTTATAGACAATTGGATTATATTCTTCTGTTATAATTAAAATTACAACTTCCAATTATATAAATAGCTCACAACAGCAGCAGGAATTTGTGGATTTTAGTGGATTCCGTTTGGGGTCTTGCTACCCACCCTGCAATAGGGTAAAAATGTTAACTGAGTACACCTTTCAGTGCTTTAGACTCTAGGACAGAGGTTCTCAACCTGTGGTACGCGTACCCCTTGGGGTACGAAGACCACGTGGCTGGGGGTACGCCAAATGCGACCCTAGAGTCTAGGATATGTAGGTTCTGTGAAAGAAATAGTGAGAAACAACCAACAGCAAAGACCTGTTGTTTACAATTGCATCTGAATATGTTATGTCTGAAAGGAACACTGAAGAAAGAACCCAGGTGCCATTGTTTTGGTCTAAACGCAATGATGATTAGGGACAAGTGCCAAAGAAGATATAAGCTACATAATTATGTTACCAAGAAATGGAACTCTACAGTCAAGAAGAACATGAGCACCCAAGAAGCTACAAACTTCTCCCCTAAAAAGCATTAGGCATTCAAAGCATTCAAAAAGAAAGAAAAAACTTGATCGATTATACACTGAAGGAATCGAAGTACTTTTAGGTTAAGAATCATGTTTCCAGTGAAGAATTTCTTAAAAACCGTTCTGTAGAAGTGAAATGGAGGTGAAAGAGCCATATGCCTTTATAAATTCCACTAAAAGGAGAACACAGAACTCTTTCCAAAACAGTGAGTGAGGTCTTTGGTAGTGTTTTCTTAAATGTAAAATATGAGGATTTGACCTTTTGAAGAATGAAAGCTCATCAGATGTTGGAGTTGGCAAGCCCTTAAAGGACCTAAGTAACTTTGTCACAAAGGTTTTTTTGTACTGTGAACTTCTGAAGAAAACAGCAATGCATACTAGAATGTTCTTTTCTATCTTTCTTGTGAAAAATGCAATGGTGTAGAAAAGAACATCATGGGAAAAGAGGAGCAATAGTGTCCTATAAAAATAAACAGTATGTAAAATATTGCTGAAAATTACATTTCAAAATTATTTACAACACAATCCTATGCATATCTACTTGGAAGTAGGTCCCATTGTGTTCAGTGGGGCTTACTCCCAGAATGTTTGTGTAGGATTGAAGTCTTAATATGCTATATGTAACATAACTTTCTTTGCCACTAAAATTAAGATATTCATGTGCTATTTGTCTTCCAAATATTTAATGGATTCATTTCAATATTTTGTAATTTGAGAACTCGCACAACTTGAAATAGTTGTATAATCCTCACATTTAAATACATTTAACCAGCAAAGTACAAGTTTCTCTGCAAATGTATGATGAAAATCCTCATTGATAGTACAGTACAAACTTGGGCTATTTTTAAATTTCTGGTAACTTGTGAATTATTGTTTGTGAACACTGATCTTTAAAATATGTTTAGAAATAAACGAATAGATCAGTCAGGGCTGTGTACCTGTGAGATACAGAATGATGGGGAAAGTGACCCTACTCTAGAGAACATAGTGATGATTTGGATTCACGGTTGGGACATGGTCCAAAAGTGAGCATCTTTTGGTTTTTTAATATCCTCAAACGTCATGGCACAATCAGCAGATCAAGTACCTTTGAAATATATTTTTCAGCCATCTATTGGTGTGCAGGCTTCCTGTATGTTGCTGTGTCCACCCCACATCAGTGCATGACTAGCTCAGCAACTAGTATCTTATTAAGCATAGGATATGTTCCAGGGATCTGTACCGTATGTAAGTTGAAACATATGTAGCTCAAAACTTGCTGGCCCAATACTGTCATGCTTGCACTAAAGGCACCACCAAAGGACGTACTGTGCCTGTGCAAAAGCGCAGATGCAGCCATCCGTAACTCAGGGAGCCAGTGTACTGTCAAAATGACAGTGCTGAATCTGATTACCTGTTGATGGGATTCCCAGGCTAGTGTCAGAGAACTATTCATGCAGCCCCAAGTGACTTCTGGATGCAGAAATCTAGCCCCAGGAACTGTGTCCTTTTACATTCCCTCTCACTGGATCAAAGCAGTAATTTACTAATATCTCACAAGATATGTTTTATGCAGCTTATAGAGGTTTTCTTATTTTCTTTTTTTATAGGTTCAGTACTGAAGACATATCTCACTCTCCCCTTCTAGCAGGACTTCACTTACATCTCGTTTAAATTGGAAATGAAATAGAAATAAATAGTACTTATATCGATGCAGAATTCAAACGTAATGTGTGACTGTGTTATATAGAGAATGTAGAGGCTTCATAAGAGTTTTACTTTGCATCCCTTCCTTCAGTCACAATGCAGAACACTGCAAGAAAAAGTGATTAACTTCTCAGTAAAGAATAATTAATCAGTAATCAATATTGGTTAATTAACTCATTTACATAAGTAAATGTTGATAGTTTTTTTAAATACTGTAGATGCCAATCTAATAACAATCTAATGCCAATCTAATAACATAAAGGAATGGATTACTGAATTTCCTTTACTTGCTTTTGAAAATTTAGTCCCTATTATTTAGGATTTAATAAATTCGTTTTAATTAATAAAACTAAGATCATGGCATCTGGTCCCATCAATTCCTGGCAAATAGAAGGGGCAGAAATGGAAGCAGTAACAGATTTTACTTTTCTGGGCTCCAAGATCACTGCAGACGGAGACAGCAGCCATGAAATTAAAAGACGCTTACTCCTTGGAAGGAAAGCTATGGCAAACTTAGACAGCATAATAAAAAGCAGAGATATCACCATGCCAACAAAAGTTTGTATAGTCAGGGCGATGGTGTTCCCAGTAGCAATGTATGGTTGCGAGAGTTGGACCATAAGGAAGGCTGAGCGCCGAAGAATAGATGCTTTTGAACTGTGGTGCTGGAGAAGACTCCTGAGAGTCCCTTGGACTGCTAGGAGATCAAATCAGTCAATCCTAAATGAAATCAACCCTGACTGTTCCCTGGAAGGACAGGTACTGAGGCTGAAGCTCAAATATTTTGGCCACCTAATGCGAAGAGAGGACTCTCTGGAGAAGACTCTGATGCTGGGAAAGATTGAAGGCAAAAGGAGAAGGGGAAGGCAAAGGATGAGATGGTTAGACAGCATCACCGATGCAACGAACATGAAAATGAGCGAACTGAGGAAGATAGTGGAGGACAGGAAGGCCTGGCGGGATATGGTTCATGGGATCACGAAGGGTCGGACACGACTTAACGACTGAACAACAACAACAATAATTTAGGTTTTCAAACTTATCTCATGAATTGTCTAGGTACTACAGGCACAATGTGTGCCAGCACAAGGCACCTTCCACAACCTCTCCTCTCTATTCAAACTTCTTGAATTACTCCAAAAACATTCCTAAGGGTTGGAAGACCTTTGGCAATGGCATGGGATATAGCACTGGGGGCTGCAGGGGAGTAAGGGATACCTGGAAACTGTGAAGAGAACTACTCATAGAACTTGAGATGTCCAGGCATCTCTAGCCATCTGCAACCTCCTGTGCCTCATCCCATGCTATTAGCAAAGATTCTCCAATTCTCAGTGAAGCTTTGGGGCTGTGTGGAAGGTTCAATTGGGAAGATTGGGGGGGGGAGGGAGGTATCTTGCACTGGTTACGTTGCATCAGCAATACACTCTGGATGCCACCCTCTGAATATGAGCATGAAAATGAGCTGTTTTCTCCCTTTACGCTACCAAATTACCGTATTGTCCCGAGTATAAGACGCACCTGATTATAAGACGCACCCTTAAAGTTTGGTGCTATTAAAAAATTTAATTAAATCACTGGCATTAAATTGCAACAGCCTGATTATAAGACGCACCCCTAGTTTAAAAACTTAAATTAGGAGAAAAAAGTGAGTCTTATACTCAGACCAATACGGTATTGCCCCCCCAAATGTGAACATTTGGTTAGAATACACTAATTGCTTTGTGTATTTATGACTAAAGTAGTAATTTTTATTCTAAACCAAATAAGTTTCCTTTTCAATATTAAAAATTTCAGTCTTTCTGGAAGTTTTGTGGAAATCATTTTTTTAAAAGCTCATAAATTTAAAGCTTGTAAATGAGAGAGAGGGGGGAGAGAGAGAGAATGGCTAAACCACACTAGAATGGAGCCGAAGGGGAAATAAGCAGAAAATAATTGTAACCTATGTTACATAATTGTCCTATGACATTATGCTTCTACATAACCTTTGGGGTACTGGAAACCATGCAGTAATTGAAAACATGTGACAACACCTTGCAGTGAACCTTCACTGATGCCACAACTAGAAATGTCTGTACAATGATTGCCAGTGATATGTAGATGAATGCCATTCTCATCTTTGAAGCCACACAGACTTCCCTGGTGTCGTTAGCTTCACTAGTGCACAAGGAAGCAATGCAATTGCATTTCTAGCATGTACCATCAATGTGAATTCCAGAAAGTCAGTGGAAATTAACTGACCCACTGCATTTCCAGTAGATTGCAAACACATGACAGATAAAAGGATATCCAGCCAAGGACCTGTCACAAGATTGAGAATCCTGGCAGCAAATGATGCTAAAGACTCCTGAGTTTTTGTGAAGGTTAAGCAATACAAAATCATGCTAATACCCTGCTCTGAAGCTAAAATGACGAATTTAGCATCAAAGAGAACACCTGTGCTTCTCATTGCAAGGACAGACTAGTTCCAAAGCCTATGATGCCAAAGACACTGCAGTCCTGGACACTGATAATGCATTGTACTTTAAATAGTCTGAATCAAAAACACTAATTAGTCCTCAAATCAGTACCTTGAGGTAGGTACGTTTCAATCAATATGTTATATGTATACGTCATCAAAAGACAAACTATTCTAAATTAAAAGGACTCACATAATTGCTAAACCACATAGGAATGGAAAGAAGCTAACCTTCTTTGCTTCATTGCAAACAAAAATCTTGCTTTTTATTGTGCTATACAACATGATACAAATGAATCCAGAGGCCAACTAGTCAATATATTGTTGCTATATTTTTTAATTGAAATATCATTTATACTTAATTTAATAATAGGAAGAGACTGGGCTGTAGGTGTTGTATGATTTTTGCTTGAGGCTTAATTTTCATATATCATCACTTTGTTTTCTTCTGCAGCTCCAACTCCCATGACATGCTTTACAAGAGGACTTGATCTCAGAAATGATAAAGCAGATGTCCTTTGCCCTGCAGGCTGTCCTGCATGGCAGTTCCATGTCTTTGGAAATGTTGTGTATGCCTCTATTTCCAGTATCTGTGGAGCTGCCACTCACAGGTAAGCCCAATTACCAATAATTCAATGGAAATTCAAGATAAATTGCCCATGTTAGACCTTGGCTAAGCCAGCGGGAGGCGCAGTGGGTTAAACCGCTGAACCATGAGCTGTCGATCGAAAGGTTGGCAGTTCGAATCCGCGACGGGGTGAGCTCTCGTTGCTTGGCCAGCTCCTGCCAGCCTAGCAGTTCCAAAGCATGTTAATGCGAGTAGATAAATAGGTACCGCTTGCGGGAAGGTAAACAGCGCTCCGTGTTCCAGCTGCGTGCTGTGCGCTGCGGCAAGGAGAGTCATGCCAGCCACATGACCACGGAGGAGTCTTCGGACAACGCTGGCTCTTCGGCTTTGAAATGGGGATGAGCAACACACCCTAGAGTCAGACACGACTGGACTTAATTGTCAGGGGTCACCTTTACCCTAAGTAGCCTACATGGTTTAATTTCGGGCCCAGGGCACACCTTGAAGGCACATAGTATAGCAACTCAGAGCCACATTGGATATGCATGCAAATGCATGCAAGGTAAGCGTACATTCAACCAGAAGCTCTTCTTCTTTTAAATAAAAGTAGCTGAGTGTAGGGGACCTACACTCCCAAAAAAAGTGCCGGTTTTGGCACAATAATGCTCTGCGTCTGTAAATACAGCCCCCTGGCTGCAAAAATGCAGTCCTCTGCAGCCCCAGACGAAAACCGCAGCACAGCCTTGATCAAGGGTTTGGGCCAGAATTCTGCATCCGTATTGGGATTTATTGAAATCTAATAAGTTTTCTCAATGTATGAACAGGAATTCTGTGTTGTTTTTCCTTTGCATGAAGTATATTGTCTCCTATTTGGAAATGAACTGACTTCATGATAATACCTAGTCTGAAATACGTTGACAAAAATGTGGTGTTCAGAATGGTGAAGTTATGGTTTGAAGTTATCAAAGTATTTAGTTATATACGTGAAAATACTACGGAGTACCTGTGAAATTATTTGGCCGTTTACCAAAGCAGACATTTTGGAGCTGGCAGTTAGACTGTGAGCCTCCTATAGGCAGAAGGAGCATTTGGTTTAGTAGACACTTCCAAGTGGAATGTGATGAGTTGCCTTCTAACATTGTGATCTGTGAACAAAAGCTCTTTCTGTTCATGGAAGGAGGGTGGCGCTTCCGGAAAGGTCCTTCTGTGAGCAGGGTGGGTCATTTCATGAGTGCAAGTTTCCTACTGTGATGGGGGTTTTGTTCATGGAGTGCAACTCATTGTCCTACTAGGTTTACAACTGATCTGGTGGTGTGTGCTTTTTGAGTGTGCATAGATGTACTTAACTTCAACAGTGAGCCTGCTGTGCAAACACACTTGCAGTATTTCTGTCCAACCTGTTGGATTGGGCTCAGGGGAAACTTATTCTTCTGGTTTGGAGCAGAAGTAGTAGTTGCCTGGCACTGATTGGCCTCCCTCTGTATCAGTCTTGAGCAAGGTTGTGGGTGCTCATTGACTTGGCCCTCATGTTTCTCACACTCTCACTCTCACTCTCACACTCACACACCTCTCAAGTAGTTTTCAAAATGTGAAAAAGCGTATAAAAGGGAATCAGTCAACAGATATACAGTACGTGCAGGCACTGTACAAAAAAAAAAGTCTACCTGAAGCATGAGAGGAGAGAACTGACCACCAAGCAGCATTTAGTCTGGATACAGTACAGGAGCAAAGGTGGGAGAAAGCAAAGCTCAGACTGCTCCTCTTTGCAGGTACATCTGTCTTATCTCGTGGTAGAGGTTTGATGTTCTGTGTCATCCTCTTCCCACTGTCCTTCCCTTTCACCAAGAGGGTAGGAAGGAGTGGTCACACCAGAGTTGTGAGAAATTCTCAGCATGTGCAATTTGGTGTAGTGATGGTGTAGTGGTTTGGGAGTCAGACTCAGACCTGGAAGATCCAGGTTCAAATCCTTGCTCAGCCACGAAGCTTCCTGGGTGACCTTGGGCCAGTCACTATCTCTCAGCCCCACCTACCTCACAGGGTTGTTGTGAGGACAAAAGGAGGGGAGGAAATATGTACACCACTCCGAGCTCCTTGGAGGAAGGGCGGTATAAAAATGTGAAAAATAAAATAAATAAAAATTTCAGCAGCTCACATAGTCCAGCAGCTACTCAACCAACTCATGTAGGAGAGCAGTTTCTCGGGAGAAACTATTTCTGCTATCTCCAGAGAGGCTTTGTCTATCTTTCTTTTACTCCAATAGACACTTTTTTCTTCTTCTTCTGAGGAACCATGACATCTAGATAATCACACTATTACCAGACATTTGCCCAGAGATACTCAAGACAAGACTCTTCTCCTCCCCTACCTCCATCTTTATTGCAGCAAATCACAAGAAGTATATGTTGTTATAGCTCACACAGGACATTTTTTTTACCATGATATGGTTCTGACTGTTCCTGCATTTTTTAATTTTCTGCAATGGAACATGTTGGTTGAGCCTGGCTCTGTCAGTTAGCTTTCTTTACAGCATTTCTCTCGTCCTACCCTTAGATGGCAGCATTCTTGGGTCTGTCAATCCTTACATTGAGAAAATAATTAAATAATACAAGTTTCAGCACTCAGTTGGCCTACGAAACAACATAAGGGACTGTGCTTAAGAAGCTAGGAAGCCAGTTCCCTCTTTGCACAATAGGGATAAATCATTTCTAATGATGCACATCTTAGCCTATAAATTCCAAATATTTCAAACTATCCAAAAAGACTCAAACACTCACTACATCAAATTGCATTCTTTCTAGGAAAAGATGATGTTGGGCATATCACCAAGAAAAGAACCAAGTACTTTACTGTGGTTTTGTTTCTCTTCAAAAAGATAAACACTTTTTCCGGAGTTTTGAAGAGGGGGTCAAAATGTATATTATCTGCTGAACCCCTGTGTGCTCTCCTATAACAAACTAAGGTGGGAAGATCTCAAGTCTGGAAAAAGGAGAGGGGCCATAATTCAGTGGCAGTGTCCATGCATAAGGTTGCTGGTTCAGTCCCTGGCATCTCCAGTTAAAAGATTTCATGTAGCAGGGCTACAAAATGTAGCCTTGTAAAGCTGCTGCCCGTCAATGTAGAGTCCGTACTGAGTCAGAGCAACTGATGGTCTGACTTGGTATACGACAGCTTCATATGTCTAATTGAATTGGCCATACTAGACATGTGTCCATCCAGATTACCCACCATAGTTATCTGGAATATTATGCTTGTTTCCTTTTATTGCAGGGCGGGCCATTGTCATACCAGTTGGTCAGGACTAGACATGACATGGGAGATCCATGATCAAAACAGCTCTTTCTTTGGTTAAATGCATCTGGGAGATGGTTTTGATAGGGACTTCAGTGCAGGGAAGAGAAGTTAACCTTCATTCCCCTGTGCATTTTTGCTAACTTAAACCCTGCCCTTCTCCCCTAAAACATCTTCTAGTAGATGTGGAGGGGATGAAAGAGCACGTTCAGGGTGATTAAAGTTGGAAAAACATTGTGGAAGGAAAGGGAAGCCCTCGCCTTCCCTGGCAACATGGCCCCAATCCAAATCCCCCATAACTGCTTTTCTCTGTGCCAGGTGCAAGGGAGTGACAATAGGAAACAGGTTATCTTGTTGTCTCATGTGCTCCTGGAGGCATCTGGTAGGGCCACTGTGAGATACAGGAAGCTGGACTAGATGGGCCTTTGGCCTGATCCAGCAGGGCTCTTCTTATGTTCTTAATCAAAGGAAAAAAACATTGTGAGAGACAATCATGGATCTGTCTTGTGCAGTATTGAGCACGTGTCTGGGCAGGGGGTTGTACTGGATGATCTCCAAGGCCTGTTTACACTATAATTCTATGCCCCATGTCACATCAACAGCGCAATCCTATCCAACTTACACCACTGGTGTAACCAGCAGGGGAGGGCAGGGTGGGAGGCTTCGGAGGGGAGGGGGGATTTAAATCCCCTTTGAATCCCCCTTTGGAGGGGATTTGAATCCCCTTTCCATTCTGGGGCCTCCTGTTCTCGCTGCACCGCTGGATGCACCGGTGGGGGAAGTTGGATAGGATTGCTTTGTAAGTCACATAATGACTTCTACTAGATAGACTTCTAGGGAGACTATCCAAAGAGTTACAGCCAAATCCACTGTAAATCCACGTTCGTCCCCTTCCCCGAGTGTAAACCGGGGCCGGCCCTATTGGCCTCCTCAGATTTCCGCCAGCTATTTAGCTGGCAGAAGTAGGAGGAGGCCGTGTAACAGCCGAGTCGGCCTGGGCCCGGTGGAGACGGGGATATGGCCGACGCCATCCGCATCCCCTCCCGGGCCAGCTCGCACAATGGCCCCCCCTCCCTCGCCGCCCAGACCGCCCATGTGGGCGCCAGCAGGAGCCTTACCTGCCTCCGCCTTGCGCCATCCTCCCTTACTCTAAAGTAGGCACAAATGTGCCTTATGGCACGTTTGTGACAGCTTCTGGTGCCGGAGCACTTGCTCCGGCGCCGGAAATTTAGGATGGATTTCGCCCTCAATAGGAGTTCATCCATGGCAGTTCATTTGCATATACGTTCTGCTTTTTGTTGGTCCTTTCTACCAGAAACCTTCACAGGCATTCCACTCAGTCTAGGCTCACTTTTGGGTATTGTTTCTGTTTGCCAGATTCCATGCTGTGCAAGATTTCTCTACCATTGTAAATAAATATCAGGTAGAATTTCTATAGGATCATCTTTTCATATCACTGAAGCAATATGGATGTGCTACATCTGCTGATATTCCACTTTATCTGCTAGAGTACAGTAGATAGAATCCTGTTTGGTGTGGAATCTGATAACCCCAGCTTCTTATGAAGGCAATATGAATTCAATTTCATGAATATGTATATGTAGTCTTATCTGGATGTTAGGTGGTTGAGTGTGCCTGTGCAACATTCTGGTGATGTGCAATTACTGCAGCACATGATCAATAACCCTACAACACAAACCACCTTTACTGTACCATTGCAAAATGGTTACAAGTTGATTGAGTAGTGGAATAGAAATGCCAATTAATAATTGGGCAATGTGCCAAAAAAGTCATGTGCCCCAAGGTAGGATCCACTCATCCCACATTTATGGTACACCTAGTTGACCATGAAGATCAGGCACCTAATCATTAAGATCAGGTGTAAATAATAATACTTGCAATCAAGAGGTGAATTCATTTTACATCTGGGTGTACACTGGATTTTCCCCCTTTTCAATAGATTCTTATTCCAAGCTTCTTTATGTTTAAAAATCAATTTAAAAGTTTGCATGAGACATGAGGAAAAGGAAGACGAAAGCAACTCTGTTGTACAGGTGCTATTTCTTGTATGCCCTCACATCCCCTCATCATTGCCAATGTCAGTATTACGTTGCAAAAACAAACAGAAAACAACCCCAACCCCATGTAATGGTACAATAAGACAGAAATGGCAAGTGAGAAAGGAACTGCTTTCAGCAGCTAAAGAAATGAAAACAGTTGAGGGAGGAAGGAAAAGAATGTTTTTCTGTTCTCTTCACTCTGGAACATCCTCGTTATCAAAAATTGATATTCCAGTGGTTAAAGTTAGAGAAGCCCATCAAAGTTAAAAACAGTTGAAAATCTTTTGCATGTACTAACAGGGCTTCTGAGAGGACTTTTATCAGAGGGTACAAAGCTTATTTTGATCGAGTGTGGAGGTTCCCATGGCATGTAACAATTTGCAACGATTTGAGAGTTATGGGATTTTCAGCCATGTAAAGTTGGAATGACGAAATAAAGTTCTTACTAAAACCAGTGGTCTGTAGAAATTTCTTGAGACGAGGTAGCAGCTGTGAGCGCTAGTATCTTCAGGATTATCCAAAGCAGAACCACAGGCAATAACTTCAAACATACGTTTCAACCCTCGCTTGGGTTTTCTTCAGAGCAATATGGGTTTTCTTTCTCAGCTGGTGGATGGTCTGAGCTGAGACTGGTGCTATTGCTCTGAAGAAAACCCAAGCGAGGGTTGAAACGTATGTTTGAAGTTATTGCCTGTGGTTCTGCTTTGGATAATCCTGAAGATACTAGCGCTCACAGCTGCTACTTCATCTCAAGGAATTTCTACAGACCACTGGTTTTAGTAAGAACTTTATTTCTTCATTCCAACTTTACATGGCTTAAAATCCCATAATTCTCAAATCGTTGCAAAGTTTATTTTGGGCCCCTTTTCAAAGTGGGAGGGGGCAAAACAGGGCAGGTGGAGGGCAGCAACGGCCGGAAAAAGTCTTCGGAGCCCAGGTCTACCAGGCTTCCCACTGTGGCAGCCAGGTCTACCTGCCTGGTAGTCTTGGCTTTCCGGTTGGCCCGGCCTTTGTCTTTCACTCGCCATGAGGCCAGCTGAGATCCCAGGAAACTTCTGGGGGCCCTCCTTTGGCTCCTCTTAATCTCTTAATGCCAGCTGCAAGGGAGTGGCAATAGGATACAGGTATCTTGTGTACTCCCTGAGGCATCTGGTGGGGCCACTGTGAGATACAGGAAACTGGACTAGATGGGCCTTTGGCCTGATCCAACACGGCTCTTCTGATGTTCTTATGTTCCTGGGCCCCCTTTTTTACCCTGGGCCCAGGTACAATTTACCCCCTTTACCCCCCTCTCATGGACCCTGGCATGTAAATTAATTGTCATCCTTCAGCCTTCCTCCTCAGGCCCAGGAGGTCTGTATTTGCTTTCCATTTGATGTACATGTGGCTTTCCCATCTGTATCAACAGAGAGCAAAGTAATAGCATCATGGTATGCCACTTCAATCTCAGAGGAAAAATTATTTTCCTTTGGATTTCTGTACTAAGTAATGTAGGCGCACTGACATAGCCTCAACTCTTCTCTCTCTTATTTTTACCTCTTTCATCACAGTGGAACATTGTCTCTGTAGTTAAAGACTAATAATAATTTTTCTTCTCTTTGACATGTTTTTTCCTGCCTGTGCATGGCTACATCATCTCTGTCGACTTGTATAGACAATGTTTTGGCATTATCATGTCCTCTCTGGACAATTGTGCTGAGCTGAACATTACAGTACATTTATTTTGAGAGCACTAAGACCATTCAAGAGAACAGGAACCATCTCATCTGTGCATGTGGACTGGTCTGGAAGGCTGAACTGGCAGCAGTCACACACATTCCAAAGTCACTGAAAATCATTTTTCTCTGTGGAAATCCTAGGTTAGGAGGCAAAGATAATCAGTGTATACTTTGGTCTTTTACAATTTTATTTCTTGTAGAGCTGTGTCTAGACGTGGTCCTTCTCCAGATGCTGATAGTCTGCTTAAATGAAAACTATAACAAGTGTGCAGATTTTTCATCATGACAGCCATACTCAGTGGTGGCCAGAAATGAGGGCATCACCCCAAGAGAAGTTAAATATTCTGAAGTCCCACTGCTTGCAATAAAACTTAAGGTTCTCATATCCATCATAAAGGTGCTAAACTTAGGAGGGACTGCAGTCTTAAGTTCTAAAATAAAAGATACCCAGGGCCACTGGCGTCGCTGAAGGTGGGGCGGAAAGCTAAGTTCTGCAGCTTTCCGCCCCACCGTTACTCTCTGGTATGAGGCGCCCCACCCCCTCGTCATACGAGCCCGTCAGCGGAGAAAAAGCAACGCACAGGAGAGTCCCTGCGCGTTGCTTTCTCTCCGCTGACAGGCTCCTATGACAAGGGGGCAGGGCGCCTCGTGCAGGAGAGTAATGGTGGGGCGGAAAGCTGCAGAACTTAGCTTTCTGCCCCACTTGCAGTGACGCCAGTGCCCAGGGCCATAAAAGCAGCCCCCCTCAACCCTAGATGGTGAGGGTTGTGATAACTCAGTGGTGAGAGACAGGTGTGTTGCACATGCTAAAAGGGCACTTCCTTTTTCATTATTGCTTCACATTTTCCATTGATCATCAGTTCTGGCATGGCTGGCTACAAGTTTTGTGGTGTCTTGGGCAAGGCACCCTCAGTGCTTGTTATCTCCCCGATTGACCTGGAGGCACGCAAACGGAGAATTTTCTCATGACACTAATCTTTTTAAGTATTTGGTGTAAAGTGAAAATGATGACACCATTGGAGTGATCTCAGGGGCTCAAGCAAATTATTTTGTTCAATACTCTCCAGAGCTGGTTCTGGGTTGTGGAGTTGAGTCCTGGAGAGCTATGGCTCATTTTAAGCCCTGTCCATGCTTGTTAACTGAAATAATACCTTACAAATCATGTCATCTGATTCCACATACCAAAGTTTGCTTCAGTGCTTCAGAGTTTTGTAAGTAGAGCATATCTACCTGAAGTGATTTGTCTTTGCCCCTTGTTATCTCTGAGGCTCTGGGCCATAGGAGATTTGTAATTGGATCCCCCAATTAAAAAATTAGTTTAAAGCTTCAAGTTTGATCAGCTCAGGATAGGGTGTTTAACCTTTTCAGTCCTAGCTGTTGTTGATTTCCATAGTGGAAAAAATATGGGAACCTTAGCTTAAACTGTTTGTTATTTCCTTTATGTTTAAGAGGTCTATGTAACTCAAAATATTGTATAGCCCTCCGCTATTGGAGACTAGTCCAATAAAAATAGCTGTAACAGCCTTCTGAAGTGCTCTTTGCTCAGGGAAATGACAGTTTTTCTGAAGGACCTTGAATACCTAGTCTTTTCCATTTATTGCAGAAAAGGGAATAATATCCTAGAGTCCTGATAGTCAACTAATGTCCTGCTCCTTTTTTCCGCAAGTATTTCTCTGTTTAATGTCCGGCTGAGCGCCGAAGAATAGATGCTTTTGAACTGTGGTGCTGGAGAAGACTCCTGAGAGTCCCTTGGACTGCTAGGAGATCAAATCAGTCAATCCTAAATGAAATCAACCCTGACTGTTCCCTGGAAGGACAGGTACTGAGGCTGAAGCTCAAATATTTTGGCCACCTAATGCGAAGAGAGGACTCTCTGGAGAAGACTCTGATGCTGGGAAAGATTGAAGGCAAAAGGAGAAGGGGAAGGCAAAGGATGAGATGGTTAGACAGCATCACCGATGCAACGAACATGAAAATGAGCGAACTGAGGAAGATAGTGGAGGACAGGAAGGCCTGGCGGGATATGGTTCATGGGATCACGAAGGGTCGGACACGACTTAACGACTGAACAACAACAATGTCCGAAAGCCATAGTCTGATGATACCTTTATTAGGGCCAACCAAAATGACGCAACAAACAGCAAGCTTTCACGGTTTCCAAATTATTCATCAAGCTGAACAACAACAACAACAAAAAGATCAGGGAGAAGAAATCTGGGCATGGTGTAAGAACCCTAAAGTCTGCAATTTATGCAAGTGATGTTATAGGTTTGTAGCCTATCCAGTGCTGGCATTGGGTTGCTGGGCAAGGCCCGGCACTGGATCCACCAGAGCTCTCCACCTCCTCCCAGTGGTGTATCGGTCACTACCAATGCCACTGGTACTGGGGGTTCATGTATCAACCTGGCCAGATGGGTCCTCAGGTGCCCAACCTGGCTAATCTCTGAAGCTATCCCTGATCCTATCCACTGCTACGGAGGTACTCCATTACCACAACCTTCTTCCATGAATACCAGCAGATTCACACTTACATAAGGGAACCTTCCACTTTTAGGACGCATTGCATGAGCTCCACTTCAAAAGGAGCTTGTGACCACCAGGTGCTTCCACGGCAATGGTTAAAAAAAAATACAACACATGGAAACTTTAACTAGGTGCCAGACTCTGATTTTAGGTGGCTGCCACCTAAGAAACAATTATGGCTGTTCCTCCATTTTTAGAAATTGTCAAAATATCCAAAAGTATTTTTTTCTCTTCAATATGTCATGCATTCATCATTCAACCCTGTAGAATTTGATATTCAAGATAACATTGAAATTACAAAATAGTGTTCTTATAGTATTACATGCAGCAGGGTATAAAGAAAAGGAGTGACATCTCCAAGCTGCCCCTGTCAGACAACTATGGCAGTAATAGGAAATGTGGTAACTATTAGGTAAATGGCAAAGTGAAAGGAGTCCTGGCAAACTTTCAGGGGAGTTCAAAGGGATGTTGACATGAAGGTGGCAATAGGCTCAGGACATAAATAGTGAAATGACAAGCTAATTTCCCAACGCTATTACTTGGAGGCAGCTCCCATTCACTTCAATGGATGTGATTTGCATGAAGCTTTTGCTTTAATGATATAGGTCTCTGACTGTTAAACAATTTTCATTGGCCTGAACACATAGCAAAATAAAAAGAGTATGACCACATACAGACATTCATAGAGACAAATTCTGGAGGAGGAGCCGTGTGAATAACTTCTAGCAAAAAATGTGACGTCTCTCTAGGATGGAATTACATGTTACAATAATGCCAAAACAGCATGGCAGACCAGGATAAGAAGATAAATGTTCCCTTGCCTGGAGGAGAGGCCTGGGAATGTCCCCTCCCCTGCAGAATCAGCATGTGCTCCAGTAGCGCAGCTGCATTGGTAGGGGGGGTTGAGATAGGATTGAGCTGTTAATCTTATCCATTAATAACCCACCCAAGCGAGTTCTTCAGTTTCAGTCGGTCTCTTCCACCATGTCAAACACGTAATTGCGTAGACATAAGCATTTCACATATGCCTATCTGAAAATATATATATTTATATTTTGTTTCAGAGGTGTGATCACCAGTTCAGGAGGACCTGTAAAAGTGCAAATGTTATCAGGACAAGATAACTACCCTGCAGTATATGCCAATGGAATCCAGTCCCAAGCGCTCTCTCTATGGTCATCCTCATTCTCTGTATCCAGTAAGTGAATGACAAAGTGGTATTATTTTGCCAAATGTGTCAAATAGGCTTACATTCATTTTTCGCATAGTAACAACCCACTGTACTGTTCCTCTTGCATTATTTGCCGGAGAATTTCAGACAAATCTAATCCATAAAATAAGCATTCTGCAAATGAAGCCTAGTTCGGTCAGAGAGGTCTTTTCCAAAGAGTTTCCTTAGACTGAGGTTTAGGCTGCAGTGAATAATATATACAGGCTCATATACAGCTGTCATAATATGGGCTGTTGCTTTGACTGTAAAAGTACATGCAAGGAAAATAATACATATTATTCCTAGTAGCACAAGTAGTGCAGACAATGACTTCAGAACTATTGATATAATAAAAATTCCAGGCCATATGCCATATCCTGACAAAGGCATTTGTTAACATTTAGGTTCTTTATTTAAGACCATTAGTAGCCTACAGTCGTAAATGGTCCTTCGCAGCCTAAAGGCTTTTGGTTATATAGTCTCATACGTTATGGAAAATAATACTCTGCTGTTTATCACTGTGTGCTTTTTTATACATGGCAAATTTCATATTTCTGAGCATTCTGTCCAACTGCATTCTTAGAACTGTCAACTTGGCACCTGGTGCCTGGTTTGCACTCCAACCGGCAGCCCAATACTGCCTAACATGCGGCGGCCAGCCTAAAAGGCTGGCCGCTGCATCCTAGGCCCATTGTGAACTGCACCGGCACGGCACGGGCTTACCTCTCGGGGGAAGGGGACATTCGTCTCCTTTCCCTGGTGTAAGCGGCATGGGTCGCAATGGGCCTCCTCGGATGTGTGCCAGTTCTTTAGCTGGCATCCAACCGGGGAAACCATATAAGGCTGGCCCAGGCAACTCAGCGCCGATGTCCCTGCCCCTCCCAGCCCGGGGCGTTCAATGGCCCCCTCCCTCGCTGCCCTGGGCGCAGGGAGAAGCTGTGCCTGGGCGCGGGAAGAAGATTGTCGCTGGAACGTCCTGGAAGCGCCCCATATTCCAGATAAGTGCCGGGAAAGCACACACAAACTTACACATGCCCTTTTAACACTTAACCCCCCCCCCCCGAAAACATTTTAAAAAAAACCTAAAAAAAGGTCAAAAATAGGTTTCGAAACCGAAACTTAAAATTTTTGACAGTTTTATTGGGGGGCATCGGGGGGGCCGCCCCCCCTTGAGGGCGCCTGGCGACGCCTCTGGTTTACGACACCCTAGGCTGGTAGAGTGCTTGCTCCTCTGGCCTAATTCTTTGCAGGATTGCGCCATACGTTAATGATGAAGTTGGAAACCCAAATATGTAAGTACATATTTTAAGACTCCCTTGGACTTGTCGGTCACCTACAGTGCAATCCTATGCATGTTTACAGAGAAGTGTTCCTTGTGAGTTCAGTGGGACTCAGCCCAATCCTACCTAACTCCACCACTGCCAATGCAGCCACACCAATGTGATGTGTGCTGCATCCTGCAGGAGAGTTTTGAGTCACAAAGCCCTCCTCGAAGTAAGGGAACATTTGTTCCTTGCCCTGTTGGGTCTACTTGGACCTACACCAGCAATTTTGCTGGCGTACGTCCAAGTGAACTGGGAAGGTGGATCGAGGCCAGGAAGGGGGATAGGATGTCAACGGCACCGCTGCCACTGATACTACCCCCTTTCTGGCCTGGATCTGCCCTCCTCCCTGCCCTGACCTCCACCCAGTTCCGCTCCCTCCCCATTACTCCCACCCACCCTGCACACACCATCTTACCAGTGCCAGGGTGACCGCTGTTGCACGTGTGTAGCCACTCACCTCTTGCGGTGGCAGCCAGGCTGCTGCGTTCTATGGCATGTTGTCATTTGCAATGACCATAAAGCACACACTGTTGCCGGAACGTGCATTCCAATGGCACAGAGATCCAGTAGGATTGAGCCATGAGTTTAGGATTGCATTACATGCATATCCTGCTTAATTAGCCCAAGAAGGCTCTCAAAGTGAGCCTTCACTCACAAATGATCATCAATACTACAAAGAGAATAAAGCACTTTTTACATGCAACATCATTTGACAGCAATGTAATCAAACATATTTCTTTTCCAATATGTTAATAGGAACCAATAGTGGACCACTTGAAGCAGCTGGGCGGCCAGTTTCAACAGTACGCCCATCCATGGGTAAGGCAGAGCTTGCAAAAGGCTATCTTTCCAATCAAGAGTTTGCAGATAAGAAAGTATTCTGTATTTATTCTACCATTCTTATATAGCATGTCCCTATACAGTGTCCCTGGTATAGAAAAGTACACAGGATCTGTGTGCACAGAAGGATTTATTTCTGTCATTCCTGAATTGTGCCCCACTTCTCTTGCATCCTGCTCCTCCTGAACTGTTTCAGAAATGTCTTTTAAGAATCACACAAAGTTACCAAATCTGTATTCCTGACATCCTCAAAACGTTCATGTAGAAGTTCCTTAATTCTTTATTAAGTGTAGAGTCACAGTCTAAAGCAGTATAAAGCACACTGGCAACATTTGTCACACTTTCACTTTGAAACTGAGGCATAAATAGGACTGCAAGAAAGGTTCAGAACCAAAGATGACACCTGTATTGTGTTAAGAATTATTTTGTAGAACAGAATAATTCACAAGGTGAATGTGTTGAGGAAACGTGCTTTCCGGCACGCATGTTTACGACACCCTAGGTCGGCATGTGTTGAGGAAAGCCACACCTCACAAAATCCTTTCTTCTGGAAAGATCTTAGAGAATATTTCATTAGCATTACCTAACCTAAATTGTTCTTTGGCTTTCCCAACTCTGCATATTGGATGAACAATATGATGAATGGTTATCTATTTTCTGGATTGCATTAACAACGTTCACAAGCAATGCAAGCAAGACTGAAAAGCATTCTTAGTGTGGCTTGTGAAACAAGCCTGAGCTTTGTGAATATTTTACTCTAAAGTAAAAACAAGTTCAGTGGAGCTTAATCTCAAGTAAGGGATAAACTAGGTATGATCCTAACAGCGCAATCCGATTTAACTTTTGTGCATGTTTAACCAGCGGCGCAGCAAGAACGGGAGGCCCCAGAGTGGAAAAGAGATTCAAATCCCCTCCAAAAGAGGAATTCAAAGGGGATTTGAATCCCTTTTCTATTCTGGGGCCTCCCGTTCTCGCTGCGCCGCTGGTTAAACATGCACAAAAGTTAAGTCGGATTGCGCTGTAAATACCGTATTTTTCACTCTATAACACGCACTTCCCCCCCCCCAAAAAAATAGGGGGAAATGTCTGTGCATCTTATGGACCGAATGCTGTAAAACACGTCTTTCTTTTAACAGTTTTCCAGCCGCTTGGCCACTTACCTCGTTGTTGTTTTGCAGCTCCAATCTTCGTGTGCCCCAGCTCCCAGTCGCATTCGGCACCTGTGCGAAGTTCCCAGGCTCTGGACGCGACCAGGAAGGTCTGCGCAAACATCGCAGTAACTGCGGTGTTTGCGCAGAACTCCCAGTCGCATTTGGCACCTGCGCAAAGTTCCCAAGCGCTGTACGCGACCAGGAAGCCCTGCGCAAACATCGCAGTAATGTTTGCGCAGGGCTTCCTGGTTGCGTACAGCGCCTGGGAACTTCACACAGGTGCTGAACGCGACTGGGAACTGGGTTACATGAAGATTGGAGCTGCAAAACAACAACAACGAGGTAAGCGGCTGGAAAACTGTTAAAAGAAAGACATTCCACCCCCTTTTTTTTAGCTCCAAAATACACATGCATCCTATGGTCCGGTGCGTGTTATGGAGCGAAAAAGACAGTAAGTTAAATAAAATAATGTGGGAGTTTGGTGTGTGTTTAAGTAAATAGCTTGCAGCTGAAACCCATTTATGCATTTAGGGCCACACCTAGTTTGAAATATAGCCTTAAATATAGCAACCCTAAGAAGAAAAGACAGCAGGATAAATTATTCCCATGTGTATACCTTTGCATAATACCACTTCTATGACAGTGCAGAGATGTATACGTTACAAAGGTCAAAAGCATGTCAAACAACATTGATTGAACATCATATCATATATTTACACTAGTACAGTCATGTGCTTTTTCTCATCTCTGTACAACACGGTACCTGTGTAGTACCTGTGTAGTGTAGAGCAGGGGTGGCCCTAGAATGTTGCACTAGACCAGGGGTGGCCAACCTTCCACTATTAGGGCCTCTGCGTTCTTAAGAGTTGTGTAGAAGTCAGAATCTTGGCAGCTGCAATTGCTGATAGTGCTGCTAAAGTAACTACACCTGCTGAAATGCCCTCACCTATACAACCATTAAAGGGCCAGGAGCATTCATGTGGGAAGGTTGGCCACCCCTGGTGTTAGAGCATTGGCTGAATAGGGAAAACGTTAGTTCATATCCCTACTAAGGCTGCAATCCTATACACACTTTCCTGGGAGTAATTTCCATTGAACACAATAGGGGTTACTTCTGAGTAGGCCTGCATAGTATTGCATTGTAAGTTGTGAAGCTCATCTTGGGCCAGTCACTGTTTTTTGCCTAGAATACTTCATGAGTTACTATAAAGATATAATGAGAAATGCCGCATATGTGCCACTGAGCATCTTGGAGGAAAAGCAGGGTACAAAAGTAACAATGCAGCCCTAATGCATTTTGCTTCACTTCATGCCATGTTATTGCCAAAGCTGCTTAAATAAAAATAAATGTATGATGTTTCCTACCTTTTTAGGGAAGCGACCTAAGAAACCTCTTGAGAAAAAGACTGGGAACAAAGGTAGGAGACTGGACAGCCATGTCGCACAAAACAAATCTCTGATGTTATTTTGCCCTTAAGTTAACCTAACTATCTTGGGTGTTCACAGACTGTAAAGCGGATATTGCTTTTCTGATTGATGGAAGCTTCAATATTGGGCAGCGTAGATTTAATTTACAGAAGAACTTTGTTGGGAAAGTAGCGGTGATGCTGGGAGTTGGATCTGAAGGACCACATGTGGGAGTTGTACAAGCCAGGTACCAGAAATACGTCCTCTTTGGCACATAACTCCTTTTAGGTGCTCTTAACTTGTTAGCATTGTGCATAGAGTGGGTAAGACCTAAGTAACAAAGATCTTATTATAGTCAATATATTTGTTGTTATAATTTGAATCACATTTAAGAGTGCCTAAAATCCCTTGTCACTTCCTGCCTATTGAGATTGAATATATATTTGAAACAGTTAGGGAAAAGCATAAAAAATGCCACTGTGAGAACTGTCTAATGCAGGGGTGGCCAACCTTCCAACATGAATGCTCCTGGCCCTTTAATGGTTGCATAGGTGAGGGCATTTTAGCAGGTGCAGCTGCTTTAGCAGCACCATCAGCAATTGCAGCTGCCAAGATTCTGTCTTCTACACAACTCTTAAAAACACAGAGGCCCTAATGGTGGAAGGCTGGCCACCCCTGGTCTAGTGCAACATTCTGTCTACTAGGTATGACCACACAGGTGCTAATGATAATTCATCTACTATTGTTAATCTCCTGCATCTGGTAGCCAGTGTGGTATGTTGTCTCTGAACATGATTTTTCTTGTTCAAAAGTTCAGAACATGGTTGGCCATCACTCAGCAGCGTTGTTGGAGAGGGTGCAGAGCAGTAAGTGGCGCAAGATGCTGCTACATGGGGGTTAGTGGCCCCACCCCCTCACTGGTTGGAGCCATTGGTTCCGTGAACGCCTGCACGTTTCCGTCGCTGCCGAGAATGGCTCAGACCGGTGAAGGGGCGGGGCCGTTTACCCCAGTGTAGCAGCGATCTTGTACTGTACACACTTACCTGGGCCTCATTGAACACAGTAGGATTTATTTCTAAGAAAACATGCATAGAATCACCTTCAATGGGCTGTAGATTACCCATAGGAAATGGGAGAAAGAATAATCATTTAGGGAAATGAGGATTCCTGCAAGCTATTTGAAGTCTTCCTCCTGATCACAGCAGCTAGGTGGTCTTTTGCTTTCTGAGCTTTCCCTGACACAGCTCTCCCATTACCTAACTTTTCTGCATATCCAGAAGAATGAAACACTTTTTACTAAAAATACAACTGAAGTTTCCACATTGCCAAATTCTCCACAAATCGCTCCACAAATCGCAACTAGATACCATGCATACTTGAGTGGGCACACATGATACAGAAAACCCTGAACTGAACAGGTTATTCTGTAGTTTTGTAATCTACCCTAGAAAGTAGTTGCTGTAATGTGGTATGGAGTAAACATTGGCCACCCATCACCAACCACTCCAAAATACGTTTCAATATTGTGATGAGCCTAAATTTTAAGACATTTTATTGGCATATTAGTTACTGCTACTAACACTTTCAAAAATGTCAAATAAAACAAAAGCCTATGATTCAATATCATAGTTTGAAATGAAATGCAACATGAAAGTGTAGTGCTGTTTGTTTTAAAACCATACTTCAGTTTGTTGGGCATCTTTGTTCAGGTCTCTACATCTGTTCTTGTGTGATAACAAATTTCCAGTGCTGTAATTTCTCTGGCAATTGCTTCTGGGATTAAGGAAGAATTTTTTTTTATAAATCTTCTCTCTCTTTCTCTAAAAGTTGAAATGTGTGAGATTCAGAATTTAAGATTTTCTTTCTGCCACTTCTACCCTTAAATGAGTTTTAGCTAAATTTTGAACTCTGCTATATTCAGTACTTGTCAACAAAACAATGGCTGCTACTATGTGAATGAAGAGCAAAAATAAGCAGTTTTTAAAATAATGTAGAATAAAACAATCCAAAACATCTGGAAGATTTATGCTGCCTGTTACCAAGCTGATGATGAAGTACCCCATACATGTTTCAACGATCCAAAAATATTTCAAATATACTGTATATTGACCACACTAACAGCACAGTGGAATTAGTGTAATCTATCCTCCAAAAATTAGCAATTCTTCTGAAAACTTCTGCAAAGCCAAGAAATGTTTGTGCATTGAAGGGCTGACAGTGACAGAAAAACATGTAAAAGAGATTAAGCAGGACAAGATTGAAAATATTAAATTGAAAATAGCACTTCTGGAATTAGTTAAATTTCTCCACTGATTTATAGCCAGGGAATATGGCCATTTTGCTTGCCGTAGCAACACAGTAAAATGAGATGAAGAGGGAGCCCTCCATAGGTGCTTGGAAACAATGTACTGAAATGAATTCAGTGTACTTTAACCATAAATCTGTCTGAGGCCACTGTGAAAACATCCATTTAAATAACCTTTTCACGAGCAAAAACCCGTGATCCCCATGATTGGCAGCCCAATCCTCGTTAACGTTGGAGCGATGTAGCACTTCAAAATCACGTTTGCGATGTCTCTGGAGTCAGGGCCGGCAGCCCTCCCTCTGGACCCTGCGGCCGCCAGTGAAGGCAAGTCCTGCCCCAGATGGTGCAGGGGCGGGGGGAGGGTGGAACGGGGCAGCCAGGGGGTGGCCATTGGCCAGCCCGGGCTGGGAGAGGGCGGGGATATCAGCAGTGCACTCCAATTTTATTTATTTATTTATTTAAAAATTATACCCCGCCTTTTCCTATGCCAAGGCAAATGCCCAATATCGTCGGCCTGTTCCTGGGCCTGGCCAGCCTTACTCCCCCGCCTCGAGTGTATGTCAGCTTCATAGCTGGCGTACATCCAAGAAGGCCCATAGGATCCCAGCCGGCTTGCACCCGGGGAAGAGGAAGAATGTCCCCTTCTCCCATAGTGCTCCCGGGCTGCCCTGGAATAGGATGCGGCAGCTGCATCTTACACATGATTGCGCTGTAAATGAATTTTATTTTAATTTTTATGCACACATGAAATGAATTTCACATTTTTTCCTCAAGAAGTGTTTATACTCAAAAATTCATTGAGGGGGTTACGTACTTGTTAACTACAAATGCATTGTAATGTAAGACTTCCAACACAATTTTTTAAAAGGAAAGCAGCTGTGGTGGGGAAAGGGGTTTGGAGCAGGAAGGCAGAAGGAGGAGTACTTAGCCTGTTCAATCTCAATATACATGACTGCTATAGTTATCGGTCACTCAAGTGATTTGCATAGGCAGAATGGGCAGCAGCAAATACAGGCTGCAGCTCCAATGAGGGTTTGTCCAGAGACTCTAGACTAACTATAATGATCAACCTGCAATATTTATGGTCTTCCAGATCTGTTAAAAATGATATAAGAAGGGACTGTGGATTGTTCCCCAATGAAATTTCCTACAGGATCCCCTCAAGTGTTGTTCAGTACTATCACAAGGTCCCAGTTAAGGCAATGTGAATTCCTCCCCCACCCAGAACATGATAGTATTTTGACATATTTAGTAGCCAAATACCCTGTAAACTTAAAAACAAGCAAATGCATTCCAGATATGCTTTAAAAATTATTAATTTTAAAATTTAATATTTCAAAAATGCAAAACCTGAAATATAAGAGCCCCGTTTTCATATACATCAATAATATTTTTCTGTGATGCTGTTAATTGAAGTTTTCGTTACGGACTTTTTAAAAGTTCATTTTGTCCTTATTTGTAGGGAGGAGGGGTGCAATCTACTCAACATTGCTGATGCAGTGCTTCCCTACATACAGGGATTGTTCTAATATAGCTTAATAGAACCAATTCCCCCCTCCCCCCTCCATGTCCTCAGGCAGTGCAATCTACCGTTGCGGGAAATAGGTAGATCTGTGCATGCCTCCCACATCCCTCATTAGCCCTCTTGTCTGACCAATGGAAGTTACTTGACGTTACAGTACAAATTTTCATGAAGAAGGGGAGCTTGATAGAAATATATATGATGATTGGTTTCCCATTCCACATCAACTTCCCATTACCTTTTCAACTTCATCAACTTCCTAAGCTCCTATCATGCCTTTGCATGCACATGGGAGAGAACAGAGATCTGCCGAGCCCTTTTGGAATCCTCCACAAGCAGGCCATGAACCCACAGTATGAGTGTTTCATGCCCAGCATGTTTTTGCAAGTGATTTTATGACTGCAATTCTGTGAATTTATACTTTAACATAAGCCCCATTTAATTTACTTCTAAGTAAATATGCTTAGAATTGGGCTTCGCCAATACTTTTTTATTCTCAAGTATGTCATGAAAGCATAGAAAAGTAGAAGAGAACTATCGAACGTACACTTTATTCAATGTAAGATTTTTATCTAATTGCAGACATGGAAAATGTCAACATGGATTATGTCACTTGTAAAAATATATCCAAAGATCGTAATGTAATTTGATTAAGCTTAATTTGATTCTATATTAGAAGCCAAAATAATTAATTTTAGCACTATCTGTTACAGAATGACTTTTATTTTTATTTTTTTATAGTGAGCATCCAAAAACTGAATTTTACCTGAAAAATTTCACCACAGCAAAGGATGTTTTATTTGCCATAAAAGAGATAGGTTTCAGAGGAGGTAATTCCAATACAGGTACGTACAAGTTCAGGCAGGCAAAAGATAAGAATAACTGCTTAGAATAATGGAGTAATTATTGATAGTAAATGTATTAATTATTGTAATGGTAATAATGCCCCTCACAGTTGGAGGCGAAACATTAGGAGAAAAAAAAGAAGATTGTTTTATACAGTGATTGTATTCGTTCTATGAATAATTCCAGCCACGAAAGCCTGAGTGTGTATGTAATGGTGTAATTTATCTCTTGGCTAATAACTTTGAACTATTTGCACTTGGAAAAGTTATTGCTACCTTTGGAAATATCTGACACTGAAGTGACAGATAACATTTCTCTCATGTAAAATGTGAGAGTGAATGAATGAGAGAGAGGGTATACTATTGTGGAGTAAGTTATGAAGTAAGGGGGGGCAGTATCTGGTATGCTGTCTCAGGTGTCAGGAGGTCTTGGGCCAGCCCTGATCAAATCTCTGTTCAAATTAGGTTGTCCACCTTGCCACTTTTGCCTGCTGTGTTCCTTTGATTTTATTCCTTTGACTTCTTTTCAGTCTGGCTTCCCAACTGGTTTTGGGCAGAAAACCACTGTTCTGTTAACCCAATTTGTTCTGAACCAACTTCTCCTATTCCTAGGAACAGATTCGTCCCCTTTAATAATAATAATTCCCTAAAATTTCCCTTATCAATGCCTGCTTCGACTAATTAGCCTCCTCTGAAACAATTAACTTGTGCGCAAAAAGCTACTGAACGCGGATGGACAATTAACAGAATTTATTGCTTTACAAGCGACCCTTACCTCCAACACCCCTAACTCTTCCCAAAAAGCAGAAACCCTTCTGCAAAGCAGTCCACACAAAATAAGACAGCCCCTGCTATCTTCTTCCTCCAAACCAGTAGCTTCAGCAAGTGTCCTGGGTAGCAGAGTTCTTCCTCCTCCTCCTTGTGTCCAAGGTCCTTGGCTTGTAGTCCCCTCAGCATCCCCTTGTCTTCAGCAGTCCTTTGGTGTCATAAAATTCCTTTTCCAGTCCAGCAGGGCCTCTGACAAGCAGAGTCCTGTCATTCCCCAGCAAGGTCATTTACTGCTCCTACTGGTGCTGCTTTTATACCCTTAAGTCCCAATAGTGCTAAGTGGCTGCAGCTGTGGGGCTTGCAATCACTGCACCAAAAGTCCTCCTGATTGTTCACATCTGTGAAGCCACACCCAATTGCTTGCAGGTGTGCTTCCACCCTCAGTCCTGGGTGTTGACCCCTTCCTGCCCAGTCCTGTCAAAGTCCAAGTCTTCATCTGTGAACTCCTTACTGCCCGGAATGGATCTGTCATCAAGGGTCCACTGCTGACACCATACTCGGCTTCTGCCAGTCTTCTGGATCTTCTTCCACTACAGTCACTCTACTGGTGATCTTCTCTGAAAAATAGACAGAAAAATACATCTCTATTGTTTCTCCTGGATCTCTCAGTAGTATTCAATACCACTGACCATGGTATACTTTGCTTGAATGGGACGCGAAAGTTGGATGGCTCCAGTCGTTTCAGGAGGATAGTCCCAGGAGATGATGCTGGGAGACTTCCAGCCCAATCCTGTGTAACTCCTGCACTGATGTAACAGTAGATTCCCCCGGTGTAAGAGCACTTATGCCAGTATAAGGACGCCGACGGACGCCGGCTTAACCTCCCTCAGACAACTCACATGTGCAGTTCAGATGCGGAACGGACGCCAACTCAACTCCACCGGTTCAGGGGGCATTCCAGGGGCATCTGAATGCCCCCAGAATGCCCCCTGCCCCGACCGAGTTGTGCCGGTGTCCGTTCCACATCTGAACTGCACATGTGAGTTGTCTGAGGGGGGTTACGCCGGTGTCCGTTGGTGTACGGCAAGTTACACTGGCATAAGTGCTCTTACACCGGGAAAATCTACTGTTACATCGGTGCAAGAGTTACACAGGATTGCACCCTTCAGCTCTGCCTTGTGGCTTATCGGGTGCTGCCAGGGCCCATCTTGTCTCCTATACCTCAGTCTTTTATTTTCTGTAGCTATTACCTGGAGTTTGGGGCTAATGTATCATCAGTATGCTGATGACACTCGGCTCTGTCTTTCTCCCCAGATCTTGAGAGACATTGGAGGTCTTGAATCAGTGTCTAGGGTCATTGAAGGACTGAATAAGGAAAAATAAATTGAGACTTAGGACAGCGTTCTATGACTTGGAAGATCAGTCTTCCCAGAATTAGGTTTAGACGCTGTTTTGGATAGAGTTGCACTGATCTTTAAGGGGCAGGTTTGTAGCTTGGGGGTGCTTCTGGTGCAGCAGCGGCAAGAACTTATTTTTACCAGCTTAGATTAGTACCAGCTTAGGTAATGTTTTCTGGAGAAAACACCTAGCTATGTTAGCTACTGACCTACCCTTAGTAACATCCACATTGGACTATTATAACACACATTATATGAGGCTAACTTTTGAAGAGTGTTTGAAAACTGAGTCCAAACTGGTTCAAAATGTGGCCATTTGCGTGGACCTAGGTGCATGGAGCATATCACTCTGATAGTTTTTCATTTATATTTACTGATCAGTTTCCAGGCTCAATTCAAAGTGCTGATTCTTACCTTTTGAAGCCTTATATGGGATGGGATATCTAAAAGGATCCTCTCCTCCCATATCTGCCTACTCAGATTACCTTCAGTTTAGAGGGGACCTTCTCCATGTCCCTCTGTCAACTGAGATTTGGGAGGAGAACATTTGGGTTGTGGTGTGGAAATTGTGGAATTTCCTCTCCAGGGAGGGCCTGCCTGGAAAACCATTCTGTGTTCCACTAAATGGTAAAATGTTGGTTCCTTCAGAAGTTTTTTCTTGTGGGCAGAGAATTATTTATTTATTGTTACAGCTTGGCTATCCCCTGGGACATAAATATTTTAACAAATACGTATAACTTCCTAAAGCTGTCTAACTACTGTGCCCACTACTGTGTTTGAGGTTTGCCATGCTCGTTAAAACCCTTCAGTATAACAGGAAGTGCTAAGGTAACAACTGGCCACAATGGTATATGAAGGACGGTCTGCGCTTCTTATATTTGTATGTCCAAATAGCCCAATAATTCAACAAACTCCAGTCCAGTAAATTCAGTATGCACAGAACTAGTATACTGCTCTTTGTGATTGGGTTTTACCTGTTGTTGAAATGGGACTGTACGCCCACACAGTGCTGAACAGAAAGAACCAAGTAATTCAACCATGCCCCCTAAAAAAATACAAACACAAGCTATGCACGGCTATGCTGGAGGCAGCTTTATCCTGGCTGCCTGGAATAAGAAATGTGCAATACAGCTAAGAGTTTTCTGATATGGCACATTAAAAAGATGCATGCTACAGTACCATTCACTTTTCCACTACATTTCTTAAGTTTCTCATCTGTGAAGCTGGTGTGAAGCTGTGAAGATATCACCGCAGCAAACAATAGTGAAAGTCAGTCATCAAAAGCATCTACAAGTTGTTTCTTTTTCTTTTTTTCCCCCTAATCAGGAAAAGCCTTGAAACATACAGCACAAAGATTCTTTTCTGTAGAAAATGGGGTGCGAAAAGGCATCCCTAAAATCATTGTAATTTTCATCGATGGCTGGCCATCAGATGATATTGAAGAAGCTGGTATAGTGGCCAGAGAATTTGGCATTAATGTATTCATTGTGTCAGTTGCAAAACCTGCTGCTGAAGAACTTGGAATGGTTCAAGATGTCGGCTTTGTTGAGAAGGTGAGAAAAAAAATCTACATTTTCCAATTCTATCTCTACTTCATAAGCAGCAGACATATGCAGAGCCTTGATTTGCAACATGAAGGACCTCTCTTAGACTGGTGACAAGCTCAGCTGCTTCCCAGCTGACAAACTGGCAAGTTTTGGCCTGCAGTGGTGCAGAGAGAGCTTTAAAACAAGAGAAGGCTCGGAGAGTAAGAAAAAGGGAAGGTCACAAGATGGTGTAGGCATTCAGAAGAAGTTGTCTATCACAAATTATGTCACAGGGACTATCCTAGGTACTTCTGACATGTTCCAAACAGCAATCAAACTAGCAATGGCTAAGCTACCTGGGAGAAATAAAACAGTTTCCAAGTACTGAACATTGTAATTTTGAGCGTTGCGTAAATGTGTGCTGTTAGAGAGAGTCTCAAGAGAAGACATGAGCAGGGTGCATCATAAATGAGCATTTATTCAACACACACAAAAATTGACTGTGGAGGAAGGGTTTAGATAAAATTCATTCAGTAGAGGTGCCAAACACTATGACTTTTTGTTGTTGTTTTTCTTTTAATGACAGAGTGTTTGTCGAAATAATGGCTTCTTCTCCTACAACATACCCTCCTGGTTTGGTACTACAAAATATGTGAAACCTCTTGTTCAAAAACTGTGTGCTCATGAACAAATGCTATGCAGCAAGACTTGCTACAACTCAGTCAACATAGCTTTTCTGATAGATGGTTCTAGCAGTGTTGGAGACAGCAATTTCCGCCTCATGCTTGAATTTATTGGTAATGTTGCCAAAACATTTGAGATCACAGATATTGGTGCCAAAATAGCAGCAATACAGTTCACTTATGATCAGCGCACTGAGTTTAGCTTTACAGACTACAGTACAAAAGAGAAAGTTCTGTCTGCCCTTCGAGGAATCCGCTACATGAGTGGTGGAACTGCTACTGGAGATGCCATTACCTATACAACCAGAAATGTGTTTGGACCTGTGAGAGACGGACCTAACAAAAATTTCCTGGTGATTTTGACTGATGGCCAGTCTTATGATGATGTCAGAGGGCCTGCTGCTGCTGCTCATAAAGCAGGTAAATTATTCTAACACACAAACAACAAAGAGTCTCATGGCACCTTGAAGTCTTTGTGGACTAAAGTCCACTTCAACAGATGTATGAAGTGCCAACTGAAGAGAACACTTCATGCATCTGATGGAACACTGTACTCCACAAATGATTATGCTTCAATAAATGGTCTTCAGTGTCACAAGACTCTTCATTGTTTCTGCAACGGACTAACACAACTACCCCTTCTGAAGTTTTCACTATATAAAGCACATGAGTAAGAAATGAATGCATTTCACCTGTGCTCACACAAGTAGGCATGTAATCAGTCATACCTTCTGTCCAAACAGTTGCTACAATTTTTACTGGTTGTTATAACTATTTTAATGCAAGTGAGGCTGCATCCATAAAAAACTTAAGAATGATTTGAATGTGCTTGACTACCATAGCTTCCTTAGAGCATCTGGTGGAATTGTAGTCTTGTGGGGGTGGGAAGAGGAGATCAAGAATTCTGAGATAACTACAGTTCCCAAGATTAGTATATGAAAACTAATATTCTGGATGATTTGAGCAAATGTGAGCACTGGGGGAAATGTCTTTGTGATTGTTCATTGCTATACTGTATGTATGAGCTATTGGAACTCATTGCTTTCAGAGACCTATCTTATAGTTTACAGAGATTTCTTCTATGTTCAGGGTCAGCGTGCCTAACTACATGTTAGGACACTGCAATAATTAAGACTAATCTGGATTCCAAACTGACATGTCTTCCTGTGGCTATGGCATCATTTTGTAAGCTGTTTTACAGAAGTCACAATAGATAGCAACTGGGCAGAAGTGTGTAACACCTCTTTAACATGTAAAAGAATTATGTCCGAATCGATTTTATAAATATAAACCCAGAAAGTTGTCATAGCTACATGAATGTTAAACAGGCCTTTAAACAGTCCCTCTTTTCACCTGTATTGTAGGTATTACCACCTTCTCTGTTGGTATTGCTTGGGCCCCACTGGATGATTTAAAAGATATGGCGTCTGAACCGAAGGAGACACACACCTTCTTCACAAGAGAGTTTACGGGACTGGAGCAGATTGTTCCGGATGTTGTTAGAGCCATTTGCAGAGATTTCTTGGACTCTAAACAGTGAATGGAAGGCTGCAGGAGATGACTTTAAATTACATCTGGAAAGCCAACAGTCTCTCCAGGGTACAGATGTTCTGTTATTCTAGCACACAAAGTTGCAAGGTTTTGGGTTCACTTACAAAGGCCTACTATTCTACTTTCTGTAGGCAAAGCTTCTATTGAAGTCAATGCAAGTTTTGCTTGAATAAATAAGTACAGAATTTAGCCCAAAGCTACCATTGTATATGTATGTTTAATATTCTTCAGTTAGAGTTTAACGTGATGCAGATCTTACAGTTAAAGTTACTTGGTATCCATTTTATGTATATAGAGAAAATATACAGCTGCTCCTGGCATTAAATGCTGTTACTTTCTATATGTCTCATCCCAAATTAAAATGAATATAATCTGATACATACATTCTATCAAGTGTAATTTTTTTTTTACTCTAGAATGCTGTCAATAGTGACAAACAATGTTTTGGTGAGTTTGGGGCAATGAAATGCATTTCCAATGTTACATTTGTGTAACAGCATATTTCATACACCAGCCTCTTTGTCATGGCAGGATATAAATCTTTTGAATCAGGGGTGACCAGCCTTCCACCGTTAGGGTCTCTGCATTCTTAAGAGTTTTGTGTAGAAGACAGAATCTTGGCAGCTGCAAGTGCTGATGGTGCTCCTAAAGCAGCTGCACCTGCTGAAATGTTCTCACCTATACAACCATTAAAGGGCCAGGAGCATTCATGTTGGAAGGTTGGCCACCCCTGGTGTTAGAACATTGGCTGAATAGGGGAAACGTTAGTTCATATCCCTACTAAGGCTGCAATCCTTGTTGCATGTTGGAAGGTTGGCCAGCTGTTATAAATACTACTGTACTTAGCTTAAAAAATCCATTTGAAGTATTATTATTATTATTATTATTAAAATTTCTATCCTGCCTTTCTCCCCATAGAGGAACCCGAAGCTGCTATTATAGTAAAATACTATAAAGCATGAATAAAACCACCTCTTCCACAAGACTAAGCTGTTTGCAACAAAGAATCCACCAATCTGGCTAAATTTGGATTTCGAAAGAACAACTTGGTCATGTTCATGTCTGATATGTATTTAATGCCGCTTTTTGGACTAGTTTTTAACAATATTAAGGCTGAATCCTTCATATCTCAACCAATGTCCTGCATTGTACAAGTTTGGACAAGTTTTTAGAAAATAATTTCCAATCATATCTACAAATACACTTCATTACATATTTAGTTTAAGTTGTGAACAACTGCAATTGAAATCCAAGTTTGCTTGGATCAGAACTTTAGGCAAAAGGGTTGGTATCGGAACTGTCAGGCTGATCCTCACTTTAGTTAAACTGAAGTATTTAGATTTTAGACCACTGGAAGTGGCAATGACATCATCACTACTTCCAGGTTTTCGGCTGTGACGGAGCTCTGAAAATGATGGTAAGGGGATCAAGGTGAGCGGGAGGACATTTCCCAGCGTGGGAAACCCGCACACTCGAGCTGTTGTGGCATGGTGGTGGCATGGCCACAACGGCGGCCACCATCTTGCCAGTTGAGTGTCGGCGTACCACCAACACTCGGTCTGCATACCACTTGTGGTACACGTACCAGCGGGTTGGGAGCCTCTGATTTAGACCATGTTTACATGTACCTGGAGCAACCACTTTTGGGGCTCCGCTTTAAACTACAGTCCAACTGGCTTCAATGGGACAGAATCATCCAATCCAGGCGTTTCAGATTAAGTGAGCTATGGATTAGATTAGAACCACAATTACCACTTAATGTTGTGATTGACGGAGTGTGTTTTTTGACGTTGTATCTTGGTTGTAAACTTCCAAGTAGTTATAAAAGGTACAGTAAGGATCATTTATCTGGCTTTTAGTAACTTTTAAGACAAAATATTTTATGACCAGCAATTTTTTTTAACTAAACATGAATGGCAAAAACCCCTTGGGACTGGCAATTTTTCCCCAAGGGTGCCAGGGACTGGTACCTTATTATTACTATTGTTTCTTTCATGGAAATTTGCCATGGACCAGCACCAGTCTGTGGGCTTAAGTAGCACTGTACAGATAGTCAAGGAAAGAAAGTGGACTTCCTCCTGATTTACTGGAATTTCACTCAGACTTTAAAAAAAGTTGCTATAGAAAACACACGTTCTTATATGTTAGTCTTCATGCTGTACATTTCTTTTGCAAAACTCCAGAAGTGTAGCATTATATAAGTCAATAAAGCAATAATAAATATTGCAGCTATTGGTACCATAAATAGCTAGATCATTATAATAAAACAAGAAAAAATTGAAATATTGCATTTCTTTCCATATCTATTTTACGTCCAGCACTATCAAAAGCATAGGACTTCCATAGTATTGTCCCTGCCATATACCATCTGATGGGTATATGCAATCTCCTGGTTTTAGTAGTAGGCTATCTCAATGCCAGATGCAAGGGAGTGGTGGTGACAGGATACAGGTATCTTGTTGTCTTGTGTGCTTCCTGAGGCATCTGGTGGGCCACCGTGAGATACAGGAAGCTGGACTAGATGGGCTTTTGGCAGTGGTGTAGCTGGCTCTTTGGCTGCCTGGGTTAGGGTTGGGGCCTAGGGCGGCGACTCCTGATGGAGCCCCTCTGACTGCCGGAAGACCTGGAAGTAATTGGCGGTGACGTCACTGCCAATTACTTCGAGTTTGTGAGGCCTCCAGCAAAAACACTAAGAGGTGTGCGGTGGTCCCACCCCTAGTCTTTCGGCCAGCTAATCAACTGGCTGAAAGACATGGGGCAGCCTCCACTGTATATGCCTCTTAGTGTTTTCAGAGGCGTCGCTCTGCTCAGAGTGAAGCCGCTATAAACACTGAGGTGTGCAGTGCCCCCCCCCCAGCCAGCACCCTCCCGTAGTTGCTGCCTAGGTTGGTATACAGTAGCTATGCTACTGGCCTTTGGCCTGATCCTGCAGGGTGGTTCTTATGGCCATGTTATAAAAATATATTTGCCAGCTAATATGTTTCCATAGTTCAAAGCTACCCTACAGATCTCTTTTCAGACATTTTGAACTGTTCAATCAAGATGCTGCTGCACTACCAGCCTGCATAACTTTAAACTTCATAATTTTCGTATTGTCACAGGATGTTTGTGTTAGTAAATCAGTCGATATACTGTTTTAGAGATGTTGCTACAATTGCACTTGTATTTTTATCAGAAATGTGCAAGTAGTGCAAGGGCATGCGTTTCAATCCCCCTACCCACGAAGTTTACCTGTTAGGAAACACCCCTCCAACTTTATACAGTGCCATCTACTTGCCAGGAGCTTCACATAGAGTGGAAAACAAAAATACAGAATAGGCTCAGGCTGTTGCAGAGGTGGAACATTCTTTATACAGCCAATGCCAAACTGTTCTTAAAACGTAACTCCTCCAACCAAGATCTGTCCCTTCTAAACCCCTACCAGGAGAGAAAATCCTATAATAGGAAAGGGACAACCAAGAATCAAGACTGTATACAGTGCAACTCAGAATGAGGTAAAAATATTAATTCTGTGCCCAGCTTCCATTTATATATACCATTTCCCTGAAAATAAGACCTACTGCAGTTTTTTTAGCCAAAGCTAATATAAGACACTGACTTATTTTGGGGGAAACACGGTATATTAAAAAATTCTAGTGCTTATGGTGGTGAAGCTAGCCTTGAAAGCCTAGTGAAATCTCAGTCAGAACTGTTGCTGAGTAAATATTTCTGTTAGTAGTTAGGCTTCAGTGGTCCATGCAGGTCATTCCCCCCCCCTCCCAATACACATTGACTAGCACAGTCAGAACTATACCAAAATAAATGATGCTAATTTGTTCAATTTTAATAATTTACACAGCTCACAGAATTCCATTTTTCTGAGTAAACACAATCAGGATTGCTTTTTCGTTTTGTATTGAGTACACAGACCTACCAACAACCTTACTACATTCTTTAGAAAGGCTTGCAAAGGCCCTGCAACAGCACAGTACCACCCAGTTGTTGGTACATACTGCTAGCAGCTGAGGAGTTTGCAATGTGTGGTGAGAAGAGCATGAATGCAACTAATCCAAAAGTCATGCCTAAAATATAGAGAACATTTGGCGAGAAAATATTCTACAGCCAGCTTGTCCATGTTTAATGTGGCAAAATATACTGAGGGGAGAGAAGAATCTGTGGGAAGATTACACCCCACCAGAAAAGGCCAAAAAATGTCCTAGTGGCCACCAAAACATGCCTTTATTTGCACAAATATTTGGAGAAAGTGATATTCAGTTGTATATATTGAACAATATTTATTTTTTATTTTTCACATTTTTATACCACCCTTCCTCCAAGGAGCTCAGAGTGGTGTACATATTTCCTCCCCTCCTTTTTGTCCTCACAACAACCCTGTGAGGTAGGTGGGGCTGAGAGATAGTGACTGGCCCAAGGTCACCCAGGAAGTTTCGTGGCTGAGCGGGGATTTGAACCTGGATCTTCCAGGTCTAAGTCCGACTCCCAAATAGTCGTGGCATCCCAAGTAGTGGTTCCCAAATGGGTGGCATCCCAACTAGTGGTTCCAGCAGCAGGCACTCTTTGCAAATGGAAGCTTTCTTCATAAAACACAAGGAACCTTTTCCACAAGCAGAACGCTGCTTCCATTTAGGGAAGAAGCTTCCATTTGCAAGGAAAGCTTCTGCTAGTGGAAACAGTAGCCAGAATGCCACCCATAATTTGTAAATCTGATTTTATGGGAATGTCACCCTGATATGTGGCTAGAGCATAATACATATTTTTTTTATAAAAAATTTTAAAGGTATTACCCACTAAATTTGTGGTGCGGCGCCAGCCATTTTTAACACTGTGAACAGCTATGACACTTCCAGATAGTCACACTGATCAGCCTCGTGTAGTTGTATTATGCAGGCAGATGTAGTAGGGCAAAGCTTTGAGAGCTGGAGCAGTTACCACCACTGATCCATATTTGTACCCAATTTATCTGTTACAGAGTTTACTTACACTGGTCTACAATTTTTTTTCCCCTGGCCTGGACTTTTGCAGCTGTTTTAGACTAATTTCAGGGTGCTGATTCCAAATCTGATCTCAGATTTGCTCGATCGCATCTCATATTTATGCTCTCAGCATACCCCATTTTCATTGATTTTACCCGATTTTACTTTGTCACTTATGATTGCAAGTTGTTGCGAGTCAGTGACTGCTTTAGTGTTAAAATATGGTCCTGCATTTTTAGGATAGTGTGTTTATAATATCATGTAGATATCTACATTTATTTAATATTTTCCTTCTGCAGGGCGTGATCTAACAATGGCTACAACAGGGGTTCTCAACCTGTGGTATGGGTACCCCTAGGGGTACGCGGACCTGCAGTAATGACCCAGATATCTTCTGCTACATCTGTGCACTTTGCAGGATTAAAGGCGCAACATCAATACAGTACCTTTGTCAAGAAGGTTTATCTTGCCTACTTTAAAGTACGACATCAATGATATGATGAGCATAAATATGCTATTTTCATTGATTTTATCAAATGCAGTATTTGATATCTCAAAAACCTGATGTGATAGACAAAAAACGATGCCAGATTGGAATCAGCGCCCCAAAATTACCTTAAAACCGTTGGAATACCTTATGCCAGAAAATGTGTGTTGACCAGTGTTATGATTCAAGAGCAGGTTTCGCTGCCCTGGCTCCAAGACACAATCCTTTTCCTGTATGCAACCATAGCAGACGTGTATAAGTAATCAGGGGTTTATACATAAGTTTATTTCAGAAGTTGTCTATTCGGCTGAATTAGCATAATCCACTGATTTTGGTCAGATTACTCACAGTGTTCCACCCATAACCTATTGTACATTCACTATTTTTGGTTGAACTCCTGGCTACTGTTCCTCAATTCAACCTTCCTGTCAAGACAATTTTTAGGATATTGTTTAATTGGTAACTTAGCAAGTAAAGATAGAGGCGATGTTATTCTGTCCTTGCTTTCAGCTTCTCCAGAACAAGCAATGTAACCAATTTCAACCTATGCTTTGTTGTGCTGCGACACAGATCCCAGCGCTGGCACAACGTCACACGTCATTGGTCATTGCTACAGCTACAACTTGAGTCCCATCTCTCCATTGGTAACCGTAGGTGTTGCTGACAGAGAAGCTTCTGACAGTCGAAAAGGCAGAGAGGAAGCACTGCCAATAGTCTCTTTACCCCAAGTCTTAAGGACCGTTAGAGTATGATCTCAGCAGTCATCTCTCTTCATCTAACACGAATGGCCCAAAGTAAAAAGAAAGGTGTTGCAGAGTTGAATGACTCTGCCATATTTGCCTACCAAGGATACAATCAGCACAAGCTTGTGTTTACACCATTCAGCTAAGCCAGCAAAAGAATTAACTAGCTCTATGCCAGCCATATTTTTCATTGAATTCAGGCCTGTGTTAATTTAGAAGGGTGCAGAAATAGGGACATCTTAAGGACAAACCAAGCATTTAATGTCAATATCCTTTTTGTCACTTGATGTTAAACTGAGGAGTTAGAACCACCTTGTTCTACAGCATGACAGGCATAGCTACCAGATACATCCATTTAATTGTTTATAACAAGCCACTTTGAGCTCAATCCAGTCAAGTGCAACATCCTCCTGCATGCTTTGGTTACTCTAAAAATGCAAAGTTTGTGCTGGTAACCCTAAGAAAATAACTAATAGTGAGAAAATGTAGTAAAAGGCAAAGGAATATTAATATATACATTCTTATTAACATTTGTATCTCTGTCTTCAGAAGAAAGTACTATACCTCTAGCCCCATTTTAAATACAATTGCAAAGAAGTGCAACATTTATGCTTGGCAATGTTTATTAAGAATCACAGTTTATTTAAGCATTAGAATGCAGCAGTTTGGAAAAGCTGCCAGAAACAATGTTTGACTTAAGAAAAGGCAATTATGAAATTACTTCCAATAAAATTCAAAAAACCCACACTCTTGCCAATTAGTTGAATGCTTTAAAACAGAAAAACAAAAACACCAAGAGTGCAAATCAGCAGAACATATAAAAAACCCTACACACAATTATTGAAAGGCTCACCTTGATTTCACTGGCCAAGGGTGGCACTTTCTCTTTTATTTACAATATAAACTTAATGCACCACATTGCAAACAAATGATGCTGCTGCTTTTAAAAAAACCCAGTTATATGCAATATATTTTTACATTACTCTGTCAAGGGTACATAACTACTTCTTTGTTTTCTTCCAGTTTGACCCAAGAGATACATTCTCCTTGCTAATCTAGATGTAACACCAAGTTGCCATCCTTTATAAGAACATCTTCCAAGTCCCAATAATGTGTTCAGTCATTGTTTCTAGAAACACTATGGCACCCATTCTTAGTTTGTATTGTGCCGATCATTCTTCAAAGGATGAGCCATTTGTAGAAATGACTTGCAGAAGTAAGACGCAACAGAAAGTACAGGTTCTATCAACTGCTGGGCAGAAACAATCACAGACTGTAATTTTATGTTCATATTTGGGGCAGGGTAGGGCAGCAAGACATAGTTTGAAAACCCCACTAAAAATCTAGGTCTCTTAAGCATCAAGCCTGTCAGTAATCGGCAAAGTTTATACCGGGTACTTAGTATAGGACACTCCTGATTATAAGCCGCACCCTTAAAGTTTGGTGCTATTTTTTAAAAAATACATTTTTAACTTTTTTTAACTTAAAGAAAATATACACATTAGTAGAATAGTAAAACAGTACAGCTTTAGTACAGTTAAAGGCATAGGCACCCTGTCCCTTATTGAATCTAGACACCCTAATATAAGTAGCCTTCCCAGATCCAAAGGGGGACAGAGTGCCTACCTTTAACCTTTGGAATTTGGGCAGCTTGTTGCACCCTTCCATGATGATGAGCTGCATCTGCCCAAATTTCAATGGTTAACAGCACAATCCTATGCATGTCTACTCAGAAGTAAGTCCTATTGCATTCAATGGGGCTTACTCCCAGGAAGGTGTGCATAGCATTGCAGCCTAAAGGTTGGCATTCTGTCCCCCTTAGGATATGATAAGCCTATGCAGGAGCTCTTGCTCTCAACTTTCAAACTGCAGGATCAATAAATATCTTACTTTCCACAGAGTCCTGGGGCTGGGACTTAAGGGTTAATTTTTTTAAATGCCTCTAAGGCTAGAGGTTGCTAGAGAGATCCTGGCCATATAGCAAGTGATTAAGAGCTGAAAATACAGCGCTTTGCAGTTTACCTTTGAAAGAGACTTGGAGAGGCTTGTAAAAGGGACGCTTTGCAGAAAACACTAGACTTTGATTGTAGGCCGCACCCCTACTTTAAAGACTTGCCTTAGGGGACAAAAGTGAGTCTTAGGTAAATACGGTATTATCTAAAAACATCAAATTTGATTCCAATTCCATACTAAAACGTATTTCCTTTAAAAACTACACGAAGCAGCCATCATGCCATTGTGTTTTCTATTTTTTAAAATACACATCAGGAAGATATTTTCTTGAAACAAGTTCTTATAGGGAGTGGTGCTGTCAGAAACTGTTGACAAATATTACAAGTTTTTAAAAGCAATGCAGTTTATTTAAAATGTGTAAAATAATACTTTTGCCAAAATTTAAACCTTCATTTCCTAATTCAGTTACTCAGAGAATAAAATGACACTTTTAAAACTTTGCAACACAAAATATAGCCAACAGTAACATACAGGTACACCATTTAGTATTTATTATATGCATTTTATATACATTATTTTTTAAACAGCTGTATTTCTGCTATGTTGTACAATCTTAAAAATTTGCCGATTCATAGTTTGTAAAACAGAAAACTTACAAAACTCATCAAAACTCGCAAACTGATCAGAAAGATTTTCGTGGAAGACTAGAAAAAATACTTTATTGTCTTAATCATGCAGTTACACAAACAAAATCTTTTAGTTACACCATAAACTGAAGCACATCTGGGAAAAAAATCAAAGCAGGGAATAACTATTCCAAACACAGCCAATTTCTGACTCTTGATTCAACTACTTTTGCATTCTATTTGAACCGCAAATAAAAACATTTTCACTCAAAGTTCTGAAACAACTTTCTGGAATCAACTTTACTCCAGATACTTAACTGGAAAAAGTCTGTCTGTAACTTTAAAACCATTACATGTCCCATTTTTAGTCTATTTTAGACTGTTCAAAGAGTGCCATAATAGATATACAGGGCCCCTTAACACGCTACATAAAAAGGATATAAAGACCAACAAAAAGTGAAATAAATAATAGGCCATTAGCCAGATGGGTTATCCTTGATAAATAATCTCGTAAATACACAGTAAGATGTACAAAATATCACATAGTGATAGGATGCCAAGATTAATTTTAAAAGTTCGTTGGGGGGGGCAGGTATACTTTAATTCCTTTGTGTTTCATTTACACATTTCTTTACAGTCCTTTACAAAGCTAGTAATGCACTGATGATGAATTAGTATCCTGATTAAAGGACTTAGCTGAGCATTTATTAGGCAACAAAGGGAATTGTGTGGCTAGAGCGACAGGCCAGCAAGATTTTTGTGGTTTAGGGTACTATAATGCAGAAAAAACATCATCCATACAATCTTGAGCACTGTTGCGACAGGCTAAATATATAAAAGACATATAAAAACTAGAACTTTATCCAAATATTTTGTGCAACTAATGCTAAGTATTTTAAGTTAATTCCTTTTTTTTTCTTTGAAGCAAAGTAAAAAGTTTAAAAGGGGAATCTGTGGCATTTGACTGATAAACTGAAGATACTAAGAGATGCAAAGAAAGCTACTCTTGGAGCTCACTTCCCCCCACAAGAGCACCACATTCCTAACCCTAAGGCAGCACACAGAGTCCAAAATAAAAGTCTTTAATAAGATCCGACTCCACGTTCGTTTAAAGACACAGCTAGAGAACAGACAAACTCTCAGTTCATATCCAGTCAAGGCTACAAATACTGGTTTGCTTTTTTTCCAAAAATACAGTAAAAATTACAGTTAAATGAATCAGCCCAGCGTTATTCATGAGATCAAGATTTCATCTATTTATACCTGCCCCAAACACACAGTCTCTGCTGAGGCAGGTTGCATGTAGTGTCTCATCATAACCTTTCTCAGTCATGGCAGTGACGCATTCCCTCATTTTGTCCAGGCAAACCTGCTACATAGGATGCAGGTTTGCTTTGTGGTGTCACACAAATACTTTGGCAAGGGCATCGGCTCCTGCACTAGCAATATATGCTTTTGATGGATGAAAAGCTACATCATAAATGGATTCGTCCAACTTCTTTCTATGGGCTGTTATTTCTTGCACACATGTTTTGCTGTCCAAATTCCATAATCTAATAGAACAGTCATGGCCTGTATGAAGAGAAAAGCAGAGTTAAACTTTCAGACATAACAAAGAATACATTTCAACAACATCTACTGGCAATACAAGAAGCTGTTAACCTACTTCCAGACATCAAGTAGATTCCATTAGGGTCCACAGCTAAACTTGTGACAGCATCCAAGTGAGCAACCATAGAATGGATCATCTTACCTAGGAGCAAGTATAGAAAATGTAAGAATTACTAAGGAGTCATATTTTGACAGGCTGAAAAGATTCAAAGCAATATCTGACAAAAATATTTTGCTTCCCGAAAACCGGAAGCACTCGGAGATCGCCGCAAAACAGCGATCCAAAGATTGGGAGGCCTGCAGAGGGTTGAACAGGCCTCCCCAAAGCTCCCCCAAGCCCTGGTAAGTGCAGCAGGGGCGATTTCGGGCAATTTGGTGGTGGCGATCCCCCAGATCACTGCCGCCATGCTGTCCCCGCCCCTTAAGGGGGCAGGGGACAGCGAAAGTTCTCAATGGTGGGTTGCAGCCCACAGTTTGAGAACCGCTACCTTAATGCATAACGTGGGATCATTTCCTTGTGCATTCTAGAGAAAAAAGTAGCCGCTAGGAATACAATCCACGCTTCAAGCACTGCTCAAGCTGCTGCTGCCCAAGAAGCATGGCAAAATGTTTTTTTTTAAGCCCCAACAGCAACAAATGCAAGCCTCACAAAGCAATGTCAACATTTTTTTAATGTAAAGCTTTTTACAGGCTGCTACTTGCAAAAAATGAGTTGATGGGGAATCACGCAAGTTTCTTGTACTAGCTCTGAAATGGCCCTTCTGCAAGCGCTAGAGCCTTTAGGCACATGGAAGAGCACCTTTGGGGTCAACTCTTTGGAGTACTATATCAACTTTGATTCCTGACTTCTACTATTTGTCCCATCATTGACCAAGATAACACACTTGGCTCTTGTGTTGTTTGAAAACTCTGGAGCTCCAATAGCCCATTGGAAAAAAAAAAATCCTAGTTTAGCCACTGAGGTTCAGCAAAGGACAAATCCAGAATATAAAAAGAGAAGTGATGATGGTGCCAGAAACAGCAGAAGGCAGAAAGTAGTAGAAAAGAAGTAGTGAAACAAGCAGGGAGCAACATAGTACTGATACAAACGGGGAATTTCTGAAGCAGTGCATTTTCATCTCCTTACCCGTTTTATTGTCAAAAAACTTGATGTGTCTGTCTTCATGAGCTGTTATTGTTACAGGGAGTGTTGGATGACTTACTACCCTGTTAATGTGATTGTTTGACTGTAAACCTGAGAATAGAGGCAACAAACAGTTAATTAACGAATAAAATTGCTCTCGGTTAGGTTTTATGCTTGTAATTCAAGATTTAAAACACTGAAAATGATCAAGAGTTACTGAAGCATAACACCATTATATGTTAACACTCTGCTGAAGAAGGTAAGTATAGGAGCTATTCACGTGTGCCAAGGACTGGATTCATCTTGAACTGATAAAATACTAATACTCCCAACAGAGAACTCCAACTAAATTGTGTTTGCAAATAATCACTGAGATCAATCTTATTACAGGATATACCCAGACCTTACATGACCAAAAGCTTGTCCAAGGAAATTTCTTGTTCTTTCTTCCTCACAGCAGCCCCCCCAAAGCCACTCTTCCTCACAGGATCAGGGGATCCTTGCAAAGAGGCATGATAGGGTTTAGGAAGATTGGGGGGCAGAATTGTGAAAAATCAAGAAGAGGTCAATTTTCAGCAATTTCACCCTCCAGCCTACTGCATCCCATTCTGCCTCATTTCCTAGGGCTCCTCCCCTTCCGCTGGAGCACAAAATCTGGTTAAACCTTATGATAAACCTGGATAAACCCTATGATTGCAATGTTTGTCGTATCAAAGAAAATCTCGGAAAGGGTTTCTGAGATAGGGCAATGAAGGACAGATGCAGAAACAAGACTGAAGAAAAAACTCTTATGGCTCTTACTTGAAGGGGACTCTGTGAACCTGTGATCAAAAGCATGCCAAGGACTTTTAATATGCCAAGTAAACTTTATCTTGTTTGTCCTCACCAGACCTCTTTGAAGTAGCCAGCCATAATTCTCTAGTTTTACACATGGGGACGCCTGCTTACATTGACTTCCAAGACCACCCAGCAAGTTCACAGCTGACTAAGGATTCAAAACCAAATTTCCAATTTTAACAGTACTAAAGCATCTAATATTATTATGCTGAATATGTCTAGAACAACATAAAACTGTAGCAACGCTATACCAAGAAGATGTTCCCATGAGCATTATGGACTTATTCAACTGATGTAAATATAATTTGAAATGTATTAAGATTACCATTTGACAATTGTAAAAACAAGTTCCATTAGCAAAGACAAGACAAAAGCTATAAAAACCCTAATATTCTGGAGCTTACCAGAATCTGTCTGCGATGAAAGCATTACCAATGACTGGGATGTTTCTAAATCATAAATGACAGTGTTGCCAGTGCTAAATGATGTCACCATATGAGCAGGATCACAACCTATAAAGTCAACTGATGTGGGTATTCCATACTCTGGAGCAGAGATAAAAGAAACAACATGGCTTCTAATAAAGAGAATTATTACATCCTTCATCTTCATCCCAACATCTCAAAACTTCTACCGTAAAACTTTGGATTGAAAGTGTTTTGCATAACAAGCAATTTTTTAAATAAATTTTAACTTGATTAACAAGCGATGTTTTGCATTACAAGTAGGTTTTGAAGCCCAAGGAGCAGCTGCTCTGGGCGTGGGGCGTAACGTTCAGGCTCCACCACTGAACAGCTGCCTTCTCACGCCCCCCTCACGATCGTGCAGAGAAGGAAAGGCACATGGAGGCAGCCCTGTCTCCTCACGCCCACCCCGCTCTCTGCACGATTGTGCAGAGAAGTCACGTGGAGCAGCCCTGTCTCCTTGCACCCACCCCGCTCTTTGCACAATCGTGCAGAGAAGAAAAGGCACGTGGAGGTAGCCCTGTGAGGAAAGGCGCCGGTGAGGCACGTTACGCCTCTGAGAGTAGTCTCTCTCGCTGCGGGATTGTGGGTAATCGTCTCCTGGTCTCAGTTTAGTGAGCCAACAGACAGCAGTGATCCCGTTACTGATAGACGTCCTACACAGTAACGTTAGTACACTCCACCTCCTCTCCTCTCTCTCGTCTCCCTCACACCAGCCACAATTCTTTTCAAAGGTAAAGTACAGGTTAATTTGTTTTATTTTGACTTTATACTGTACTGTATTTTGTATTACTGTAATCATTTTTATATGATTAAATAGTTGTGGAACGAATCATATGAGTTTCCATTGTTTCTTACGGGGAAATTCGCTTTGATATACGAGTGCTTTGGATTACAAAAGCTCGTTTCCGGAACAAATTATGCTCGCAATCCAAGGTTTTACTGTATATCTAATGTGGCCCTTAGATGGTTTAAATATTTTTATCGGTGTAGTAAATTTATAGACCAATGTAAGTCAATTGATGTTTTCAGTCAATTAATTGTGGTGCTAAAATGTCTTTAAAAAATATAGCTATAGGACTTTTAAGAGCTTCAGGAAATCAGCAGGAGCCTAGAATCTTGGGATTGGTTCCAAAAACACTACTATTAGGTAAGCTCATTAAAAACAAAAGAAGAATTGAATCCCCTTTCTTAAAATACCTTTTTTTGAATGAAAACATTTTTTTTAAATAAGACACCCATAACTCACCCCTATTTCCATTGTAAGTGCAAATGCAGGGCACTTTTTCTGGTGGATTCCACAATCTTACAGTGCCATCTGCTGAGCAAGATAATAAGTGATTCTTTATACCACTATAGGCAAGACCCCAGATGGCATCTGTGTGAGCAATTAGTGTGCCAGCTAGAACGTTTGGCTCTGCAAAATAAGAAAAACAAAACAAGTTAAACTAAAGTGCAAGACTTCAGTTAATTTAATTCTTGAATTAAATTTTTAATTTAATTCTTGAATTAAAACCAGCTGGTGAGTTCTGGAAATTTAACATGGCAAATTACCTGTCTAGCCCAAAACTTAAGGTTAAGACAAAGATTCAAGATTTTGACATGGATCTTGGTTTCAGTGCAACCAGAAGATCACAACAAAACATTTTGGGTTCTTGTAATATAAATCTGCATGGGCCATCATTCAATGTATTGTATTTTATCTCTACAATAATTAAACAAATACAGCACCCAGGGCCTCAAAGAACAGAGACGTTCCACTTTCTCACGAGGGCTGTTCAAAGAAAGAAGTGGAGTATCTTTGTTCCTAGAGAGCCCTCATGAAGAAGGAAGAGGGCCCTGTCAGGTAAGGAAGGAACAGGTGGAACTCTGGGGGCAGTGAAAGCTTAGTTAACCAGCACATTTGGGTAACTAGCGTTCCCTATGCATGCTGGACAACACAATTTCTACTGTATTTAGATTAAAATACATTATGTCTATATATTATGCTTACCATACGTATCATAAGGATCCACATTAGGGCTAGGCATGTTCCACCACTGTATAGTTGCATCAATACCACCACTAAAACACTGTTCTCCGTTAGAACTAATTGCCAATGACAGTACAGGTCCACTATTTAAAAATACAAAAGCAGTATATAAAGATCTAAAATATGAGAACAATACTATATAAAATAGACCCAAAATGAGAAGTTGGACTGCAAAATCTGGATAGACTATCAATATTATTGAATATATTTCCTGTGATGGACTCAGAGAACTTCTATATAAAATTACAAGCAACAATGTACATCTTTATGTAAAGATGAGGCTTATGCCAGGATGATGTAGTGGTTTGGGAGTCAGACTTAGGCCAGTCTCACCTACTTCACAAGGTTGTTGTGAGGGCAAAAGGAGGGGAGCAACTATCCTTGAGCTCCTTGGAGGAAGGGTGGTATAAAAATATGGGGGGATACAGTAGGGCCCCGGTATCCATGGGGGATTGGTTCCCCCCCCTGCAGATACCTGGAACCTGTGGATGGGGGCGAACGCTATCTTCTGAGGCCCTCAGCAGCCATTACCTTATTGTTGCGCAAATGGGCCAACGGCTCAAAACGGGCCAGCGCAGAGCAAACATAACAATGGCTCAAAATAGGCCATGGGGTCTTCAGTAGAGTCAAGTTTTTGAACCTTTGAACAATTCAAAGGACATGGGTATCTGAAACTGTGTTTAAAGATTATGAATGTGTTTGGGACAAGATTTGTTATTCTGCCATACACACCCATAAAGTTAAATAAATCAGAAAAAAAGCACCAAAGCCTGAAGCTGGAGACATTAAACCAAAACATTCTGCTGTAGTTCTTGTTTGTATCACTGGCACAAGTGTTTATAAAATATTCAAAGTGGAATTACTTACATGTGGGCTCTAAATGTATAGATGGGTTCCACATCTAAAGAGGCACTCCTGAAAAAAACCCAGAAATTGATTACAATGAACATGATCTCCCCAAATATTAAACTTCAGAACGGTCAGAATATAAAGGACTGTGAAAATATCTAAATGTATACTTGCTTTTTGGCAGGAACTGTTTTTTGTAAGTTCCAAAGTTTTAGAGTATGGTCCTCAGAGGCTGTAACCAGCACAGGCTCTACAGGATGAAAAGCTAATGCCCGTACTCCATCAAAATGGCTGCGTAGCGTATACTTAGGATTCCATGTTTTCCTAAAGGCATCTTTGTTGGCTGGCAGCTAAAATAAGAAGGCATAAGGCATAATGCGAACAAGTACACGAGAGGCACTGGGTTCCATGCTTTTCTGAAACACACACATAGGGCTAAGATGGAAAATCTCTCATCTAAACCCACAGGTATGTGGGTTCTTAACTGCCATGTATGCAGCAAAATATAAATACAATGATACTGTATACAGTACTCCATAAGCAGAAGACTAGTTGAAGACTAGGACATTCTCACCCACACCTTCACTCACAAAAAGGTGCCTCTGTCTAATTTTCAGGTGTTTTCTTCTCCTCTAGTACTCTGGCTGTTGTGGGAAGAAAAACTACATTTCCTTGTTTCAAAAGACTCAGGATACAACTCATGTTGTACAGAAATCTACTCTGCTAGAGTTGCACTGCACAGCACAAACTAAGTTCAACACCATGATGAGTCCCAATAGCTAGAATTTTCATTTTTTAAAAGTCTTTCTTTTCGTTTCCCATGGATGCAGAGAGAATCCCAAGGGTATATGCCAGGTATGTCTGCCAAACCTTCTGTAGCCAGACGCCATCCATGAGGTAAAAGAAGATTTTTACACTTCACAAGCCTCCACATCCTTTCCTGTTTCTGAATTCCTATCTTTATCAGAGTACAGTATACCATCTTTAAGTCACTCATCTCAGACTCTGCATGCATCTGATTATTTTTTTTAAAAGATTCTGATTACAAAACATTTTTCAGGAATGCTTTAGGAATTAAGAGGCACCCAAAATTATGAAAATAACACACATACAAAGTTTCTATAAATCCTTTAATTATAAACTACAACACATTTCTCATTCATTTGACAGGTTTACTGACAAAAACACACACATCTTTTCAGGTTTTGTGTGCCCATACCCATTTAATACTTGAGACACCTTTTCTAGGCACAAGTTTAAAATAAAATTGCACTTACATCATAACTGTAGTCCGCATCATTTGCTACTGTCAAGTCTGCAAGGTCCCCAAGGCCAAGTACACTTAACAATACGTCATCTGAACCCATGATAAATGACTTGCCTCCTCCAGATGGAAACGTTATCGGCTCAGCTACAAAACACAAATACAATTTCTGAAGTTCTGAAGATTAAAATATCAGTAATTTTTATGATGACTGAGTATCAAAGGTGAACCATATACAAAACATTATTTTTCATTCAAATAGGGCAATATTTTATATACATAACTAATATTTTACATTTATTTGAATGACCGTGTAATCTTCAATAGATTTGCACGTGCTAAGTTCAAATCTCCTTTTATACATTTGTAGTTAACACACATAACTATTATGAGGACTTGAGGTTTTTAAAAAATATTTAATGACCAGAAGCATATGCCCATTTGAGCATTACGCATTTTAATCAATTACCAATAGCAGCAAACAAATAAAGAATATGGCATTGACCAATTTCAGTTTCCTTTTACACCCACACTTACCTTTCATTTACACACACACACACACACACACACACACACACACACACACACACACACACAGTAGTGTATTATCCTTCCCTATTGTCAAAATAATATTTTACCCAACATATAAAAGATATGCTAAGCCTATAACACTGCCTTACTAAAGAACTGGTTTCACAGCATGGTTTGAAGTTCTAATAGCACAGCTACAATGTCTGTTTTTGGCTCATAATGGAGTTAGAAGACCGTAAAAGAAAAGTCAGAAAGAATTCTTCACTAATTTCTACATTTTTTTCCAGTAGTTTCCTCAAAGCAACAAACTTCAATTTTTGAACATACACAGATTTTCTTTAAGGAAAACCAAATTTCCTTTTCAAAGTAGTAACTCTGCACATTAAATTTACTTTTCAACTTTAGTTTTGTGTATATCCTTACTTAAAAACTTAGACACTAACTCCCACAAACCTGTTTTCCAATTCCACACTGATGTAAGAAGTTCAAAACATGCTAGTACAGTCAGCACATTTACACACGACTGACTCATGTGAATTCAAGTGTACTGTATTCACTCCTCCCCCCCCAAAAAAAGACAGAGAAAAACAATAGTGTAAATAGTGCAAGCGACTCCACCTGCCATTCCACTTACTCTGTTTATACCCCGGAGTAAGCCTGAAAAAGGAGAACGAAGCCACCAACCTCTCTCTCTCTTATTGTTCTTTTAGATTCTTAAAGAGACAGTATGTATTTGTTGGCTTTAAGCTAGTTTCAACTACACACGATTTTGGCTTCATGCTCCAACCTCAGAACGTAACCCTCATGTAAGATGCAAGCCGGCTGTACTACTTAGATAAATATAAGGATTTTGATATTTAGATCAAGTAATTTTTAGTGTTTGATTGTTTTCAGTACAGTATGCATACACTGGGTAGCATCATGACTACCGCTTCCACCATCAGAAGCTCTCAACATCAAAGGAAGGAGCAACACACTTGCACAAAGAACCCTTCTATTTGTGCAACGACGATGTGTGCACAAAATGCTCCTTTCCTTCACAAGGCACTTCCAACAGCAGAAGAGCTAGTTGGGATACTATCCATAGAATATCTACAAACAATACTAGAAAGTGCTAAGTCTCTTATACTGTATTTTCTTATGCAGTCAAATCTGTTTCCCGATTTTAGCAAAAACAAAAGGATACAAAGGTAAACAGTAGAGTCAGACACATTTCTCACTATTAGAAACATGCATGGCATATACTAAGACTACAATGCAGAACACTCTAAATTCAAATTTATGGAATAACTAATGGAAAAAAGCAAACAACCCCCCCCCCCCCAGAAAGCCAAACACAATTCTGCTTTAGCCTTTAGTTGACTACCCAACTAGCAGAGGGAAGGAATGCAATGTGCTGCTATTTTCCACCACTGGCCAAAGCAGGAAAAAAAATACTAACATGAGAGGCATGAAATCTGCACTCCAGTGAGAATGAGGGCACACATTCATCTGCACTATACATCAGAAGCAGATCTGTCCAGATGCACTGAAGCTTTGTATGTCATGTACAGATCTAACTCGCATCTCAATGGCTTATCTCCTGAAAAATGCTTTTGAGAAGATCAGAGAGGGAAATGTTTGAGGGTAGAATGAGGTAGTTCTGTGCATACTTAAAAGTTAAAAGAAAAACTTTTCAATACCACTTGCCTCCCATAATGGACCATTTGGAACACAGCACTATGCACAATACAACACCTACTGACAACACTGAAGAATCCAGGTCAAAGAATAATGAAGAGCATTAATAACACAGACTAATTTTTAAAGTTTATTTATGTGAACATCTTCCTCACACATTTTGTGTGCGAGATGACTTGCCACTTAAAACACCAACACTAAGATCCTAACCTTTTTAACAGATGGCTTTTAACATGTAAATGTGGATGACCCACTGGGGTTGTTTGGTTTAATTGTTTTAACTGTTTTAATTTCTTGTTTTTAAATGTATATATGTATTTTAATGTTTTTATTGTAAGCCGCCTTGGTTGCCCTTGTGGGAGAAAGGCGGGGTACAAATTCAATAAATAAATAAATAAATAAATAAATAACCCTCCTGTGCATGAGGAGAAGGGGGGAGGGGCAAAAATGCCTTCTGATAGCAGCACCTCATGGGGTGCCACTCTGACCTTGGCAGGGAGGTTTGGTGGTGCAGTCATTTTGAAGGGAGGAGCTGAAACATTCCTGTGCATGAGCAGAGCAGCCTCTTTAAAACAGTCTGGATCCTGGCTAATAAATATTAAGAATTTTGTAGGACCAATCCATGGACATCAAGGAAAAATAGGCTCTTCAATTTTAAAGCTAGCCATGTGCTAAAAAAAGATAGATAGATATATTTAGGAACCAATTTTGGATTAGCATTGGGTGTTGTGAACATGACAATGCACCTTTTGATTGTAAAGGATATTCCTTCCCATGTTACTAAATAATATCTTTAAATGGATTCATGACTGCTAAAATGCTGAAACAGCAGTCTTTTCTTTCAGGTGGAAAGCAGAGTACAAGTTAATTCTGCTCAAACACTGATACAATCAGATTTAATCAAGGGCAGATTTTTTTTAAAAAAAAAGGTATTCTCAACTTATTAGAATGAATAAAACTCAAAGAGAAGGGCATCATTCACCACCAGCAAGTGCCATTTTTAATCATTCTTTAATCCTTGCTACTAACCATAAGCTTTGTATTTGAATAAACATAGTTTAAAAAAACATGTACAAATATTGATTTCTGCCATATAAGACAACAGCTGGAGAACTTAAAGTGGTAGTCTTTCACAGAACCAAGTTGCAAACAACACTAATGTCCTCATATTAGCATTCGGTTCAGAGGACTATGTAAGAGTGGTTTTAAAAAAAACCTTTAAAACAACATAAATAGGTGAATTTATTGTACCTTCCTCTGCTCTTGCACCTTCATGATCAGTCATTCTAGAAGAGGGTGACCTAGATTGATTAATGACTCCTGAAGGGATGTGGGGTAGCTCATCATCGCCCAGATCAGCTATCATGTCGTGCAGTTTTGTCCTGTTGACCCCTGTAAATTAATGTCAGCAGCAAAGGTTCATTGGATTGCTACCGGTTGACCTGATAGCCACTTACATGCCCAGTTTGTTAATCGATAATCTTGATTTAATGTGTTCTTTTTAAAGATACAGGTTTGAGTTGAATTCGTGTTTTTGTATAATGTTGTATTGGAAAAAGTTACAATGAAAATGAATCTCTACTCTCCAAATTCAGATTTGTTCTTTGTGTGACTGCTTTGTGTTTTGCTTAAGATAGAAGAGGGAAAGCTTCAATGTTTGAACTCACTATAAAATACCTCAAAAATGTAATTCTTGAACAAATGCATATGAACTACATATTTTCAAAGAAAAAAAATCCAGTGCTGTTATCAGAAGTTAGCAACACTACAAAGGCATAAAGATCATGTATCCAAAGAGGAAAGAAAAATACAGATCAACAGGTGGTTGGGAGGCAACAAACACTTAACTTTCCCCCTTTTTTGCATTTTTAAAAGAATAATTGGCCAATTTAAAAATATTCATCTATGCACACTTGCAAAAAGATCTTCAATTGGATAAAATAATATTTCGTATTTGAAAGGTTGACTTGAAACTAGCACACGATGTAAATATAATGATCATACACAGATAACTGCAACATTTTACACTAAATATTCTGTCTAACGAAACCTTATGAGTTCAAATCAAAGCAGAATTTCCAAGGTAACTATTTAAAATAAACTACTGTCACTAGGTAATTGCCTCTCCCAGCCTACTTCTGACCAATTGAATCAACAACAACTGCTTCATGAGGTGAGCCAATTCGATCTCTCTGAGGCGGCAATCCTATACGCACTTTTCTGGGAGTAAGTCCTACTGAACACAATGGGACTTACTTCTGAGCAGACACGCATAGGATTGTGTTGTAAATAAATTAATTCTCAACTACATTCTTCAGAGCAAGATCCTTACAGATCTAGGTAACACCACAATACAAAGCTAGTAACTTGGCCAGACAAGAGGTAGGGCTATTTCTACACAGTGGAACAAAAATGAAAAGTTACTAGATACCATTTTTCAATAAAAGCTGTTCTAATATGTATGTACCACCCAAAAAGTATGTACTACCAAAGAAACTGGTATGGTGAAGATTCAACATTTACACATATCCCTGTAACAAATACATTATGTAGCAGTAAGTGTTTAGATTCAGAGGGAGAGATTGACCCGAAGTATACACTGTAACATCAATAATGTTACAACAGATATCTACATATTGTCAGTAGAGGATGAAGCTACAGAGTGGACTAGCAGTGTTTCCTGGGTGACAGAAAAGGCCAGTTCAGAAGAATGTCTTTAGTACTAGGTTCAGCAATATAAAAAACATGCAATTCTATTTCTAATATAAAAAGCATGCATTTAAAAAATAAATAAATGCACAGATCTATTCATATTGTTAGAGCTCGCATACAGAGTCAGACCAGCAGTAAATGTTTTACTATAAAAGTTTAAGAGATTTCTTTTTATGGCTGCACTCCTAAGCACGCACACTTGGAAAGAAATCTAATTGCTGGGACTTACTCCTGAGTAAATATTGTTACAACTGAACCGTCAATGTCAATTTTACAAACTGAGTATATTGTATATTGTACAACAATTTGGTTTTTACTACTTTCAGCCCTGATAAAAGTTTCTCTAAGGTAGAATTTCTCACACTTTGAAAACTAAGGGTACCATCTAAACTTACCCTAGTTTACCAAGACCCCCAAACCCACTGGCAGTCATCACTTCAGCAAATAAAATACACATAATTCATATACACAGCTATAGCTATACGCTGTGTGCATAGGTACCTGCGGACTGGGGCACTAATTCAACACTGGCATAAGAATGGTTAGAATAGGGCATCTAAATTATGCAACCATAGCAAAATGCAAGGGTTTTGTGACATTATGAGGTGCTCCCCTCTCTCCGTGTGTGTGTGTGTGTGTGTGTGTGCGCGCGCACGCGCGCGTGTGCGCACACACGCACACCTGAACACAAAAGATGCGATCCCTAAGAGGTGGCCCACAACAGTTACAGTGGATATCAAAAATTAAGAACTTAACTGCTTTAGATCACCGCGGAATGGCTATTACGACCACTTCCAGGTTTCATCCGCCGCAGAATGGCAATTATGACCACTTCCGGTTTTCATTTCGGATGAAAACTAGAAGTGGTCGTAAGCAATGTAAAGCTCAGGGAGGCCCGCAGAGGGGAGTGCAGGCCTCCCCGAACCCTCCGGAGGGCTCCAGGACCAGTAAGTGAAAAAAATTACCTTTTTTCCCAGTGGCGGCAATCTCCAGGATCACCACCGCCACTGTCTTCACCCCCACAAAGACTCAAAGTTACACTAACTAAGTTAAGTTACACCACACTAACGAAGTGTATGCATCATTTTCATTTTAGCCAACAACAAGCCTCTAATTCAAAATTCAAATCAGGACCCAAAATTAAGCTTCAAAATTAGGACTCCCCAAATCTACTTGCCAGATTTCCAATGGTGACAGCTAATCCCCCTTTGGCAACCACCCATCACCTGAGCTCTCCACAAAAGTCACAGAGGGAAAGGGTAGACTAACTTCATAGCGGCTCTGCAAAAACAGCACAAGAAGTAATCCATTCTTGAGAAGTCCCACGTAAAGTGAAATAAAACCAAGTCCATTCCATGCTTCTCTCCTCCTCTAAAGACCAACACAAAATGAAACAATACTGTACTATCACTCCTCCAAGTCACCTGCAAGTGCCAGATGACTTGGGGGGGGGGGAGGTGAGGTCTTCCTTCACTTCACGTGGAGCTCTAACAGACTGCTGTAACATGTGCAGAGGACTTGAGGAAGAGAAAGGTTTGATAGCAACGTCAAATAATGGATGGCTAGTAATTCAAGCCAACATTTGTGGGTCCTTTTAAAATATTTAGCATTAACAGAAAGCCATTTTCTCCACAGAACTCCTTAAAATTCATTTTAGGAAAATTATGACAAGTTTTATCATAGTGAGAAATAGTACTGTTAATGTGCATTTGACACAGATTTCAAGTCCTCATTGTCTTCATGAAGTGATAGTGATGGAATGATTTATGAAATTAATAGTTAAGCAACATAACTACTCTAGTTTCTCCTTCCCGCACTCCATGGGTCAAGTTTAAAATAACTTCATTCCAGATGTTTTTGTTTTGGAAATTTATCAGATGGAAAGTTAAAGTTGGTTGCCCCCATAATAGCAAAATATTAAAATGAAGAAAAACCAAACAATTAAAACAACAAGAACTGTCTTCCATGTGGATTCAGAGAGTTGTGTCAAGATTCAGAATCCGCACTTACTCTTTACCCCTTTCTTCCCCTTTCGTTCCTTCTTGTACTGTTCCTTCAGTTTACTTATTAGTCCCTGGTCTACATCCCAAACCTCAGCAGTTGGGGACAGGTCATCTTTGTCTACATGCAGCATATTATTGAAAAAAAATAATAATCAGCAATTGGCAATGCAAGCTGTCCATGAGTGTTATAGGTTAATTATCAATAAAAAAGTGTTATTCAATTACATTTCAGTATTTTAAAGGTGCAGCTTCAGTTATTTTGTACAAAATTGGTCAATTTTCAATTTTGGTAACATAGTCCCATCCCCCCACTCTGTTACTTTACATCAGCAACAAAGAAGCAATTTGAAATGTATTTGTATTTACAGATATGGAATAATTAATGAATTAACTCTGGTGCATAAAATTACTGCATCTTTAGTAAGTTAATATTAACAAATTATTCAGCCAGGCTTCAATAAGCAAATAAATAAACTTCATGCAATACCACTCATGAAAGTGCCAACAGAATTAAGTATCAGCACCACTTTGTTCATAATAATTACCATGCATTTTCCTTCACTCTTATCTACATGCAATAAGATCTAGAAAGTCTACAAATAGATCACATCAGAGAGGGAAAGTTTTTTTTTCTGTTAAGGTTAATAAAAATATTAATACAAGTCACAGCAGTTTGACATACAACAGAATTGCTTTAGACTTATTTGTTGACCTTAACTTAAACATATACACACACACACCCCTCTGATGCACCAACCTAAAGTGCACCTGCACCTGCACCGCCTGGTCTCTACAATTGTCCCCTTCCCCCAGTGTAAGCCGCACGGGCTGCAATGGGCCTCTTCGGATGCACACCAGTTCTGAAGCTGGCGTGCATCTGGGATGCAAGGCCAGCCCAGGCTAGGAAAGGGCTGCGGATATCGGTGGAGCAATATCCCCACCCTCTCCCAGCCCGGGCTGGTCAATGGCCACCTCCCTGCCCACCTCAGCCCTGGTGGCCCTTACTCCCAGGTAGTCACAAACGTGCTTTATGGCACATTTATGATGCTTTAAAGCGGCGGAGTGCATGCTCCACCACTCTAAAGTGAAGATTGCACCATAACTCAACCAGCCAAGACAATTCACAGGGGAAAAAGGGGAAAATTGATGGAGGACTGGAGGGGGATTTAAGAGATGGGCGTTCAAGTATTCATACCCACATTACAGAGAAGTTCAGCTGAAAACAGTTCTGTTGGGTCTTATATAAACTATGTTTAGGTATTGTGGTTTTTTAACTTAAACAAAAGCACTGGATTAAGAAGAGAGTACAGGAAGGAGCACTTCCACTATATAGCAAGGGTCATGCACATGTGTTCTACATGTGCAAATGAGAGAGAATATGGTTGATGCCTTGTCTCAATTTAAGAAGAGACTTCCACTAGATACCTCCTCTCTACAGTGAGGGATAGGGTGAGGGTGTTCACAAACTAGAGGCCAACCTCCCGATTTCACCTCAGGTGGAAGCCCAAGGAAGAAACATCATCAGAACAGGTGTCAAAATGTCCACCTAGCTATCAAATTATATGACATTATTTCTAGTTTACATGAACAAGCTGTTCAGGAACAGGTAGAGCTCTTGATTTTAAGGCTGCCCTTCAAAAGAGAACTCTAACTTGCTTCCCTTCATCTAGAAGTCAGATATTAAATATAATGCTGATGATTCAGCATCAAAACCACAACAGATACTTGGACTACAAGGGAGAAAGTGCATGCACCTTTTGTAAAGCTTCCTTTTTAACATACTATTCTAGTATAAAAAACTGCATACAGAGCTTTCAATTTCTCCCCTCTAGCCAAAGAGCCAGGTGAGGAGGAGAAATCCCCCCGTGGGGACAAGCAAGATTCAATCATTAAACAGAGGCATCGTTAAGGGGAGGCGGAGGGGACAAGCGGCGTGCGTGTGTGTGTGTGCAATTGCCACCGGATTCGGCGCTGGCACCAAAAAAAGCACCCCTGGCGTTTTTCGGCAGCTTTTAGGCTGTTTGCGGCGATAGGATTCGCCCGCCCGCCCACGCTGCAAATGGACTAAAAACAGCTGAAAAACTGCCAGGGGTGCTTTTTATCGGCGCCGGCACCAAATTGCTGCCGAATCCAGCACGGGGCTTGATGTCACACCCCAGGGCAGGGCTTGTGATGTCACATGGGTTGTTGCGGTGGCCCCCATGGGGGTGTAGCAACATCACCGTCATTAAATTTTCTGATTTTTTATAGTAGTCAGTTCCACTGAAAAAGCATTAAATGTTTTTATGGTTTAGAATGTTGTAGATTTAATTCAGCTTCAATAGCTTTTGAGATTTAGCAGTTTCCAGTCAAAATCACCTTTCAAAAAGTAGTTGCAACTCTCAAAATTTAATAGTTAACTGTGAAAGGCTAAGCAGACATCAATCTTGTTAACTGAAGCAAAGAAAGAAGATAGCATGGATAAAAGTTAAGATATTATTAAAACACCACTTTTCAACAAAAAAATCACTAAGTGATTACATAGCAAAAGAAATGAAAAGATAGTTCCCTGTTACAGAGGTCTCACAATCTAAAAGAACACACAATAAAAAAACACCACACACACACACACACACACACACACACACACACACACACACACACACACACACACACACACACACACACACACACACAAATGTGGAAAGAGAAGTCCAAAAAAGAGAAAGAGAAGCAAGTAGGAAGTACTACTCGTGAAAGCCATCTAGTCTCATGATACCAGTGGCATCCAACAGGTATGAAACAAAATGTGCATGTTCACATCCTTTTTTGTTTTTAAAGTATCAGCAGCAACAGATCACTAAAACACTGATTTGAAGAAATCAGAAATGAAAGTGACGTAAAACGACAGCCAAGAAACAATTTCAAACAATAGATCTAAGCCTACATTTCTATGTACATTTATTTGGAAGTAAGCCCCATTGAACTTTAGGGACTGACTTCCAATAAACATACATAGGACGGGGCTGTGAAGTCATTATTTTTATGCTGATGGCACAACATGCAGATACTCTATTCTCAGGTCTTCTGAATGAAGACCTTTACAACTATCACCTGTGGCAGACAAGATGGAAAGCCTGGATGGAGGTCAAATGCCCCCTTCCTTTGCAAGGCTGACTGGAGTTTATGGCAAAGTATCTTCACACTGCCATGAGGCTGTTGGTACAGGCGCCAGGGCTTCACCATCAAGATAAGTGAACAGGCTAGCTGCAGAAGTGAATTTTCCCTCCAGCAGAGGGAAAATTGCACCTTTGTTGCACCTTGTTGCACCTTTGTTCCTCACCTTGTTGCATCTTTGCACCTTGTTGCACCTTTGTTCCTCACATTAAGAGCTGTCACTTGAATGGGGACCATTAGGATGCTCCATAATATCACAACTGAAGATTTTATGAAATTGATTGGATCTTTAACTGGCAAAAATTACAACCTAACAATGGAATAGCTCCAGCTACTTCAATGAGATATTCTTCCTTGCATTAAGAAAACATTAAGTCCATTAGACAAGTTCTGCTTAATTTATCCCCTGCTATCTGGGAAATGTTTTAAAGTGGTGCTCCTCTTATATTTAGCAGGGAGAACCACTGTCCCTATTCACTCCAGTATAATGTCTTTTCTCGTGGATAACACTGGACAACAAATTTTTAACAAAGGTCATGCCCCCAAGATTAAATTAATTATTTCTTATAGATTTTGAGGTACTAAACACGAATATGACAATGAAAATGAAAAATTCACTACAGTTTGTAAGAGATCCGCAATAGTTTCGTAGACATGACCTGGTAAATGCCCAACGGCACTTACCACATGTATGTACGCAATGCGGACTGCTTCTCCTAAACTAGACCCAATCAACAGATTTTGTTGTCTTTTTTGTTTTGTTTTTTTCGTCGAAATTAGTAAAGATTTGCTCTTTTCATTTCAGAGCCAATTTCGTGTTGTCCAGTGTAATTGCTGGTGTTTCTTCTGCATCATTAAGATTGTGAGCTCTTTGGGGACAGGGAATCATTTACTTATTTAATTTGTTCTATAAAATCACTGTGTGAACTATTTTGTTGAAAAGCATTACACAGATATTTGTAATAATCTGTGTAATTAAAAAAAAAAAAACCTAAGAATTAACTTTGCATGTGCAGCTTCATGCATGTGCTTAGGAAACTGCTTGAAGCAGTAACAAGCCCAATACATTCAAGCTGGAGTGTAAAAAAAACCTACACTCTTATTGGAAGTAAAGGGAGATGGTTGCTAAATCAGTACAGTTGGACCTCGGAAGCCACAAGGGGTTTGTTCCAGACCCCCCTCCCCCTCGGATACTGAAATCCGTGTAAACCGAAATTATGTTACCACGGATATAGGGGTCACTTTAAAAATGCCTTAAAAAAGAAAAAAAAGTTAAAAATAGTGTTCACCATTTTGCTGGCAAACCACTCCATTTGCAGGTCTGTAAATAGTGAAATTGCGCTCCAACAGCTTCTTCTGTGTCACACGACTTCCCCCTCCCTTCCCCAGGCTTGCCCCAATGCATTCTGGGGTGATCTTGGGGAAGGGGGGAGAAATTGTGTGACACAGAAGAGGCTGTAGGAGCGCCTTTTCCCCAAGAAAATGAAGCAGTTTGCAGCAAAAAGGTAATGAAAGCTCTTTTTTTTTCTTTTAAAAAGGTTTTTACATTGCCCCCCCATATCCGCAAAGCATCCGCGTTGAGTCAAATCCGCAGGTGCTGAAATCGCGGTTATGGAGGGCCCGCTGTATATGAAACCCCATTACAACAAAAGCAATTATCAAAACATGTATATCTAGATCGCCATAACCAACAGACAAATCGTACATGAGGCAGGTAAGATTAAAAGTCGTAGGCCCAACAGGAATTTTTCTCTCTATACTGCACTCATAAGACTTGTTCTATAGCTCCCTTAATCATTAGCATCCAAACACTGTATGATGAAATTTTATAACAGCAATATCAATTGTAAACCACAGAATTTCTGAACTATTTTCAAGAAACTAGTGTTTGTTCTTTCTAATTCAGACTACTGGTAGTTAAGTTTTGAACTGTTAGGAATGTTCAAGTTGAATAAAAAATTAAAACCATTACTTCAAAAGGTAAAATCATATGCTGACTTCCTTCTGCTTTAAAAAAAAAAAAAAAGCAGAGCTCACCACTCCAATCCAGAGAATTCACTATACATATACTGCACAAATATTCTAGCTCCAGTCCAATGGAACTCCATGGGGAGGAAACTCTACATCTGTGCCTGGATGAGCAGCATGACCCTACATCATATAACAGATTATTGTTGTTTTTAGTTCTCCAATTCCAAATAAGTATTAGGCCATTACATAAAGAATTAGCTACAGGACCAACAAGCGATCAGCACTTCACGACTGCAACAGCAAGCAATGCAGTCTTCTACTGTGCAAGGAGTTTCCTGGATTGAGGCCATTGGCTTGGATCCTAATCCCTTCTTCCATGAGCAGATCCGATTTTTGCCGATCTTCCTTTCCTGTTGCAACATCCCTTGTCACATACCATCCTATTCCAGAAGGTTGCCCAACCTTCAAAAGTATATTTTTGAGGGGCGCAGGGGGCTGCAGAAGGAATGGGGAGGCAAAAACGCCATGTTGTATGAACAGAACTATGTCATCCATAGATCGGAATTTAGAATCTAAGCCAGTATATTTATTTTTGCAAAACAGGAAATGAACGCATAGGTGCTACTATGGACAAAAGCTAAACTATTCAGACCAAGAGGCTGTCACTTTAACCAATATTAAAAGTACAGGTGGGCCCCCATATCCGCTGGGGATATGTTCCAGGCCCCTCCATGGATACTTGAAACCGTGGATAAGAGCGAACACCCCCTCCATGGTTTCCTGAGGGGGCCCCCTGCCTCCCCTGCAGGCAGGCATGCTTGCCCCCCCCCCCAGCTCTTATTTTTCTTTCAGCAAGCTTTGTTTCTTCCTTAAAACAAACAGAGAAGCAGCCTCCATTGCAGGCAAGTAGAACGAGACTAAGTCCTAGAGAGGCTCTGCAAGGTTTCTGTTTACTAGAGAGGCTCTGCAAGGTTTCTGTTAACCTTGCAGAGCCTCTCTAGTACTTAGTCTCGTTCTACTTGCCTGTAATAAGCAGCCAGAGGCTGCTTCTCCTGTTTCTTTAAGGAAGAAACGAAGCTTACTGGGAAAAAAGTAAAAGCCTGGGGGGGTCCCCACGATCCGTGGATAACTGAAAACGTGGATAGTGAATCAGTGGATATGGGGGCCCACCTGTACTTGCTTTTTAACATCTCAACACTGTATTACTCTGTCTTAATGTATAAAAAAACTGCTTTAAAAATAAAAAAGAACGCCACCAGGTTGACTGCCAAATCTATGATTCGTTTAAGGGAAAAACAGCAGAGAACAGAGTACAAGAAAAGAACAGACCACCACCTAGAATTTTAGCCTAACAAATAGGACACACAAGAAAACAAAATACCAGCAGAAACACAGAGCATATATAAATCAAAATAGATTTAGGCAGCAATCCTACACACCTGGGAATAAGTCCCAATAAACTCAATGGGGCTTACTTCAAAGTAATCATGAAGAGCATTGTGCCTTTGGATCTATTTTCATTACATTGTATAAAATGACTGTCTTTTGTTTTCTTCTCTATTATAGACTGACCATAACAAATATTACGCACAATTTTTTATTCCAATGCATACATATACAAAATGTGTACTGCTATAGATAAACTTCAAATTCTATTCAATGCTTGTTCATTTGAGCTTCTTACCCCATTCTGTTCCATCTCCTGAACTCCGTGCCTCTCCAGCTCCCTCTCCATCTTCTGCTGTTACTAAGAAATCAAATTCCTTCAAGGCTTCTTCTGTGTCAGGGTCATCTGTAAGGTCAGCAGCAAGCCCTTCGTTTCCAATCTACAAATTGTGACAGAACCAGTATTAAGGACAATACAGTTTAATGGGAAAAAGATCTATGTAGCACCTCACCAAATGCCACAGTGTATTTTCATGCCTAAATACTAACGTATTCATCTTAATTCATACAGCCTAATTTTGTTGCATCTAAAATAAAGACAGGATAATGCACCAAATGTCTTTAACCTAGTACAGCAGGGAAGAGATTATTTTTGTTTCCAAGCAGAGACGTCCTCAAGGGGGGGCGGGGGGCCCAGGCCCCCCGGGTGGAGGGCGCAGAGGCTCCTGGGGGGGCGGGGGACTACTTAGGTTTCGATTTTTGTTTCTTTATTTTTACTGTTTTTACGGTTTTTTGGGGGGTTTACGGGCTTTTTTACTGTAATGTACATGTGTGTATGCTTTGTCCCACTTAGCTTGCGTATCCCGGAGCCTTCATCCTTTCGTTCTGCCTGCGACCGGGCGGCAGAACTCCGGAAAAGCGTCAGGGCGCTCCGTCAGGGCGCTCTGTCATTCTGTGCTTGCGCATGTCTTCACAGTTTGCGCAGGCGCAGAACGACAAAAATTCCAATCTTTCTGCACATGTGCAAACTGAGAAGACTTGCACATGCGCACAACAATTGGAATTTTTGTCGTTCTGCGCCTGCGCAAACTGTGAAGACATGCGCGAGCGCAGAACGACGGAGCGCCCTGCTCCGGAGCGACCGGGCGCTTTTCCGTAGTTCTGCCGCCCGGTCACAAGCAGAACGAAAGGATGTAGGCTCCGGGATACACAAGCTAAGTGGGACAAAGCATACACACAAGTACATTACATTAAAAATGCCCGTAAACCTCTGAACCCCCCCGGGGGGGTGTTTTTTTATTATTTTTTATTTTCATTTTTTATTGGGGGCGGCGAAAATCTGGGCCCCCCCCGCGGGGGACGCAGGATCGTCTCTGTTTCCCAGGTGTCCTGATGAAGATGGTTATGGTGAATGAAGATCACATGGGAAAGAGGATATGAACCCAGATATGCATATCCACAGTTAAGCAGTTATCAACAGCCCAACTATAAGGTATGTAGTTCATGAAACCTACCACTTCGCATGGAACACATATACTGTATCTGCAATGTACTGTTTTGGTAATAAAGTAGCAATGTTCTGTAACCAGACTACTACCATAGACATGAGTTTGTAACAGAGAATCTGACAACAGATTACTGTAAATGAGAGGGGAAAAAACTCAGAACATTCTATCCTAGAGGAACCATACTTCTGAGCGCTACAAGAGTTTCATCTATACACAAAACCTCAAACACAAATTGTATTTCTGCATGTTACATTTTGCGCCCTTCATCCACATTATGCACACTAATCACACTGTGCACCTAATTCTAGTCATTTTCTAGTCACTTCACCTCAAAATCTGGCAAACATTGCCATCTCTTCAAATAGGTTAAAAATATTCATTTCAAAAATCTGCTTCTGCATATTAATTGCCCTGGGAAAAACTGTACCCAGATGATGGGAACAAAAACACAACCATGATCTTGCCTGACACTTACTTAGCACAGGGTTGTGTTCTAACTTTAATTAGTCATTACTAAGTAAGCTAGGTTGCAATCCTATACGCACTTACCTGTAAGTCCCACTGAATTCAGCAAGACTTACTTATGAATAAACATGCATAGGATTGTAGTCATGACTACAACCCACTGAAATCAACTAAATTTATAGCACAATCCTATGCATGTTTAAAAAGGTAAAGGTATCCCCTGACAATTAAGTCCAGTCGTGTCCGACTCTAGGGTGTGGTACTCATCTCCATTTCAAAGCCGAAGAACCAGCATTGTCCGAAGATGCCTCCGTGGTCATGTGGCCAGCATGACTCTCCTTGCCGCGGCGCGTATCATGCAGCTGGAACACGGAGCGCTGTTTACCTTCCCGCAAGCGGTACCTATTTATCTACTCGCATTGACATGCTTTGGAACTGCTAGGTTGGCAGGAGCTGGCCAAGCAACGAGCGCTCACCCCGTCGCGGGAATCGAACTGCCGACCTTTCGATCAATAGCTTATGGTTCAGCAGTTTAACCCGCTGCGTCACCCGCTGCATGTTTACCTCAAAGCAAATCTCACTGAGCTGAATGGGACTTAATCCCAGGTAAACATGTACAGGTGTCCCCGCTGAATGACGTCCTGCCTAGTGACCCCCCCCCCCCCGGATATGCGACGGAGGTCCCTAGGCAGAACGTCATTTGTTCGCTTCCCTTACCTTTTAACGTGAGGCCTCCCCAAAGGCCTGGTTTGGGGTCATGTGCTGGTCCAGAGGCCTATTCCTGGTCTCTGCAGGCCTCAGAATGGCCTGCAGAGGCCTCCATAAGGCACTTCCGGTTTTCAGAAGCAAACCAGAAGTGCCTTACAGATGTGCCTGCGGGCCATTCTGAAGTCCTCGGAGGCCAGGAACAGTTTAAATACGTTGTAATACGTATGTAATACGTAAATACAGTTTAAACACTTGTAATACGTAAGCACCAAGGCAACCAGGCATCTGAGATTTTTCAAATCATGGTGGTCATAACCACTTCCAGATTTTAAATTTCTGCTTTACTTAAATTTGATAAGTTTGTCATCCCCCCCTTTTAAACTGTTGACCCCAAACAGGACTCTGGAGGGACCTGTACCGCAAATGTGGTTAACGATGTTCCCTCTTAAGGACAGGCGCATCCTCGTCGATTGGGGGGACGGACGGACACTTGTATAGAGCTGCAGCCTAAGTAAGCTAACTAAACTTAGGATACAACTCATTGTTGAGTTTCAACAAGGGAATAAAATTAAGACTTTTTTACTTTGTGTTTTTTATTTATCCGATGTTTTTCTTTTCCTTCTGCAATATCTTCTATCATGTCACTCTCCTCTTCTTCATCGCTATCATCTGCATTTTCCAAGAAATTAAATGTTTCAAGAACATCACCTGGGTTCCTACAAAAGAAAATTGCCAAATGTCAGCAAATGGCTATACCAGCTAACTCCTTTCAGAGTCCAAATGATCACTTACTTCAATCAAGAAAAGCCTCATCAGAGGCTTGGAAAAACACTTGTAATACGTAAGCACCAAGGCAACCAGGCATCTGAGATTTTTCAAATCATGGTGGTCATAACCACTTCCAGATTTTAAATTTCTGCTTTACTTAAATTTGATAAGTTTGTCATCCCCCCTTTTAAACTACGCAGTGTCAGAGCTCATGAAGTTAAACTACATGAACAAGCTACTTTCATGTGATAGATTAGCAAAGTATTGATACACTGTTAGTTGCCAGCTGGAAAAAGCGGAAGTGACAATCAACAAAGTTTTGCTATCTACAACTTATAAATTAGTATTTGGAAACCAATGATAGTGTAACTTTTGTTCATTTAGCTTGTCATATAGATCTTTCATAATGATGTTGACATTTCCTGCATTTTATTATATTAGCTGCAATTGCCTGTTCCTACAAAGGAATGCCTAAATAGGAATGCTATCTTGAGTAATAAATTTGTCTTACAAATCTCTTATTACTTCAACAAATGTCCACTTTAAAAATGATCATTACCTTTTTTATTTAGAATGAAAAGATTTACAACACAATGGAGATGAAATACTAGGAATTGACATCAGTTAGCCATGAAAATTTGGGCCAACAGTGATACTTTGGAGCTCAACTCTAAATCTTAGGTATAGCACCAAAATTTGGAGAAGGTAGTGAATAGGACATTCACTTCTTAGTTTTTAGGAATCATGCTGCTTGTGATGAAATCCCGGCATTTCTCCCTATGTTTTTTCCTATTTTCCGGTATTTTGGACAGTTTTTAACTCCCCAGCAGCTTCTGAGCCATTCAGCTGCTGGGATATACTTCACAGGCAGCTTTTGCCCTTTGTTTGACAAACACCACTGGCAACATGCTAGACGTATATCTGGCTCTTCCTGTCAGAGGTGGCTAGCTCACTACTGAGATTGGCATGCACCTAGCAACTAGGTAACATACCTGTCGGTCAAGATCCAAGGGGTGGATGGAGTGACCAGGTACTTTCCACTCCTCCAATCAGGCAATGTGATCACATAATTACAGCCAAGTTAGAAATTTACAAGCCCACAAGAAGGGTGGAGTGTGTGTGTCATTCTCTACCAGCTGCCTGAATGACCCATTTGTTGGGAGCTCAGAGAGGAGCACCCACTTGCTCAAACACAAATGAAAAAGACTGGTGATTCCTTGCCATGTAAGTAGGTTAAGCTACGGACTGTCGAGCTAGGATCATAAGAGTTTCCTCTCCCCCCTTTATTTTTTCTGTTTGCATTTTTTCCAATACGCTTATAATCAGAGGCATCGCTAAGGGGGGGTTGGGGGGTGGTCTGCCCCAAGGGGACAGCCGCAGTCTCCTTGTGAGGAGGGAGCCGCAGCAGGATTTTTGTGCTCCGTGGCTTTTTGTGGAGCATAATGTGCCAAAATCAGTGCACCCCCCCCCCCGCCCTGCATCCTGGAAGGCTTCAAATGAAGACTTCTGGGAGTGCAGGGGGTGGGGTGATGACGCGAAAGAGTTTTAATAAACTAGTTATATTTTGATCCTTGGTCTGCCTGGTCCGCGTTAATGGGTAATTCAGTGGCTTGTCACATCTCTTTGCTCTGCAGACGCTACTGTGAAACTTATTTTTAATAGGAACCACTGAGGTTCAGTGTTATCCTGGGAGGTTTTTTTTTTTCCCCAGATGACCCTCTTCTGCCTGATCTCTTTAGTCTGAGACAGTGGCAGAGAATACAATCTACTAAGGTTTTTACCAATTCAGCTGGTAGTCCAACAAAGGGAAAGTGTGAAGCTGGAAGGGGTGTGGGCACTCTAACCACTAGGGCCACTACTATTCAGTAATATAAATCCCTTTACACTGACATCCCAACTAAGTTATGCGAGTTTACAAAAATGACAGGCTTTACTTTTCTGTGGAATGCACAAGGGGCCCTAAAGTTTTCATAATGAAAACGAGGTATATAGTAGATGGCTAGGTACAGTACCTGTTAGGGATTTCTGAGGAGGAGAGGCTATAGTTATTTTAAATTCAAATATAGAAAGTAGCAGATATTCAAAATGAGCAGAAAGCTCTCATATTGCTACAGTTAGACCATTGCCCAGGATGTGCTCATGCTGCGATTCTACACAAGTACCAAAAGACTTCAGCATCCTGAATCTGAAGCCTGGGTCCTCAAGCTTTGTTTTGATGAAGCGTTTCTAGCATTCCAAAGAACAGCTTTAAAATGTGTGGGCTGTATCCAGTGAAATCTCTAAAGTCTAAGGAGACTCAACAGATTTTCGAGTGATCTGGAGTCAGAGTTCAGTGTTTCCCATTGCTCCTACCCATATATGCATATTTTCATAATTTATACAAGTTGCAGAATCCAACTTTTTTTGACAAAGAATGTGTGTTAACAAAGAATACCAGGCTATCTGCATTCAAATGGGGGAAAGTGGCACACAGATAAGAATGAGGTTGGTATTATTGGGGTGTAAATGTGGGTCCAAAGTGAACTCATGGTAGTGCTATATGCTGAATAAGTACCATAAGTGACAATGGAATGCACAGCTTGCAGGAGCACAAATAACTACGCATCTATTATACTAAAGTCATTGTTAGAGATCTCTTTGCAAGCTATTAAAAAGTACAGAAACACACAAAATCAAAACCTACAAAATGTGCACATTAACTTATCTACCTTTTAATATCCTGTCCCTTTTGTTTTGATGCAGGAGATTCTCCTCCGTTGAGAATCTGTTCCAAATTTTTTGTCTCCACTGAGCCATTTGGTTCTGAACTGGAAAGACCAAGTAAAGACCTCACCCTCTGTGACCGTACATCCAATATTGTATCTGTGTAACCTACTTCCTGAAGATACCTAACAAAGAAGAGTAGAAAGATTACGCTAATGAAGAAAAAAAATGTAAATGGGCTATTTTGTATGAATGAGGATGCAAAGAACCAATAGTCTACCAAATCATTTAAAGACTCCCCAACCCCTATGTGCTCTGCTTTTCATTTTTTAATGTAGTCAACACAGTAATCCAGATCCAAGATGGTTACATTTCATAAAATATATAGTCAACCTTTTTAAAGAAAAAAAGATACTGTACTTATTCCTATGTTACAAAGTCAGGCTAGCATACACACTCACAGGATAGTTTCAAAACAAAAACACATTCTATGGGAGAAATGATACACTAGATTATACAATTTCCCCCCAAATAAGACCGGGTCATATTAATTTTGGCTCCAAAAAACACAGTAGGTCTTATTTTCAGGGGATGTCTTATTTTTTTAATGTACTGGTACAACAATTTACATTTATCCAAATGCAATTATGTCATCTTCTTCTGGATCATCATCATAACTCTCTAAACCCTGCATTCCAGCCTGAATTTCTTGCAACTCCATTGCCTGCAGAACCATTGGCCCAATCTCTCATGTTTAGCAATAGAGCAGGTGAGTATTGGCAGGCAAGCTCCAAACTACTGGTAGGTTTTATTTTCGGAGTAGGTCTTGTTTTCAAGGAAACAGGGTAGATGAATACTTACTGTCTTAATAACTGCCTGCCTTGCTTCCAAGTTAGCTGACTATTATGAGGTACTGAAGGAACCTCTGTATCTTTGGTTTCTTCTGAAACAAAAGGGCAAACATTATGTTAACATTTTTACTACAGATCTTGTACAGAATGCAACACAAAATAGAGTAGTAGTTCTTAAATAAATAATTAAATTAATTATAATAAAAATAAAAGTAGTTATTTTATGTTCTGTCCATTTTGTTTTGATGAGATGTTTGTCCATTAATAATTTGTTCCAGAGTAATTATTTTCTCTCCACCACGTCACCTGAAACTGTGAAAAGCAACAGACTTAAGGCGCAATACTGACTAAAGATCTGGCGGTGGAGCGAGTGCGCCGCTGCTGGAAGCCATCGCAAACGTGCCATAAAGCACGTTTGCAATGACTTTAGAGAAAGGGCCGCCGGCATGAGACCGGCAGCCCTTACTCTGCCGCTGGATTGCCCCTGCGCCCGCTGAAGGAGGTAAGAGATCCCCCGGCGGGGGGGTCCATTAGCCGAGCCAAGAGGGGGCAGGGATGACGGCCATCATATCCTCGTCCTGTTCCGGCCAGCGCGGCCTTTACATGGACTCCTCTTACTTCCACTAGCTAAATAGCTGGCGGAAATCCAAGGAGGCCCATTGGGGCTGGACCGCACTACATCGGGGGAAGGGGAAGAACGTCCCCTTCCCCCGAGTAGATGAGGATAGGATCCGTTAGTTTGTCAGGATTTCTCGTAGGGCTCTCATATTTATCAGAAGTTTCAAATTCTGCTTTAGAGAACCGTATGTTTGAACTTATGTAAAAACTGTTAACGTTTAACATAAGAACGTAAGAGCCTTGCTGGATCAGGCCAAAGGCCCATCTAGTCCAGCTTCCTGTATCTCACAGTGGCCAGTGGCGTTTCCACGGTAGGTGCGGCACCGTAAGTAATGCCGCGTCGAGTACCGTGTTTAGGAACCGAAATGAGGAGGCGCCGCCCCCTTGCTGTCGCAACCATTCCGCGCGAAGAACGCGACCGGGCAGGAGACTCCCTGCCCGGTCGCATTCTTCGCGCGGAATGGTTGCAACAGCGCCTCCTCATTTCGGTTCCTAAACACAGTACTCGACACGGCGTGACTTACAGTGCCGCCCCTACCGTGGAAACGCCACTGACAGTGGCCCCACCAGATGCTTCCGAGAGCACACAGTCAACAAGATAACCTGTTTCCTGTTGTCACTCCCTTGCACCTGGCACAGAGAAAACCTACTTCTAAAACCAGGAGGTTGCTTATGGCTTGTACCCTGGGATGGTCTTTTCCTCCATGAATCTATCCAAACCCCTTTTAAAGGCATCAAGGCCAGGTGCCATCACCACATCCTATAGCAAGGAGTTCCACAGATGAATTACACGCTGGGTGAAGAAATATTTTCTTTTGTCCGTTCATAAAATGTTTGCATTTTTAGGAGCATCTGGAAGACCAGGATAGACTAAAACTGTTCCTCCTGTCTTGCATTTTCCACCTGCACGAATCTTTGGCCACAGCTGCTTGCTGCTCTGTGTCTAAACGCTGGTTATATTTGTAATGATTGTTTAAATAAAACTAACCAATTTCTAGTACAGTAGTTGCAAATAATGAATTTTATGTTTTTAAAAGAACAAACAAGATTAGGCCTGTTAAATATTGCGTACAATTCATTTCCCCCAAGATCTCCATTTTTTTTTTAGAAAAAAAGAAAATGCTTTTCCCATAGCTTGAAATCCTTTAGAAATTTTACATCTCTAGCATGTAGCATTGAGAAGGTGGGTCACCTGGATTTATGGAACTATCTGTATATTCTTTAGAGTCTGCCAATTTTCTGACATCTTTGAGTAGCATAACCAGCCAGTTAAAATTAAAATGCTATCCTAAATATCTTTAAAAATCACTGAAGGACATTTTCATCTGTCAATAAAGAGATGGACAAGAAAAAGAATACTATCGTTGTCCAAAAACAGACAAAAACTTGAGAGCTTCTTCTTTATATCAATTATAATATTTGGACTGAATAATAAAATTAATCCTCTAAAGAGCTGTAATTAATTGCTGCCTACATTAAAAAAATATGGTCCAGGAGAATAGATTAATACAGCGTTTCTCAAAGTTATCTCTGTGAGGCGGGGAGAACTTTGAAGTGCTTGCGACGGGTCCCAGGGATTGCCGCCGCCGCCGCCATGCTATCCCCGTCCCTTAAGGGGGCAGTGGACAGCTTTTGGTTCCTATGGTGGGTCACTTTCCATCACTTTGAGAACCACTGGGTAAATACTAGCAATGCCTGTAAATGAAGTTCTATGAACAAAAAGGAAAATGATGTACTGCTCAACTTCAGTGGCTAAACAATGTTCCATTGATTGATTTTACAGAAAAGTTTTGAGGATTACAAAAAACATATACATGTTTTTGTTTTGTATACAGAATTGTATCAAAAAATAATCACACTGCATAAAGAGCAACCCTAGCATGTTAATAACTTCTCTTTTTTTTACACTACAGAACCATGCAAAGATACAGCTAAAATATAACTGTACAGCAAGTTCTCACTTAAAGTTGTCAATAGGTTCTTCTTGGAAACTGTGACTTTAAGTGAAACAACTTATAATGAAACCATTTTTACAGTATGTTAAACGTTCCTACTGCATTTTCCCATCAACCTTAAAATGAAACTACTTTAAACGAAACAACTTTGAGGACTTGCTGTACAGATTCCTCTCCCTGTAAAGAATTACATTAGAAGAATTCAAGAATTACCTGATTCAAAGGTTGGCATTTTCAAGTCACCTTGGTTCAGTTCTGTGCCATATTTTAGTTTATGATATTTTGCCCTTAAAAGTAAAAAAACATTAATTAATGTAATCAATGAACGAGCCTGTTAAGCACAACACCACTTTACTATTTCACATCTGCAAAATACATACAACCAATTTTTGTAGTGCTTTTACAGTTTTTTACAGTGCTTTTACTTCCAGAAATGGAAGCTTCCTCTGTGAATGAAAGAAGTGTTCCAAGCACGGAACAGAAATGCTAGTCAGGTTGCAATAGTTTGTTTTTAAAATAAGAGCTGCAAATGAACGATTGAAGTATACTTTTATCTCATTTTTCTATGAAACAGATTTACATGACTACACAAACAGCCTGCAAAATTCCATTTCAAAAATGATCAAGTAAAAAGAGGTAAGATGGTACTGAACAATGTTCAAAGAATCAGTCATCTGCTAAAACGAAACAGAATCTTAAACAACTGAACGGAAGTCACGATTAGAAATTCAAAGACATAGTCCATCTTTTATATGCACTTAGCTCCGCCACATGCATACACAGGAGGGGATGGATTGTGCCCTCAATTCACAAGACAACTGATTTCACAATGTACAGTGTTCCATTTTGTTTGCATCAATTTAATTATTTATTGAAAAATTAATATCCCGCCTTTTGTCCCACTTGCATTGACTTCCAAGGGGGCTAATAAATAAATAAATAAACAAATAAACAAAATACAGTTATCATAAAACTATCAGGCAGAGCCATCACATACCAACATAAAAGTATAGCAACAGTGCACAACAAAAACATGACAATAGGAATCAGTGACAATAAAATGGCAGGTAACAGCAGCAATAAAAATAGCAATAAAAATAATAGTAAAGCAGAAAAGTAAAAACATTCAAACATTAAGCAGCAGCAAAACCAAAACCCCAATTACTCTGCCAAATCATCATGAAAAAGGCAAAAAAAAAATGTTTCAAAACCCTAGCAAAATACTTCAAGGGAGGCATACAGGAGAGAGTTCTATAACCATGGTGCCGCTGCAGAAAAGACCCTATCTCTCACTGGTTCCTACCACACGGGTGACCAGGTTCTGCACTAACTGCAGTTTCTGGACAATTTTCAAAGGCAGCCCCACACAGAGTTCATTATACACTAAGCAAGATGTCACCAAGCATGAACCACTGTGGTCAGGTCCTGGGCAAAAGCCTGGGCAAAAGCCCCATAGTCACAGCTGCCACCTGATGATCCAAGAGCAGCTGTGAACCCAGGGGGGCTTCCAAGTTGCATAACTGTTTCTGCAGAGGGAGTTCAACCCCATTCAGAACAGGTCGATAGTTGAGCACCTACATTGTAGATTTTTGGACCAATAGGACCACCATTTTGTCCAGCTTTAAGTTCAGCTTCTTAATATCCATCCAGTTCCCAACTGCCTCCAGGCAGCACTCCAAGACCTTAACAGCCATCCCTGTATCAGATGAAAAGGAGGGACAGAGCTTGGAGTCATAAGCTTATCGGGTGGCCCGTCTCCACCCCAGAGAACCGCTCCCAATGGCTTCATGTAGATGTTAAACAGCATGGGTGATAGACTTGATCCCTGTCACATCTCACACACCACTGGCCAAGGTGCTGAACAGGCATCTCACAGCACCACCTTCTGGAACCTCTTGGCCAAGGAGCAGAAAAACTGCAAAACAGTACCTCTAAACCCCAACCTAGCCAGCTGGCCCAAAAGGACACTATAGTCAATGCTGTCAAAGTCCCTGAGAGGTCCAGCATGACCAAGAGGGATGCACTCCCCCATTCAGTCACCAGTGCAGTTCATCACCAGGGTGACCAAGGCACTGTCTGTCCCAAAAGCCAGACTGAGGCGGATCCAGATAATCAGTTTCCTCCAGGACCCTCTGGAGCTGAGATGCCACCACCCGCTTGATCACCTTGCCCAGATAAGGGCAGTTCAAAACTGGCCAGAAATTATCCAATAAGATGGGGTATAGGGAGGTACCCTAGACTCCACCGTACCACTGCAATTTTTAAGGCCATCAGCAGCACCTCTTCCTGTGGTGAACTGACCACCCTTCCCACCCACTCAGCCAGACCCCTGCAGACAGATCTTACAAACCATGTCTAGCAAGAATCAAGTGGACAAACAGATAGCCTCACACTCTAGAGGATTCTGTCCACATCTTCAGATTGTGAAAGATGAAAAGAATTCAAAGCAATAGGGTCAACAGATACCTGGAGGACATCCACAGAAACTGTCAATGCATAGACAAAGTCATGGCAGTTGTGAGCAATTTTATCTGTGACACACCTAGCAAATTTATCACAGTGAGCAACCATACACTCCTCCCTCCATCCTGGGGGGGGGGGGGAAACAGAGCAGGCCCCACACTACGTGGAATAGCTCAGCCAAATGACTCTCCGCAAATGCAACGGTGACAAAGAAAAAAGCCTTCTTCACTGCCATCATCCAAACAGAGTAAGCCCTAATATGAACTCTAACTCATGTTTAGTCAGACTCATTATGAGTTCTCTCTCTACTGTTACTCAATATCACTGCCCAATCATTTCATTGCCCGCAGCTCCTCAGAAAACCACGGAACCAAATAAGCTCCAAAGTGTTGTGTTTATATGGTTAATTGTCAAGTTAAGTGGCAAAACACAGAACTGAATTTCAACGTGATCTTTGTTTCTTGTTTTCCATTAAAAGAGTGAAAATACAAAACCTGGAACTGATGCTCTGGTCATTTTCTCCTAATCAGATGCATAAATTGTTGATGTTAAATTCATAAGACCATTAGGTACAATGCAAAGCAACATATTGTGTCCCTCATTATCCATGAAGCCTTGGCTGTCTTGAATTTTACTATTATTGCAATTAATTCCTCAAGCTAGCATCTCAACTAGCTCTTTTACCATTGGGAGGTCCCTCATGGACTGGAAGGAACATTCTGCTCACACAAGGTGCCTTGTACAAGCAAAATAACCCTTTGCACACAGGGAATGCTCCTTCCATTCACAGAGGGAGCTAAGCACTAATTGGGATGCTAGGGATCTCAAGCCCTGGGATCTCAAATTAGGGATTAGTTGGAATCTCAAACTGGTATGGCAGATCAGAGGTCTGATCAACAAATCTGGGGTCTGAAAAACAAGTCCTATGAGGAAAGGTTCAGGGAATCTAGAACAGTGGTTCTCCAACTGATGGGTCGCGACACACCAGGAGAACCAGATGCTGCCCCCTGCCACCTTAAGGAGCGGGGACAGCATGGCGGGATTGCCGCTGCCAAGAAAAGTTTTTAAAAGGTTATTTTTGTACTTACCGAGGGTCCTGGAGCCCTCTGGAGGGTGCGGAGAGGCCTGCAGACCCCTCCACAGGCCTCCCTAAGCTTCAGATCACCGCAGAGCAGCAATTTACGACCACTTCTGGTTTTTGCAAAAACCAGAAGTGGTTGTAAATTGCCACAGAGCGGCGATCTGAAGCTCAGGGAGGCCTATGGAGGGGCCTGCAGGCCTTCCCGCACCCTCCAGAGGGCTCCGGTAAGTACAAAAGCCACCTTTTTTCCTGCCGCCACTGGCAGCAATCTCCGGGATCGCAGCCACTGGCCGCACCCCCGCAACTACCCAAAGTTCTCCCCGCCTTGTGGGGAGAACTTTTGAGAACCACTGAACTAGAAGGTTCAGGGAAAGGTTCATGGACTCTGGGGAAGTAGAGGCCGAGGGGGGACATGATAGCACTCTTCAAATACCTGAAGGACTGTCACATGGAGGCAGGCAAGGATTTGTTCTCTGCTGCAGAAGAGAGCAAGACAACACCTAATGGGCTTAAGCTGTAGGAGCAAATATCTTGGCTGAATATCAGGAAGAATTTCTTAATAGCAAGAGCAGTTTGGCAAATGGAACTGATTACCGAGGGAAGTAGTGGGTTCTATCTCGCTTGAAGGTCTTCAAGTAGAGGCTTGACAAGCATCTTTTTGAGATGCTCTAGAGTAGGGGTCCCCAACCACCGGGCCGCGGCCCGGTACCGGGCCGTGGCCCGTTTGGGACTGGGCCGCCCGACCAGAAGTGTTGTCGGGGTTGGGGCGGTGGGGCGGACGTGGCGGTGAAGCAGCTTTCTTGCCTGTGCGATGTGTCGCCTCTGCTTTGCCGTTCCCCCCCCCCGCTCGCCCTGGAGCGTGAACGGCTCCAAAATAGGTACTAAACCAGTGAAGCCGCGATGGGCGCACGCAGCTGACGTCACGCCCGGGTCACGTGGCGTTGGCGGCCCCCCCCCGGTCCGTGAAAAAAACCTTCATGATGCCGGTCCCCGACACCATGAAGGTTGGGGGCCGCTGCTCTAGAGAAGGTTACCCTGATTCAAAGCTGGGGATTGTACTACATGGCCTTGAAGGCCCCCTCCAACTCTATGATTCTATGCTTCTATTGTTAAAGTCAGCAACTTCTTAGTAATTTAGTAGATAACACATTACAGGGGGGCCCTGGTATCCACAGAGGATACGTTCCAGTACCCACCGTGGATACCTGAAACCGCCGAAATGGGCGAATGCCCATTTCCGTGGTTTTCAGGGGGGCCCCGACCCCCCCGCGGGCCTGCGCGGGCCCCCGCGGGCCTGTGCTACCCCCCGCACCCTCCACAACCCCCCAAATACTTTTAACAGAGAAAGCTCCGTGTTTTTTTTCTTCAAAAGCCTTTGCTGTAGGCCTTCTTACCAACAAGTCATCGGTGCTAGAGTGTCTCAGCAACCTTGCTGAGAGGTTGCTGAGACTTTCTAGCACTGAAGATTTGTTGGTAAGGCCTACAGCAAAGGCTTTTGAAGAAAAAAACGGAGCTTTCTCCGTTAAAAGTAAGTGCAGGGGGCAGGCGCGACCTCCCCGCGCTCTCCACAGCCCCCCTAGGCACTTACTTTGAGCAGAAACCTCTGTTCTTTTCTTCAAAAGTTCCGAGTTTCCATCTGTTTTAGGCCTGAGCAACTAGACTTAGTTAATAGCTAGAGTCTCTGCAACCTTGCTGAGAATCTAGCTATCACCTAAGTCTAGTTGCTCAGGCCTAAAACAGATGGAAACTCGGAACTTTTGAACGGAGGTTTCTGCTCAAAGTAAGTGCGGAGGGGGCTGTGGAGGGTGCGGATAATTGAAACCGCGGTTGAGGAATCCGTGGATACCGGTGCCCCCCTGTACTGTGATTCCTCCCAAAATTATATTAGAATTATACTAAACTGAATTGTCTTTTCCATTTCCTTTCCACATTATAACACTTGGCATATTCTTCCTGTTAAATCTTTGATCTGCTGCCTTACTGTTGTCATGATCACTTCACCTACAACAAAATTCTTAAACCAGCAGCCTTCAGGACACCATTCCTACAGGAAAAAGGAAGACTTTCACATTTCTGGAAGCCTTAACTAGCATGTCCTCGTACACTCTGACATTGTTCACCTCACGTTTAGGTCAAAGCCAACCTTGCTCAAGTACCTATATTAATATTTATCATACCTGTGACAACACATTACAGGATAAATGGATTATTAGGAAGACAAGGTCCAAAATCATAAGGTCTTGGCAAACAAAAATAAATACTGTGGATTATCTCCAAAAGGTTAAAATAATAGAACAAATTAACAATGGTTCCATTTTCTGCATAATCTTCAACAAAGTTACAACACAAGGAGAGAGACCTGCAAATAGCAGCCTAATACCTCCAAGTCTGCTTATGACTGGTTTTGGGTCCTTGTCAGAAAAAAATCCCAGCTTTCATTATGAATATTTTCCCAGCTCTCATGGATTTGTGGATGTTATGGTAAAAACTACTGATACAGGCTACAGAGTAGAACAGAATTACCCGTCTCTGCAGAAGGCATTTCAAGTCACCATGGACAGACCCCATCAGGAATAAGATTTTGCCAGAACCACACAAAATAGACTGCTTTTATTTAAATCTAGAAAATTCTCTAATTTGTGTCTAATTTTCCATATGCTGCATAAAATTCTCAGCTGAGAGAAATGTTACACATACCTTTCTTGTTTTAATGCATATTCTAACATTTTTATTCTTCTTACTAAATCTTTCTTCAAGTTTTCTTGACCTTTTCTCTCTCCTTGCAAAAATGCTATCCGAGCCTGAAAATATAAAAAGTAGAATTATTTTTTCATTCAAGTTTGCGAATTAGTATATTCTTCCCAGCAACATTTTCAAGGCATGTGGGGAAATAATTCAACTTCCTTCAGTTGAATTATTACATTTTGTGCATTGAAGTGATGTAATATCACAGTCAATCTGGTCTGATTGAAATCAATTACTGTTACTAATTGCCAGGCCTTCATTTCCTCCCCCCCCCCTCGGAAGTCAGTAGTAGCACTAAAAATAAATCTGAGCATTTGAAAACAAAAAGTCTGTTCAAGAAGCTACTTGATTAAGAATACAGTTAACATGACAACATTAGGGATAAATTAGCACACAATGGGTTGGATTGTAACTTTGCTCTCTGTGAACTGGGAAGATTTTTCATCCACAGAACACTGCTAGGATCCAATCCTTATGCATAACATATATTAACTACAACAACTGGTCACTGAGAAATTAAAAGGGAATAAAATTTGCTGGAACTACAAAGATTGCAGAAAAATATTTTAGACTCTAGTTTCAGTATTTGAAAAGGAGAAAATGTTTGAGGCCAGATCAAAATGCAACTTAGTTGGAGATGTACAGATTAATACCAGTTGAATCCACAAGTTTTTTTTCACCACAGTGATTACAGAAGGTCCCTGACTTATAGCGCAATCGTATCCAACTTACACCACTGGTGTAACCAGCAGGGGAGGGAAGGGTGGGAGGGAAGGGAGGGGAGATTTAAATCCCCTTTGAATCCCCTTTCTATTCTGGGGTCTCCCGTTCTTGCTGCATTGCTGGTTACACTGGTGGTGTAAGTTGGATAGGATTGCACTGTCACAGACATTCGAGTTACAAACATTCGACCTACAAACGGGCTTGGTCAGGGCTTTGAAGCAGTTGTAGCTGTGAAGACAACACCAAAACAAACAGAAGCTTCTTGGAGGAAATTTGAGCAGCTCAATAACTTTGAAAACCTTGATGTAGCAACGGGGAAAAAAACAGCTCAGTAACAATGAAAATCTATGGATTCATGGGGGTAAACATCGGGGCAGGCTTGCGCGAGCCTCTGCAGGCCTCCCATCGGCCCCAAAGAGTGATTTTCGGCCATTCCGGAAATGGCCGAAAATTGCTCTTTGGGGCCGAAGTAAACATCGGGGGAGGCCTGCAGAGGCTCGCGCAGGCCTGCACGAGCCTCTGCAGGCCTCCCATCGGCCCCAAACAGTGATTTTCGGCCATTCCGGAATGGCCAAAAATCGCTCTTTGGGGACGAAGTAAACATTGGGGGAGGCCTGCAGAGGCTCGCGCAGGCCTGCGCGAGCCTCTGCAGGCCTCCCCCCGATGTTTACTTCGCACCATAGGACGCACTTTTTTCCCCCTATGCTTTTTGGGGAAAAAGTGCATCTTATAGTGCGAAAAATACGGTAAGTAGGGGGTTTAGTGCACATAACATTTGAGACAAAAGCAAGTTGTGATACGTAGCTAAGAAGAACAGAGAGGAAAAAACTGACAGTATACCTTCCTGTCATTGTGCAGAGGAACAGTGATCAACTGCAATCTATTAAGATGTACATGAAAATCTACACAATGCAATATCAACCTATCCCTATGTGAAGAAAAAAATGTTACTCTTCCCTCCCTTCATAATACATCAATAATATCATAAAAATGAAATACTCAGACAACAGTAAAAATGTAAGCTGCATCACAGTGGTTTTTCCAATGAATGATAAGTTATCCTACTTGGCAGAAAATCTTCCATAATAAAACTTGATCTTAGCCAAATATTCATCTGTCATAGTTTGTAATGCTTACGGAAAATGAAAACGTCTAGTTCTAAAATCTGATTTTTTGCCTTATTCCCAGTCTATTTCAAAATAGACATTTAAAACACACAAAACCAAGTAAAAAGTATAGGCTGGGCCATAAAGACCAATGTATGTGCTTACTTGAGGTATATACCCTTTCTCAGCTACAAAACAAGCTTAAATAACCTTAACATGAATCAGGTTAACACTAGAGGGCATCATGCATAGTCCTGAAGACTCATTAAAATTTGTTGACATCACTGTTTGGGTAATTACTTACAATGAAATACAGTACCGTACCTTAACTTTATAAAAATATATGAATTCTACAATGATTCAAAAAGCAATGTATGATTTACAGTTAAAGTATATTTTCTTAACATAGCTCATAAATATCTCCTTCCTCTTTTACAACGGCATCTAAATCTTCAGTGTGATATTCTGCTTACTATGAACAATTATGCTTGATTCAATGATGAAACATTGCTTAAGGAGCTTTAACAGCTTTCACCAATGTATTATCAAGACAAACAGCACACTTTACAAATATCACTGCCAAGAAGTTATGAATTTTCACTAGTCACCCTGCTAACAAATAACACTAGTTATGACTGGCACATCAATGGCCTGCAACAACCAACAAAAAAAAAATACTTCCTTCCCTTTTACAAAAGACTTCCTTTTCTGGCTGCCTGTAGGCAATTACTAATCACCACCGGAAACTGCCTATTTACAAACTTGAAATAGTACTCTGTGTATAATATGGAATAAAAGCAATATCTTGTGACCAAACACAGACCTAGATTGCTATTTAGAAAAAGCTAACTTTTTTTTATTTCTGATAACCTTGTATTTTTAAAATCCTAAAAAGGTTAATATTTCATACAATGTTTTCATTTATTTATGTAAACCATTTGTATCCCACACTTTCATATATCATGCCAAGAAGAGAATTACCATGGCCAGAGTATTAATGCTATTGGTTGTAAAGACCATTGTATTGCATTGTCTCATCTTGGATTTAACAACCTCTATCTTGGTTTTTACAAGACTATATAAACTGATTGAGAGTTTTAGTTATAGTTTTCAAAAAAAAGTCTTAATGTCAGATGCACTGTCCAAAGTAAAATGGTTGGCAACAATATGCTACACCAGGGGTTCTCAACCCCTTCCTGGCTAAGTACCACCACCGGTGCCACTCTCCTGTTGTGTACCACCGGAAGTGACTGGCAATGACATCATTGCCAATTACTTCTGGTTTTTCAGGTTTCTGGAGGCCACAAAAGCAGGCAGGAGGCTTTGGGCGGGTGGGAAGGCCTTTCTCAGTGTTCCTGCGAGGCAAGGCTAAAGGCAGGCCAAAGGCAGGAGCCTCGGGAGCAAAAATGCGCCAACGAAAGCGCTGCGTCGAAGCAGGTTTCTGGCGATCCATCCATCAAAGTACCACCAGCAGTTGTCCAAAGTACCACTGGTGGTATTAGTACCATTGTTTGAGAACCCCTGTGCCTAACTGTACCTAATTGTACTACAGTATGTTTCTTTTTAAATTTATTAAACCTCGCATTTTTAAATTCTCAACAGAAAGTCAATTACAATGCCAGTATAATATAAACATATAAAACTCAAATCAAGATGTGTTTCTTCATCTACAGTGTGCCATTCTCACCTGAGAAGACTACAAGGCTTGTGGATTGTTGGCTACCTTCATTTGTTAACCTTTTGACCTGGAGTTTGAGGGAGAAGATACTAGAAGTAATTAACCTAAATCTGATGCCCTCTTGGTTTAATCCTGTGAGCAACCTGTTCTCCCAGAGATTATCTCTCTTCTGAAAAGACTACTGTGGGTAGCAAAGTTTCACAGGAGAAACTTGAAAGTTTGGGTAGAACCTGCTTTCTTCAAGCTCTTGAGGCTCTGGGCAGAGACAGGCTTTGGGTGGCACCCCAACAAGTGTTTCCATTGTCAGGAGCTCACCACACCAATGAAAACTTCCTCTGTGAACAGAAGGAGTAAACAAAACGAAGTAAACTCATCCTGTAAACAAAACGTGTCTTCCTCATGCTTCCAATCTTCCAATGGCACAGTGAGCTCCTGATGGTGGAAGCACTAGTTGGGATGCCACCCATTATTTCTTTTTCTCTTCTAGGGATGCCACCCATTATTTCTTTTTCTCTTCTAAAGAGTTGAGATGTTTTGAAGATAGATTGGTGCTTGTGGATTATATAGTCATCCCACTGTTACCTCACGGTGTTCCAAATCCTTTTTTTTTTTACTGTTTTTGACAATGCTGTCTGGAGAAGAGACTGTTTCTCAGCCCAATTAAACACTGTCTTTCAAAGACAGAACACTGAAGGCTTTTGTTTTTTCTCCTATTTTCCCAAATGGCAAAAAATAAAACCATACTTAAGGTAAAGCAGCTTGCAGTTCCATCTCTAACCCTGGGCTTACTACTCATAGTACTAAGGCATTTATAAAGCTAAAAGCTAAAAATATAGCAAATACAGGAATCTTTCCCCCCCCCCCATATCCGCAGATCCCGTATCCACATTTTCACTTATTCACGGTTCTCCACGCTCCCCTGTGCCCAGTCCCTCCGTTTTTCTTCTTACTGGTGGCACCAAGCAAGCATGTCTCTTCCTTTTACAAAACGCTATAAGCATGCAGGCTTATAAGCGGTCAGGCAGCCTGAACGCTAGAGGGACACAGCCAAAACGTTAACAGGAAGCAGGAACCTTCCTGCTTCCTGTTAACATTCACTTAGTTTCCTCTAATGTTCAGGCTGCCTGCCTGCTTATCTTTCTATAAGCCTGCATGCTTATAGCATTCAGAGGCGCAGCTACACCCCCAGGGGGCTGGAGGACTCAGCCAGCGAGACTAAGGGAGCTAGAGAGGCTACAGCAAGGTTGCGCAGGCGCAGCCTCTCCAGCAGCGTCTTTGAAACTGCCAGCCAGCCAGGAAGGACGCATCTGGCCACCCACCGCCCGGGGGGTGCACTAACTCCGGTAAGAAGAACACCACCACCCCCGGCGTGCACACACACACACCCGGCAAGGCTTTCGCCCCAGGCTTTTTTTGAGTTTGGGGGTGTGTCGAGCTCTGGAGGGGGCAGTGCACCCTCTCCAGGGCTCAACACACCTGCACCTGAGGGGGCCCCGCCCCCCGTAACAATGCCTCTCATAGCATTTTGTAAAAGGAAGAGACATGCAGCTGGAATGTATCCCCGCAAATACTGGGACATCTGTAAATCAATTTTAAGTGCTAACAATCAGCTCAATTCTGCGTAAAGATACGCCACCGGCCTAAAGGGCTGGCTGCAGTATCCAAAGCCCTTCCTGGGCCTCGTCAGCACAGCACAGGAACACCTTAGTGTAGTGCTGTCCAGCACCAATGGGTCTCCTCAGATGTACGTCGGCTCTGTACATCCAGGGCGGCGGGTTAAGAGGGCCTGGGCCGGGAACAGGTTTAGGATATCGGTGGAGAGGGCCACCGATACACCCACCCCCTCCTGGACCGGTTTGGCCAATGGCCACCCTCCCTTGCCGCCCCACCTGCCCTCCCCCCACTCCTGCAGCGACCAGTGCAGGACTTACCTCCGCCGGTGGGTGCCGGGTCCAAAGGGTGGTGGAGAGAGAGCTGCTGGCCTCTGCATCTGCAGCCCTTACTCTCTGGGTGCCGTAAACGCACTTTATGACACCCAGTTTATGACACCCAGTGCCGGTGGAGTGCACGCTCCGCAGGCGCCGATTTGCGCAGAATTACACAGTTAGTTATATTTATAATGCACTTTATGCTCTTTAAGTAGTAAAAACTACTTTATGTTCTTAAAGTAGTAAAAACAGTTTAGAATTGATAAAGAAATAAGTACAACATAAATTTCTATTCCCCCTCTCATTTTTTTTCCTAGACCATGAAAAAGTGTTGCTTTTTCAACATAGCCACCCATACTACTTGCAACTGAAGATCAGCTAATACTCTCCAATTACCAATTAGGAAACGCAGTTAAGTGCTATGACTACTGCACATGGACCCCCTCCCCCCCAAAATGGAGAACATCCACACACTGTGGTAGCAACAGATGGTGTGAGGACCAAATAGCTGACAACCACCCCTTAATAATGCCTTCTAAACCAGTATCAACAAAATATTTCATCGACACAGCCATACATCCTTATCAGCAATCATCAATGAAACATTTAATAAAGCAGATCTAAGGAATTCCCATTATGAAATAGCAACAAATTTAATAGTATACCATATACAACTCACAGAGCAATCCTATGCAACTATATGCGGCCTGCGTATAGGGCCGGCCGCCGTATCCTGAGCCCGTTTCCGGGCCGCCGCTGCACAGCCCAATAACACCTCAGGAGAAGGGGACATTCATCTCCTTCCCCAAGTGCAGGGATGCCTAGGGTCTATGGGCCTCCTCAGATGTACGCCAGCTCTGAAGCTGACGTACATCCGAGGTGGCAGGGTAAGGCCGAACCGGGCTGGGAAAGGGCCTAGGATATTGAGGGAGAGTGTTGCCAATATCTCCGCCCTCTCCCAGCCCAGGTGGACCAGTGTCCCCTCTCCTTCGCCACTCAGCACTCCCTCCCCTGCACTGACTAGTGCATGACTTACCTTCACCGGCGGCTGCGAGGTCTGGAGGGCGGCGGAGTAAGGGTTGCCGGGCCCCGCACTGGCAGCCCTTACTCCAGTGTCATCGCAAACATGCTTTACGGCATGTTTGCAATGGCTTAGAGCGGCGAAGCATGTTGAAGAACGTTGGTGCCCACTCTCCTTGCTTTAATTTTATTACTTTGTTCCAGCCAACACCTGTTTATCTGAGATAAGGAATAACCATTGGCTCTTAAAGAATTATAGACAATTAGACAAATTATAGACAAATGAAAGCAAGGAGAGCGGGCACCAACATTCTGGATACAACAGTTACCAATGAAGTATCCAATGAGGAGAAAAAATGGATTACGTTACCATTTATCAAAGGAGTCACTGACAAGATTTCCCGTATATTGGAACAGTGTAGTGTTCAGGCTATCTTTAAGCCTACGGTTAAATTGGAACAACTTTTTAATAATCCTAAAGGTAAGAGACCTCCCCTTACGAACTCCGGAATTTACAGTGTGCCATGCTCCTGTGGTCATTGTTACATAGGTATGACCAAAAGATCTATAAATACGAGGATATCGGAGCATGAGAGATCTGTCCGTTTGAAACATTCAGAGCATTCTTCGATTGCTGACCATGCTTTAAGCCAGGGGGGCACAACATGCGGCCCGCCTGACGATTTCCCGTGGCCCGCGAAGAAATCGGGGATCCCCAAGTTCTTCACGGGCCCGTGCCTGTTCTTTAATGTCAGACGCGGCTCATTCCGCTGCGCACGCGGCTCATTCGGCTCCTGGCCAAACGCCAGAAGACTCCAGGCGGCGCTTTGATCGCCGCCTATCAGCTGAGTCTCCTGGCATTCAGCCAAGAGCCGAATGAGCCGCGTGCGCGTTGGCCAGGAGGAGGCTAAAGAACGCAAGAGCAAGAAGGCTTTTCCTTAGGCAAGAAGACCCGCCCACTTATCGCTGGCTCTGCATTGGTGGAAACTAGAGAGGGCGCTTGGCTTTGTAAGCCCAGGCCAGCAAGCAGGCTCCCGCCCGCAGCCACACGCCGCCCGGCGTCGCTTGCCTCCTCAAAGCCATGCTGCTTGGAGCCGCTGGGCTAGCTAGCGAGGGGCTGCCCATTTGCTGGTCTCCCAGCGCCCTGGCTGAGCAACTCGGGGCGGAGTGGAGGGGCGCCTTCCTGACGCAAGCCGAGGAGTCCCGCTTCTCTCGCGCCTTCCACTTGCTGTTCTCCGGGCAGAGGAAGCTCTGGGCACGGGCAGTTGCACACACGTTCCCTTCCCCGCTCGCTCTCGCAAACGCACACATAGGGAGCACTCTCATCCATCAATCCCAGACAGAAGGAGCAGCATTGGCTCCGCCCCCAACCCCCCATCTCATTCTCTCCACCCGCCTCGGGCGCACTGATCCACCCCCCCACGCTCTGAAACAGAGGCAGGCGGGCGGGGGAGACAAGAAAGACGGTGGCTGTCTGCACGGAGCAGCAAAGGAGCAGTGGAGAAGGGTAACCCTTGCAAAAAGGTAGAGTTCAGAGAGGGACAGCCAGTCACATACATGCGCGCTCTCTCTCTCGCTCTCTCTCGCTCTCTCTCATATCACGTACATTCTAATCAATATTTGCTTTTATTCGCTATTTTGCCGCCGCCGCCGCCTTTAATAAAATAAACTAATTTGTCTGCGCTGTAACCAGGCCCATGTGCGTAAGGGAGGAGGAGGAGGAGGGAACGGCATTGAGGGCGTCCGTAGTTCTGGCGCAGGGGACATGAGGAGAGTCACCTTGTTTGTTAATGGCAGCCCCAGGAATGGGAAGGTGAGACTTGTGCGTAGGGGAGGAGGGGGAGGGAATGCCTTGAGTGGGGGGAGGGCTGCGGGTAGTGGGGCAATGCATTATTTTTTATTATTGAATTATTAGGGTTGCTGATCTGATTGTGTTCAGGGCACCTTAAGGATCTACATAGGTCCCTGCTCCCAAGGAGCTTACAGTGAGGAGACAGCAGAGAAAGGAATGGAGGGGGTTGGCACCGTTCAGGGTCTGACCTGCTGTATCCGAGTTAAGGCTGCAATCCTACACTGATTTACCTGGGACTGGGAGTAAAACTACTCTCTATAGTTGGGACTTACATGTGGGTAAACATTCATAGGGGCAGTCTACCTCTGGGAGCCCCCAGGGAGCAATTTATTAATAATTAAATACTTATAAATTGGCAATTTATTTATTAATAATTAATTAATGTTGCTTTTCAGGATATTTTCCGGCCCATGGACACGCCCCCCCGTGATGTCACTTTCTGAGGAAGTGACATCACGGTTCCTGGACACGCCCCCTGTGCAGCCCCGAAGAAGTTTGGCCTATTCATTTTGGCCCCCGCCTACTTCCAAGTTGTGCACCCCTGCTTTAAGCACAGGTCATATGATCTTGTTTGAAAGCACGAAATGTCTGATAAATGACAGCAACACCAGAACACTCCGGAATTTGGAAGCGGTGGAAATAAGCAAAAGACACGCAGGAGACCTGATTAACAGACAGCAAGATCTTTCATTTATCAATGAAATTTGGTTTCCTATTATTCATAAAGTCTGTTTGACAGATACAGAAACAAAAGAAAACAATCAACAACGGAGGTCAACTCGTCGGCCACTTCTGATTTGAGTTCCGCTTCCAATTAGCTCCCAGTTCCATTTCAAATCAGCTCTTGGTTTTCTCGCTCTTTTTTTCAGCCTGTTAGTTTATAGCAGGGGTTATCATTCCAACATTAAGAATCAGGGTCTAATTTCTGATTAAATTAACTGACCACAACACAAAGTATTTTATCACCATAGCAGTTAACAGAGAAGCACGGTAATATTTCATGGTATTCGGAGCAATCAACCAAACATCATGTCAAATACCTTGGGTTAAAAGCAGACCTTTTGCTCCACTGTTGGAAGCTCCCTCCATGACAAGAAGAACTGTTTCCCTCAAGCAAGGTCTGAATGCAACCCCTTGTTCTAGCATTACAAATATCACTCTAGGAATTTTTTTAAACAAATGTATTCGTACATAACTGATTTTGGTTAAGTTTCTTTTTCAGAACTGGAAGTGATAAGAGAAATAGTATTTGGTACTATTTTTTTACCATGACAATCCAGGACACATTTTGGACCACATTTTTAGGTCTTGCTGATTTTCCTAATTCAGAAGTCAAAATAATACTCAATTATACTAGATATACCTTTACAAAGAGCTGTATGTAGAGTGCTCTATTGTTGGCAGCTGCTTCATAGAAGAGACACATTTATGCAAGGGATTTTTCGACAAATGCAAGGGCATTTGCCTAGAAGGACTTATTAATGCTCAGAGTAATCACAACCAAGTTGTTTTTTAGGAATACACTTACTTCAAGATACCCATCTTCTTCTCTAAGCAGAAAAAAACAATAATGGAGCACTGGGGGGAGTGGGGAAGTGAAGATATAAATAAATATCTCAAAATATCTGATGCTTTTATCTTTCCTCTTGGAGTAAGACACTGACAATATCTTTGACAGGTATCTTAAAGTAAGTGCATTCCTTATGGAAAATACAGCATTCTCAACCTAAAAGACAACATTGTTACAATTACTCTAAGCATTAATCATTCTTTCCACATGCTTTTTCAGATTGAACCAAAGATTGTAAATGACTCACTATGAAAACTGAATAATGGGGAGAGTGGGCAGCCTTGCCCAACTCCTTCTAAAGAAATACCGGTATCTGTTTCAATAATACACCATTTATAATTACTTGAACCAATAGCTTATAAAGACATTCTCACCATAATATCTTTCCTCTCCATGCCAAAAATTAGCGTTTCTTTCAGAAAGGACCAGTCTACTTGATCAAATGCTTTCTCAGCATCCCTCAAGTACCTATTATCCTTGGCCAACATATAGTAGATGGATAATATTTATAATACATCTAGTGTCTTTCAATTGTCTGCATTTTAAGAACTCAGCTTGAGCATTCTGAACATTGTCCAATAATTAAATTTTCTGAAAAAATAACAGAATTGAAGATTTTAATGTCAAGATTTAGAAGTTAAAATTAGTCTGGAAAATCTAATCTTAATTACCGGTATATCTTTATTGCCGCCCTGGGCCGCCCGCTGGATCCTTAGGATTGCGCTGTAAAGGATATTGCAAAATGTAATCAGCTTAACAATACTGAGACAACATTTCGATCATCTTTTGAAGATCATCATTGGGTTCATAGCATAACTGACAGTTGCGGAATGTTGGCCTCTAATGGAATCAAGGACGCTCAAAAGGACGCCTGCCAGATAAGCCAGGAAAAATTTATGCTGGACCGACACTGCCAGTTATGCTCTGAACCCGATGATGATCTTCAAAAGATGATCGAAACGTTGTCTCTGTATTGTTAATCCTATTACATTTCGCAACATCCTTTAATGTAATAAATAAATCTAAGTCATGGCTTCAAAACCCTGTATACACATTTTATCATCTTTAATTATCGCTGGCCACGAAAGTCTAACCTCTTATCTAATAAGTTACATCAAGAAACTTTTTATAAGTTAAAATTCATGATACGGCAGCCATATCCTATGCAGGTCCTGGGCTGCCCTGGGGCAGCCCGGGTGCACCTCGAGGGAACGGGACCAACGTCCCCTTCCCTGGGTGTAAGTGGCAGGAGGCACAATGGGCCTCCTCGAATGTACGCGAGCTCGGGAGCTCACATACATTCGCACCGGCCATGTAAGGCCGTGCCGGGCCTGGATATCGGCACCATCCTCCCCCTCAGAAAAACATACACATAAACATATTGTACCAACTCCCTCTGTTCGGGGAGGGGGGGGTAGAGAGCCCCCAGAGCTGCTGTAGGGACAAGACTGGAACAAAAACCAAGAATGAATTTATTTTGAATAACATTTTTTTACTAGCCTTTTTAGCCCTTGCATTGAAAACAGTTAAAATTTAAAATTTTTAAACTTTAAAATTCTAACCAGGAAGAAAATAACTGACCCAACAGCTGCACTGGATGGAATCAATCAAGGGAAGGTTAAAAAAGGTTAAATGCATAGCTTTCATTCTCTAACCACGCCTTAAGAACCCCAGGAAACACTTTCAACAATCTTTCCCTGAGGAAGCTGACTAAAATTGTCAGTGAAACGTACATAGGAACTTTGTTTTGATTTTTTAATTTTTAGACATGACCTTAAGACCCGAAAGACTTTGTACAGAAAACAGTTATGCTTTCCCTTTGCCTGAGTGGGTGCAAATAAGGAAGAGTCTGCCGATAAGAGTTAGTGGAAGCATTTTAACTGTGAAGAGCTGCTGGTTGGGAGTTGGGGAGAAAACCAGGCTACATTTGGTGAGGAGGAAGTCTGGGTCCTCTAGTTTATATTTATTTATTAGAAATGTTCTCCCTCCACTTTCCCCTTTTATCAAGAAAGCACTCAAGGCACTTTTCAGTTACATAAGGGACACTTGCTAGGGAGATGGGGGTAGTGTTTAATTTCAAGAAAGATGCACAGGGACTCAGGCCTGAGGAAGAACAATGCCGGCTCCCCTATAAGTTTTTCTTCTTAATTCTGGGGGAAAGACCACCACACTGGCTCAATGGAAAGGAAACAACATTGTATGTGCTAATAAGTATTACTACTATATTCCCACTAGCTAGTAGAAATAATATTGGCAACCAAGCCCAGACAGAATTTTGGAACCTCTGTCTGGGAGTAAGCTCTACTGAATAGTGGGATTTACTTCCATTTTGCCGGCGCACATCCGAGGAGACCCACTGGAGCAGCTGGACAAACTGGACAAACGGCCCTTTACCCCAAGGCCAGCGCCATCTCGATCCTGGACAGGATCCGGCGCAGCATGCTTTTGCACACTGCAGCAGTCCTAGACAGGATTGGGCTGTTCATTTGACAATTTATCTTCTAAAATGCTAGTGAAGAAAAAATGTAAATAGTTTCCTTAAACCAGAAGGAAATCTTTTTTTATTACTGTCCTCTATATTAGTAATCTTGTAGTTAAATGTTAGTTTCTTCATTCATTCTACATCCTACTGCCAAAATATTTAAATTTGGCAGTTCAAAAACTTTGTTGATTCTTCTACTGTTATTATGATGGTTCTTTACACTTAATGATCCATTTAAATGGAAAGATCTACTTACATCAAAGATGGTAAGGGTGGCCAAACTGCGGCTCCTGAGCCACATGAGGCTCTTTGACATATAATGTGCAGCTCTCGGAAATATGTTGGCTGAGCAACGTTTTGCATCACAATTAATATCAAAGGTAAATAAGAATTTTTCAGGTATAAACTGAGAGTCCACTGGATCAAAACATAATTTTAATGTTCATGGTGAGTAAATATATTTAAAAATTTAAATGCTTCTTAAATATTGCAGGTCTCAAACATCTGAAGTTTATCGCATGTGGCTCTTGCGTTAAGCAAGTTTGGTCACCCCTGATCTATGATAATACTTGGAATTACGCCAATATCTTTCTTTACAAAACTTTCTGAAATGTTATGTATCGCACAGTGCTTTGTCCTCCTAAAAAACTGACTGTTAATTTGAAAAGCTGATTCTATTTAACACCTCTATATTTGCCTCTCATCCAATGCATCCATTAGATGTCAGTCAAACTTTCAAATTAGCTCCTTCTATCCCGCTCTTGGCTAAATCTACAAATTGTTCCTTCCTACATGATTACTGAAAACGTGAACATTGATCCTTGAAATCTTTCACTTCTTCCTCATGCTTTCCAAAATCCAGTTCCAAAAATGTGAACGATTAATTTTTATTTTCATGGTTACTACTTCCTATTTTGCCTTGAATTATTTAATCTGATGCTTTATTAAATTCTAAAAAAAAAATGTTGGAAAGCTGCCAATCATGTGTCAAGTTCCTCCCCCCACCTCTTCTATAGGTTTTATTAGCTTTGGTTTAACTGTATGAAATGTGATTTTTAAAAACCCATTGCATTTTTAAATTTACTGTAATGTGAGAAATCTGGTGTTCCAATATTCTTAGTCATATTTATGAAACCAATATAACTGAAAATAAATACTGACCAATTTGCAAGTATCAATGATACAGAATTCAATTTACCAATTTCTGAGCTGGCACTAGGCATCAACTAGTTAGAGCTCAACAATCAGTGGTTCAGTTCATAAGTAAATAATCAAATTATAACAAGCTCCCATCTCCCTCCCTAGCTAGGGGGTGATCCCCTGTTGCACTGAGATTCTCCCAGGATCATCAAAGACAGTAAGACTGCACGACCCTTTGCCAGACTCTGGAAAAAATTAAAGAAAACTCCCAAATCTCATACTAGCTTTGAAAGGACCAAATCAGCAAGACTTTTCTGAAGAAAGTCAGATCTCGCCAGAGATCACTTAACTGAACAGTGGTGAGCAGGCTAACACATCTGCCCTGGATGACTGATATCATTAAGCATCACCTAGACTCTAGAGCAAATGGACACCAGCAGTTATAAAACAATTTCTTTTTGGAACATCCTACCCTCACTGATGGTCTGGACAAGAAAAAGTACCCTAAAAAAACACGAGGATAACAGGCTTTCCTCCAGCTGATGGGAGCAATGTATTCAAACAGGGGCACACTTTCCCTGAGAGCACTGGTAGACGTGTTCTTTCTCTTCCAGTGAGCTCACAGTTTCCCCAATATTTAATGGAGATTAAATGATCCCAAGACTTCTGTCCATTAATCAGTTTCTTACTCACTAGACAATGTACCAGTTATAACCCCTTCTAGCTAGTACATTTGTAGCACTGTATCAAACATGTAACTAAATAGAATATCCAAAATTCCTTTATTCCAATGTATCGTTATCTTTAAAAAAAAACCACTCAGGAAACACTCACTTATCACAATTTTTGAGGAGCTATGGATAGAAATATGCAATTTGGAAGTTTGCCTGTCTCCCATCCTCACCAGACAACTTCACTGCTAGCAGTGGATTGTTGAATGGGATATATGAGCAGTACCCCCCTATCCCTGCAAATAGTTCAGACAACATCTCATTAGGATAGAACCAACATTTTCAAATCACTGGAAAAGAGACTATGGGCAGCCCAATCATGTGTAAGATATGGTGGCCGGCCTAAAGGGCCAGCCACCGTATCCTATGCAGGTTCAGGGCTGCCCCAGGGGAGCCCTCCTGCACCTCGAGGGAAGAGGACGATTGTCCCCTTCCCCGAGGTGTAAGTGGTGGGAGGCCCAATGGGCATCCTCGAATGTACGCAAGCTCCAGAGCTCACGTACATTTGCGCCGTCCGTGTAAGGCTGCACCAGGCCTGGAGAGGGCCTAGGATATGGCGTATCTCGCCACCGATATCCCTGCTCTCTCCAGGCCCTGGGCCGGCCTATGGCTGCCCTCCCTACCCACCCAGTCCGTCCTCCCCCCCGCCCCTGCCGGTGTAAGGACTTTCCTTCTCCGGTTGGCGCAGAGCCGGGCAGGAGCCCGGGTAACAGTCACCAGCTGCTGCGCCGGTGGTCCTTACTCGCCGGGTGCCGTAAACACGCTTTACGGCGCGTTTATGACACCCTGCGCCAGGGGAGCACGCACTCCCCCGGCGCAGCACTACCCACGACTGCACTGTAAATTACTTTGGTGTAACATATTCCTGCTGAGAACAGACCAGTGAGTCTGAGATATTTTCAATACATGCAGAAGGAGTAAGAGCTTACGCCTGAATTCTAAAGTCACTTGCAAATGAAGAGACCATAACCTTAATCTAATGCCACGGAAGTTATTTGCTCATCAGTGACCTCAGTGTCACATTGTTAATAATGACAACTTTGCATACACAGTTGTCCTAACAGAATTGATATTACCAGAGGTACTTCCCAGTGAAGCAATCCCTATTCAAGCCCATTTTGTCATTCAACCAGACAAACTGCACCTTGGAGGGTATGGACCTTGTGTTCCTAGTAATGGGGTAATGTGAAATTGACATACAAAAGATACAGAAAGTCACAAACCAGTAATCTTTTGGCTGGAAAAACACAAAACGAAAACAAAACCCAGAAAACAAAAAACAGGGTTTGATTAAGCCACTTCATGCTAGATTGATCTAAAATATATAATTGGTTCTTCCCTGAGAGGGGAAAAGAAATCAGAAGTTGGATTTTCTGTATAATGGAGAGCAGTACTAAATCGAGAGCAGTACTGAATCAGGATAAAGATTATGGTATATTTTATTAAGTAGCCATAAGATTACTATGTATCAATCCAAATTAAAAAAGGAGTTGCCTGAAATCAGAAGAACACCCCCTCCCCCCTCCCAGTGTATACAATAAGGTACAGTATTTCAAAATCAATATGGGAAGCTATAACAAAGAAAACAAAAACCAGCAAAAACTAGAACTTACAATTCCAAGGTATTTGGAAGGAACTCTGAACTATTCATACACATTCTACCCATTTGACAGGACTAATTTTATACTCTCTATGCGCAATAGTGCCAAACAGTAGTTTTTCATACAACTTAATACATATAATGCCTGCTACAGCACTATAACAACTCCCATAATTCATGTGACTCAGTAAACTGCAAGACATACACCTTGTTTTTATATACCTATACTGTTGCTAGTGGTGTACTTAGGGTATTGGACACCAAGGTCAGGCCATTCAAAGCCACGGGGAGACCTGGCCCCAGGGTAGACCTGGCCCCCAACTCGAGGCAGATACCAGGTTTATCCTTTGAGTGGCTGCTCAAAGCTAAGGGTAGTCCTGGCCTCCACCTCGAGATCCCCAGAGGAGGCCAGGTCTACAGTGGCACATTTGATGCCTGGGGCAAACCGCCCCCCCCCCCCCGCCCCTGGTACACTACTGACTGCTGCAAAATTGTGGAAAGCTGAATTATTATTTTTTAAATAAAATGTGGGTCTCAAAGCTGTAGATTAAACCTCAAACACTTAACTGTAGACAACGACTTGGAAGCAGATTAGTAAGGTCCCTATATATTTTAGAACTATATATGATTTTGAATGCAGTACATGATTCAGCTAACCTCTGAAACAAACATGGCCCCTTCCTCACCTTGGTTAAAGTTATTTTAACAGCCAGCAAAAAAAAAAGTAATCTTCCTCCTAAATGTTGTTACTGAGACATTCCCTAGTCACTTCTCAAAATGCCCTACAATCAAAAACATACATTATGCCCTTGATTACACTACTACAGTACAATTATGATGTTATTTTAAAGAGTATTCTACAAATTTCAATTTGTACCTACGATTGATGACTATTCCTATAGCCTCCCCCCCCCAAAAAAAATTATAAAACTGAGGCTGAGAGATTATACAGCCATGCGCAAGTCAGTACTGTACAAATCCATGATAGAGTTGGGACATTGGGATCTAAATCTAACTTTTCGAAAATAATTAAACACGTGCATCACAAAGGCACTTCTTCAACTTTAGCCATCATTCTATAGAGAGCAAATGTTATGGTACTATGTAACTACAAGTTGATACATAGGTAAGCAATTAAAGGATACAACCTATATGAATGCAACTTTATTTTTCATCATTAAAAGACTTCAGAAAAATACAGCTAAACCATATCTACTTAAAACATACATGTATAGTGCAATCCTATGCACGTATACTCAGAAGTAAGATCCACTGCCTTCAATGGGACTTATTCCCAGGTAAGTGTGTACAGGTTAGCAGCCTTAGCTTCCCACTTCACACTAGGACCTAGGGTTATAGGAATGCATCTTGTCAAGTACGTCTCCAATTTTAATTAACGATTCAAACATTTACCATCTAGAGCAGGGGTTTCCAACCTTTGGAGGCCCGTGTGCCAGGTTGGGAACACCTGATCTAGGGCACAGTCAGGAAGGAGCTGGGGCCAATCTCTCTGACAACATGTGTATTTGCCACAATCACACTTTCTTTTTCAAGATGTAAACCATTAGATGTACACATTAATGATGTAAGAGAGTGTACCGCCCATGCCTGTCAAATTTATCAAAAAACAAACAAACTCGGTTTTTGTGTTTTTATTAAAGTGATAGCGGTACACATGCGGGTCTTGAAAAGAGAGAGGGCCACGCCTCCCGTTCTTGGAAAGAAGGCGGGTCCCTTGCCACGAACTGACGTGAAGGATGTGCTCGTTCTGCATTCCCAGGTCAGCACGTGAGAATACCGAGGAAGAGGGGGGCGCGCCGTGACCCGACTCTTGCTAGGCCGTTGAAGCCTCCCAAGCGCCCCAGAGTCCCCACGGCAGGCGGAGAAACAGCGCCGCCGCCGCCGTGCGCGGCACAGTCACTATCAAGGAGCACGTCCCGGTGCCTGGAGAAGGTGCCTGAAAGCTGGGCCCAGGTAGGGGAAAGACGGCAGCACTCCCACCCGCACCCGCTTTCCCCAGACTAGTTTGACAGGCCTAGGCCAGCGGGCGCCATGCTAGAAACCAAAATGGCTGCCCCGGGGAAAGCAGCCCAACCCCAGGAGCCGTGAGGGGGCTGTGCCGAGTGACGCCCGCCACCACGCCAGGCCGGATCCGCTGCACGGACAGGTACCTTCCTCTCCATCCCGCTGCCTGCGAGCCCCCCTCCCCCTGCACGGACGGAGCAGCTCTCTCCTCCTGGGCAGAGACCAGCCTGGCTGATCTCCCTCCGATTCTCATTGTGCGCGAGTGAAGGAAGGAAGGAAGGAAGGAGGGAGGGTGCGCGCGCGCGTCCCCACCACCCCCGAAGCAGCAGCAGCCTACCTGGAGCTCAGCCCTTTCCACCTCCCAGTGCGCGCGCTCCATCTCGAAGCGGGCCCACTCGTGCTGGATGTAGTGCAGGATCCCCGGGATGGTGTAGTGTTGCGGCCGGGATAGCTCCGACCCGCCGCCGGGGCCCACTGCTTCCTGAGCCGACGCCAGGCCTTGAGGCGGCGGTGGCTGCTGTAGCGAGGGACCCCCGCCGGGTCCCGCACAGCCCTGGCTGAGCAGCTGCGAGTTGGTGCTTCCTCCGGTGGGCGGTAGCGGCTGCTGCTGAGGTCTCGGGGCGGCCCCGGCCATGATCCCCCCGCCGGCTCCGGGATGTTCGTCCATTGTCTGTGGGGAGTCCTCCCCTTCCTCCTCCTCCCGCCTTGTGTGTGTTCCTGAGTCCTGGGCGGCGGTGAGCGGCGCTGGCTGTGGGGAGGGAGCGGCCCAAAGGAGGGGAGGGCCGAAGCCACGCGGAGGAGTAGCCGGGTGTCAGAGCGACGCCGAACCAGAGCTGCCGCCGCTGCAGCCTCTGCCGCCGCCGCCGGCCGCCATTACAGTCTCAGCAGCTCCATCATCAGCCGGACAGATTCACTCAACTCGCTCGCTCACCCACCCGCGGGGGGGGGGGGACGGGGACGCAAGGCATGCTGGGAAGCAGCACCCGCCTTGCTCCGGCAGCCCGAGTCGTTTGATTAGACGCATGCGCGAGCGGTGACTGAAGGGAACTGTGGAGGGAGGAAAGGTGAGAGAGGCTGCTGTCCTGGTAGCAATTTCTCTCTTCGGGCACTCTCTCACCTGCTCCCCGTCACGTCCTGGAATAGGTATGATGACAGAAGCAAGAAGAGTCACCAGCAGCTTCTGTTTCCCAAACTACTCCAATATTGTTGGATCTATAAAGCGTCCAACACGGTTCATACATTTTTAGATTTGCTGCTGCTTTCCTAAATCACCTGTAAGTACCCAGTCTGGCCCGCGGAACTCTCGGAGACTTGCAGCGCAATCCTATCCAATTTACACCACCAGTGTAACCAGCGGGGGAGGGCAGAGGGCGGGAGGCTTGGGAGGGGAGATTTAAATCCCCTTGAATCCCCCTTTAGAGGGGATTTGAATCCCCTTTCCGTTGGGGCCCTCTGTTCTCGCTGCACTGCTGGTTACAACGGTGGTGTCAGTTGGATAGGATTACGCTGTCAGACTCTGGCTGGGACATAGTACATACTATTGATGGCTGTATTCTGTGCTTTACTGAACCCCAGCATAGGCTGGAATGTGCGAAGAAGAACTTATAAATAGGATAGTTGAGTTATCTGAGAATATGCAGCTTGGTTTCCCCTTCGGGGGTGAAAAGCTCCGAAGACAAAGGTTTGACTCGCAGAAAGCCTTGTGTTTTCTGCCATTTAGGAAAAATACCCATGGTTTAGGAATGCCTAAGACGGTGTTCAATTCAACAGCCAAGAAGTGTATGGCCCTTCTCTCCCCATTACCCCCGTGAGAGGCAGGGAGATGAACGGAGAAACGGCTATGCGTGCCTCACTCTTGAAAATAGTTCCACTGCTGGCATATCCTAAAAAATCGGAGAGGAGTCGTTGCTGTGCTTCACTCCATATTCTACTTCAATATTCTCTGTCTTCCCAATAGTCGTTTCTCCTCTTTCTCCCCCCCCCCCCGTCTTTCAGTGGGCTGCTACTGTTTGTTGATCCTCCAACTCACTTAAAATGGTCTCCTCGATGGTGGGCCGCGCCAGCAAAAGATTCCTGGCATTGTAGCTGCATTCCTCACATGTCTACAGCTGACTCTTGGGGCGGACGAGCAGGCCACTTCCCCCGCCACACACTCCCTCCCTTCCCTAGGACATGAGGCACGTTCTGATTTTGCCACTGCTGTTGTTGTTCCTCTGTCACCCCAAGTAGCAAGGCAGCAAATAGAAACCAGAGTACAGGCAGTCTGCAACCTAGTATCGAGTTACTACTATGAGTAGGAGATTAAATTAAGATCTGCATAAGGAGGGAGCGCTTTCTGAGCGATTCCCTCGAGGAAAGCTGTGATGGAAACTCCATCACAGAGAAGTTTAAAACGAGGTTAGACAGAGCCTTTGGGGCATGCCTTCTTTGGCCTTTAGTAGGCTGCTGAAACTTGCAGGCTATAACTGTCTTAAAAAAAAGGAGCAGCCTAATGTATAAGCTATGTAGAGGAATGTTATGTAATTAAACAGACAGGAAATAAACGTTTCCTTTAAATGTATGGAGTTAAAATATAGGAAGATTTTGCTAGTACACTCGAATTAAAAATAAAGTTTCCTTGAAATAAGAGGTTGTCACAATAACCAGTTGTAGCACACCGCTAAGTACTTAATAAATGAGTATATCCCATTCAAATTAATGTTTCATGTGCTAAAGTAAATTTGATTAGAAAAATTAGATTTTTAAGGTTGCGGAGTCAAGAAACTATTCTCAGTCATTAAACTATTGTGTACAATTGTGTCCTATGATAAAAACCACATTTGATCTAGTCCTTCTAACAAGGACAAATATCTGCAGAATTTATATGAGGCATTTTTAAAACTTAATACTTTTCTGGGGAAGTGAAGGATCAGATCAAAAACCCAGATGAGTACCTTGGAGTTGCCTACTACTGTACTACAGGACAGGCAAAGCCTACCATTTGTCAGCTACTGTACTACAGGACAGGCAAAGCCTACCGTTTGTCAGCTACAGCTCTCAGCGCCTCATCAGAAAGACATACACCCCCTTGCTAGGAAAGTATTACCGTATTTTCTCTCAAAGGCAAAAAACTTCACAACACTAAGCAGCTACTTCCCAGCAACAGTGGAACACCAAACTGAGGAATTAACTCTGACTCCACATCTACTGCAATGCTATCAGGGAACAAAAAACATCGGTTATGTTATTAAGGGCTTTTTCACCTATACATCTTCTAATGAGATATATTCCATAATCCATCACCAATGTATTTCTTCCATTTACATGGGCCAAACAAATTGTCCATTGTGCAAAAGGATAAATAGACACAAATCAAATACCGTATTTCTTCGAGTCTAAGGCGCCATCAATTCTAAGGCGCACCTTTACTTTCAGTACCACCAGCAGGGGAAAAAAAATCCATCGATTGTAAGACTCACCTCCCTTCATTGAATCTACCCACTCAGCACCAACTCTCCCCAGCATGTCTCCTGCAGCTGAGGATGACTGAGTGCACTGCCTTTGCATAGCATTTCTGGCCCCGCCAGAAAGTGCCATTTCCTTCGTTACCTGGGCTTGGGGGAGCTTCAGGGAGGCCTGTGCAACCCTCTGCAGGCCTCCCTGATCTTCAGTTTGGCGATAAACAGCGATTTTTGGGCATTTCTGGTTTTCGCAAATCACCTGAAGCTCCCCAAGCCCCAGTAAGTAAGAAGATAGCATTTTGGGGTGCTTTTTGGAGACCTTCGATTCTAAGACGCACCCCATTTTTTGAAATGCTTAATTGGGAAAAAAACATGCACCTTAGAATTGAAGAAATACAGTAGTAAAAAATGTACGGTAATCCTCAGAAACCATTGAGGAAGCATTTCAGTCTACCAGGACATTCTGTAATTAACTTTAAAATTGCTATACAGTCATCTCCCCGTATCTGCCGTTTGTTATCCACGGTTCCCCTTCAAACTATCCGCACCATTCTGAAGCTCTCCCTGACCATTTTACAGCTAGTCAATTACAAGTAGTGCCCCAAAATGCCTTGCATGGCCATTCTGCAGCTCTCTGCAGTCTGACTCAGTTGGGAGAGCTGTTGCCTTCAAAGCCCGAAGACCGGTGAACTTGATAAGTTTGAGACACGCCGCCGGCAAAAAGCTGTGAAAGCCTCCAGGAGAGATAAGAGCTTCCAGCTGCGTCGGTCGAGTGTGGGAGGCGCCAGCCAGCAGAATTGTCAGACTGTAAAAAGGATACCACTTGGAAAGTAGCCATTCATGAAAGATTGGACATTTATATATATTGTGTAAAAAAAAAAAGGGGGGGGGTTAGGCATGTGGATGCGAGCGAACCCGTGGATATTATATATCTGGATTTTCAGAAAGCGTTTGACACGGTCCCTCATGAAAGGCTCCTGAGAAAACTCCACAGTCAGGGCAGGTCCTCTTGTGGATTAGGAACTGGTTGAAGACCAAGAAACAATGAGTGGGAGTCAATGGACAATTTTCACAATGGCGAGAGGTGAAAAGCGGTGTGCCCCAAGGATCGAACTTAGGACCGGTGCTTTTCAACTTATTCATAAATGACCTGGAGTTGGGGATAAGCAGTGAGGTGGCCAAGTCTGCAGATGACACTAAACTTTTCCGGGTGGTGAAGACCAGCAGGGATTGTGAAGAGCTCCAGAAGGATCTCTCCAAACTGGGAGACTGGGCAGCAAAATGGCAGATGCGCTTCAATGTAAGTAAGTGCAAAGTGATGCACATTGGGGCAAGAAACCAAAATTTCACATATACGCTAATGGGTTCTGTGACGGATCAAGAGAGAGATCTTGGGGTGCTAGTGGACAGGTCGATGAAAGTGTCGACCCAGTGTGCGGCGGCTATGAAGAAGGCCAATTCCATGCTCGGGATCAATAAAAAAGGGATTGAGAATAAAACGGCCAATATCATTATGCCTTTGTACAAATCAATGGTAAGGCCACATCTGGAGTATTGTGTCCAGTTCTGGTCACCACACCTCAAAAAGGATATAGTTGAATTGGAAAAGGTGCAGAAAAGAGCGACCAAAATGATTCGTGGGCTGGAGCACCTCCCTTATGAGGAAAGGCTACAGCGTCTGGGGCTTTTCAGCCTAGAAAAAAGGCGCCTGAGGGGGGACATGATTGAGACGTATAAAATTATGCATGGGATGGAGAGAGTGGATAGAGGGAAATTCTTCTCCCTCTCGCACAACACCAAAACCAGGCGACATGCACTAAAATTGAGTGGAGAGAGTGTTAGAACGGACAAAAGAAAATATTTCTTTACCCAGCGTGTAATTCATCTATGGAACTCCTTGCCACAGGATGTGGTGATGGCACCTGGCCTAGATGGCTTTAAAAGGTGTTTGGACAGATTCATGGAGGAAAAGGCCATCACAGGTTACAAGCCATAAGCAACCTCCTGGCTTTGGAAGTAGGTTTTCTCTGTGCCAGATGCAGGGGAGTGACAGCAGGAAACAGGTTATCTTGTTGTCTTGTGCTCCCTGAGGCATCTGGTGGGGCCACTGTGTGATACAGGAAGCTGGACTAGATGGGCCTTTGGCCTGATCCAGCAGGGCTCTTCTTATGTTCTTATGAACCCTATACATGTGTGCGTGTCATTTTTCTAACCTGGTCAGGAATTGCAGCAGAGAGCTACAGAATGGCACAGAGAGCTGCAGAATGGCCGTGCAAGGCATTTTGGGGCACTACTTGTAATTGACTAGCTGAAAAATGGTCAGGGAGAGCTTCAGAATGGTGCGGATAATTTGAAGGGGAACCGTGGATAACTGAAACTGCAGATACGGGGAGACGACTGTATAGCAATTTTAAAGTTAATTACAGAATGTCCTGGTAGACTGAAATGCTTCCTCACTGGTTTCTGAGGATTACCGTACATTCTTTACTATTTGATTTGTGTCCATTTATCCTTTTGCACAATGGACAATTTGTTTGGCCCATGTAAATGGAATAGAGAAAAAGCAAATACTGTCTTAAAGTAAAAACAGCAGAGTCATTCATTCAAATTGATAGGTAGCAGGTTTAAAACGAACAAAAGGAAATAGTTACACAACATATAATTAACCAATGGAATTCGTTTCCACAGGATGTTGCAATGATTATTAGCGTAATTGGTGTTAAAAAGGATTAGGGAAGTACATGGAGAATAGGTATATCCATAGCTAATACTATAGTTATAATGGTAAGAAGCATAATGTTTGTTTTAGAGACTATATATACCAAGCGCTTAGTTCAAAAATGAGAGATGCTGGGGCTGAGATCTGTCTGGAAGTCATACTCTCTGACCTGAAAGCTGTTTTCTACTAATTGCTGTAGGAAAGGCAGTAAGCCCATGCTCAAATTATTTCTCACCTTAATATTGTCTCGCATGTTCCTTGATCAACCATAGCACTGAAAACAAATTGGATACCAGATAGTGAGGACGAACAGATATAGATATTGCCATTATGCCCTCCTTGTAAATGCAGAGAAAAAGGGTCCAATCCTGTGTAAACAGTATTTAGTGATCAGTGATTAGCTGCTGTTTAATAATAAACTTCAGGCTGAGTCTCCATTGTTTTAAAAGGACTCCTCTGACTTGGGAGTAGAAGTTGCTGTAGACTTGAAGGCCTCCTATGTTCTGTAAACAGCCTAATATACTCTCTGAGCAGTTCCATAACTGATGGAGCCAAATTTTTCAGTTAGTACAGAGAATTAGGCCTATATCTATAAATAATAAGCATATAGTAATTTTGCATACTGGCAGCGATTCATAGCAACAAGCTCCCCATGAGGAAATCCAGCATCTATCTATAAATAAAATCAAATGTTAGGCAAATGATAGAGTACAAAAGGCTTCAAAGTAGAACTGGCAATGAATCGGTCCATGGTGGCCATAGTTACTATGTATAATGCAAATGCAGCCGGAAATCTTACAGGAGTGGTTCTATGACCAATAAATAGGTAGTCTTCCTTTGAAGCCAGTATGATACACGGGTGTAGGTGAATTGTCCCTTCTGCCTCTGTCCAACTGTTATGATGGTAGCACCCCAGCAACTGTGCAGATCAACGTTTAAACCTAATTTACACATTAATTTAAATTACCTTGTAGCTGTATAGAACTGAACTGTGGCTGAATCCTTTCTGAAACATAATTAATTCTTTTTAGTGCCCCTGTTGCTGTAGCCCCAATCCAATCCAATGCGGATAGTTTGATAACTGTACAAACACAACTGCTTGTTACTGTGTACTTGCTACAGAATGCCGGGTTGATAGCGCTTGGGACTGAGATTCTCATGAAGTTCTTAAATACATAGAATTCTTGGCATGGTGTAAACACCGATAACAGGATATGCACCCCTTGCTAAGAAACCCAGTCTCAATCTGTGTGATTAAAGCAACCATCAGTATATTATTAAATTGCCTTTTCTGAGCAAGAAGCATGTAGGAATTGTTCAGCTCCAGGCATTCTTGACCAACGTGGATTTTCTTTACCCGTATCAGTGAACATGCAAGTCGAGTTTGAAATTGGAGACTAATTTAGTTGTCCTAGAGGTAGACAAGAGAGTGTGATTCTTCTGGAACTGTCTAATCCTGGGGCTGGATGCACTTCCATGCCCAGAGAAGAACTTTGGAGAGCCTTTAAGGAAGGGGAAGACAAGTTTTGCAGCTGCATTATTTATTCTGCAGTAAATATCCAACATGTTTTATATAGTATGTCAAGCTTTACATAAGGTTTAATCTGTCACTTAACAAGATACTGTACACATAAAAAGTTTCAAAAGACAAGTGCTAGAAATGTATCCATTGCCAATGATATCTGACAGATAGGCAGATAGGTAAAATTGCCAGGATTCCAAATGTTCACCCAAGTTTTGTTTCAAATCTACTACCTTCCTCTTAAAGACCCTTCCAAGAGAGATGTGCCAGACCCTTCTCTGGAGAGAGATGTGCACACAGGAAGGTACCTATGTAGTTGCAGTATGACTGCATCCTTCCATACAGTTGAATGAATGTCAGATGCTTCTGTTTTTCTGTTACTTACAGCCCAATCCTGCCTAAGATGCAGTGGCTGGCCTGGGAAGGGGGTTGGGATATCGGCACAGTGCACCGCCAATAATCCTACCCCCCCTCCCTGACCTGGCCACCCAATCGCTCCCTCCCTTGCCACCCCGGCCCGCCATCCCACCACCACAAAGGTGGCTTACAATGAATAAACAATAAAATACATCATGTTTAGGATGCAGCAGCCAGCCATTTAGGGGTTCAGAAGCAATGAATGGCCTTATTTATTTACCACCCTTCCTCCAAGGAGCATAGAGTGGCATATGTAACTTCTTCCCCTCCTCTTATCCTGACAATAACCCTGTGAAAAAGGTAGGGCTATGACATAGTGACAGGTCCAAGGCCATCCAGTAAGCATCATATCTGAGCAGAGATTTGAACCCAGGTCTTCCTGCCCACGTCCAACACTGTAACTACTACACCATATTGGCTGTTGATGGCATGCCATCAGAAGGTAGTCCTGGCAAATCCTGCACCATCTCATGGAAGTTGTCACAGTATGGTACCACAAGACCCCTTGAAAACAGTACAGTCAGGTCACATCTTATGCAAGGTTAGGTTCTGCACGTAAAGTGAAGCTTGAATATAGTCGACAGTACCCTTAAATTCAAAAAATACATACTGTCTCTTTAAAAACTGAAACCACACTGCAAGTGACACAGGGAACTGAGAAGACTGAGGAAACAGCAGATTCATTCACAATAGCTCGGGGGCACATACCCAGTGAGTGGAAAGGCAGACAGGTTCACCCACACTGAGTTTTTTCCCTGAGCACGTATACTTGAATTAGCAAAAGTAAAATGCACAGATGATGCAACCTGACTATATATGCTACTTCCAAATTATACATAAAAAGTGGAAAGTCGTGCGTGAAAACACCAACCTATGCTGTTTCTTACCTTACAAGGCATTCCTGCAAAGAGACTGTATCGTACTTCCCTGAGCTATTTTTGCTATATATGCCCAACTCTGCCTGTGCAACACTAACATCCTATCCAGCATAATGGATGGGACTTGCCACCAAAAGGGAGGTGGAAAACTACAGCTTCTATAATGGAGTGTCTACAAAAGTACCCATGCTACATTAATTTGTTGCATCTGTGTTCCATCCCGTGATGAAACTCAAGGCAGCATACATAGGGTTCCCAAATGCAGTGGTGTAGCTAGTGTATTTGACACCCGGGGAGGATACTTTTTTAACACCTCCCTTCATAAGTCTTAACACCCCCCTCCTCTATATGACACAATTCTTTACTGGGCTGCAGTGTGCTGCTGCAACAGGATCCTGGCTGCAAAGAGCACCTTGCTAAGAGTTGATCACTTCCCCATAAGGAGGGAAAGGAGAGAGACGGTATCTGAGTTTTTCATCACTAGAGACGAGTTTTTCATCTTGGGAAGGAAAAACTGCACCAAGCTCCAGCTCAGACTCTGCCTTTTTGGTGCTCTGAGGGCTCCTGCTTTTCACAGGCCCCAGCCAGACCGGGCTACTTGCAATGCGGCCTCTGCTTTGACTGAGGGTGGCTGTTGCTTGCCACGGCTTGTTTGGGTTCCAGCTCTCCCCCCCCAGCCCCCCCCACACACACTCACTCTTCCTCCATCCTCCACTCACTCTCTCTCAATTAACTTGTATTCCACATGGCTCTTTAACTGCTTGCCCAGCGTGCCTAGAGCAAGCGACCCGGGTGCTAAGACACCTCTACTGCTGAGCATGTTGTGGCTGGAAGGGGTGGGGGAGCGACGCAGGCAGACTCTCTCCCTTCTTGCTGACACCTCCGAAACCAACAATCAGGTGCTATGATTTTCGTGTCAGCCAGCAGAACACAACAGACACGCAATGCTGACACCCCCTTAGCACCCCTGATGGCTGGCACCCAGGGTGGACCGCCACCGCCCCCCCTGCTATGCTACTGCCCAGATGCTCTCCCTATCCAGGCACTGTCCAGACCACTTAGCCTTAGTGAGGTCACTAAGGGAGGGCCAAGGGGATGTTGTGCCCCCGGGTGCCACCTCAGGGGGGTGGCACGCACTGCGCACATTTTGGGGGAGGGTCTTCAAAACCAGGCAGTGGCAAGGTGAGTGGGGCAAGGCTGGGCCGGCAGTGGGTGGGCAGCGTGTGCCACGTTTGTTTGCTGGAGATCCAGATGACTGCGGCAAAAAAGCAGCAGCAAGATGAGTGGGGTGGGGCAATGGGCTGGGCGGGGGGGCAGCAGGCAGCCGAGCATTTTTTTAGACTAAAGAAAAATTAAAAACCACAGGGGCATGACATCACCCCTGGAAGTGATGCCATGCCCACATCACTTCGGGGGGGGGGCATTTTGAATTCCCCCCCCCCCCGGTACCATGGTGGCTAGCTATGCCACTGAGTGAGGTTGCTGCTCCATGTACTTTCAGGTTATGCCCTGGAACATGTTTGAGAAGTTAAAGCCGTTGACGGAGGTGAGGGGGATGGCGGCGCGGAATAGGGCCTTCTCGGCAGTGGCGCCCCAATTATGGAATTCTCTCCCCCTGGAATTAAGAACGGCTCCCTCTTTAGAGACCTTTCGGCGGGGACTTAAGACGTTTTTATTTAGGTTAGCTTTCGATGTCTGACATGGTGGGCTGGCGTCTTAACAAATGGCTTTTAACAAATGTAAATATAGGTGACCCATTGGGGTTGTTTGTTTTAATTGTTTTAATTATTTATTTTTAATTATTTTAATGTATATACGTATTTTAATGTTTTTTTATAAGCCGCCTTGAGTGCCCTTGCTGGGAGAAAGGCGGCGTATAAATTCTTTAAATAAATAAATAAATAAAATAAAGCGCCGTCATCTGAGGGAGCATTAGCAACGCAAGCTTAGGTCGAGGTTTAGACTTACACTAGAGTCTCTGGAAGAACTGAAGACATTTTAATGCAATTATGTTGAACACTGAGCCAGTCCCTTGTAAACATTATTACTTTAACATGGGCGGAGTATGATGACCCATAAACCCAGCCAAGGCTGAAGAAATGAAATCATGGTATCTGACTACAGACTCTGTTTTGCAACCATTACTCATGCTAAAGGTGAGCAATTTTGTTCACAGACTTCCTGGAATAAATAGGAGAACAATCGCATCACTTTGAGCAGGAAGTGTGCTGCAAACATGGTGCGACTGTATGAAAGAGTGCCTGGAGGAAGGTTGGGTGGCATTGTGCCTGGCGTGCTTGAACTCAGCTAGGGGCTGGTCCAATGTGTGACATGTCAAAATGTAGAGACAGAGAGTGACTGGCGGTAGACAAGTGATGAAATGTGCTCTACAACATTTCTGCGGCATGCCTCATCATGATTACTGTTATCTTGAAACTGACCCCAGAAAAGCTCTGGGCTTGGCTGATTTTGCCATGCTTTCAACCTTGTAAAGGTGCATCTGCAAGCCTTAGGTGATTTAAAAGAACACACCACACAGTGGCTATAGAAGTAGAAGAGCTCCACTCATACCATTCAGGTACCACAGGGGACTGACAGCGGAATCTGACTTAACGTTTGTGCCGGTTTAACCAGCGGTGCAGCGAGAACGGGAGGCCCCAGAATAGGAAAGGGATTCAAATCCCCTCCAAAATAAGAATTCAAAGGGGATTTGAATCCCTTTTTCGTTCTGGGGCCTCCCGTTCTCGCTGTGCCGCTGGTTAAACTGGCACAAAAGTTAAGTCGGATTGCGCTGTGAGTCATTTGTTCTCTTCTTGGCCTTTAACATAGTGAGCAAGTTCTGAAAGAATCATCCCAGGAAATGAATAGGAATTTTTTCACTAAAATATTTTCTCAAAGCAACTTGTAAAATCTGTTAAAATATAAAATACAAACATGTGAATTATAATTAACATTAAAGTAACAATTGTATATTAAAAATGTCCATAAATATCGTGGCCATAAGGTAGAGTTTCCTCTGTGGCATATCTGGAATGCTTCCTCCATCCAAGGAGTCCCCCTGGCCATCTCTTTGAACACCTCATGAAGGCATTTTTCTGTCAAAGGGTCTTCCCTGGATATTAGCTGACTGTTATTTATTACACATGCAGCTTTTGCCATTTTCGCTTTTGTGATCTTATATCTTAAAATCATTTTGATTGTGATGTTTTACTGATGGCGCAATCCTATTTCCCCCCCCCCTTGGGCTGCCGTAGTGCATGCTGTGCCAGCCTGGGATGTCACAAATGTGCCGTAAAGCATGTCGCAACGCCTGAAGGGTAAGCAGTGCCTGTGGGAAAGCCTTGCTGCCCCATCGGCACTGAATCTGGCAGACCGCATGCCAGAGCAGGTGAGAGCGTGACGGGAGGAGGACAGAGACTTTTATTTATTTATTTATTTATTTACAATATTTTTATCCTACCTTTCTCCCCGAACGGACCCAAGGCGGCTTACAACAACAGCAACAAAAAATACAATACAAAAAAACAATCACTTTTTAAAACAGTAAAAACAATTTACGAAAACTAATAAAAACAACATCTAAAAATCGATAAAAATATCACTATTACAATTAAAAGCAAGAGCATAAGAACAGCAGCATTCTGCACCCCACCTGTACCAACAAGATGTTTAAAAAGGCAAAGATTCAGAAGGCTTCTTTAAACAAGAAAGTTTTCAGGCCTCACCGGAAAGTCTCCAAGGAGGGAGCAGTTCGTAAGTCAAAAGGGAGGGAATTCCATAAGGTTAGTGCCACTACTGAGAAGGCCCTATTTCTGGCCACCGCCCCTCGCACCTCCCTGGGCGACGGTACCCGCAAAAAGGCCTTCTCTGATGACCTAAGGAGACGAACCGGACTATATAGAAGTAGGCAGTCTCTCAAATATCCAGGCCCCAGGCCCAGGCAGAACAGTCCTGGAAAAGGTGGGATCGGTGACACTGGCATGCACTGATTCCTACTCCCCCTCCCAGGCTTGGAGGTCCGACACAGGGCTTCTCCGTTTTGCGCCAGCAAATGAGCTCATGCAGATCTGAGTAGCTCTGTTGAGCAGACTGGGGCTTTACCTGGGGTAAGGGGACAAATGTCCCCTTACCCCGAGGAGACCTCCAGCCTGCTCCTAGCCAGCACTGGATACAGCGTGGGTGCAGGTTAGGATTGGGCTGCCTATATACTATACTTTTTGGCCTCAATCCAGCTAAAGTTAGGACACAACTACAGACAGCAGGAGACCCTATCTGTATGTTTTGCCCTGCAGAGCAGTTAGCAGCTTCGGGGATGTTATTTGGATTGGGAAAATGTGGTGGTGGTAAAGGATTTTTTTAAACCCTTCCCCAGGGTCACAGCTCCAATCCAAATCAGGACTTTGTGGTTGCGTTTGCCGCTTAGAAAGTAAGACACGGGAAGAATGATAACAGATCTCCCACTGCCTAGTTTGGCTCTCAATCATCATGACAAGTCCTTTTTTAAAACAGTGGTACTTATATTAAGTTAGTTGCAAATAATTTGTTCTATTATTTTTCATGGAACGTGGGCTACAATCCTATACATGCTTACCTGGGAGTAAGTTCCATTAAATTCAGTGGGGCTTACTTCTGAGTAGACATGGATAGGCTTGTGCTGAGAGTCACACTAATATTAGCTGGATTGAGGTCTTTGAGTGTGTTTGCTTTTATCTTTAAAGCCAAGTAATAAGATTGTTGTCCAATTAAACAAATTATAGTCAATTATGTGGGGTTTTGTTGATTAAATCTGCAATCGTTGGCTATGAAGAAGCAATCTTTTTGAATGGAAAAACAGTGGCACACACAGTGGCATGTATGTTGCAGCACTCATCTTAGAGCAGTGGTTCCCAACCCGAGGTCCATGGGACCCTGCCAGGTAGTCCGCGAGGCCTCTAGTTGTGGGGGGGGGGGTGACACAAGCACTGCCTGAGTATTTGGCCCCCATTGTCAGTCCGCCGGTGAGCTTCGGAGCACAGTGAGCAAAGCTGGAAGGGCCTGTCCGCCCACGGTCTGTTTGGCTCTGAAATTCCGGCAATCCGGAAGAAATTGGCAGGTGACTCGATGACATGTGGCATCACTGTGTCACTGCCACAGTGACACAGCTGCCAGGGTTGTCCGTGGTGCCTCATGTTTTGTTGCACTGGTCCGCAGTCTCCAGACAGTTGGGAACTGCTATCTTAGAGGCATTCCCTCTTGTGCAAAACAGAAGAGTATTCATTTTAAAAGTAATGTTAAAAGATATTAACTTGATTACTGGGTTTGGTCACTTATCAAAAGTTTTGATTAATTAATCAAACATTGTGGCCCTGTTAATTTGCATATTATTAGATGTTTATATAGTTCTCTTTATATATCTGTGTCTAAAAATTTTTATAGATATAGATAATAAAGATAAACTACCTGTATATCTTTTTGTAGCGATGTATAGAAAGCCCTCTGAAATATCCAAGTTTCACTGGTTTGCATCCAAATTTGCCTGAGTGGACCTCCAGTCCACTCACTGGGCTGAGGGGATCTTTTCATCCCACTCCTTCCCACTGTGGTCTGCTAACAGATTGACAGGCCCTCAGGCACAGCATGTGAGGTATGGAAGGGACGTTCCCAGAGTTCACGGGTGGTACCTCCTCCAGGCTTCTGGGAATTTCCAGTCTCTTTGCAGTCCCCCCTGCCACATCCCACACCATTCCCAAGTGCCACCCAGTGTTCAGGAGTGGTTTTTAGGGGGCCCACAGTGGGTAGAAGGAGAGGAATTTCTTGCATGAATAGAGGTCCACTTGCACAAGTTTAGATATAACCCACGGTACTTAATTTATCACATTTGAATCCCACTCTTCTTTCCATGAGCACAGTATGGTGTACGAAGGGTTAACTTTATTTGCATTCTCATAACAATCTGTGAGGAAGGCTAAGCTGAGAAAGAGTGATTTTTCCAAGACCACCCAGTTTGCTTCATGGCTGAACAAGGATGAGACTGTTAGATAATTAGACAGTGTACAAGAAGGAGTGCCCTAAGCAATTGTGATAGGACATTTCCTATTTTAGTCTTTTATCTGTAAATCTTTTATATTTTATCTTCTTGGGTCAGTAAAGATGAAGTCCACACCCAATATCAGTGGAATTCTATTATAAAAGTAGCTTTTCTGGCACATATGCTTGGTGGCCTTCATAGTTGTTCTGAGTAACTGGACTTGTGAAAATTTCTCACAGATGCTTTCAGAGTAAAAACAGCATCCTCACTCCTGAACACATCTAAACCTTTCAGTGGATGTCTCTGTTGACAGCACATTAATGCAGAGCTAAATTTTCCCCAACATTCTCTTTTTTTTTTTTCTCCTAGCTTTTCAATTTTCTGCAGAATATAATTCTTCCACAGTAACATTGGCTATGCAATTTCCTCCCACATGCCTGCTAAACATATCTTCTTGCTGGAATTTGCGGGGGGGGGGGAGAGTGGAGGCTCAATGCAGGAAAATGGATGGTATAATTTCTGTGCCGCTAAAGCATTTAGTTGATAATGTGATTTGCGAGTAGCCCATCCAAAGCGGTAGCTGCTAGGCCTCCACCCACAGGTCACCTACTGTTGCTTGAGATGGCCGCGGGGTCTTCAGCAGCCTCACTCACCGGATTTCACAATCCAAGCCTGAACAAAGTTGCTCCCAGTCCAGAGCCAATTCATAGGATGAAACAGTTTTTGTTTTACAATTTTATGTAATGCATATTTCTGACTCCCCACCACCACCACTTTTTCAGATCTGCATTTTGACCATCCAGCCACAAAAGGATATCTAGAGCAGACCACAAAACATGATCAAGTTTTTCCTAATGGTGAACAAGCAAGGCCAAACAAGACTCTCTCGTTATTATGAATATACAAACCTTCATAAACGGACAATACTGGAAGCAGAAGTAATCAAGCACTGCCTTTCCCGTTCAAAAGAACAAGTATGTTTTTGGTTTTACATACATTAGAGCCAGGCTAAATGTGATGGTGGCAGATCTATGGGTTTAAATTTGGATCTGCCCCAATCATGTGTACATTGGAGGGAGGGGGAAAGAAAGATTTAAAGTGCAAAGGGAGAGGAAAATGCTGAATCCTTTCCCCAACCACTGCTTCATCCCGGCAGCCCTTCTCTTCTCAGCCACTCTTGTGCGTTGGTAGCATTTGTCCTGCTATAAAACCTAGCTCGGGGAAAAATGACCCTGAGGAGGGAGGAATGGTAGGAGGAAAACTAGAAGGTGGGGAAGGATTCAGCACTCCTTGTCTGTGCACCCCTTTTGTACTTTCAATTGCACCTTCCACCCACTGCATTATACATATTTGGGGAAGACCCACATGTAAAGACAGGGCTTTTCAACCATCATGTGTTGCTTGTCTATTAATAGTCTGTTTGAACCAGTGGGAAAAATGAGTTTTACTGGCAGATGAGTGCCCTGTGTCTCAGTTTTGAATTGGGATCAGCAAACCAAGCTACCATCCAAAGAAATTTGACAGTGGCTCTTTGTTTCTGAGACCATTTTTGAATTTGGACTTCATCACAGTCCTCCGTCATGTCACCAGGGTTCAAATGCCTCTTCCCACCCAACTCGCCAGGCTCCAGAACCCTGCTTTTTCCACTGTTCCCTTCTCTTCCCACTTATCTGATCAGTGGTAGGGACTGGTCTAGGACCTTCTGGTTGTAAAGCTCGTGCTTTACCTTGGAGTCACAGTGCCTCTCGTGAAAGGGTGCAAGACATCTGCGTGAATAAATCTCTGTTTTGGAGCAAGTAAATAATACAGCACCGTGTGAACATTATTTTCAAGACTGCACATGAGGGCTTTATTATTTACCTATTTTTATTACGTGGTAGTTTCTGTTTTGGTTCACGCTTACTGGTAGATTAACACTGGTCTTCACTGAACAGACAGATGTTCTGTGAAGAAAACCGTTCTTTTACAATGCTGGCCAAACCTTTCTTCAGCTGCAAACTTTTGCTAAGTAATACAAGCAAAATCATTTTTCATTTCACTAAGACAGTGGAGTACTTGACAGCACAAAGCCATTCTCTTCTCTTTTGTCATATGTGTAATTTGTGTGTCTGAACTTGAGGCATCAAAACCCTGACAAAGATTTTGCTGGTGCAACTTTGAGTCACATTAGGACCTATTAGAGGCCAAACTAGATGTGATGGGACAGCTGCTCACATGTCTTCCCCATTCACATATAAAACAAGTGTATTCTTTACATTAAAGGGAGTGGGGAGGGAAAGGAGTAAGGCCCACCCCCTACCTCTCCTTACTTTGCTGTAGTTCCTTTTAAGTCTCTCAGATCAGCTCCAATACCAGAAGTGAACTGGGCTGAGAAGTAATGGAGCATAGGGAGGAAAAACAGGGATGGGACAGATTTCACTCCCTTTCCCTTCAACATTTCTGGTATAGGCACCTACCCCACCATCACTTTTATATGTGAATAGGGCAGACACATGTATTAAATGCATGTGACATCTTGCATAGCACTAAGACTCCATCTTGATTTTCCACAATGGATTGGAGCCTAAGTTTTGGCAGGGAACCACTCTATTGTCAGAAGCCCGTCCCAGGAATGTGAGGAAAGTGATGTTCATGCATGGGATCTCTGTGAGAGTGCAACTCTCCTTCTGTTTTCAGAAAGTGCTTCTGATCTGATGACAAGGCAGCACCATGCCAGAACTTTAGGAGGCAACCCATTGTTTGCAAACTGCCTGCCTTTAGCACTGATGAATAAAATCGATGCTGATTTTCTTAGATGTTTCAGCTTATCTCATTCATACCTGAATAAACCAGAAATGTGTGGAGCTTTACCTTTATGTATGAGTAGAAAATTGGGCCTATTATTCAATAAGCAGATATTTACTGGCAAATCGATGTCTCATGCATTCCTTTATATTCTCTACTCTGTATCCCTGTTTAGTGTTCCTTCATTGAGTACAAAGATTTTAAGCTGGTTTATCGGCAATATGCGGCTCTTTTCATAGTGGTTGGAATTAATGAAACAGAGGTATGTGTTTACTTCTTACCTATGTCACAATAAAGACAACACTTAGATTGCAGGTCCCTTCATACATACCTGTTGCTTCGCTTTCCTTTCTGGGTTTCCTTTCACATAGATTTGTATGTGATCCAATACCCTCTGACCACTGTCTAGCATTCCCACCATGTGATCTCTGCCTGTCCTAAGGGAAGAAGCAACCTCCACAATTGCCTCCAAATTGCATGGACTGCTCATCGTAATGCTGGCAATAATCTCATCTCAGAGATGAGTTCTGCACCTAAGGCCAGTCAGAGTTTACTTCTGTGGCCCTGTTTCCCCAACCCATCATCCTAGAATACCTTCCCCCTCCAGAACCCTGTTCCAGAACCCGTCTCTCCCAGCTTGATGCCTCCCAAGATCTCGTTCACCTTCCCATAAGGGCCAAAGCTGGAAGCAGGTCACTCCACCTCTGCTCCTGCCTTTTTTAGAACTGATGTGGAATGAAATAGGTGTTGGAATGGCAGGGAACAAAGCCAGCTACCTCTGCTCTGTTACTGTTTGCTAGGCAAAACCTGTTCCTTACACTGTGGTGTGCAGAAGAGCAGCTTGCCTGCAGGTAGTTAAGCAGCTTCATAGGACAGGGGCTCTGGGGGAAAAAAAATTGTATTCAGGCATTTCATGTCATTTTTCTTCCAAAAGTGCCTGTGCCTATTTTGTATTAATAGTTCTAGCAATACAGTAGTAGCCCAAAAATAGCATTGTTACTCAACCTGAAGGGCTAAGAAAGAGGATGACCGATATCTACTAACGCTAGGGCAAATTCCACAAAGCTAGTAGTGTTAACCTTGTGCAGTAAAAACAAGAATCCTATATAGCAGCTTCAAGAACAATTTATTGTGGCAGAAGTTAAGAGCAGAAACCTAGCTTGAGTAGATATCTGGGTTGGTTATGACAGCAGTAAGTCCATTTGTGGGTTATGCAAAATGAACAGCAGTCTGCAAGATTTGGGTGTGTCTGGCCCTTTCTACTACTGTGGGCTTGATTGTTTCTCATTAATCTCAACTGATTGAGGCTCATTAACTTCAGGTGATTGTCTTGCGAATAGTATCTCCAGGGTCAGGATTTTTTTATTCATACTTTTGCAAAACAAGTTCCCTCTGCCTTGGACACACCCACCTACCCATCCACCCCCACCGCCTCTCTATCATGTCTACCTCATGCATCTGATAAAGTGGACTCTTGCTTACAGACATTGACTCCACAATATGTTAGGGGTTTTTTCTTTAGTCTTGGGCAAAATGGAAGTTGTATTCTACCCCAAAACACCTTTGGAAAGAGCCTTAACCTTCAAACTGGTAGTCAAGACTAGCCCAAGACCCCTTGGCACCTGAGGTGGTGTGCCAAATGCTGTCCCTTACCTGGTGATGCGCCAGCTTCTGCTCCTCGGACACTCTAGCCCACCTCTCTTCTCTCCTTCACACTTCTGTTCTGTCCCCCTGTTCCTTTTCCAATCCATGGTGTGGGAGGAGGAGAATCAGTGGAGGCAAGCAGATGGATGGAGGTGGGAGCCCCCCGCCATTCTGCTGCCTGAGGCAAGCACTTCAGCTGGCCTCATGGATGGGCTGGCCTTGCTCTAAGCCCAAACATTACCGTAATTGCATATCTGCTTGTAAGTGTCCATGCTGCGACAGGCAGTGTCATATTATTGTGTGTGACACTTCGTTGCTGCGTGGGCCATCTTTTCACTCATTTTTCCAAAGCAATAAATCATAGGATCAGACAATTTTTTAAGTGCCAACTTTTATTTTTCGTAAACCTATTAAATATTCCACAGCTTTAAGATTTATAGGAAAGGAAAAAAATAAATAAACTTCTTCACTGTTTTGATCTGTTTTCAACTGCATTTCAGAATGAGATGGCTGTATATGAACTGATCCATAATTTTGTGGAGGTTTTAGACAAGTATTTCAGCAGAGTGGTAAGTATAATGTGGAACTGAATACAAACCCTTCCCTTTTTCACAAATCTTGCTTCAACAACCACATGCAGCCTGAGGATATCTAGTAGATGGCACTCATCCACAGCATGCTTTTGCTCAAGTAGGATCCCTGTCCACCTGTGTGCAGAAGCCAGATCAGTGTGTAAATATTTGGCCTCTGGAGTTTATTTCAAAAATCAGGGATATTAGGTACATACATGGATGGTCCAAGTATACCCAATTCCACATATATTGGGTTGTATCCTAAGTAGCATGAGCGCAACAATGCTAATGGTTCTCATTTTCCCCTTCCCATCTATCTAGGGAAGCTCCCCAAGTCCCCCCAGAAACCACTCCTATGGGTCAGGAGGACTCTCAAGAACAGTGTGGGATGTGGCACAAGAATGTTGGAGTGGAAAATTACCAAAACGTGTGGAGAGCAATTTCTCCCCAGATAGCCTCCCCATACCATATCCAACATCATTCACTGTTGTGCTCACACTACGTAGGGTATGCAAGTCAACGGATTTTAGTTTTGTGCTTTCCTTGGAAATGAAGGGCAGTTTGAGCAGATGCTGAAACAGATTGATAACTAACTTGCTGTTAATTTTGCCAAATGTCTTCATTGGGACACCAGGGAGGGTCTGCTGATATCTGAATGCAAGCTCTATAAACGCCATTAGATAAATATAGCACTTGCAAAGAATGTTTGAAACTCACAAATCTAAAAATACTGAGATGACAAAACGTCACTCTAGAAAAGCACAGATGTATTTTTCTTTCCCACAGTTTGTTCTCTCCTCTTCGATTATCATCCTAGTTTAGGACCCTGCCAAAAACTCTATGAATACATGTAATTTAGCATAGAGACTTACAGCTTTCTTTTTTTTTTCCACCAGACTATCTCTTGGGAATTAACAGCCAGATTTGCCAAGAGTTATTTATTGTATGAGTTACATGCTATTAAAATAGAACCATGGAACAATGTGACCCACCCTCCTTTTCAACTGTACCAGTTTTAACAAACCAGCAGTTCTGAACAAGGCCATCTCCATTGGGTGGTGCAAATCATACTGTCTAATGTTATTAGACAGGATGTTTTAATTTAGCCAATAATGTTTTAGATTAGAATTAGATATATAGCATCTGCTAAATGTGCTATAATCACAGACTAGCCAAAACAAGTATTAGAAGAGGGTAAGGGAAACAAGGCATACAGATTTCCATAGTGCTCCTTTACATGGAAAGTGACTTCACATATACGGATTGGGTTTTTTTCCCCCCTGGGCATGATGGTCCTTGCCATGCAGAAGAGGTGTGTATGCAAAAGGGAATGTCATGACTATTTATAACATTGCAAATCTCTGCTAGCTAGATTAATGTTGCCATCTGTACATGTGAAGTCACTTTCTTCTGAGATACGTATGTAAAAAAATATTTACATTAAGAAAGGAAGATGTGGCAACAGGTTTTGATTAATTATTAAAAAGAATGCTTGTAAAAAGACCCAGACACAAGAGATTCCATTCCTCATATCTGCAAGTTCAGGGATAGCAGTTTTAGCAGCAAGTTTCCAGTTTCAGTGTAGCTATGGAACAAAACATGCAGCAGTGATGATGAGCCCAAGCAGGCTAATTGGAAATGCTATTCCTAGTACCATTTGACCAGTATGTTAAATGCGTGTCTTTCAAGCATGGCGACTATCAATTGCATCACATCTCATTTGCACAAGTGACCTTGGCTGTGGTCTACATGTATAGCTTCCCATAGTACAGGGTTCCCTAATTTCTCCTGGCCAGGGATGCTCCTTCTATCATCATGTGTGTGGCAGCCCCACAGAGACCCATACTGATGGGACCTCAGAGACAACAGCCACTTCCCGTGACACTGCTTCAGCTCCAATTGGAAAAGAACCATCAAATCAGCTGGTTCTCCTTCCTATTAAAAATGATAGATAATATTACAACTATACATTGTTTTGAAGTTGATATAAAGTATATGTCTTGACATGCAACGCAACAAAGAGAAAAATAAAGGAGAATCTTCTGCTTCTTGATAAGGGTTGGAAAACACATAGTGACTATTATTTCAGATGCTCTGGGTGTAGATGGGCAGCCCAATCCTGCGTAACATCTGCCACAGCGCGCAAAGCATGCTGCCCCAGATCCTGCGCAGGATCAGGGCCACACTGGCAGAGCTGGGGCACACCTCAGGGGAAAGGGACGTTTGTCCTTTTCCCCAGGTTGCCCCAGCAGCCCTCCTGGGATGTGCGCTGGCAAAATGGCTGGGGCAAATCTGGGGAGGCTGTGTAAGGCTGCCCTGACCCTGGCCCTTGGATATCAGCGGAGCATGCCGCCAATATATCCAAGTGGGCTTTGGATATTGGCCGAGTGTGCCACCAATATCCCTGGCCCCTCTCCCAAGGCCCAGCAGACCCAATCAACCACCACCCCGCCACCCTGGCTCGGCCTCCCCATGCCCTCCCACCACCTGGCGCAGGACGTTACCTGTGGCGTGGCCTCCAGGCATTGGCGGAGTGGCACCAGCACCACTTACTCACATGGTGCCTCAAACGTGCCTTAAGGCACGTTTGCAACACCTAATGCCGGCAGAGCGGTACCTCCGCCAGTGTGGAATTGGGTAGGATTGCGCTGCTAGTGAATCTGCTGAGGATGTTACCAATTGCTTTTCATCTACTCTGATTGGGTTGATGCTGATCCTCTGAGTTATAGTGTTCATTGTAGGGGCTTGTATTTTTGGTGTTTCATTGTACTTGTCAGCTGCATTAATATTGCCTTCTGGCAATAAAGTGGGGTACAACATTTTTAAGAAATATAAATGAATGAAGAAGCCGTTGCATTGAGATAATATTTGGCAAGATTTCGTGACAAATGTAAATCTTTAAAATTTAAGCCCTTGGGGCACAATCTGCCAATCTGCCCCATTTTTGTTCACATGAATGAGGTTTTCATCGGTCTTCCATACAAAGACCCCATTGAAATGAATGGAGCCTGGGGAAAAGCAGTGATATAAGTGAGTTGTACTACCAACCTCTAGCATGTTAACTGAAAGTAACAGGGATAATGTGCATGTAAATATGTTTAGTCTTTACATTTATTCCCAGTGAAAAGCTACAGTATATAAATACTGTTAATAATAATAATTCAAAATCAGTTTTCATGTAGAGAGCATCGGATTGAACATGTACAGATCAGAAAATGGAACTGTTTTAGAAAGTGTCCACTTCTAACACAACTGGTAGCCCATATATAATAAATTATACAGTGAAGTAGTATGAGTCCTATATTCTTCTTGAAACTTACCTTTTTTCCCTCTTCTTCTAGAGTGAATTAGATGTATCCTTTTCAGTTCCACCAATCTATTTGCTTTTCCATATATTTCTACTCCTTCCTCTGCAAGGCTGCTTGGCATGCAACTGGATTGAAGTGGTGCCATCATTAGGTTTAGGTAAGCCCAACAGAAAAGACGATGATGGATGGTTTAAAGCATCTGAATAGCAATTGAGTGAAGGTAATTCACCGTCATCACATACGTTTCACACAAATGGTGGCCAGATCAGAGGTTGGGACATTGTGATACATTTTGCTTGTTTGGGTCTAAATGTAGAAAATTTCGTATTGTTACAGCAGTTGCATGCTTACACTTGAAACACAGATATTCCCATCCCCTCCCAGCCTGGGCTGGCCAATGGCCCCCTCCCTTGCCATCCCTGCCCACCCTCCCCTGCGACAACCGGTTTGGGACCTACCTGCGGTGGCCAGCGCATGTCCGGGTTGGTGATGGAGTGAGCGTGCTTTACGGCATGTTTGCAATTCCTTAAAATACGCAGGATTGCACCATTAGGAATACAGTCTGGGTCCTACTCTGTAGCTGAGCAAAGGCTGAGCCCTGACCTCCAGCAATAGCTGACCATCTCTAAGAATGAACAGTAAGGTTTAACACTGCAGGAAGCTATTGGGTTAGCTGGCCCCATGAGTAGTTAGTTGTTCATGTGAATGCCTCACCTTTGTTGAAGCCACTCTTATGAGTAAAAATCAAAAGTGGAATTCAGAGTGGTGTATGTGCACTTACACCTGACTTTAAAGAAGGTTCTGCTTCCCACACACAGGCCAGGATAAGGTGACATTAAAAGAGAAATCAGAGAGTACTGCGACTGATACTAGACCGCTTAAAAGGTTACTCCCCCCCCCCCAGGACTCTCCTAGTTACATTTTAAATAGTTGTTTGTTTAGGAGAACAATTTTTACAATGAAAAGGATGCTGCATACCATGATTCAAGATTCCACTTTTATGGACACTTATTAGCCATTTGCCTTCACATCATGAAAAATACCCATGAAACAAAGTGCTCCCAGTATTGTAAGTAAGTAGATAAACCACCACCATGCATGTCTCCTTGCAAGTGTCTGAGATTGACATTTTACCCCATAAAGTAAAATCTGAAGTGTTGCCACTTAGCACCATTAGTATGTTTGACAAGTTCCAGCTTTGTGCATGGAGAAGTGGGTGGAATTTTATTAAGCTCTTAAAACAACTGCAGTATAGGTGCTGATTTCTGGGATGAGTCATAAAGAAGAAAGATTACAAAAGCAACAGTTGAAAGTTATCCCAGCAGTTCTGTACAGGAAAACCATGTTCTAATGTGGGAGTAAGTTAAAATTAAACTGAATTTCTGTAGTTTAAATTGAATTTCTCATGCAGCAGGAATTCATCTTTGTGAGAAAAATGAACTGGGTAAGAAGGGGAACAATTTTCCTGCAAAAGTAAAAACAGAGATGACCTGATGAATTGTTTCATGATTTTTAAAAGAGCATTTAAGACTGTTCTCTTACATCCATTTGCAGGTGTAGCTAATGTAGCTGGTGTAGTGGTGTAGCTGTAGTGACTGTAGCTAAGGGCTTTCAAAGGCTTGACACAGACAATCAGCTTGCAACCTGTTGGTCCACTATACACAATCAGCAACACAACCAACTCTTTCTGCTCCAATCCAAGCATTGAGCCGCAACTTCCCTGTACAGCTGTAATATGCAACTAATTAAATTTTGATCTAAGCACAAATCTTTTAGAGACATATTATGATTGGAGCAAAATTTCTTCACTGCCTGAAAAAGCCATGACTGTCACTGGTCCAGCAGCTAGTTTGTAGTAGTTGTCATCAGAGGTAACTCAGCTGACCATATGACATATTACAGCTTGTAAATAATCTGTGGTGAACTATGGTTATACTGCATAGTAAAATAGTAAAATCACTATCACATGCGCAATCAAGCAGGTGAGATGTATTTTAGGGGCACAGCTTAATGCGACTCACCAGTTTTTCGTTTAAAAAATCTTCAGATATTTTAAATTGTGGTTTTTAAAAAAATACCTTTCTATTAAGACCATTGTTGTCCTATAGTGTCATACGTGGACCTGGGTCAAATTTCAGACCCACCACACACATTGAGTAAATTTTGGGTAAATTTCACCAACAGAACAACCCAACACTTGTTTACTCAGAAGTGAATCCTGCTGAACCTGTTCTTGCTGGCAAGTATGCTTAAGATAGTAATCTAACTGCCCCAGTTGTAAAAAGGCATCTATTTCATTTGGTTCTCAAAAAGGCAGGACTTCATATACTACACTATACAATTGATTAATATAGCCAGTTACTGTCCATTCAATATATAGTTATGCTAAAATCCCTAGATTATTCCCTGTGCATGCATGCTTGACTGCATGCTCAAAATACTGTACCAAACCGGCAAGACCATCGGAGTCTGCTTCATTTTTACGTTAGGGCTGGGCAGCTGATGTTTTGTTAGGGGAGTGGCATCCTTTAACCACAAGGGGTTTCAAAACAGGGCACAGTCAGCACCTAAAAGGGCCAAGTATCTATTCAGAACACTTGCCAAGAGCAACATGGGCAAGTGAGGAAGGAATGGAAGAAGGGACTGACGATGGGCTACAGTCACTTGATTCCCAAGAGCAGATGAGGTACGTGCTAGTGGAATGAAGAGTAGCTAGTTGCGGTATGCTGCCCAACAGGGTGTGACTAGCTCATATCTCACTAGGAGAAAGAGGAAACCCCTTTGGCTTTCTATCATAAAGGCAACCTCCAGCTATCTCTACAACTTTTAAAAGCATTTAACGGAAAGATGGCATGCTTACCATATAAAATCCTGAAGGAAAAAAGCCAACCTCAGATATTCAAGGGCAGTTTTCTCTGTATTCTTTTGGGGGAAGTTTATTAACTGATCCTACACAATAGCTGACTATTTTTCAGGTGAGAACATCAATTCACACAGCATTCATGTTTGCTGTGGGCCAACTAAGTTAGCTGTACTGAAATAATTTGGTTTCTTTATAGATTCTAGTAGCCCAGAGTATTCTCATTTCCTTTTTAAGGAAGTAAATCATTTACTGCAGTAAGACGAACTCGCCTCTTTTAGTTCGAAATAAGGATAGCACAAGTGTCTAGTAGTTTTTCAAGTAATTGTTATGGTGCAACTATTCAGAAATTAAGATCTGCCTGGAAAGATAAGTCAGTTTGATTGAAAGCTGGATGGATCAGCAGAGAAATACATTTTGCCTACAATGATACCACCTTTGATAAATTTAGTGTAAGTGCAGAGTAAGGGGATATTTAAACCACAACCAACTTGTTTAATGGTTATGTTATTGTGCTAGTAGTTAGGGTATTAGTAATAGTTCCCAGCGAACCCTGGGAATTGTGCTGTTCTCTGATGGGGAACAGGGAGCTCCTGATCCCTAAGAAAGGATGTTCAGCAGCTTGAACTACAATTCCCATACATCTTTGGGAGAAATGGTGACAGTTAACCTGGAATAAAACTGTTGGTGTAGGTTATGCCTGTAGAGGTCTAATGCATGTCACAGTGTCGAATAATATCCTTGACAAAACATGATTAAGGCTGAAGCAGGATAACTGTACATTAATGAAGGGACAGCAGTGAGAAAATTGACAAGAGAGATACAGTATTTGCAAACTGAAATATGTGCCTTTTGGGGCCAATTGCTAATTAAAATCTCAAGATAAGGCGCCATATGACTGGAAGTTTATCTGTAGGTGCACAGAGAAAAGAACCAACGTAGAGAGACAGGAGTGGAGGAAGAAGCTGGTTGCGCCTTTCCAACTTCGTGTGGGTTCAGGATCTGCTCATTATAATACCCATGAAGTGTTTTTTTTTTTTTTCCCCGCGTGCGCAGTATCCTCTGTTTAAAAGGAGAAGAAATAAATGGGAACAGCAGGGCATGATTTTTATCTGAACACTACCCTGGCCAGATCAGCACCTAATATAAATAGACATGTGCCCATAACAGAAGTGTAACATGAGATAGATTGACTTGTCATCAGTTTGCTAGGGCAGAATTTGTTAACACCGTGTTGTTAAACAAAAGAGTTCAAAGTAAAATAACTGTCATTTTGACCACTGAAATTTTGTCGTCTTGAACAGTCACTTCACTAAACAAGTGTATGCATGAGTACAGTTAAGCATTTAAAAAATGAACAATTACAGTATTTTAAAAAAGGAGGCCTGTGTGCTATTACACAAAATTATGTCATGTCACTTTGAGTGCCAAATGCCACTTACAGAGCACATAACTGAGTAAGGCTGCAATCCTATGCACACTGTCCTGGGAGTAAAACCCATTGAGCCCAGTGGAACTTAATTCTGAGTAGACATGCATAGGATTGCACTGTTAGTCCCTCAGATCAAAATCTCATGCACATTTGTTTTTTTGGTGTGTGTGTTTTTGGGTTTTTTTAGGTGGAGGATCTGATGAGTTAGTTTAGGTTTGCTCAAAGTCTTAGCCATGCATAGTGGGATTTTGAGCCTTTTCTTTTCAAACATCTGCCCTGATCTTTATGCCATCTTAGAAACTACTTCTGAAAACCTCCTCCTCCCCCAGTTTGACAAGCAGTTTGCCATGGAGTATAGTAGGGCTACTGTTTAAGAAATATGAGCCAGAGGTCTCATTGGGTATGCAGAACGTTACACAGTTCTTTGGAAACTAAGGTCTGTTTTGTGCAAAGATAACAAAATCCCAACTAATAACAAGACATAGCCCATGTTTTAACACTGCTTAGGTGAAACGGCATAGATGTTAGCATTTGCAGTTTTCAAATCTTAGTATGTTAACATTTGCATGGTGTCATGTATTGTGCTGCATGTTTTGTAAGAAGAACTATTCTCACGTTACATTAGTAAATATTACTCCATTGATTTATTTTAAATGTGAGCAAAATTATCATTTTGACATTGTTACTGAAAATCTCATTAAACATTTGAATTGATTATGAATTAAACATTCTGATAAAATTAGGGCCTTCTCTATTTTAGTCCTCACCATCTGTTCCTAAAACAAAGATCCTTAACTAGAAATGTATGTAGATAATGTTCAAACTGGACAGAGTGCACATAATTTTGGATGAAATGGTATTAAATGGATGCATCGTGGAAACAAACAAGACCAGAATTCTTGCACCTCTTCTTGTTCTTGATAAAATGGCTGAAAGCTAGAAGAATCAAGCTGATGATCTATTTACAGTGTTCTCAAAACATGGACAATTAAGTTTGGGTATTTTAAAAACTAGTCTTACAGCATTCTGAACAGACTCTTTTCAGGCTAAAAGATTTCAGTAAGTAGAGGAATACTCTTAATTCTTTCCCTGTGAAATATTTCCTTTAATATAACAAAATGTTAATTATGTACTCATTGGGGGGAAGAAATAAACAGGTTTTCATATGCATTCATGTGTCTCTTTTTTGTGAAATAATCATACCCAAAATTATCAAGACCAGATGGAAAAACGTAAAAAAATTTTTTTTCATGATATGAATGTTTAAAAATGTTGGGACCAAACTAGCAATAGGGTGTGCTTAAATCCCATTTATATCAATGGGACTAAACTGAACGTTCACTGCAATCTCAAGAGTATATTTAGTATTGTTTGAAGTGACACACGGTGCATCATCTTTCTAGCACAACTACACCCATCTGACTACACCCATACAGCATCCTCATATGTTCACTTTGTATTGTGACATCAAAGAAAAAACTTCTGCCACAATTCAAGAGTATATTCTCTTTTCCTCTATGGAGATTACTTACTTCGACTACTTAACTGAAGTAGACGGTACTTCCAACAAAGGACTAGTACAAATGATGCCAGCTTGCAGATTACTCTGGTGGCAGTACGCAAATCCATGCATCATCTCCTACTGTGCATGCATGTTATCAGAGATGATATAGTGGCATGCGTTCTCACAGTCAAGGGGCCATCAGTATTACAGCAACAGGGCTTCCTTCCTTCACGCACTAAAATTGAGTGGAGGGAGAGTTAGAACAGACAAAAGAAAATATTTCTTTACCCAGCGTGTGATTCATCTGTGGAACTCCTTGCCACAGGATGTGGTGATGGCACCTGGCCTAGATGCCTTTAAAAGGGGTTTGGACAAATTCATGGAGGAAAAGACCATCACAGGTTACAAGCCATAAGCAACCTCCTGGTTTTTTTAGAAGTGGGTTTTCTCTGTGCCAGGTGCAAGGGAGTGGCGACTGGACACAGGTGTCTTGTTGTCTCGTGTGCTCCCTGAGGCATCTGGTGGGGCCAGTGTGTGACACAGGAAGCTGGACTAGATGGGCTTTTGGCCTGATCCAGCAGGGCTCTTCTTATGTTCTTATGTTCTTAAGTACTCACATATATCAAACATGCAGACGTGTATTTGGTGGTTCACATAAAGTTTGTTTGGTGTTAGTCAAAGCATTATACTACAGAGGAATATAAGGCAGTTTTCCATGGGTTGTATCCTATGTTAAAATTAGTCATGACGGGCAGCCCAGTCCTGCTGAAAACCCCAGCACTGGAATGAGTGTTTCGGTGCCGGGAGTAGTCGCAAACATGCCTTTCGAGCAGGGAAGGACGGTGGAGCGGCCAGCAGGTAAGGGTCCAGCAGGCAGGGGTGGTGGTTCGCTGGGCAGAGAAGGGTGGCCATTGGCCCAGGCAGCCTGGGAGGGGGCGGGGGACGGCCTTCGGCCATATCCTCACCCCCACCGCATGCCAGGGTCTTTACACGGCCTCCTCTACTGCCGCCAGCAAAATAGCTGGCGGAAATCAGAGGAGGCTGATCTGGGCCAGGCCCCGGTTACACTCGGAAGGAGACGAGCGTCTCCTTCCCCGAGTAGACCTCCCGCCCAGTGGCCATGCTGGCTGCCAGTGCACAGGATCCGGTGGGCGGCCATGGGCCACCAGCCGGATCCTAGTCAGGATTGCGACGTCTCATTGACAACAATGGGATTTAGTCATGACTAACTTCTTTACCAAAAGGAAGCAGAACTGGCTAAGCAATTCTCAACTCTAACTTCAGGATTGAAGAAATCCTTTTATAAAACAAGCTATGGTTGACAAATAGTTGTAATTGCCTTGGATAAGTCCAGGTGCATTTAGCAAAATAAAGGTTACCATGAAGTTTTGTCTTGGTGGTAGGGAGAAAGCGCAATTTACATTGGGATGAAGCGGATAGGGTGAGAAATGACTTCAGGTGGGAAGAGCAAGAGCAGTTCTCCCCCACTTAGATGGAGAGCTTGAGTAGTTAAAAACCATACATCAAGCAAGTAAATTCCTGGCCATGCTTGATTCAGATGAGATGCAAGCTACATGACTACACGGAAGGGCAGGGGCAAGAACAACATGATACAGAGTAAAAACAAGATTTAGAACAGGGGGAGATTGAACAGGGACCACAAGATCAACCCTATCCACAAGCACAGGAGATTCAGGATAGAAGTTTAGAGAACGTAATTTATCTAAGTTGAAGAGAATCCCTAATATTTTGAAATGTATTACAAGATAGGGGCAGGGCAGGTGGATGTTGATAAATGCAAGTTGCTTCCATTGTCACTTTGTTTGTTTTCCTTTGCAATTTTTTTTTCTGGTCTGGTTAGTTTTAAGAAATGGCTAATAGACTGAAGATTTTAACATTAAATGTAGCTGGGCTTAACAATCCAACAAGCAGTGTCATCTGAAGAGCGCATTAGTATAGGAAGAATTAGATATACAGGTAGTTCCCGACTTACATAAAGGTTCCGTTCCAGATGTTTGTCTGGAAGCCGGAACTGTTCTAAGTCAGAACAGTGCTATTGTGCAGACACAAAAGCGCAAGGACTGCACCTTTACAAAAGTGCAGACATTAGCTGTCTGTACTTTGGAAGTCATTAAGTTGGGAATGTCATGTAATTTGTGTTCAGGAAACCTATAAAAGACCTAACCAGATATTGCTCAAGAATTTTTAGAGAGAGAAAATTATGCATCAGTCTTAGAACAAGGACTAGGGTGTTTTGATAGAAATGAACAATTTATCCTATCAAAGATCCAGAAGGCAGATATATTTTTATAGAAGGAAAGTTAGATGATTAAGTATTAACAATTGGATCAATACATTCTTCTAATAATGCTCAAGTGCAATTCTATCAAGAAATGTTAATGGCAGTGGAACAATGGATAAAAGGACAAGTTATCATAGCATAGACACAGTTAGTAATAGAATAGATTCTCAAAAATTAATGTAACACAAGGCATTTCCAAAAGTTATGAGATTGACTGGGAAGGCAAGGATGTATAGGTATCTGGTGGTATTACAGTTCACTGCTGAAGAATTATACATTTTATTATGGAAGGCAAAAAAACTATTTAAGGATAGATTTCTAACGTCAGATTTACAAAGGTAAGTGCAGAATGCCTTACTTGACGCAGGGCGCAATCCCACCCAAATTTAGAACGGCAGAGTGAACGCTCAGCCGTTCTAGTATTATTGAATGTTTTTGAAATTATGGGAAGGTATCTGGGCATAAAATTAATAAGAATTAACAGTTTGCTTTAAATACTGTACTAAGGATGTACCAATATGATACATAGTGAGACCAACTGGATCTAAGTGCAAAGAACAGATATTGGGTATCTGGGTATCAATATGCTCAGTTAACATTAGAAAGGACAATGTGGAACATTGATAAATATGAATTTGGAATTACAAAAGTGGTCAAAAATAATGCTTTCATAGTTAGAAAGAATTGTTACCACTAAGATGAAAATGTTTCCTAAATTTCTGTTTCTCGTACTGCCGTTATACATTTCACAAAAAAATTGTCGAATAAGATTCTAAGAACATTCTCCAGAGTTTTATGAAATTACAGAAGACCGAAACTTAAAGCAAGCCTTATGAAAAGAAGCAGGGCTTCAGGAGCCATGAATTGCCCTGATATTACTAGGCATTATAATGGAACCTTGTTAACCATCTTAATATGTGGACTTACAAGGACTGGAGATGACAATCATGGCAAGCGGAAGGGTAGACTCGTGCTACCCCGTTACCAGCTGTAATATGACTAAGGAAAAGGAAGCAGAAGCAAACTCCTCAGAATGAAGTAAAATTGGCAGTATGTAAAGTATGAAATAGGCCAGCGGGTGGCACAGCGGGTTAAACCACTGAACCATGAGCTGTCGATCGAAAGGTCGGCAGTTTGATTTCTGCGATGGGGTGAGCGCTCGTTACTTGGCCAACTCCTGCCAACCTAGCAGTTCCAAAGCATGTCAATGCGAGTAAATAGGTACCGCTTGCGGGAAGGTAAACAGCGCTCTGTGTTCTAGCTGCATGCTCCACGCTGTGGCAAGGAGAGTCACGCCGGCCACATGACCACGGAGGCATCTTCGGACAACGTTGGCTCTTCGGCTTTGAAATGGAGATGAGCACCACACCCTAGAGTCGGACACGACTGGACTTAATTGTCAGGGGATACCTTTACCTTAAAGTATGAAATATAGACATTTCCTTATGCTGGGAGGTGCATCCTCTTCCTTGCTGATGAAGAAGCATGGGAACCACTATTGCTCATGGATGAGCCCTGGCTTCTTCAGTGGTACTTTCAGTGCTGCTCTGTGTGCTTTTTTCACTGAACTCTGCCACCTCTAGGGCTCAGTTCTGAGCACACGACATTTACCCATGACTGCTGCCATTTTCTGTACCCTTTGCAACCAAGGTGAGGTTCCTACCAATCCTTGTGGCTGCCTGGGAAATTAGTGCAGTTGAAAAGGAGAAATTCAAAATTGGAGATAGAAGGTGAAAGCTCACTGGGCTCCGTCACAATAGTGGAGAATCTTACTGTTGTCGACAGATCCTTCCTAAGGAGAAAGGAATATTATCTCCTCTACTTGCCTCTTGAAAAAAATTCTGGCCCCCTCTGCTGCAGCAGGAACTTCATCCCAATTTACACTGCTCTTCCATCAACAGAGAAAAATGCCTTCTTACAATTTGTTTCTGTAGCTTCAAGTCAAAGATCTATATTACGTTTGGATGCGAGATATATAAAAAAGCATTAATGTGAACCTTCATGAGTACTGACATGAATAGCAACCACTGAAGTGATATTTAAAGCTTACAGTATATGTGCAGTGGAAGAGGGCATATAAGCTCAAGACATGTTTTCACAACCCACCATGATTATAAGCTACATTCCCTGGCCACACCACATGTGAACTGGCTCTGCAGGCCTGTCAGGTACTAACCCAGAGACCAAGCCGATAGATTTAAAAGTGTTGAAGAAGTAAGAGAATGAAGCTACTTCTCTTTCTTCCCCACTGATCCTTCTTTCCACCCACTAGAGGGTGGAGAAGGAAAGAGCAAATTAAAAGTGCAGGCATGATGCCTTGGTTAACATCTGGTAGCAGTACATACACTCATACAAGTCTTACAGGATAATTCAACACACCTAGAATAGTAGGATAAGTTTCCCATCAAGCCAGTGCCAAGACTGAAATCTTATCTTCACCAGAAGTACAATCTACAAGTTTTCCCACGTGCTTATACTATTTTCTGAAAACTAAAGGGGTGTAATAACTAAGGGCACCTCCCTGTATCAGCAACGGCTATCTTTGTTTGCCAACAACTACATTTTGTGTACGTGTATACCTTGTATGTGTTTTGTATACCTTTTGAAGTGGTGTCCTTTTGCATTTAGCAGGGGGAGAGCAACTGTCTTCACCCCACCATGGCGTCTTATCAGTGGCTGTTGTGGGTGTTTCCTTTGCATTTTTTCAGATTGTGAGCCCTTTGGGGACAGGGAACCATTCATTTATTTAGCTATGTAAACTGCTTTGTGAATTACTTTTTGTTGAAAAGCAGTATATAAGTATTCTTAATAAATACTAACATATGGGATTTACTTAATTCTTAAAAGTGCTGAACTAGCAGGAATCTCATTAATTAAACAAACATGAAGAAGTGCTTGTGGTGGTGTAAATGTGAAATAGGAAAATAAAATGCAGGCTTCTACTGAACTCACAGCACAATCCTAACCAACTTCCCAGCCCCGATGCAGCTGCAATGCAGCCCTAAGGTATTGGAACAAATGTTCCCTTACCTCGAGGAGGCCTGTGACTGCACCCCCACTGCAAGATGCAGCGTGTGCCATTGGCACCACTGCATCGACACTGAAAAGTTAGTTAGGATTGGGCTGTCAGAAAACATAGAAGTCAACCACTCCTATAGGAAAGCAAAACATTTGAAGGTTAAATGCATGCCTGGAGCAACTGCTCTTCCACAAAACAAGCATCAATTTGCAGCATATCAGAATGACTAATGCAATACATTAGCAATATCACCACCACGACCCACCTCATCCTCCTGCAATAGGTCACGACCCACCTCCTGGAGCTGCTCCCGCTTTGCACCACGCCCAGGGACAGCCTCCATGGACCTCGAAATGCCTCTAGATGCAAAACTGGAAGTCACTTCCAGAGGAGTTCTGAGGTCTGCGGAGGCCGTCCCTGGGGCCGGCACGGCTTCCGGAGGCGGGTTGTGACCTGGAAGCAGTCTCCAATTTGAAGCCAACTGGCTGCAAGGGTGGGCGAGAGGGCCCACCACACATCGGGCCACAACCCACCATGCGAGTTGCGACCCACAGATTGGGAAATGCTGCATTAGCAGATTTATGAAGCAAGAATGATCACTGCCAACCTTAATTTTAAAAAACATGACAGATAATCTGAATATATGCTATACATATTTACAGTATACGGTAACTAATTCTGATTACATTCTGTTTTTTATGGTAAGACATGTATTGTATCAGAATTTTGCTTGGTCAAATGGAAAAATTTACAGTGCAATCCAGTCGTAACTTTGGCCGGCAGAACGAGCGTTCCGTCGGCCGAAGACATCGCAAACGTGCTGTAAGGCACATTTGCGACGACTCACGAGCAGGGAAGGCCGGCGCAAGGCCAGCCTGCCCTGCTCTGCCGCCCAGACTGTCTCCTGCCCGTCGCCAGACCCAGGTAAGGATCCAGCGGGGGGGGGAGCAAACGGCAGGGGCTGATAGGCCCAGCTGATCGGGGAGGGGATCAGCCTCGGCCGAATCCTGTACCCCGCCGATCAGCTGAGCTGTTACACGGCCTCCTCCAACTTCCGCCATCAAAATAGCTGGCGGAATTCCGAGGAGGCCAATCAGTCCCAGCCGCAGTTACACCCGGGGAAGGGGACGAGCATCACCTTCCTGCCGCGGGGAGCCTGCCCGTGGCAGAGCTCAGGATCCTTAGGATCTGGCGGGCGGGTTCAATCTTAAGACTTGTCTAAAATGTTTCTGCTGGTGGTATATGCACTGTTGTGCCAACCCAATATCAAAACACTGTAAACACATTGGTAGTGCAAGGATGCAAAGTCTGATGTCATATGCGGGTACTACAACTGTTTTTGAAGAACAGCACTGAGATTCTAGGAAAGACAAAAGAAAATATTTCTTTACCCAGTGTGTAATTAATCTGTGGAACTCCTTGCCTCAGGATGTGATGATGGCACCTGGCCTAAATGCCTTTAAAAGGGGATTGGACAGATTTATGGAGGAAAACTCTATCACAGGTTACAAGCCATTATGGGATGAAACAACCTCCTAGTTTTAGTAATAGGCTATCTCTTAATGCCAGATGCAAGGGAGTGGCAACCGGATACAGGTATCTTGTCATCTTGTGTGCTCCCTGAGGTGGGCCAATGTGAGATACAGGAAGCTGGACTAGATGGGCATTTCAGCAGGGCTTTTCTTATGTTCTTAGAGCTAATTGCGTGCATAAAGAAAAAACTTACCATACATAGATCAGTTAGATGTAAAGGGCTATAATCTAACATTTATAACATCTTATAGGAGTAAAGATGGTGTATCAATTAATAAAGTTATATAGAAAAAATGAATAAAATGGTTACCAATGAAGAATCACTGTATATTTCTTATAAACTTGTTTGTATTAATTTGAGAGAACACTTAGCCTTTTGGAACCAATTGAAAAGAATATAATTGGATGCAGCTTGTTTATGAAAATATGGGATGTAATGCATACTTGAAATGATAAAAAATACTCCTAACACAGAGATCTTTTTGTATTTTTTGGGTTTGTTTGGTAGCAAGATAGTGTAGTGCATGATCAAGGTGTGTATTTTTTAATTGAAGTTAATAAAGCAAAATAATATTCTGCACAATACTATGACAGAGGAACTTGTAAAATAATAACAAAGACTGTTTTGTACGCTGCAAACATTTTAATGATTATTGTTGAGCATACACATTGGAAATTTTTTAAACTTCAAACTGCAACAAGTTAAATAAATTTTTTTAATATACAAAGAAAGTACAACCCAAAGTAAAATTTGCTTTAAAGTGTGCCTTGCACCAGGGACCAGTGTCTTTTAAAAGCTTTATTGTTGAGCTGTGTGCGCGCGCACACACCTCCACACACACACGCACACACACACTTAAGGGTTTGATCTTTATAGCAGGGCATTTAGAAATCAAAATGTATTCCCACTTGAAATAATAATAAAAGGTTGTGCATGATTATATGCAAAAAACAAAAAATCCCAACACTAGCATACTCCAAGAGTGCAGGCACCATCAAAGGGAGGAAAGAAAGCTTGAGGTGCCCAATGACTACGTTGTAAGGAAGCAGGTTTCTGACCAGTTAGCTTAAAGCCAGGAAAATAGGGATCAGTGATGGCAACTGTAGTGTACAGGGTATTAAACGCTAAACTTTACACAAATACACTGTTATAAATCTTGTATCAGTGAACACTGAAAATCTGCTCTTTGGAACAGTCAAACATTTGCTTCAGCTTCCAGCTGCAAGCCCTTGAAGCATCACACAGTGTTCTTGCCTTTTTCTTGCTGGCTGTGTAATTCATTGGGATTTGTTTCATCATTAGCAGCTAACAAAATTATTCCACGTGTTTCCAAAGCCTCATGAGTGGGGAAAAAAGGCAAGTCTCATTTGAGCACAGCGTGGAGATTGTATTTTCTGCACATACAACACAAGAGGCTTCACTAGTTATCAACTCAAAACCAGTTTGTGATGTCTGATGTCACATCATCAGCTCAGTTGAGATGAAAACCTTTCTCCATTGTAGCAGCTAGCAGGCGCTCTCGCATAATCTCTTCAGAGGAATACTCAGGCAGTTTAAGGTAATGCACACAGGTATTCACAGATGGATAACTTGCATCCGTAGCATCAACCTGCAAATAAAAACCCACAATGTACTTTTAAAAGTAAAAGTGTAGGGCCTGCTTCCATTTTACATTGCTAGGACCTTTTAAAAAGAGCAATTGTAAAGCCACCCTTACACCACACGCGTCGCGTCCTGGAGTAGCCGACGTGTCGATTCCGATTGGTCCAACACGTTGCTCTGCGTCCCGCACCCACAACACCGAACGCGGCCTCTCATTGGCCAAAGCTCTATTTATTCAAGTTGGAATGCACTGGAACGACCTTCAGCCAATGAGAGGCTGCATTTGGTGTTGTGGGGGCGGGATGCAGAGCAACATGGTGGGCCAATCAAAATAGACTCCGGGATGCGACGCAGCGAGACGCTTTATACTGATAGCCAGATCAAATATAACATAAGCTAACTTCTAAGCTGCCACTATGTAGTAAATATCCATGTGAAACTCATTCACAGATTGGATACAATGAGTACTTAAGCAGGGGTTGCCCGCCATGCAACCAAACTATTAAGATCAGATCTCTGCCAGAGTTCTGATAGTCATCTTGTGGTATAAAAGTAGTTTTTTGGGATCAGATGAGTGAGCTACCTCACAGGCAACTCCTCACATCCTAAGACAAATACGTTTAATCTACATCAGCAGTTCTCAAACATTTCGGTCCCCGGAGCCCTTTACACTTCTAAACAGTCTTGGGGAGCCCTGCCAGTGCATGCAGGAGTCTTGGGGGATCCCCAAAGCGCTGGCGCATAAGCAGAGTGGTACAGCACTGAGCAGGTTGTAACCACTTATGGTGTGCTCGTGGAGCCCCTGAAGGGTTCTCAGGGAGCCCCAGAGTACCTAGGGGCACACTTTGAGTAATGCTATCTACGTAGTCTTTGTGAGATGCTAAAGAATGCCCATACCTTGCGTACAACAGTGAGACGGGGGTGTAGATTAGCTAAACCCCCTGGGGGGAGTGTTGAACAGCCAGTTGTGAATTGAAGGAATGCTTTTCTTTCATCTGAAGACATGCCACACAAAACTCTGACAAATCTCAGGAACCCAGGACTAAAATATAAAACAGAATAAATGCAAACTGTATGTTTATATACCAATTTTGCAATGTAATATTTGGCAAAGATGTGTTTTAATAATAATGTCCCTTCTGAACAAAAGCAAAGTATAATCATATAAGTAGTTTAAACTGTGAGTGCTACTTTTTGACTAGGTCCGTTATTTGGAGAGTTAACATATTAAACCCCAGAATTAAAAGGCATTTATTTCGTACAAATTTTTGAGACTCCGTTCATTATGGGGCAGCTGTAAGGAAGTTTTCTGCTTCTTGCTTGTAATGTACTTTGTACAGTTTCTGGAATAGGCAGCCCTGGTTCATGACATCATGAGGTGTTAAAATGTGGCTAGCTGAAGTGATGCATCACATTTTTACCTTTTTAGCAATCTCTAAAAGACAATTAAATTTATTTTGTTCAAAGCGTAGATCAAAACTGGTTTGGTTATGCAGTCAAAAAATGTAACCATAGATGCTTTATTTAGTATTTGGCTGGTTTTCCTCATCCGTCTCTAGTATGATGGAATAAAAGAGGTTTATTTACTTCCTTCTCTGTCCACTTCCAAACATGCAGCTCCCTCCCTATTATCAACCTGTGAATACAGAGGACTGGCTTATAGGATTCATGTCACTCTTAAAGACAGTCCATATTGTGTCATAGGGCCAGTTTGCATGATATTTACTCTGTATGACCAGCCACATGCATTTAACAATGTGCACACTAACAATGTACATATGTGCTGGTCTCTCCCATTGCTTCCCCATAAACATAATGCTAATCATTTGAGGGTGGGGGTTCATCTAAACCATGTCCCTGCCACAATTAGGACAATTTACATGGGAGGCGAGGGAAGCCAGGATGTGCATAAACACGTGGGGCTGGTCAAACAGGAGAAGTATTATCCAAACTGGCCCACTGCAGCTGCGCTACACGTGCTGCACCATAAAACCAATCCTTGAGTTTGCAAGTTCCTTCTTGTAGTGCTGTTACTATCAAAAACCTGTAGACTTCTAAATTAGTTGCCCAAAATACAAAATCATTTCACATGCTCTACTGGTCTCCTAGCTCTGTACATCTTGGTTCAACCAAGATACGTATGAATCATTTGTCTGAACCTCAAGTCATTTGTTTATTGCTAATCCAAACTAAACTGGTTTTTGGTAGTGAATTGTTCTCAAAATCCATTTGGAATGAGTTTTTTCAAAACAAACCAAAACCAAATACATTTTTTAAAGCAAAAGGTTTAACAGTGCCCTCAAAAAAATTACCACCAGTTAGGCAGTCATATTTTTCTTGTTCTACATTGCCCTGTTCCTCCTCCACACCCTGCATGGCATATGTGGAAAAACCTGCTCCCAGGAAGTCCTTAGTCTAATTGGTTTAATAATGAAGTCTGAGACCTCATAATATGAATATTAGGCCATAGATTGCAGTGTGAGAATATTGCTTGAAATGAGAAGGTGTGCTTGCCTGCTATCCTCAGGGAAGACAATTATCATATGCTTTGTTTTTATATGTGTTGGTTTGTTTATTGTGTTGGGTGTAATTATTTATATGCCAATAAAGACTCTGAAATCAATATCACATGCACATCTAGTAACACATATTTAGAGGATAGGTGATGCTGAAGTGGACCACCACCAATGACCCTAGTTGTGCAGACATCTACACTGGCAGTTAATTCTTGCTTGATTTTCTTATGTTGACTTGAGTCAACATAAGATTACAGATAGATATGTAATCTATTAGGATTACAGATAGAGATATTAAGCTTGGAATTTTAAATTTAATTTTCCCTAAATTCCCTCCTCCCATGTTCCACAGCCATTCAATCAAGAGTCAGACACAAGATGTCATGATTTCCTGAAGAATCCAGAGACACGTAAAAGAAGTGAAGAAGATATCATCTACAGTTTTAACTTTAGATGGTTTGTTAAACTGAATCAGAATAATGTCCATTAAGGAGTATTTTTAAAGATTGTTCAGATTACATAAAATTTTTACAAATTTTACAAAATGTTACAAATGGAATTGATAAAGAATGGGTTAGATTTGCATTGGCCTGTGAAAATCCCTGAATAATTACCAGCTGGATCTAGTATGAGTTAAGAGAGAAATCCTCATCAAGTGAGAGTTTAATCTTTTGAGACCGAGTCACAGAACTATGTGAAAATATACTACTAGAGAACTCGTTTAGCAAAGTACCTGTCTCGAGTGTAGCCAAGTTTAGGTTCTGTGTAATTGATTATATCTTCAGCAGCCCAGGATGGCGATTGGTTTCCACAGAGAATCATCTGAACTTCTTCATGGCTGAAGGAACTCAGCTTTTCCATTGGAAAAACTCTGTTGAAGCCATCTTTAAAAAGAAATGTATACATGATCAATTAAATCACAAACACAAGCTATAACAATAATATTGCACTTGAAAATTATTAACAGAAAGGACAACTTGGGTCTTACTAGTGATTAGCAGGTGGAAAGCTGCTAATTCCTACTTCTGTTCAGGGAAGCAGTAGTTAGGAGGGAAAAAAATCATAGGATTGTCTCCTAACTATATACATCAAAGTACCTTCTCAATGTACATCTAAGGTAAGCTACTCAATCCCTAACACCCCAGGAATTAGTTTTGCTGACAGGTTAGTTGTTAGATCAAAAGTCTTTCTGCAACAGCCCTGAAGAGGCCCACTGAAAATTCCAGCTGCCACTCCCCTCCAAGACTTAGAGGAAGGACATAGGACCATACAGGCACGGAGAATGGAAACTCTGCCCTTATCTCATTTACATGGTTTTGTTTATATCTTCTTCCCACTACTTCCCTCCATGACCCCAAGCTATTTCAACAAAGCACAAAGACATGCACACTGCATTTTGAAGTAACTCAGCAGCATTGCCTTTAAATTAGAGAATGGTGTCTATTTGCCACCCCCCAAATAAACTGTCAATTACATACCTCTAAAAGCATCCATCTGCTTCTGTATGCCAGTGTGCATGCAGAAGTCAAACATTAGATCCACATACTCCTCTGCATTATCCATTGTTACCAACTACAACAGAAATATACATATATAAACAGTCAGAGCGTCCATGTTACTTTGGAAAATAATTTTGAGAAAATGAAATATTAAACTGAACAGCTTGAGTTACATGGGTAAAAAGCCATGGCAGAAAAAACGTTTTTAAAAGATTAAGAACAGGCAACACGAATTCATTCACGTGAAAAAATTATAATATTAAAAATACAATAATATCTCAGCATTAAAATCTCAAGTAAAACCTGTACAAAATCATATATTTAAAAAGCAACATTTCGCTCAAATTCCAGTGAGCATCCTTAGGCAAGCCCACATGAAGCGGGAAGGCCTTGCCTGAGGATGCTCACTGGAATTTGAGCGAAACGTTGCTTTTTAAATATATGATTTTGTACAGGTTTTACTTGAGATTTTAATGCTGAGATATTATTGTATTTTTAATATTATAATTTTTTTCACATGAATGAACTCGTGTCGCGTGTTCTTAATCTTATAAAAACTTTTTTCTGCCATGGCTTTTTACCCATGTAAAGCTGTTCCAAGATTGTTGCTGGCCATGTAAACTTTAAATCGTATTTGAAATATGAAACCTCTACATTAGGAGTATGTTCCTTTACCTCATCTTCACCACCAGGCTTGAGGTCTACTGCTGTAAAGCCATATACTCTTGATGAAGGGCAAAACTGGAAATTTAGGCTGCAAGAGAAGAAGGAGACCTTAGGAGAAGACATAGCTGCTCATACTCTTTGATTAAGATGGCAGAACCTAGTTAAAAAAAACCAGGATGGAGTTCGCTTGTAAGGTTGGTATGGGCTTTTGAAGAGAATCATAAAACAGAGCTGGATACGCACATATGGTCTTGAAGACTGCAGCCATCAGCTCAAGCTTTTTAGAAGATCAATCTCACTAAATAATGACCTCAACTGATTCTGAATTATCATGTTTTAAAAAAAAAAAACCTAGCTAAAGTCATTTATATGATCAGAGATGAAACAGACGTCACCATAAGGCCACACCTGCAATGCTTATTTTCAAGGCTGTCACAAGGAGTCTGTTAGCTGCAACAACATCTTGGAATATCACATATTCCATATCATATTTTTGCCATTGGCAAAAAGGTGAAACGTTTACTGCAAATGACCAGTTTCATAAAGCATTAAAGTAACAACAACAACAGAGCAAGAGGGTTAATGCATCAAAGATTCAGGGTAAAATCTATGAATCCAGAATTGACTTTAATGTCCATCCCATCACCCAATCTAAGGACAAAAGATCTTGGCTTAACCCCAAGGTGACACTTTGCAAACTTAAAGCATTTTTGCCCAATGCAAGACCCCCCCCCCCCATTTTTGCCAATTCTACAGTCCACTGTGCTGCTGCCCCATCATACTCCCCCTCCCCCCAAGCTGTTCTGGAGGGTTGGAAAATCCTATGCAACAACATGAACTGTGGCATAGAGGGGGCTAAAGAAGGCAGGGAAAATGAGCCAAAACTTAGGAACCCCACTTGCACAAGCAGAAGTGCTTTCCACTTGTGCAATGCCAATTCTAGAACTGTTGTTTGGAAAATAAACTGATCTTTTCAGTTTCTAAATCAGTAAACTATATTAAAACAAAAGGTGGCTAGGCATAACTGCAAGCACAACAGGAAAAGAATCACCTTACCCTAGATCTTCTATGCTAAGTTGAGGTCCAGATCCGGACGGGTTCTTCATCATTAGTTCCTGCAGTTTGGTATTTTTTTCGTCTTCTGAAAGGCCTTTGTTGCTTAATATTTGACGCCTCTTAACGGCAAGGTCTTTAATTTCTTTTAAGAATCTTGCTCTGTGAGGGTTTACCAATTCAAAATCCTCCCATGTTAAAATCCCATTAAACCATGCTGGGGGTTTAGGTTTTGGTGGATCGAGGATAAATTCAGATTTGGAATCTTCTTCAAAACTTCCTACTGAAAGAGAGTCATGTCCCTCTTCTGTAGAGGCCTCTGATTGACTTTCAGTGCAATGCAAGTCTCTGTCACCCCGTGATTCATAAATCAATTTACTCATATTGCTTTTAATGTCTCCCATGCACATGAGCTTAAAGAAAGGCTTAGAAATGGGCAAGTCCACCAGTCTGTTGTCTTGGATGCATTTGGCTAAGAATATCCCCAGAAAGTGAAAGAGTTTGGTTATTCTTTCAAGTTCATCACTATCCTGCGGAAATGGTGCTGTGAAGAGTCCACAAGATCGCTGTACATAATATCCTGGTGGCTTCAATCCACCACCTATATCAACCTGTTTTTATTTGGGGGAAAATGTTAGAAGTGTTAGCTGTTTCAAAAGAAATGCAAAAGTAACTCTCTTTCCAGTTTTACTGAACACAAAAGTAAACTGTACCTGACGTGATTCATCATCTGGAAAATCATCATCACAGAGCCATGTTCCCAGTTCTGTCCTCTGAAATTCTGCTGCCACCAGTGCATAGAACTCCAAGGTGGGGCCCAATCCTGTTCCTTCTTCTCCCAAGAACTCCACCTGAAAATCACAGACCACAACAAAATACAAGCAGCTCTTTCAGTCATTTAGCTAGCTGTTGTACAATAGGCTCTCTTAACACTACACAATGATAAACACAATTTAAAAAGAATTGTATAAAAGGTGGCCATATATCACCTCTAGAACAGACTTTCTGTCTGCATGGATCTGCATGACATTTTCTGCCCACTCCATCAAGGATTCGCCACGTGGAACTTTCACTCTTTCATGTTTAAGGCGCCCAACTCTGAATTCACCAGGATCATCTCTTCGAACTGTGCTTGTAGTTCGTGTGCGCTCAACAGTGGCTTCACGTCGGTTCTGCAGCCACACTATTGCTCTAATGACAGGACGAAATGCAGATACATTGCTTTAAAACTAAGCACCTGGACTGAGAGAAGATGCTGGTTTGGCAAAATCTTTATTAGGTCAACTGTTACTGGCAAGAGAATGGCACTTCCAAAATATGTCAAGACACAAGTATTCATAGCTTGTAACAAAGTTGCTCCAAGTAAAAAAAGAAACCACAATGCAGTTTGCACATCTTTTTGTGAGACCAATGTAGCAAACCAGCATAAAGCCTGCATGTATTATATTTCTCACTGTAATCATACATGCATGTAGAAATCATGTAATTAAATCCTGCTTCCTCTTGGTTCTTACTACTTTGATCAACTCAATTTTTACACACTTATCACGGTTTCCTAGAAAGGTAGGATAGTATCTGTCTTCTAATTGCTCTATACAACATCATTGTATTTGAAAACTTGCTAACATTTTACTCTTGCTAGAAAAAAGTGGAAGACAACTTCTGTATGGAGTAATCTATTCCTAAAATAGCCAACAGGTTTGAAGCCAAAATGGGACCACCCACAGAAAAAAAAGAGAGGTACTGAAAGATCAACAGCCAGAGGCTTGCAAGGTTTTTAAACTTTCTTAAAAAAATAAGAGGGCAAAAACCCCAATTAAGATGGTTGTGCATGCGTGCCTCCTTCCATTCCATTAATCTCAATTTTCTATTGGCTGCTTTAGGAATGCAAAGGCTAGAGAGCTCAAACTTGCCTTCCTGAACAGGCAGCAATCTCCTTCACACTTTCACCCCTAAGATCCACCCACCCACCCACCATCAAAACAAGTTAACAAAAAAGCATACTTTTAAGCTGCCCCTGGCAGGTCAAATCCCATTCTTCCTCAAAGCTATTGCCAAGAAAAGAGAGAAGGAACAGCAGCAGATAACATTAATCTGCCAGCATGGCTTACTTGAACATGCACGCGCACACACATGCCCCCAAAAGAAAGCCCAAACCAACCACAAACACAGGGGGGAAGCAACCAGCAGGCTGATGACCCAAGATAAGGAAACAAGGGAAGTGAAAAAATGGGGGCGAGGTGGAAAGGAGGCAGCTAGACGAACAGGTGCAAAAAAGATTTACACATACAGTTGGCCCTCGCTATCTGCGGGGGATCTGTTCCGAATTCCCCCGCAGATAGTGAGGATCCGCGCAAGGCGGGGGGCATGTGTCACCCCCCTGCCCTAGGGTGACTCGGCACGCGTCACCCTAGTGACCCCCCAAACACCCCCCCAAAGCACGGCTGAGTACTTGCTCCCACTGCTGCCGGCTCCTCTCTTCCTTCGGCTGGCTCGGCCGGCGCTCCAGGGCCTTCTGAGAAAGGCCCAATGGCTCAAAACGTGAAGATTTACGTTTTTCGCACATGCGCAGTACATTTTCTGAGGGCGAAGGGCTGCCCATTTGCCCTCAGAAACGTACTGCGCATGCGCGAAAAACGTAAATCTTCACGTTTTGAGCCATTGGGCTTTTCTCAGAAGGCCCTGGAGTGCCGGCTGGGCCAGACGCTCCGAGGCCGGCTCCCCGTCCTCGGAGCCGAGGGTGACGCGCGTCACGGAGGTGACACGCAGGGGTGCGCGCGTCACCCCCCGGCGGCCCGCCCCACCTGCCACGCTACAGTGACGCCCATGGATCCACGTAAAGCGCAATCACTTTCATGCGGATATGAGGGTCACTGTAAAATGTTTTTTAAAAAGAAGTTTAAAACAGCGTTTCTTACCTTTTGGCTGACAAACCGCTCCATTTTCAGGGCTGGAGAGAGCGTAATCGCACTCCTACAGCCTCTTTTGGGTTGCTGGATTTTCCCCCTCCTTTCCCCAGGCTTGCTCCAGTGCATTCTGGGGTGACCTTGGGGAAGGGAGAGGGGATGTCCAGTGACAGGGAAGAGGCTGTAGGAGTGTGATTTTGCTCTCTACAGCCCTGAAAACGGAGCAGTTTGCCAGCCGAAAGGTAAGGAACGCTATTTTAAATGGGTTTTTTTTCTATTTAAAATTTTTTTACAGTGGATTTTTGCTGGTTCAGGATCTGTGATGAGACAAACCCGCAGGTCCTGAATCCGTGGTTAGAAAGGGTACACACATAATACAGGAAGGATTACAGAGACACAGAGAGTGAAAAGGGAAGGGAAATATTGGCAAGAGACATATAAACAGTAAAGTCAGAGCTACACTGTCCGCGTTGCGTTCGTGTTCCGTGTGCGTCTGGTGTCCCACCCCCAGGTCAAACGGCTCTGATTGGCCGGACATAGCGTGGACGCAGCAAAAGTAGAGTCCAGCGTGACTTTTGCTGCGTCCGCGCTACATCCGGCTAATCAGAGTCGTTGTTTGACCTGGGGGCGGGTCACCAGATGCACACGGAATGCAAACACAATGCAAACGCGGACAGTGTAGCTTTGGCATAAGAGGACAGATTGGAAACAAAGAGAGGAAGAAGAGAACGTTTTAAAAACAGAGATGGAATGGTGAAACACACAGGGCAGAGGAAGTAAAGCTTAGGATAATTCACTTTAGGGGCTGTGGATATATTGCAACATTTTGCTGTAGGTCCAACATGTATGTCCCAGATTTTTCAAGTTAGAATAAAATCCCTAATACTGAAAGAGCTTTAATACACCAAAACAGCTCCCAAAAGTAATTTTTTTATTGTCACAGTTCTTACCTTGATGCCCCAAAAGCTGTGCATGTGAAATAGAGCTGTCTAGTTTCAAACGGAATTAAGAAAGGACACTTGCTAGTTATCTGTTCACACCAGTCTGGCAAAGCCCCACTTGCTAGTGCCAATGGCTCCTGTAATTTAACATACAAGTAATTTGGAACATTTTGAGTCTGAAGAACAAAATGGCATGATGGATACATAGTATTTCAATATTCTGATTAGACTTCTCCTGCAAACCCATCACATGCACTCATATTCGTCCTTCCATTTTTAAATTTAAAAAGGAGTTTTGAGAATAGGATTACCATAACTGCCTAAAAAATAGGTGCTACTTTTGGTAGCAGAGAAGTGGTATAGAAATAAAACAGTACAGTATAGTAATATTGCCAAAAAAGCTGCCGCTAGTGCTGTTTGGTCACAGTGCTTGTCGTTCCACATTGAATGACTGCCATTGTAGCCAATGGGAATAGTGCATTCTGGATAGGGCAGGGCCAATCAGCTCCCACTGCCTTCAATGATCAGCCCCCACTGCCTTCTCCTTAGCCCTGTTTCATTCAGCATTTGGCTTCAGAGGCCGGGATCTCCAATATTGACAGAGAAATTACTGTACTTTTAGTATAAATGTTTTTAACTGTACTTTTGTTATTGTGCATTGTTAAGTTGCCTAGTTCAAGGAAAAGGCAAACAGCATGTAAAAAGGCAATTCTGTTCTTGAGTTACACTATTTCTGTCTCAGTGAATTCCTATTAAATCTGTTCTACTTTCAAGATTATGGCAACAATCCACTGAATTGTGTTATGTGCTGCATGCATATACAGGTGTCCCCTGGTTAACAATGGGATAGCTTAACGACAATCCGCATATCCGACAGCAGTCCCCAGTAAAAAAATGCAAAGGATTTTAAGAGGCGTCTTTTTTAATCCCCAGCTCTTCAGCTGTTTCCACACTAGATTAAGGGCTTTGAAGTTCAGTGCTGTGCTTAAAGCCCCAGCACTGAACATCAAATCCTTTATCTAAAGCCCGACAGCTAATGGTTAGATAAGGGCTTCGGCTGGGGGAGACTCGCGTAACGACGGTTTCAGTTCACGACGGGGATTTCAAAACGTATCCCCGTCGTTAAGAGGGGGACACCTGTTAAGCAGCTTTGGACACTTCCTTAACCCACCCATGGGAAAAAAGCATGCAGCCTCTGCCTCTACCCCCACCCCATACCACATAACAAGCGACTATTACAATTCTGAACATTTCAAAAATCAGTTTGTGAAGTGACATATCAGATATCACCTACAAAAAGAAAAGTTTCAAATGGCAACAAAAAAGTGCATTCAAGAAATGTTCATGGTTCTCTACATATAAGAAAGCTAGATTTCAGTCAGCTAAACCCTCAACAGTAGCATAATAACAAACAACTTAAAGTAATCTCTAAAATTAACTTGATAAATTACCTCAATCTGCTGTAAAATTTTTGTTGTGATTTTTTTGCTTGTGAATTCATCTGGTGGAAAGTGAAACTGAAGCTGTTCATCTTCTGAAATTAAGATAATTGTTTTTATTTTGTGTTGCCTTTGTGGAAGCTTTTAGAGGAAAAAAACATGTTGTGCTACACCTTTCTTACCTTCTTGAGAGGTCCGAGTTGAATAAGGATCGCTTGCAACAATATACAAAATGCGGAGCAACTGTAGGACATCTTCTACTCCACAGGAATTTTGTCCACTACCAGCTTTGGCTTGAGGTTGTTCTTTTGCTGAACTGAGAATGTCAGAGCTCTGAAGAGTGGAAATAGCACCCTGGCTCAAGCTGGACTTCGATCCATGCTCACAAAAATCCTGTATAAATGATCAGAAGAAAAATAAAAATATGTACTAAGTTTATAGTTAAAATTTCAATATGGTTATTTTGTATCAAAGATATATGTCAATAGAAACACGGTTTGCATGATGCAAACTATTTAATGCTTAGAACGCTGTACGTATTAATGATACGTATTCCCGTATCTATCAAAAGCCAACAAAGATTGGAACTTATAAAAGTGAACATGTGACAGTGACACATGAACATATTTATCCAGAGGGGCTTCATTAGTAACACATCAAACCCCATCAGGACCCCTAACACGATGCAAAACAAAGCACACCGACATTCCCAAAACCAATATTTTAGATGCGGACATATACCTTGTATGCAGCTATGAGCTGGGAACAATTTCTGTTTTTCCTAATGCTTTTATTAGTGCCGGTTAATTTCCAGTGGCGCAGAAAGGCTGAATCCGCATTCTTCTGCAGGTAGGTTATCAAGTCATTCTTTGGTAATTCATCAGTGCCAAGGTACTGTTCCACATGCTCTACTGACCAGCAACCCTACAACAGGAACCACCAAATGTTGGTCTTTCCTGATTGTAAAGTTTTAAAGATTTCACATGCACTACACACTTTTTAGGAACATGCATTTACAAATACTCTCTTTCATACCTTCGTATATAAAACAGAACTAAGTTAGTGTAGTTCTTTAAGCTTTTTTTTTAAGTGCACAAAATAAATCTACAGCCACATTAACATTAAAGTGTTAAAATTTAACTCACCATTTTCCCACTCTCTTTCTCTTTATCAGAATCCTTCATTTCTCTGTATACAATTCTAAACAGAAAAAGATCAGAGTTAAGAACTAGCTATTTCCAAATAATATCATTGATTGCATCATAACTCTCATGGGCAGAAAAATGTTCACCCAAGCAAAACTTCTTTTCCCTAGCTGTGCCCCATCAAAATAGCTTGGAGAACTTTTTAACAGAAAGTACCTCTGCCCAGTTCGGGGAAAATCCTCCTTCCTCTGCCTGAAGCTCCCTGTGTCCCATCCCAAGTTGTTCCCAACAATCTCCTGACCCCCAGGAACAACTTTTCAGAAGGCTTGGGGCTTGCTGCAGGGAAGAGAAACTGGAAAGTTTGCTTATATGCAAACTTCCTTCTGCCCATGGAAGTTAGGATACCAGCCTAACTTCCAGATACCAGGTAAGTACTATGGATCTGGTGGAATAGCTATATTATCTTCTGTTCAAGACTGGTATGCTAGCATAACTCTCACCAGTGCATCAGACTGCCACACAACAGTAGTATCTTTACAGTGTCAGCCAGTGACAGTTTGACATTGGACTGGCAGAACAGCCGATACAACCCATTCTAAAAAGTAATTTGGTGTGTGCAACAAGTCTTGGATTTTGCCTACAAGTTATTCTAACTATAAAAACAACAGATCAACTGCCATTATAAGCCCGCTGGGGATTTTGGTGCAGTGCACATTTTCTTTTCTATGCAGAAAAGACACAGTATGCATAAAGAGCTTATGTCAACACATGCTTGACATCAGGTAGAAAGGTAAACTGCCCTGTGAAGAGAAGGAAGAAAAGTCAGCAAGGCAAAGGAACCACAATCACCACCCCCTCCTGCTGGTGCCTCTCTAAGCTTAGACAGTGCCTCTCTCCCCTCACAATGATGGAAACATCAACTGCCCCATGAAGAGGAGAAAAGCAGGGTCATTCCGTGTCAAATCAACCAATGAAAAATCCTTGACGTCATGGATTTTGTTCATTTTCGGTACATTTGTAGCTTACCATGAGATGTTTAAAAATTATTTTTTTCAGATTTTTTTGTCCATCCGTTTTTGAGATATTGAATGTTCAAAATTGCCAAAAAAGGCCAAAATCCACTTGTCACCATACATTCAAACGCCAGTTACAGGATAACGATGAACGCTACAGACATAGGACAGGTGTCGTTTTAAAGCTTATGAATAGGGCTTTCATTTGATATACAACATGACAAAATTGTAAATTTTCAAGAAATTCAAAAATATTCAAATAATATTAATTTTGAACGTTTGAAAAATTGAACTTTTTTAAAATTTTCAAAAAAATCACACTTAAAGGTATATGTCTTGTAGTCAACCAGTCAAAATTTCAAGATGGTATCTCAATGGTATCATACAAAAATTAAATTTTCTTGTTGGCAGTGACCAGGAATTAAACCCCTCAAGTCCATTTTTCTACAGTTTACATTGATAAAATTAGGTGGTAAACTGAAATGAATCCAAAAATTTATAACAGGACTGATAGAGATAGATTTATAGAGCATGAATTCACTTTCTATTCTTTTACAGGATCAGCTTTTTGGTAAAACTATCAAAATCATGAGCTTTTTACTTCTGTTCGTAGTTTTAAAATTTTCCTTTAGTTGCTGAATAATTTCTGAATCAGCACAGTGACATTTTTCCTCATCTAAATCATCTTCAGAAGTAAAAAATAATTCTTTGTAGGTCCTTTTAATCTTCCCCATCTTTTCTTTGCACTTTAGATACTTTCTTCTTGCACACCGGAGACTCACCAAGGGAGGTCAAAGAGGCATTTAAGTGGGTTTGGACAGTGTGTTTTTAGTGAAGGTTTCTAGGACATTTTTGTTGTGAAGCTGCTTTATTAGTCTTTATTAAGTTTAATTCATTAACTGTTTGATAATTACATGATTTGAAATATGGAGGAGAATAAGTGGTCAAAAAACTGTTGCAGCCCTTTTAAAAAAGGGGGGGCACTGGGTTAGTAAAGACTTGAGGAATATAACTGATTGGATGGTTTCACTAAATAGTGAAATCAAACCACACATGAATAGAAGCCTTGTCAGATGGAAAACAATATTCTTGAAAAGGAAATTCCTCCTGAGAATTATGAGATTCCTGGTCTTAGTCATATAAAGAAGTCTGAGTATTTGGACCCTGGTACAGCTTTAAGCCACTTAAATGCCTCTTTGACTTCCCTTGGTGAGTCAAGAAGAAAGTATCTAAAGTGCAAAGAAAAGATGGGGAAGATTAAAAGGACCTACAAAGAATTATTTTTTGCTTCTGAAGATGATTTAGATGAGGAAAAATATCACTGTGCTGATTCAGAAATTATTCAGCAACTAAAGGAAAAATTTAAAACTACGAACAGAAGTAAAAAGCTCATGATTTTGATAGTTTTACCAAAAAGCTGATCCTGTAAAAGAATAGAAAGTGAATTCATGCTCTATAAATCTATCTCTATCAGTCCTGTTATAAATTTTTGGATTCATTTCAGTTTACCACCTAATTTTATCAATGTAAACTGTAGAAAAATGGACTTGAGGGGTTTAATTCCTGGTCACTGCCAACAAGAAAATTTAATTTTTGTATGATACCATTGAGATACCATCTTGAAATTTTGACTGGTTGACTACAAGACATATACCTTTAAGTGTGATTTTTTTGAAAATTTTAAAAAAGTTCAATTTTTCAAACGTTCAAAATTAATATTATTTGAATATTTTTGAATTTCTTGAAAATTTACAATTTTGTCATGTTGTATATCAAATGAAAGCCCTATTCATAAGCTTTAAAACGACACCTGTCCTATGTCTGTAGCATTCATCGTTATCCTGTAACTGGCGTTTGAATGTATGGTGACAAGTGGATTTTGGCCTTTTTTGGCAATTTTGAACATTCAATATCTCAAAAACGGATGGACAAAAAAATCTGAAAAAAATAATTTTTAAACATCTCATGGTAAGCTACAAATGTACCGAAAATGAACAAAATCCATGACATCAAGTTCCAAAATGTATTTTTTATTGGTTGATTTGACACGGAATGACCCAGCAGCAAGAAAAGCATTTCTCCTCCTCACCCCCTTTTTCTGTTTTAATGATTTCCCATTGTTTGGTTTTATGTAAGCTACTCTGGGAGGCTTGTCAGCTGAAGGGTGGGGTACAGATGCTTGAAATAAATACATAATTAAGAACCAGAGATCTAGCAAGGTTAGGCAGGAAAAGTGATGACCCTTGGGTATCAAGCACGGCTGCTTCTGCATAATCTTCTTGGACAAGATACAGGGATGGCACAGCAGCAGTCCCTGGAGAACTGCTCACAAAAGACATTAAGGGCACTTATTTTAAGTAGTTAGTATTAAACAGTTTTAGATAAACAGCAAAACTTTAGAATTTCTTACGTGTATGTTGGCTCCCAAATTCGTCTAAGCTTATCAGATTTCACACTGCCATTGCAGGAAAGCTGCAGCAATTTCTGTACATAGTAGAAGATAGTTGATCGGAAATTTGTTAGGGGTAGCTCAACTTCACGAGTTGTACCAAGGCCTGTAACCTTCAAGGTAAGTGCTAAACGTGGTGATGGTGTACACTCAACTTCTTCTAGGAGTTCTGAATGAGGTGTTCCTGCAAGGAATGAAGAATTTGTGAAAAATTAGTTAGAAGAATGTTTAAATATGTCTATATGTTTAAAGACAAGAGCTAACTGCCTCCTCACACTCTGATAGAATGCTTAGGCCAATTCTACAAGTGCCCTGGGAACGTATGTGTATGTGTGTGCGCATGGAGAGGCAGAGTGGTCAGTGGGCACGGTTTTCCTCCAGCAACAAGCTGCAGTGCAGAGGGATGCCTGGGTAAACTGGCTACCCTTGGTTGGAGGAAGGACTTGTTACACAAATCCATCTCTGGTGGCAGCGAATCTACCCCAAGGAGCCAGGCTGGGTTCTAAAGATGGCATTCAGACCAAACATTATGCTGTGCCTCAATCTCCCCTTGAGGAATCCAAAAGTGCTTGGGAAGTGTGACACATAGGGAGTGCCCTCTCTCATCCCCAGTACCCCCTTTCATCAGCCTCAACTCCATCCCCTGCCCAACTTCCTGCCTGCAAGCAAGACAGATTGCTTCCCCTACAACCTAGATTTGTGTAAAGGGGTGGGAAAAGCAAGAAGAGGAGTTCCTGGTGTTTTTCCTTCCCCAAACTAAAATATATATTGAGGAATGAAGGGAGGCAATATGCCAATTCAATACACTACGTTTCCCACCATTGTATGCAGGAGCCCAGGAGATAGTTGGGCTGGGGAACAATGTCTCAGTCATATTGGCTCCCCTGTGCCCAATGAGGCTACCTGTTGACATGTCAATGTATTATCTCTCCCTCATCTATAAATGCAAAACTATTTATACATGTGTATGTGTGCATTCACATGCACGCACTTTTCAATGTAACTACTATTTTTGAATATACCTGGGGGAGGGATTTCAAGATCAGTTGTCTGTTGGACATTAGTACGACCAGGCCTAGGATCAAAGGCAGGTACTAATGCAGAAAATTGACGTTTCAAAACATAATCATCATCCCATGTTCTTCTACGGCCTCCTTTAGTTTCATATTCTTCTTCTTCCTATTAACAAAATTACAATGCAGAAATAACTAAGGATTCATTTGATTTTAAAAAGAAATTAAAAATCATACACCATATGGTAGGTGGAAGAGCAAAGAGGCAAATCATTAAAGACCATTAGAACAGCTATACTAAAACCAAAGTAAACAGGTTTATCTGTCATTTTCTATCCATCGATACAAAAACCCATGTAACAATTTTGTCCTGTTTATGCGAGTCTTTATTCTGCTCAGTGCTCTAAGCTCTAATGTTGAGCTACCCACAATGGCAGATGCGCTTCAATGTAAGTAAGTGTAAAGTGATGCACATTGGGGCAAGAAATCAAAACTTCACATATGCGCTCATGGGCTCTGAGCTGTCTATGACGGATCAGGAGAAAAATCTTGGGGTGCTGGTGAACAAGTCGATGAAAGTGTCGACAGTGTGCGGCGGCTGTGAAGAAAGCCAATTCCATGCTTGGGATCATTAAAATAAGGGACTGAGAATAAAACGGCCAATATCATTATGCCTTTGTACAAATCGATGGTAAGGCCACATCTGGAGTATTGCGTCCAATTCTGGTCGCCGCATCTCAAAAAGGATATACTGGAAAAGGTGCAGAAGAGAGTGATCAAAATGATTTGTGGGCTGGAGCACCTCTCTTATGAGGAAAGGCTACAGCGTTTGGAGCGCTTCAGTCTAGAAAAAAGGCGCCTGAGGGAGGACATGATTGAGACGTGTAAAACTGATGGAGAGAGTGGATAGAGAGAAGTTCTTTTCCCTCTCACACAACACTAGAACTAGGGGACATCTACTAAAATTGAGTGGAGGGAGTATTAAAACAGACAAAAGAAAATATTTCTTTACCCAGCGTGTAATTAGTTTGTGGAACTCTTTGCGACAGGATGTGGTGATGGCACCTGGCCTAGATGTCTTTAAAGGGGGATTGGACAGATTTATGGAGGAAAAGTCCATCACAGGTTACAAGCCATGATGGGGATAAGTAACCTCCTGGTCTTAGTAATAGGTTCTCTCTTAATGCCAGATGCAAGGGAGTGGCAACTTGTTGTCTTGTGTGCTCCCTGAGGCATCTGGTGGGGCCACTGTGAGATACAGAAAGCTGGACTAGATGGGCCTTTGGCCTGATCCAGCAGGGCTCTTCTTATGTTCTTATGTTCCTCTGACTTTAATCCAAGGTGGTTTTCATGGGCAGGCTTTTCCAAACCCCCTAATTTTTTTTTTAAACACAATATATTCAATTTTTCATGAACAACTACATTCCAGATGGTATCCTTTGCAGTCTGGCCTCTCGCTGGCCTTCGCCTCCCACACTCTGCCGACGCAGCTGGCCGGTTTTCTCTCTCCTCACAGAGAGTTTCACAGCTTTTAGTCAGCAGCGTGTCTCAAACTGCCGTTCACCAATCTTCAGTCTTATGAGGCAGCAACTCTACCAACTGAGCCAGACCTCCTGGGTATGGTACAAAAGTACCTGTTTGCCCAACTAAATTAACAACAAAATCTAGCATCTATCGTCATGCAAACAAAGTAGAATCTTTCTAATAAGCAATTTAGATGCAACTGACAAGATAGTAGGCAGAATTATTTTAAACGGACAAAGTTTCTATCGACCATCTTAGGTTTTGTGAAAACCGGTCTCTGATAAGCAATTAGTACTACAATTATAAATCTTGTTCAAATTCAGGAGGTTAGAAACCCTTTTAAGCTAAGTTTGCAGCATAAAGATCATATGACATTTAAGGAAGACACTACTGCAAGAACAGATATACACTGTACCATAACTTCTTCATATTCTTGATCTTCTTGATTGTCATCTTCATTTTCATCATCTTCCTCATCTGGCTCAGGTAGATCTTCATCATCATCTAACTCTGCTAACAGAGTACTAGCCCGACAGCTATCAAGAAAATCTAAACAGAAAACAAAAACCTAATAATGCCTTTTTAAAAGACACACGCGAGCAAGGATGAGGAATAAATTCATTCTATAAATTCAAATCAGGAACAGAAAGAGAGGTACCACCTAGACAACTGTTAAAGACAGCAGGGCTGAAACTTATTTAAGGAATTATGACAATGAGAAGCTGAAAAGGGGAAAAAAGCACTTCAGAAAATAACCTGAAAATAAATGGAAAATAGTTTGAATGGAAGTAAAAAGTACAGACAAATATACTTTAAAAAAGTATTAAATTAGTGGAAATGATGAACAGCCAGTTTACAATTTCCCCCTAATATGTTTGTGACGTGTTTTTCATAGCACTTGCTTGTACAAGATTTACAAAGTGTTCCTTTAACACTAGCAAATTCTTTCATATAGAGAGCAAGTAATAAACCATTATCACTCTTGTAGTCCCACTGAAGAGAACTACTATTTAAATTAATGGGGCAAGAGAAATAAATGGTATATAAGTTAAATGTTTCAGTGCCAAATCATATACAGTTGGACTTCGGTATCCACAGTGGTTCCATTCCAGATCCCCCATGGATACCGAGAATCTGTGGATACGGGGGTCTACCCATGAATATGGGGGTCCACTGTAGAAACACTTTAAAAGTGAGAAAAGCCCCCAAATCGCTGTTCCTACCTTTGCGCAGGCAAACTGTGCCGTTTCCAAGGCTCTTAAGGATATTTTGCAGCTGAAAAACCCACTTCTGCGTTGCGCAAAGGCTCCTCTTTTCTCCCAGGCTTGCCCCAGAATGTATTGCGATGCATTCTGGGGTGAGCCTGGGAGGAGAGAGGAAACTTCACACAACCTGGAAGTGGGTCTTTCAGCTGCAAAAAGTCCTTAAGACATTTGGAAATGGCGCAGTTTGCCTGCGCAAAGGTAGGAACGGTGATTTGGGGGGCTTTTTCACTTTTAAAGCATTTCTATAGTGGACCCCCACGGATCCGGGATCTGCGTCGAGACAAATCCGCGGGTTCCAGATCTGCAGATACAGAGGATCCACTGTACCAATACACAACACAAATACAAACACAAACATACCTCCTAGAATATCTTGAATAGTTTTTTTTAAGAAACCAATATTGGCAACTAAAATAATTACATAGCTTGCCTTCAACTGCCTTCCACTTTGTGCACTCAGAAGGCATTTACACAACCGCAAAAAAGAACGTTCAACTTTGCTTGGAGTTTGGTTTCCAACATACACTATTATGCTTCCCCACAGCACAGTAGTTTGGAGAGGCATAATTTATACCATTTTCCCCTGTTTCAAAATCAAAAGCATCAATTCCCAATTCCCTTCTTGCCTTGCCCCCAAATTACCACAATGTAGGCAAATTGTATTGTATTCTTGCTTTGCCTTTTTAATGCTGGAATCAAGGACTGCTTCACACGAGTAATTTTCTTCACTTCTATGGTGGAAACTAAAGCTATTGGTCAAGGTTTTGTATGTAACAGAGCAGCTTCCCGTACGTCAACCCCCCACTTGCCACGTCATCCCCCGCTTGCCACATCACACACACACACACACACACACACACACACACACACACACACACACACACACACACACACACACCGCTGCCACCCTGTACTAATCGCTCGCCCGCTGCTTTGAGTCCTCTTTGGCGGCTCGGCCGCTTCTGACTAGGGCAGGCCAAGGCAAGGCTAAAGCGGCGCATGCGCACAACGCCGCTCAAAGCCTTGCCCTCAGAAGGGCCGTCTTCATTCGGCCCTTCTGAAGGCAAGGCTTTGAGAAGCGTTGTGCGCATGCGCCGCTTTAGCCTTGCCTTGGCCAGCCCTAGACAGAAGCGGCCGAGCCACCGAAGAGGACTCAAAGCGTTACTAACCGCTCGCCCGCTGCTTTGAGTCCTTTTTGGCGGTTCGGCCGCTTCTGACTAGGAATGTTCGAAGACGTTCAGCCCTTCTGAGGGCAAGGCTTCAAGCGGTGTTGTGTGCTTGCGCCGCTTTAGCCTTGCCTTGCCCTGCACTAGTCAGAAGTGGCCGAGCCGCCAAAGAGGACTCAAAGCAGCGGGCAGCCGCGGTGGCAAGTTGGTGGGCGGCCCGGGCAACCGCAGCAGCAAGTCAGCGGGTGGGCCGGCGGTCCGGGCAATTGACGTTGGGTGTCCGGATCTGGCCCACGTATATAAATACTGTTAATAATAATAATAATAATAATAATAATAATGTAAAATCAATAAATAGAATACAATCAATAATCAAAGCAGATTATTAGATTACTAAAAAGCACTACCATGTTACAATACCAGCCTGAAAGCAGTTTTAAGGTACACAGAGATATTTGGAAAATACTTGTACACATAGTTCGGCTTCATATTTCAGTCATGGAAAAGTGGATGCATTCTGCCATCTTATTTATTTATCTATATCCTGCCTTTCTCCTGACAGGGCAACCAAGGCGACTTACAAAAATAAAATAATGTTAAAACAGTTCAAAGAAATCAATTAAAAACCAGACAAACGTCAATAGGTCACCTTAAAATTACATTTGATTAAAAAAAGCTAGCCTACCATGTCATCAATCAAATGCTAACCTAAATAAAAATATCTTGAGGCCCTGCTGAAAGATCTCCAATGATGGAGCCATTACTAATTCCAAGGGGAAGGAATTCCACAATCGTACCACTGAGGGGTGCCAGCATTGAGAAGGCCCTATTCCTTGCCACCATCCCCCTCACCTTCTGTCAGTGGCAGCACGGTTAAAAGCCCCCACCCCCAATGACCTCAGAGGACGGGTCGGATTATAAGGAAGGAGCTGGACCCTCAAATACCCTGGTCCCAAGACATAAAGGCCTTTAGAAGTCAAAACTAGCACTTTGATGGTCCCGAGACATAAAGGGCTTTAAAAGGCAAAACTAGCACTTTGAATTGTGGCTGAAAACGAACTGACAGTCAGTGCAATGGCCCGACTGAGTCGAACAGACGAACCCGGGTGACCACATGGGTGGCCACATTCTGCGCTAGCTGCAATTTCTGGACAGTCTTCAAAGACAGTCCCCACATAGTGTGTGTTGCAGTAATCTAATCAATATATCACTAGGGCATGGGTCACTGTGGCTAGGTCTGCACGATCCAAGTACGGCTGCAGCTGGTGCACTAACTTAAGCTGTGCAAAGGGCCCCCTGGTCACAGCCGCCACCTGGAAATCCAGGAGCAGCTGCGCATCCAGGAGAACCTGCAAGTTGTGGACCTGCTCCTTCAGAGGGAGTGCAACCCCATTCAGAACAGGGCATAGTTCAATACCTGAATTGTAGACTTCTGGACCAGGAGAATCTTTGTCTTATCAGGATTTAGTTTCAGCTTGTTCACCCACATCCAGCTCCCAACTGCCTCCAGACAACGATTTAGGACATCAACCACCCTTTTGGAATCAGGTGGAAAGGGGAGAAAGAGCTGGATGTCATCAGCATATTGATGGCTCCCTAACCCCATATCTCCAGATGACCTTTCCCAGCAGCTTCATCGAGATATTAAACAGTACGGGGGATAGAATTCATTTAGAAGTGGGTCTTTAAATTGTGCTTGTATCTATAGTATTTTTTCTTTCGTTATGTTTGTTCTTGAGTGGCTTCAGCTGGTGTCCGCCTTCTCCTATCAGCAGTTACAATCAGCTGTTGCTAATTGCTTCTCTGGTCAGATACGGTAGTGCCCACTTCCGGATTTCTCTTGCACCAGCCTTTTAAGCTGTCTCATGAGCACTATAGGGGATGATGCCACAAGTGTTACGTGAGGAAAACGTCAAAAGTATGTTTTAACATCCGTGAAATTTATTTTTGTAATAAATCTATCTATAACGACGGAGTTTCCCGGCAACATGCGGATTTTTAATTCGAGGATATGGTCACGTCGTGAAAACCTACAAAAATATCTGATAGAATTGACCTTTGTGGCACCTCACACCTCGAAGGCCAGGGTGCCAAACAAGCATCCCCCAGCACCACCTTCTAGAATCTATCAGCCAGGAAGGAGCGGAACCACTTCAAGACAGTGCCTCCAAGCCCTAACCCAGCCAATCGATCCAGAAGGACACTATGGTCAATGGTGTTAAAAGCCACTGAGAGGTCCAGCAGGACCAACAGGGATGCAATCCCCCTGTCCAGTCCCCACCGTAGGTCATCCACTAAGGCGACCAAGGCAGTCTCCATCCCAAAACCCGGCCTGAAGCCAGACTAGAATGGATCCAGATAATCAGCTTCCTCTAAGACCATATCTGGTGATACAGACTCAAAACCTGTTTCAATTCACACTGAGATTCGCACAATTCTTTTCCCTGTCCTTCAAGCTCTCAAGGTTGGTTTACACAAGACCCCAAGATCACAAAGAAGCTGCTGGGACATTACTGGACTGCCTCTATTGTGGAGATCTTTCATCAACTGAAGGAGAGTCATACACTAAGTGCTCTGAAACAATACACTGGTGCACCCATTCTTACACCCTACACATACAAAGACACTGCCACGTAGCACATTCCACAATGCACTGTACTTGATAATTAAGTAGAATTTCTTGCAATATCAAGTCATCAAGATCTTAATTTAGTATTCCCTAGTCACTGTTGCTTAATCATAGATTTCCATTTTTACTTCAACACGTCCCAAACAACCCAGTTTCTACTTTTACTTGGACTGAAACATACCAAAAAAATATGAACTAGCATTTTGAGGCCTTATTCACACATTTTACAGTAGTAAAGCTTTCCTGTGGGGAACTCGCCATTTCATTTTCATGTGTGAGATTAATGTGTGATCACTCCCATATGATTAAAAATAAAAGATTACCAAGAGAAAAACTAGCTCACTTTCCGATGTAACGAAATAATTATTTGTTTGCAACTCATGGTCTTCAAATGGTTTGTGGTGCAGTCACACAATCAGATACTATCCCTGCTCTTACAATAGCTACAAACCTTCTAGAACTCTAGCAAGTGGAGTAAGTTATCCTGTTTACCCTGTCATCTGATATAAATTGTGACTTTTTACGTGCTCTTCGAATGGCCGAGTACGCTTCTCCCCACCAAACAAACTTTTGCCATAAAAGCATCAGCTCAGGATGTTTCTTTGTGGTTATTATCTCAGCAAGTTATTTAAATTGCCCTTTTCTCTTAATGCAAGAATTATCTTTTCCTAGAAAGAGCAAGAACCCTCATTTTAACTTGGGGCTCGGACAGGACAGGTGTTTCTTCTTAGACTTGATTGTTTTTAAGTGCTGAAGATGTGGCATGAACTTTCCAATCACAAACAGTCATGACTGTTGCTTGATTTGCTTTGAAGGATACAATTTGCCCAGCAGACTTGTTGAACCTGTTTGGTCAGAGCTTGAACCCAAGAAAAGCTGGACAGCACAAACAATCCTGCCTAACTTTGTGCCCTATGATGCATCGAGGCCTCCGCCGCATCCAGGGCACAAAGCAGGCAGTCGGGAGGTCACTCAGGGGAAGGGGACGTTTGTTCCCTTGCCCTGGGTAAAGCCCCAGCCTCCCGAACAGGTCTCCTCGGATCCATGCCAGCTATTTAGCTGGCATAAATCCAGGAAGCCTGTGTCGAGAGAAACGAGCCTGGGAGGGGAGGATATAATACGGTGGAGTTAAACAGTTAGCACAAACTGATTTGCAAACCGGCTTCATACAATAGTTTCACATTTTGGTTTGTCAGCTCCAAACAAACTATGGTTTGTGAGCAGGCTCAAATTCAGGCATTAAAACCAAACATGATTTTGTGATTCATCTGAACTCTGCTTGCATCTTGGATGCTAACCATTTTGCCATGGCAAGCTATTTGAAATTACAGGTGGGCCCCCATATCCGCTGGGGATATGTTCCAGGCCCCTCTGTGGATACTTGAAACTGTGGATAAGAGCGAACACCCCCTCCATGGTTTCCTGAGGGGCCCCCCACCCTGCCACCCCTGCAGGCAGGCATGCTTGCCCTCCCAGCTCTTATTTTTCTTTCAGCAAGCTTTGTTTCTTCCTTAAAACAAACAGAGAAGCAGCCTCCACTGCAGGCAAGTAGAACGAGACTAAGTCCTACAGAGGCTCTGCAAGGTTTCTGTTAACCTTGCAGAGCCTCTCTAGTACTTAGTCTTGTTCTACTTGCCTGTAATAAGCAGCCAGAGGCTGCTTCTCCTGTTTCTTTAAGGAAGAAACGAAGCTTACTAGGAAAAAAGTAAAAGCCTGGGGGGGTCCCCACGATCTGTGGATAACTGAAACCGTGGATAACGAATCAGTGGATATGGGGGCCCACCTGTACTTCCATGTTGGACAAGTCTTTATAAGATTCTATTACCTCAGAGAAAATGTTGTAAATACCAAATTATTTTTCTCTTATCCCCAGAAATGTGATTACTACTAACTAAACACCTTACTTTAGTGAGATACTGACCTGGTTGAGATTTCATGAAAACAATTCTTGAAAGTATGGTTTGGGAATTTGATATTTGCTTCCCTCCCCCCATACATAGGTCCCACCAATCAGTTTACAATGACTTTCAAATTGGCACATTATGGTTATGTGTCTCCACACTGTGGTTTGCAAACCCATTTCAAACTATGGTTTTAAGGATCAGGTTTGTAACGTTTGAGGAAGATCACTGCATGTAAAGCAATCTGAAACACCTGAAATGTGCTTATAAATGTGCTTAGACTAATGCTAAGTATTACTCTAACTGTGAATGCCTTTCAACTTAAAATTCTGACAACAACGCTCAGGTACTCCTGAACCCAAACACATTATTCTGAATGCAAACGTATTCATTTGTGGAATAAACTGCAGCATACCATGTTGTAAAAGAATATCCATAAACCTGTAAAATACAAATATATGGAAGTCTGCATTTTAGAATAGTTCTCTCCATTTAGTATTACATTCAACTAATTATTCTACATTTTAAAAATACCTTAATACTGAAATGCCTGTATAAAGACATCATTAATGAAAAGCATGTGGAAGAGTGTGAAGAACTGAAATATATGGAAAAACAACGTTAGGACTAAAAGCCTTTGTCTGTGAACTCTTTTATGGAACTAGGAACAGGGTAAATAGCTCAGTAATTTGATATGCTTTAGTAAATGAAATTACTAAGTGAGAAACCCATAACAAACCAAAGGAAGAAAAGGAAAATTGTTAACGGGAAATCTGCTTATGTTCATTTAAAAATGAAACTTACCATATAAAGAATATTCTGCTTCCTGACCTGTATCGCTTTCACTAGATGTTGATGTTAGGCTAGTAGTTAGAGTGTTACTAAGTGACTGACCAACAGATAAAACTGTAGTTGCTGTGGCTACATTGCTGCTGCTAGTAACACTGGATGTAGACATGGTCACTGTTGATGTGGTACCAGTTGTTGTCAGATTAGGAAAACTTTGGGCACCCATTAGAGGAGAAGCTATAGATAAAGATATGGCAAGATAAAATAAATGATCCAAAGAAGTACAATTTACATTAAATGACTACTGTGTTTGAAACCAATATAAAAGCTGCTTTTTCTTTTATTTTTTAAGTCACCGCCGATCTAGTGCATTCATCAATGCAGAATTACAGACAAATGAAAGGATCTTAAAAAAAAGAGAACATCTAAATAAGTACAGGAACTAATGTGGTTATTAGAGTAGGTCACACATTCAGTCTTGAACAACTACTGTCACAAGATGTGCAGCATTAATTACATTGTATGAAGTTCATGACAATCCGCAATACACAGTGTTCATACATGGTGGCCCCTTTCCAGGGATCTGTAAGTAGCAATGCTTTTGGAACTTTCTTTTCCTACTGCACAGATAATAAACACTAGTGTTTCAAATCAGCGGCTGTTAGGAGGGCCAGAGCAGGGAAAGACAAACCTGCAGTGTGAGTTATTATCTACAGTTCACCCCATAAACTGAAATAAACTGGATTTTTTGTACTGCTCTTTCATTCTCTCCCATCTGTGTAAATTTAATAGCTGCTATGAATTAACGCATTATTCTAACTTCAAGATAGCTTCACATTTCTAAGACTATCAAGTTGACCGATACAAAATACACAAAGAACCTTTCTTTTAAAAAATTGCTTTGTCATTACATAGGGTTGGTTCAGATGAAATGCCAAACCATGGTCTGTGCTAACCATGGTCTGTGCTAGTTTAGATACCAAACCATGAATTGTATGCCAGACACTCAGGCATATCACTGTTTGTGTAGTTTCCTTTTCTCCAGCTTCCCTGAGAAAGGCAGTAGCTCAGTGACAGTACACATGACTTTCATGCAGAAGGTCCCAGGTTCAATCCCTAACATCTAAGACAGACCCCTGCCTGAAACCCTGGAAAACCACTGCCAGTCAGCATAGACAATATTGAGCTAGAGACAGACGACAGATTAAGGCAGCTTCAAATCAATGTCCCAAACCCCAGTTTGTTGGTTTAGATGCAACAGCAGAGCCTGGTTTGCAAACTGGCTTCAAACCACCATTTCAGATCCAAATCAGTACTGGTGGCCACTCACAAACCATGATTTGTATTGTTCAAACATGAGAAAATATGATTTGACTTTACATCTGAACCTTTTCACAACAACCAAATTTCACTTCATTTGGTTGGCAACTGCTCAATCATTCCATTTTATTGCCACGTCCTTAATGGGACTGAAAAAAAACTGAACACATTAAATTATACAACTACGAACAAACAGGAGGCGTTTCCAAACCTACATCTGATTTTATCCTTTAAGAACTTTTTTTAAACTGTGCATTAATCTATGAAACACAGATACATCTTAGTTTAGACAAGTTTCCATAAATCATGTTCTGAAGTCTCTAAATATGAACACAAAATTAATTTCTTGTATATAGTACAAAAGAATGAAATGCTATTCTTTAATCCCCCATAAAATTGTCAAGGATAGGATGCAATTCCGATAGCCATACATATATGAACTTTCCTGTTCTTTATCATGAAAAACAAAAGTCATCGTCCCCCGTTCCTCTTCCATTGCCTATGTTAATTAAGCATTGACCATCTCAGTAAAAAAAAAGAATAGGAAGACTCCACTAATGCAATTGAACTGGGCCATGGCTTACACAAGATAAAATGGTGAAGTAGCCCGACACCTTTTTCTTTCCATGTACATTACTCAGCAGTATATCCTACAAAATGAAGAACACCTTTTCTATAACTTTGTCTTTTATTCCCCACTTTTATCTGTATTCTTACTGCACTAAAACATATACATACAAATAAATAGAAGCAATGCCATTCTACTCGGGTTTTGTCAGTTATTTGTAGAAAGGAAGCATAGGAAGATAGAGCAATTTTCAGATAAAACTGTTTTCTCTGACTTACTGCAAATAGTTAAGTTCTCCAAAGCATGAACAAAATACAGTACAGTGGACCCTTCTTTTCCATGGATCTGGGATCCGTGGATTTGACTTACCGCGGATCCTGGATCTGCAAGGTCCACTTTAAAACGCTGTGAAAAAGGGGGAAAAACAGAGAAAAAGCGGTTTTACCTTTTAGAGTTTAACCGTTGTGTGTTCTTGCTTTAAACATGCTGAAATCATGCTCCAGAAGCCTCTTCCGGGTCACACGACTCCCCCCTCCAAGTCACCCCAGAATGCTTTGCAACCTGGGGAGGGGGGAGTTGCGCAATCCGGAAAAGGCTTCCAGAGCACAATTTCAGCAGTTTAAAGCAAGAACACACAGCGGTTTCACTCTAAAAGGTTAAAAAAAACCCCACTTTTTCTCCATTTTCTTCTTTTTCACAGCGTTTTAAAGTGGACTCCAGTATATGCAATCCTTGCTATCCGTGGGGGGGGGGGGCAGAATGGATACAAAAAAATCAATACTTCAGAGAGGACTGAGAATATAAGACATACTTTTTATAGGCGGGGCCTTAAGATGTTTTTATTCAGGACTGCTTTTAATGTCTGACATGGTGGGCTGACCTTTTAACAAATGGTTTTAATATATGTAAATGCTGGTGACCCACTGGGGTTGTTTATTTTTAATCTTAAGTGTCTTAATTAATTATTTTAATGTGTTTATATGTATTTTAATATGTTGTAAGCCGCCTTGAGTGCCCTCGGGAGAAAGGCGGGCTACAAATTCCTAAAATAAATAAATACTTTCTAAATTAAATAATGTTCACACAACAGTCTAGGACACTAGATGGCTATGGGACATCTATATATTCCTGAGGACTTTGGTGGTTGGTTAGAATTAAAGACTTAATTAACACATTTCAGATCCATTCGAAGTGTTATAAAAACCAGAATACACTTAGCAATGTTTTAAGGAATGAAACTGTCACTATACCACCTAATTAAATTCTGAACTAGTGACTAAAATAGCCTAGAACACTAGCTGTTACATTAGCTTCACCAATATAGTGGAAACTAGATTTCTCATATGTTACAAGATTTACTTTATTTTCCTCTGAAATCAAGGGCTAAGTAAATGGAGCAAAAGGGCATTTTGAGTTTACAAGCCTCTAACAGCGCTAATTTCTCAAATCCAAGTCCACACAAAATTGGGAAGGGCAATATGGTTACAATCAACATCCAGGTGACCATTCACAGCCACCACATTTCAAGGGTACCATTTCCTACTCTCTTTCATAAATATTTTAAATTTTGACCATAAAGAATGTTTACTTACTTGCAGTGCTCATGACATTCCTTCCCAAAGTATTAGTGTTGTTATCACTGCTACTCCGGCTTAAATTCATGTTGTTAGTAGCATTGGTGCGAGCTATGTTTGCCACTCTTCGAACAAAGGACTCCAAGCTAGAGGTTTCTCGTGAGGATAAATTAGGAACACTTGCACTGGAACTCATTGGAGCCCCAGCAGCCAGCAATGAGCTCACGGATAGTCTGTTACTTGCTGAAGAGCTAAGGGGTCGCTGGGAAGCAGCTTCTTTATTGGTTAGCTCAGATACTGAACTAACATCTGGAGAACTCACACTAACAATTCCCATGGATATAGCATTGGACTCCGCAGTAGTACGGATTGAGTTGTCAGGTCCTAGCTTTCTTTCAACATTTTCATTTCCCACATCTGCTGTTAAGGTGCTGGTACTTGCACTGGATGCTGACCCTACTTCAGTCTGAGGCATGCTATCGGCAGAGGAAAGTACAACAACTGGCTCATGGACGTCAGTGCCTGAAACTATATTTTGTTCCATTACATTTTCAGATCTCCGTTCCATTTTGGTCGAACCCAAGCTGATGTCGCTGCTACTGGCCACGCTACACACAGAACTGCTACTTCCTTTTCTACTTGAAGAGCCTGCAGCAGCAGTCATCTTGTCTGGACAGTTGTTTTTCACCAAGCTGCTCCATGACTGCGTTGTGCCTGAAACAGTGGATGAAACAGGTTTGGGTGATGCCGCTGAATCAGGGTCGTACCCTGGGGCAAGCTTGAGGTCAAATTTTCCTTCTGCGCCCATACGGTAAGAGTTAGAGCCACCAGCATCCCAGGTGACATCAATCCAGCCTAGAAAGGGACAGGAGTTTGTGAGACCCAGCAGAAAGCAGACAGGAGCGTGTCAGACAGTAGCTCCACAATATGGGATCAGCTTCTTATTGGGCCGCTATGTTGAGTTACAAGATTACTTAATGGCCTTTAAAGCCAACATAAATAAGACAAAGTTTTGAAGCTCAAATGTGATCCTTCTAAGCTGGCAACTCTTGACATTAGTTCACTTAATGCTGAAGATCTAAAAATCCAGCCAGAAAAAAAGTAACCAAAATTTGATATAAAAAGGTAACCAATGACTTTTTAAAATTTAATTCCTGGGCAGCGCAATCCTGGAAATAAAGGCCGGTGACGGAACGAGCGTTCCGTCATCGGAAGACGTCGCAAACGTACCATAAAGCACATTCACGATGCCTCGGGAGTAAGGGACGCCGGCACAAGGCCAGCCTTCCTGACTCCAGCGCCGTATCTCCACGCGGATGGTGGCGGAATGCAAGTGCTCTGTCGCCTGCCGCATGGGAGCTACAAATAGCTGGGAGTTTAGTTTTTATTTAAATGATTATGCATCTGAAAGTAGATTTTAAAAATCTTGGTATGGAGCCAGACAAATTGTCTTCTCCTGAATTTGAGCCTAATCAGAATCGTACTTCATGACTTTGGGGGAAAGAAACTAGCACCCTAAATGAAATCTCTGCACAAACCTCAAAATTTCCCATTCAACTTTTGCAATTCTTTCACATACCTTTTAAAGCAACTTTTTTTTTTTTTACAAATGATTATTTTAGGCAGATTTTTTTTAAATACTGTACACAACATGAAATCATTGTCTATGTTTTACAAGCTCAGATCTTCCAAGTTAAGAGAAATGCTGGCTTTAGTTCAATAAATAATTGCTGAATTGCAGCATACTGGATACGAGTGGGACATTTTGCTCACAGAATAGCACGTGGCAAATGATTACATTCAATATTTGTATTTCAATGCAAGTTCAAAAAATTGTGCAAACTAGTACTGTATGTGAAAAAGTTGTAATTGTGACATTCTCCGGAAGTGGCAACGTTAAAGTAAGGAAAAAGGCACTTTAAAAAGCAGAGACACCTATGAGATTATATAAACCTTGGCTAGGTTCAAAAGTAACGGAAAAGTATAGTTTCCAGCTACTAGAACAAGCCTCAGAGAGTCACCATCCCCCCTCCCGTTCTTGTGCACGCAAGAGGAGAGCGCTAGCGTTTGTTTTTAAACTAAACCACAGCTCTGTATTATGTATAGACTTATGGAAATGTGGTTTAGTTCAAACTACAGCTACATAAAACAAACCAGGGTCAAAACACAGTTTGAGAACCCCCCCAGTTAGTTGCCCAATTGTGGTCTGAAACAAGCTACACGTAATATAGAACCATGGTTTATAGTTAAAACCAAAAGGAAAAGCTTTCCTTTTCTTCCTTGTGTGTGTGTGTGGGGGGGGGGACCCCACAACTTTCCAAGGCTTGTTCTCATAGTAAGAAATTGTACTTTCCCACTGTGTTTGAACTTGGCCCTTGTATGTTGCCCTTCAAAGGTTAAAAAAGAGTGGGATAGCTATTCTAACATTAGTCATGACTAAGCATCACTGAAATCAATGAGACAATGAGTAACTTAAATTTCATTAATTTCAATGGGACTTGAGACACAAGCCAACATTACCCACATTAAGTTCATCTATGTCATATTAAGAAAACAGCAACGTGATCCCAGTGAAGCTAGCAAGGTAAGAAAAGGCATAGAAAACTTGACAAAAGCCAAAAAGGGAAAAAGGTGAAGTTGCAAATGCCAAGCAAGAAGAGATATAACTAGGTATTTTGATATTATATAGAGAAGAAGCATTTATTCTTGAATAATAGATTATTCATACTGCAACATGCAAATGTATGAGATGAAAGTCATTGTTAATTCGCATAATGGAGCTGCACATAATTTGTATACATAACTTGATACAAATAATGTAACTAATGTTCGTAATACTTAAGTATCTTTTGATGGGAACCTTATTCTACAGGTATTACGTGTAATGTGTTCCATACTGCCCAAAGAAATTTTGTTTCAATGGACCAAAAAAACTACCTATTTTTGATCTGCAACAATCAACCCTTGATTGTATCTTTCTAGAGATTCTAGTTCCTCAAAGTGCAATTTGTTAGAGAGATCACTACTTGTGACAGTGCACAAACTCATTTTTATCTTCTATAACTGGACTACTTATCCTCCCAGTTATTGAACAAGTTTATACTTCCTTCCTTTGCAAATTTTATGAAATTGTACAGGCTCCATTTGCATCCTGGTTCTTTCCCCATTTTTAATATGCTTATTTGGAAGGAAGTTCTAACGCAACTCAATTGAGATAATCGGATCGGGATACTACTAACTTCTTTACTTCAGCAGGTTCATTGTGACAAAGCCATAGGGTACTCCTTTAACATGACCAAAGTGGTCTCTATAGAGCACAGAACTGTACTGAATGTTTGAGCAATTGCTCATGGAAGTATAGTAAGTGGCTCTTGTCTTACCCACTATTTCTGAATCTATATTTCCCGATTCACAAAGTGAAAATATGCAACAACTATGTTAAGGGACTTGGTGATTTACAAAGGGTTTGTTGTTTAATATTTGCTCACCATTGTGCAATTCTCCTGTAACAGTGCCTTCGCCTTGCGGGCTACCATCCTGATCTCTCCATTTCCAATCAATTCCTCTGATGACCCGGGCCCCTGGAACCATATACTTGAGCACTTGAGAACGAACCAGTCGCCTCTGCCTTCGCAGGTTAGCCTCTGCTTCTTTAGCTGCTTTTCCTACATACAATTGAAGTGGTAATCACCACACTGATTTTAAAAGCAAACTACACAGGTTTTTAGCATTCCAACTAAAAAACCACGGTCACAATCCAGCTAACAGTTAATGTGTACCGAACCAAGCTGCAAATAATGGGAATTTAAACATGAACTGGTTTCATCTACATTGCTTACCTAACTGATCCTCGCACACACCATTCACAGTGCCATAAAGTTCAAATCCAGATAGAGAGAGGTAGTGTGTTTGCCCACTGGCATTCTTCCCCATTTGTTTAATTCTTACATGTCTCCAGCCTTGCTTCTCATCCTTTGGTGAATCTAGTGGCCATGTTGCTGTCGACCTTAGTTTACAGAAATTGTATGAAAAAGGTTTAGATACTGATAATTTTTTTAAAGAACATGTAAACGGACTAAACATAGAGATGGAACAATTAATTTCATGCTGTCCAGTAGCATCAAGGTACCATTATTTAGCAAAGAAACAACCGCTTTAAAAACCAGAGGATTCTACTCTCAAATATACCAGCATATGAATTATATCAAAAAGCTGTATTTCACTTGGCACTGATGACTGTGTGGAAGATCCAATTATGGATATATTTCATAAAATGTTCTACTATAAAATAAAAATAGCACAAAACACATTAATCATATATTTCTGTAATCCACTGAACATAAGTAACTACTTTAAGCATGGTGAACCCATTGATGTCACTAGCCAATTTTCAGTTACATTAATGGACCTCAGAATGGTTTGTAACAGTATGGATGAGCAACATTTACAATGGCCGCTCAGCCAGAAACCCTGCTGATTGAGAAACGATCTAGCAACAAACAGGGGAAGTTGTTTGTGCGAGTTCCCAGCTGGCAACCTACTCTCAGCGAGGTAGGGCCGAACTGGACTGGGTCCAACAGTCCCTACCTCATGCTGGCGCGAGGGCAATCCAGTCAGTTGGAATGCCCTTTGCTCTCCAGGGAAATACTGTGTGCAGTACACAGATACAGTCAGTAAAAAGTAAAGCAAAGTATATTTTAATGCACTCAACACAGGAAAAGTAGAGAGATATTTAACATACCCTGGTTCATTGAGACTACAGTCATCAACATGAGTATATAGAGTAGTCCAGTTCTGTCCATCCTTAGATACCTGAAAAACCCAATTTCTCAGAGCAGATCTCCCATACCCTCGAGCATGGCGTAATGTGTACGCTGATGGTATTACCCAAAGACCAAGGTCTATAGCAAACCATGCATTTTTATCATCATTAGTATGACAATTTAGAGCTGAACTATCACGGCTTAAGATGTCCTCCAAGCGACCATAAGGCAGATTTCTTCCTTCTGAAGATGTTACTACTACTAATCCATACGCAGCTGGATTTACCCACTCATATGCTGTTCTACAATAAAAAGAACAATGCAGCTATTATTCATGAACAAGATCATGGACCCCAACAACCTTATAGATTTTTATATTGTTCATGTAAGCTACATGTTATTGAATGTCATCCAGAGCTACACATTCTTACATGTTTTAATTGTTCTACTTCTATCCTCTCCTTCTATAAGTACTAAGGGCAACTTAAAACAAATTTTAAGAAATTAACATTAAAAACACAGTCAACAACATCTTCAAAACTTATAAAGCTAAAAATCTAAAACTAGTATTTATGAATAGTACAAACTAGTACTTATTTTACTAAAATTGTTTTAAAAAACAGTGTACAAAAATTAACAAGGAATGGACGTCAGTTATGGGTTCGAAAGCCATGATGTTAAAATGATTTTTTTAATTGATTAAAACACGGTTCAGAAAAAACGTATTTTAAGGCAATAAAATGATGTTAAATGTTCATAATAATAGCTACGTTTCATTCAGAGTTTCCCGAACTACTTCAGGCAAGTGGACAGTTGGCTCCACAGATGTTAATATCAGAACCACAAAGCGCTGGGTTTAAAATAGCCGTGCGCCTGCCAATCAGCTAGAGTCAATTAGCATTGGAAGCCCCGGATTCCGTCTGTTTAACTGACAGTGAACTCAAGGCAAGCAGCAACCAATAGAAGACTGAAATGACTCAAGTGGGATGAGCTGATAGATTAACTTTGCATAGGGAAGCAGCCCGGATATAGTCCACAAGACGCGGTCTCTTATAAACAATTTCAATAAAGACTTTTACAAATGAGCTGTCAACTGACTTTGCTCAAAGCAGGAGCCCAGATCTTGTCCACAAATGTGATCTCTTCCTTCCGGTTAAGTAAATGTCCCCCGAGTTTAAATATTTCAAAGGCTTCACGGTGAAGTCTCTGTCTGTACGATGCCTCTTGCACTAGTTTCTTAGTACCCTCCAAATTAATATTGTGTCCTGTGACTGCAGAATGTTCAGCCAATGCCGAGTGTTCTAGGTGACCAAGCTTGCAAGACAACTCCGTGAAGCCAAACCCGTAAACAACATCCATTCCTCGTTAATCATTGCTGGCCATGAAAATCTCAGATCTTATTTAGTGGAAAAAAAAAAAAAAAGATCACAGTATTTTTTGAAATTATGTAAAGTGGAACCTTGATATTTAAATATAACTTTCCTTCATTTAAAAAGACTAGCACTATATTAAACTGAAGTTACTGAAATCTTACTTTGCATTTGTTCCAATCCAGTAAATAATTCCATTTTCATCAAAATCATGCTGGTGTTTGAAAATGAACGTCTGGCCTTCACGTAGTTTTCGTACAAAAACAAATGATGCTCTATCGAAGTCATACCACTGCTTTGCTACCTGAAAAAGAAAAAAGCAACAGAAATGTATCACAGAAGAAATGATTCATCTGTAAACTTGATGTGAGGAAGGAGTGGCTCACCATTTTTAGGAGATACTGTTCTAAAGATTCTACAGTTGCCAAAGGCTCCATTTTCAACATTCGGCCTGTTCTATCTATCAAAGCTGTCTCCCCAGAAGCACGTTCCAAGCGAAACCGTAGCCGTCTTGTTAGAATCTAGTCAAATGAACAAAATTCTACTTAGAATTTTTTTCTGCTTTTTCTTTTTCTTCTAAGCCATATTAAATACTAACAATGAAAGCACACTGAAATAAAAGAAAAATCAGCACATCCGACATTCATATAAATACTGTACTAAGCAAATACTAGAATATACTAGAAATCCATAACATTTTGTTATATAAATCCATAACGTTTTGTTATATAATAAAGCAGGAAATTTCTGTAGTACTGCAACATTACCTGCAGATTATAAGTTGATCCTGGTGTATCATACAAGTGTAGAGGTAGACGTTCAATAGATTCTAATACTGCTATCAATTTCCGAATCAATGCAACTGCTGGACGACTATGAACACAGAACAGACAGACATTACAACATTTCTGTAACATATAAAATAAGCTGTTTTGAAAAATGAATAGAAGTTGAAGTCAGACTTCTAAATCCAAAAAGCTTTTAACATCACCATAGCCACAGACATCTTAATTCCTGACACTTACATGTTCTCAAGGTGAAGCAAGTTAAACTCTATGGGTTGAATTCAAACAACTGTCAATGATGTTTGCTTCACAGAATGGGGTTTTCCCAACTGTTCCATGCTACAACCTGAACCATCCCCTGAAAAGCCAACCTTGAGGGTGAGAGGATGCACAGAAGTAGTGAAAGATATGTATGGCGGGGCTGCTGATGGGGAGGGGTGTTTGCAAAAATCCCTCCTCTGTACAAGGAGCAGTTGTTTGAAGTACAAGTATTGAACTCCCTCATTTCCTCCAAAAATGTGCTCTTGACTTAAACAAAGCAACATTCCATGGATAGAATCAGACAGCATGACAAAAATCCTCATACACAAGTTGCAGTGATATTTTAAAACTAGGACAATATAGAAGTGCCAAAAAGTAGCGCGCGCACACACTTTAATTCTGTGTAGCTAATAATTACTTAAAAGGGAAAATGCTGTAGTCCAAGACTACAGTATTTGGTTCTGCAGCAGGAAGCAGAGGATAGTGTGCATGTGTGTGTTATGTTCCATATATTTTGCAGCCATAAAAACATACCTTTCATCATCTTCATTTTCACTGAAAGCTGTTTTGAAAACATTTATTCTTTCCACTAGTTGACTACAATCTTGTTTCACATCAAAATCCACATTCTAATAGAAAGAGAGAATGAATTATTTAAGTACTTCAAAACAATCCTAGAACAGGTCATAAGCGTCACTGAGTATTATTTAATGTGCATAAGAACATAAGAAGAGCCCTGATCAGGCCAAAGGCCCATCTAGTCCAGCTTCCTGTATCACACAGTGGCCCCACCAGATGCCTCAGGGAGCAGAATGGTAGGCATTCATATTGACTATGAGCACAATCCTGCACTTCATATGAACCATGAGCAAGGTGCAGAGCTACTTCTACAAAAGGTCCATTATAACCTTCTCCTCCCAGTAGCTGCCATCCTGGCTAAGGTCCAACAAATAGGTAATTCATGCCAACTGGAAGATTTACCATACTTAATCTAGGCACATTCACAGCGAAATCCACACTAACTAAAGAACGGCGGAGCAAGTGCACCGCCGTTCTAAGCTGTTGCAAATGTGCTGTAAAGCACATTTGCAACGACTCTAGAGTAAGGGTTGCCGGCGCGGAGGCCGGCAGCCCTTACTCCACTGCTGGATTGTCCCTGTGGCCACTGGAGAAGGTAAGGGATCCCCCGGCGGGCGCAGGGGCAGTCTGGGCAGTAAGAGAGGCCGGCCGTTGGCCAACCCGACCCAGGGGGCGGGGATGGCGGCCGCCATATCCTCATCCCCTTCCTGGGCTGGCGCGGCCTTTACATGGCCTCCTTGGACATGTGCCAGCTAAATAGCTGGCGGAAATTAGAGGTGGCCCATTGGGGCCTCCCCGTGCTAAACTGGGGGAAGGGGATGAATGTAGAGGTAGAGCCATGCCTGAGGAAGCTGTTGGGTAGTTCAACATGAGGCATGGATGACTCTCCAATTGACATCAATTGCTGCATAGTAGCAGTGAGCCCTGTACAGGGTTCCACAACTTATGTCTGTGTATAGTAGCCAGCCATGATTTCCTAACAGCCACCTGTGAAATCCAATCCTACCAAATATATTCACCATTACATTCTTGCACCTAAGAACGGGTGGGAGCTGGCTATTGTGGTTTTTCAGTGGTTGAGGAGGAATACTTCTTTAGTAATATAAAAATACTTTCAAATGTTTAACTTCATAATTTGGGCAATTCATTTTACTCTTGGTGGCAGATTAGATTCCATAATGTTCTCACCTAAGTTAAGCCGATTATCTGAAGAGCTCTTGCATTATTTTCAACACAATCCTGGTCCAACAAATTATGATTTGCTGGGCTTTGTGGTTGCTCCCAGTCCATGCACTCTTTTCCTCCCTACCCCCCTTTTCTACTTGTACACTGGGATTAAAGTGTAAGCATTCTGGTGTCTTAAATCGCAGCTTCCTGTGACGTTTAAATGCACAAAGTATGGTTTTTAAGCACTTCATACAAACCACAGTTTGATTCTAGTTTGGTGTTCTGGTTAGTATACAATACTTAAACCAGATTTTCCATGTTCGGAAAAAAAGGGGGGACACACACAACAAGATTCAAGTTTAGAGATTCAAGCACACGAAGAGAGATAAGAAGGGGGATGAAGGAGTACATAGGGTCTGCATTTATTCTCAGTCCAACAAACCATGATTTACATCTGCTTTTGGCCGCTTCTCTGCCACCCCCACCCCAGCCTCCTTACCAGCTAACAGCATAATCCTAAATATAATTACTCAGATGTCAGTACTAGAACTAAATCACAGTCCCAACTAACTGTGAATAGGGTGAGGGTGGTGGGGGAAGGAAAAACCAAGAAAAAATGCATCAAAGCCCTGAGAGACAGTGAAACAGGAATGAACATGTTTTGCTGCAGAGACCAATTTGTCATGCAGCAATGCAAAAAAGTTCACAATCTTCCTTTCTAGAATCAGATTGGGGTGAGGGGAGTTTATAATTCACTTCCATCATCACAAGGTCCTGCAACTTGCTCAGCCAGTCATATTGAAGAAAAACAAACTGCCAACAATTCAACAACAACAAAAAACCCTGCTGCTCAATTAACGTTTGGCTTACTATGGAAATGTTTTACCCATTATGTTGGCTTTTGTACTGTATTTACTCTCCAACTTGTATTTCTGAGCTGGGGGTGGGGAGATTACAATTGCCTGGCACTGTTGGTGGGACAGTAAGCATTAAACATATTACCGATTCTGGAAGAGCATTTGCTTACCTCCATCTTCTCTACATCCTGAGAGATCCATGCCGTGATTTGCTGAAAGGGAAAGTAGTGTTCACATACTGGTGCCAGGATGCACCTTGTGTCTTTCCTTACTTTGCTTCAGAGATGGCAACATTTGCCCAACTTTAACCAGAACAGCAATGGGATATGGGTGAATAGCACCAGAACATCTCCACATCTCAACACCAAATCACATAGGGGCTAAGGACATGTGCATGTTGACAAAATCAAAGTGTGTGGCCTAATATATATTAATATTTACCGTATTGGCCTGAGTATAAGAGTCACTTCCCGCCCCCAATTTAAGTTTTTAAACTAGGAGTGCGTCTTATAATCAGGCTGTTGCAATTCGGGTTTAATATTTAAAAAAATATTAATTTATTTTTAATAGCACCAAACTTTAAGGGTGCGTCTTATAATGAACTGCGTCTTAAACTCAGGACAATACGGTATATACCACTTTTCAACACAGTAGTTCACAAAGCAGTTTAAGTAGAAATAAATGGTTCATTGCTATATTTGCCCAAGCCGGAAGGGAAGTCATTCCTCCTTTTCTCTCCCTAGTTATTCATAAAAGAAAGGATGGGTGGTTTCTCTTCATTGCACTGTGCTTTTGCAGGATGTGCCAGCAGAACAACAAGGGAAATTGGTACTGGGCGCAGAAACAGAAGCAAGACCACTCGCTGCTGGTGAGCAGGAATTTATCTATGGAACGTCAACCCTGTACACTGAAGCTTCAGAGGAGTGGAAGGTTATAATGGACCTTTATGAGTGGGAGTTCCTCTGCCAAATCCTTTCCACTGTTTTACATACCAGAGTACATACCAGAGTATAAATGTACATACTTGTACACTTATAAATGAGAGAAATTGACTTCTCTCCCAAGCCCTCTGGCACTTGCCCAAGACCTCAGGGCAGAAATGTGGATTGGTAGTGACCACAAATAATAGCTCGTTAATAACTCAAGCCAATATCTGTGGATTTAGAGTAAATGAACATACTTCTATTATAGGCAATAGATTACATGGGAGAACTTAGCTAAGAAAAGATCAAAACCTTTTAAGTGAACTGCACTTTTATGCAATAAACTTACATTATTCAAAACAGTAAGAAGTGCCTGCACCAAGCCACTACTGCACATTTCATATGGTGAAATAGTATTTTCATCCTTCAGTAGGACAATTAAGTTTTCCAAAGCAGTCTTCATTAAATCTCTCCAAGTGTTTTCTCCTTCAATGAACTATAAGAGACAAAATCAGACAGTAGTGCTTCAATTAATTTCATTATATTACACAGCAAGAATTCAAAAATAAATGTGTCGTATCCATATAGTGCATGTGAAGGCTCAGTGCAAATGTAAATGGACTACTAGTGATAAGGGATCAAGGAAGGGACATAGTACCTCCTAACACCACAGCTCTTTTTCCCTTGCAAGAAAAAAGTTCTCATAGTTCACCACTAGGTTTCGTATTTCACTCAACCAATACGAAGCCCAAGATAAAATAAACTTGGGGGGTGCTCCCAAACTCATTTTGCAACTTTGCACATAGTCCCCCTTCCACAGTGGGTGTATTAAGGTTTATTTGTACGTCAGTATTGGGCTGATGATGTTGAAGAAGAAGAAAGCGGCATAGCAAAATGCTCAGGTAAAACGAAAACAGCACTAATTTAATTACGTTAAGCATTAAGATTTGAACAACACTTGCCTGCCTGTTTGTATGCAGTTCCCATGCAGATTCTAACTGAGTTGCTATGTTTCTCAGTGTTACAACTACACCTCGAGGCATACTTTCGACAGCTTTAAAATGATCATCATACAAGTCTCTTGCCATAGTTCGTACCTGAATGGGATTTGGGGGAAAAGAATTCAGCCCATACAAATATTCATACCATTTGTTGAAATAAAGCATTTTCCTGAAAAACCAATGTTAATACGGGATTATCATGGCTTACAATGGTGGTATAAACCTAGTTTATACCAAATAAAGCCACTGATAGTAGCTGTCCAAGGTCTCAGACCAAGGTTTAATGCAGCTCTGCTACCAAAGAGTCCTTTGTGATTTGAGATGCTAGAAATTGCAGAACACTTCTGCCTGCAAAACACCAGGGTTTAACAACTGAACTATGAAGCCTCATCCAAATCTGGACATTAGGTTATCTCATTTTATCCCAGTCCCATGAAGACAGTTGAACTAAGGGACAGTAATTTGCTCAAGACCACCTGCGTAAGTTCATGGTTGACCAAGGATTTTGTGTGTTTGTAAAAATGTATTTGTCCACAAGATGCTACTGTATTTTATCGTGTATATTTTATGTTATTTTAATGTTGTAAGCTACCTTGAGTGACCAATGCTGGGGGAAAGATGGAGTATAAAAAATTTAAATTAACTTGAATCCTGCTAAGTTACCTCATTCTAACAGGATAGGTCCACAAATATTTTACTATTTTGATTCAGACTGAACCGAGAAGGCAACATCTTAAGGTAACCATGAGCAAAATTATGCACATTACACAAATTACAGAAAAAAATAGGTGGCAGTGCAGCTCCCAAACATTCTTGAATGATATTGATTTTAATCAATTAATCCATTTCAAACCAGGTTCTCAGCTGCATTCGTCATTCAGCCTTAGTACAGAAACTGCCTTTGTAACCTTTGTAGAAGTTTGTAAAGAACAGAGGGAAATACAAAATCTACAGAGGGTACTGTTGGCAGAAGGTATAGGTGAACCTATAGGTGAATGGGCGGGCGGGCCAATCTTGCAGCCGGCAGAGCGACGACAAAGAAGAAAAAAGTGGCGGAGGGGGCCACCCGGCGACGACTCTGGAGGCAAGTACAACCCCCCTGCCGCACGGCACCCCGCCGCCCTGGGGTCTACCGCCCCCACCCCAACGACGCCTCTGAACCATGGAGCAAATATTCAGCCTTTTTCTGAATGGGGTTTGCACAGTGGATACGGGTTCACAGTTGGGGGTGCTTTTGGTTCCCATCTGACTCATGGATGCCCAGGTCATGCCTATGGCTCTCTGTTTGGAAGTTAGAACCAGTTTGTTCACATTTTGAACACAGGCAGACTTAGTATCTGAACCACAATTAATCTTCAAACTAGCAGATTACACAGAACAAGCACAGAAGAGATTAAAAGGCAAGGCCTCCATCAAAAGTTTTAAAGAGAAACATACTAACTTTTTGTTTTGTTTTTTCCAACTTGGATTTTAGCTTTCTACCCCTTTTGCCGGTCCAACCAGTCACAAATTCTGATCCTACAAAGTAACATCCAGAAGTCAGAATCTCTCATGTTAGCCAAACACTGCAGTTATATACCAGCCCTTATTTTCTCATTACACATACCTACATACTTACCCAAAGAGGTTTCAGCAGTAAATGAATGTTTTGTTCCTCTATTGGACTCAAACACAAAACCTGGCAGATCTTCTTTTAATATTGTAGCTTGCTGACCATCTGAGTTGTGAATAGCAATTTCTCCTTCTTTTAGACAGGTAAGAGACCAGTTCCCCACTGTAAGTTTAGCAGGTCCTGGAGTTGATAAAATTGGCTGACTTGTTGTGGATGGCTTTACCTGGCTTCGAGCTCTTTGTAACTTCTCTAAAAATTCACTTCGACTTTCTGTTTAAAAAACAGAAAGGAAGAAAGAAAAAGAGGCAAACTAGTATTTGATTTTTAGCCATTAAGCACACAATGATCTAGTTTCCATGAAGCAACATGTTTATTAAATGCAAATTTAAAGTTGAAGATTCAAGTTCTCAGGATAGCTTGAACACTGGCCCACTATACCATAATGTAGGATAATGAAAAGTGAGCAGTGGTGAGGTTACATACGACAGAAAACAAAGATTAATTATTTGCTTTAAAATAAATTATATAAACCAAATTATAGTGCTGAAATTGCATTTCTATCAATAGGAATCTATAAAGAGTTTGATAAAGAAAGTTGCTATCCCAATTTTGTAACTGAAGGGGGAAAAAAACCTTGTAAGAAAGTGCAAACGAAAAGTGACACTATAGGGTTATCTGTCAACCATGAGAAACAATTACAATTATCTGCTGTAACAGTAAAAACAAAATCAAACTTGTACATAATTTTATGATCGCTTAAATGGCTAAAAATGTATATAATGTGTACGAGTTTACTGTTTTGCATTTTCAGTGGTAATTTTCTCTGAATAGAAACCAGGTTGTTTACAATATACAGTGGACCCTCTACACCAGCGGTGGGGAACCGCCGGCCCGTGGGCCAGATCCGGCCCACGCGAGACCAGACCGATCCAGCCCATGCGAGACCAGACCGATCCGGCCCACGCGAGGTCATTTCTCCGGAGGCCGCTTCCGGGTCGCACCAAGCCCGTGACAGACTCCACTGGCCTCCGTGGAACTCAGGACGCCTTGGGGAAGAAACCGGAAGCGACTTCCGGTTTGCACCTGCAACTTCCAGTCACTTCCCCAAGGCATCCTGAGGCCTGCAGAGGCCAATAGAGTTTGTCATGGGCCTGGCACGACTTGGGAGCAGCCTCCAGAGGCTCCCAGGTAAGGCATTGCGGTGCGAGGGTGCTGAACCTCAGCATCAGCAGGGGGCCCTGGAACCAATCACCCGCAGATACCAAGGGCCCACTATATAAGATAAAATACAGTAAGACATGGTATAAAATCAATATAACTTATCAAAGACCACAGTGACCTAGGCTGCAGAAGTCATGCCAGTTAATTCAGTTGCAGTTTATCCAGACATGCCATAAGTATCTTCACCAAAGGGGCTGAGTAACGATCACATACATACAATCGCCTAAGGAACATGCAGGGCTACCATCAGATGCTCAGCTCAACTCACATGGACACCCCATTTGTCTCAAATAGCACTTCCATTTGGTTGTGTATATACTGTATAAAGCTTCTGAGAGTTCCCCAATAGTGACATATTTTCAGACTTCTGTCATGAGTTGCCACATATATTTTATTTATTTTATTGAGAGGGGGCCCCTTGCTATCTGTGGGGGATCTGTTCCAGACCCTCCCGCAGATAGCGAGGGTCCGTGATCAAAACTCTGTAAAAACAAAGAAAAAATCCCCCCAATCCCCGTTTCTACCTTTTAATGACCAAAGCGCTGCATTTTCAAGCCTCCACAGGACTTCTGCAAGCGTAATGACCCACTTCCAGGTCGCTCAAAGGCTCTTCCCTCTTTCCAGCTTTGCCCCAAAGTGTACCCTGGGGCAAGGCTGGGAGGAGGGAAGAGCCTCCGAGCGACCTGGAATTTTGTCGTTAGCTCCATGGAGGCTTGAAAACGCAGTGGTTTGGTCATTTAAAAAAGGTAGAAACGGGGATTGGGGGGATTTTTTAATGTTTTTACAGAGTTTTGATCGCGGACCCGGGACCCGCTGTAAATCAAATCCGTGGATCCCCGATGCGTGAATAAAAAGGGTCCACTGTACATATAAATCCACACAGAAATATAATTTATACTAACAGTATGGACCAAGAGAAAACCTGACAGAGGTGCATTTCAGATTACTTCCAAGAAAGAATCCTGCCTAACATCAACAATGGGTACAATCAGATTATGAAAACTTCACAGGATGAATGCTCTTTATAGAACTGTCAAATTTCTTCAACAACCACTCAACGTTCACTTAGCACCCGAGTGCTAACTAAGCATGCTAGAGAATATACTGTAGATGAAAATATCTGCCCAGAGGGTCTTTGTCACAAGCATCTAAGGCTAGAACCAGGAACCTTTGGATCCACACTCAGTTGTTCCTTTTGCTGACCTGTGTAGAGCTCCAGAAGCTACCATGTCCTTCTGGGGTGACTCCCAACCCTCACCCCAAGTTGGCTAGGACTGATAGATAGAAACTGATAGGACTATAAATGTTTTTCAGGAGATATGGATTTTGCTTGAGTAAACACCAGTTTGGCCTTGTCTGCCTGGCTGCTGTTTCTGACTCTTACTCCTGACCTCAGGCCCTAAAACCATGTCCCCAACATAACAGGTATACAATATAAATTGTATAATATTCACAACTAACATATTCTTGTTGAGAGGTAAAACATTTGAACATACACCAGAGATAGCTGACTTCTCATTCACTAAGGAAACCTGATAGTCTCTTGTTGATATTTGTTTTGTAGCAATAGGAATTAATATAGCCTGTTTTAATTTCAAACACCACTCCAATGCAAACAGAAGAATGTATAGAAGAAATAATTTAACAACAGTTTAAGAATGGCTAAAAAGAGCTTTCAGAATTAAGCCTCATACCAGACTGCAGCCTCACACCTGAGAATTTGAATCATAACATCTATTAGAGCCATTGTCAATAGGATACAATGATCCTACAGTTCATTGCACACTTGCTAGTTTGTCTGGTTTTTAAAATATTAGTTGTTGCATCAATGGAAAAGATAAAAATACCAAAAAAGAGAGGCAGCAAGCAATATCCACTATGTTTAAAAACTACAGATGGCTTAGTAAAGTATGTGAAACCTTCTAGCTTGATGTTGGCCAGTTTCTCAATTTTGATGAGAAACTGCATTGCTTTTCACACACATGCAATTTCATTCTGCTAGTTAAATGCAAGCCATAAAATCAACATTCCAACTTACTTTACCTGGAATGCAGTGGAGTACCACTACACATTGCCTTTAATGACTGTTTGACTAATATTAGTATGCATGAAAAGGAATGAAGACAAATGAAGCTAAGATGTTCATTGAACACAGTTACAAGGAAATAAGTTACTATCACATGCTAGTTGACAAAAGCATCACAATAAAACTGACCACCTTCCACCTGTTTACATCCTTTACTATTTAGTGAGGCAATTCCTGTAAAATAGAACATCTCAAAATCAAACAATATATAAAAACATAATACTGATAATTTCTGCAAATATTAGTTGAGAAGAAGATTGTACCTGAACTGTCAGATCCTCCTTCAGGACTCCCACTGGAATACATTGTGGCTAGCTTCCCATCCAAGATAAATCTGAACCATCCATTGCTACCATTTGATAGTTCCAAAGCTGCAGCATCGCTCCAAATATACAAGCAGTCTCTTCCCCTAATGATTGACCAGTCTCTCCAGTGATATGGTTTGCCCTGTTGTAGCTCTTTAGCATCCTCTTGGGGTTCATCTTCCTGGAAACCAAAATTGGTCAAAGAACTCCATATGAAAGAATTTAAGCTATCACTAAAATGAAAACATAATGTGCATATCTGTACCTTCTTACACATGCTCCTATAAATTCAGCAAGCAGCACACCAAGGTTTAAAATGTGAATTAACACACATTTAGAGTAAATGTGTTTGCAATTTATAGAGAACTAAAAATGAACATCTTAAACACATGCTACGGACACACATAGCCTTGTTTGCACTCTTTCATGTACCTGCACCTCAAGCAGAGAACAAATTGCTCTTGAAGGTGCCTCAAGTCAAACAGTAGAACTAGCAGCGGTCACTTTAGGCCCAGATCAGACAAATTGACAAAATAGAACAGATTCATCTGGGCACACTGCAGGTTTTACTATCCTAGAGCGGATGATCCAGGGAAGTAAGCTATTCATAAACAAACATGAGCTACTGCACCCCAGTGCTATCAACCAAGTCACAGAATCGAATATGCAGGAATTGCTCAGGACTGCAATAAACCCTACCATACACAAAAGAGGCCAAGATGAATTCACAGGAAAATATGGTTTAAATCTTATAACACTGTGTTGCATGAAGAAAGCAACTTTTTGGAAGAGCTAGAGTCCCAAAATCCACTCATCATGTATATGACAGGCAGAGATTTTCCTCAAATCAATCAGTTTTGAAACAAGGACATAAAATATATGTTATAAAAAGTTTCCATGATAGAGACTTAGGTGCATACATTACCAAAACAAGAAAGAGAGTTAATTTAACATACTGGGTCCAGCACACACCTTACTAGGGTGTACTTTAATTTTTAAATATATTAACACAAAACTTCACAGACAGCCAATTATCTTATAAATGTAGAAGCAATATATACGTACTTTCTCTGGTTTAGATTCCTCTTCATTCTCATCATCAGAAGATGGTCCTGCCAAAGTTGACACTTTACTTATAACACCAAGCCTAGCAAGCTGGTCCAAAAAAAGATCTCCTCCTTTATCAACTAAATCTCGTATGATCTGTAAGGCTAGCAAGTGACCATCATCATCATCCTGAGAGAAAAATAAAGATATACAGCAAATAATTGCATATTTGATGTATAATCAATCCCCAATTCAAATTCTCAAAGAAACCTGTGCTCGTTTCATACAATATATAGTAACAATCTTGATTTTCCACCAAGAGTATGCACAACAGGGAGTTACAATCAATCTCACTTCTAATGAGTATATGTACAATATATCATTCAACAGGCCCTTCAAACTATCTTCTTGCTTCTGGGATTGAAACATCCTAAACTAATAAACTGAAGCGCACATCCAGCTTGTTCTTAAGTCTTCTGGTGACTGAGATTTAATTGCACCTTGGACAATCTGTTTCAGCCTCCACCACTTTTACATAAGAAAACAGACAAACTAATACAAAATTACAGCAATCTATTTCGAGGTGTTCTGCTGCCAAAACAAAAAATGGTAGTACAAAAGAACAATTACCTCTTGATCTAACACAGTAGCAGTAATCTCTACCAGTACAGTAGGCAAGTTGTGACCAGCATCAGAATCACAAACTTCTTTTAGGAGAGCTTCAGAACAAAAATGAATCATTTTTCTGATGAGAGCAAGACTTGCTTTCCTTTTAAAAAAGAAAAAAAATTCTTATTTCAAAATCAAGCAAGGAAAATACCTGTAGAAAAGCACTGCCCTTTGGTTAATGCAACAAACTAAAACTCAGTTTCTATTTTTATATAAACTATACAAACTGTTTTTATTACTATCATCAGGATTCAAGAGAGTTTGACTCTTCCCCTACTGTGTAATCACACAAGAGTTGAACCACTGCTGCATTCCATTATTCTGCAGCAACACTTGTACTTCCAGCAATGTGCGAAACAGTTAGCAAGGAATGCATGTGTGGGGGGAGAATGCAATGCAGTAGTGCCGTGGCAGGAGGCACCTATACTTGCAGTAATGCAGGAAACTGTTCTATTCATCGGCTTGCTGTTGTTGCCTTGGCAAGTGTAACATCTCCAGGGAGCGACTCAGTATTTGGGACTGAAGTTTCTTTCTATAAGGTTATCCTACTCTCAAACAGGATACAGCTAAACAGCATCAGAAACATTAACACATAGTGCAAAGGTTAATGTATCACTCCAGTGAGGGGAAATGTTGTTCAGAGACTTCCGTACTCAAATCTTGAACTAATCATGAATAGGGCACAACCAGCGGCGTCACTACGACGCGCGCTGCCCCAAGGCGGAGCAATGCACGTCACCCTGATCCCCACCCCACCCCCTAAGTTTCAATTTGGTGCGGCCGCGAGGCCGCGTCACGACTTTGAGGGGGGCGACCCGATGGGACGCTCCCCCCCATTGCTCCGAGGCCGGGGGAAAGCCTTGGAGCGACCACCCCAGCCGACGCGCCAGGGCCTTCTGAGGAAGGCTCTGCATCACAACGGAATTTATACCGTTTTTTGCGCATATGCAGACGGTTCCTGAGGGAAAAGGGCAGCCCTTTTCCCTCAGGAACCGTCTGCGCATGCACAAAAAACGGTATAAATTCCATTGTGACGCAGAGCCTTCCTCAGAAGGCCCTGGTGCGTCGGCCGGGGAAGATGTCTTCGGAGCCGGCTCCTGGCCTCGGAAGGCCCCTCCGAGGCCGGGAGCCGGCTCCGGGGACGTCTTCGGAATCGGAGGTGACGCGCACAGGGGAGGTGGCGCGCGCGCGCGTCACCTAGAGGCGACCCGCTCTCCTCGCTTCACGAGAGCGACGCCTCTGGGCACAACCGGTGTCGATGGTCAAATCTAGACCTTAGTACAGATGAACTGCAGGAATTAGAAAAGAATCCAATGCATAACTGTACAAATAACTGCTTAGTTTGGCCTCTCTTCTGCAGCAACAGCTCTTTTCTCTTTCCTGATCTCTGAGACTTGTAGAAATAATTACCAATGGTGGCAACTCAGAGCCTTGACAATACAGAAGGACCTTTTCTGCTCCCGGAACCCCAGTGGATTAAAAAAAAAACCCAACAGTGTTATATGAAAACCAGGGTGGGGGGCAACTCCCGGTTGCATTTTTTTCCCAGCAGTTTAAACATGCCGGCAAGCGGCCAGCAGGTCCCCTGACAGATTCCCGGTTGAGGTTTTTTTCTTTTTTCAGCAGGTTGGACACATGCAGGAGGCAAGAAGTGGCTAGCAGGCCCCCGACAACACAGAAAAAAGAGGTAATTGGCGCGGTCGGACTACCCTCTTCCACAGTTTTGCCACCAGTGTTGAATCAAATCGGTGGATGGAAACACCGTGGATAAAAAGGTCCTGACTGTACCTACTACTGCTGCAAGCCATAAAATGCAAAACTCCATCCTTTTCCTTTTTACCTTATTGAAGGCAACATCGTTTGTTGAAATGTTTGCGCAAATACAGGCAGAAGTCTCTTCAAGTATATCGGTGCCATTTCTGGATCACCTTTGGGTTCATTTGATTCTTCTTCATCTTTATTTGCATCTTTCTTTTTCTTTTCATCTCCTTTGTTAACAGGACACATCCAGTCCCCTGCAATTTGTTTTAAGAGGTTGATGTTGTTTTTTAAACAAAGTAGCTTTATACTACACACAATGATCTTTGAGACAAAGTACAAGAATTTTCACTTCCCTAGGTAGACAATTCTCTAATTACTTGCAGCTTTTTAAATGGGGTAATAATACTTTTTACTAGCTTTCCACAATTGCTGGCCAGTTTTGTTCACCAAGCCACAAATGTGGTCACTTCCAGAAAGCAGCTTCCTTTTCCAACACCATGCCAATTCCCTCTTCTGCTCTGACAGAGGGCACCTGCCTGCAACATAGCAAAGGTGCTGACCAAAATTGCAGAAGCGTGCACATTACATGACTTTATTTAAGTCCCTGTTTTATTTACATATGACAACATATTCCCAGGGACTGTTTGTAGCCTTCGTGAACATTCTTACAACCACAAGTAGCAGTATTAGACATTTAGTACTTTTTTTTTTTAGGTCAAGCTACCATTGCTCAATGAAGTCAAATACAGTGGGTCCTTGCTATCCGCGGGGGATCTGTTCTGGACCCCCCTGTGGATAGCAATGATTCATAGATACTGGAGTCCAGCACCCATTGGCCCATTTACTCACTGCGAAGGCCTCCAGAGGCCTGTTCCATGTTGGCGCCGGCCTGGAAAGACCTGCAGAGGCCTCTGCGGGCCTCTGTAAGCCTCTCCAACGCGATTTAAAGTGACTTCCACCTGATACTGGGATCCGCGGAAGCCGAACCCTCGAACAACAAGGTCCCACTGTATTCTTACCTAGAGAACCAAATCAAAGGCAGAATACTTATGATTCTCTATGTTGTCCTTATCAAATAAGAACTTGACATTTCTGAGTTTGGTACCTATCAAATTTATTTTATTCATTTAAACATTTATTCATGTACTCACTTTCACATATACCTTCTGCACTCCTAGTCCACCGTATTCTTAAATTATCATGCCAGAACAGACCAGTCTTAAAAGGTGGCCATATCATTTTTTGTGCTCTTGCTGGTACAAGAGGATTGCAGTTTGACACTCATTTGCTTATCTTACCACTGCTACCTGTATATGCAGCTTCAAAAACACTTAGGACTAGCTTTGCTAGGTCAGGCTCTTCATCTGCCTTAAATCCCACTAAAATATATTTTCATTAAATTGTGCTACAAACTAATACAGTTTGTAAAAATAGATTTCAATTCATGTCCGGGTTTAAAAGCCATGCTAATTATTTTTTTTAAAAATTGTCTATATCAGGGGTTCTCAACCTTTGGAGGCCTGGGTACCCCCTATCACGGTCCAATTTTCTGAAGTACCCCTGCTAATTAACTGCTAATTAATTGGATTAATCAAATAATTAATTAGGTTAAATTAAAAAGTACTAACAATTTTAAATGTGAGAAAATGTCTTATTTAACTCGGGGGGGGGAGAAACACACACACGGATCTCTTTTTTCTCCAAGTCACAGTTCCCAAAATCAGCTCCTCCCTCCCCCACCCCACCAAAATACATTTTCCAAAGTACAAAAATAAGCCCAAAAGCAAAATCAGAGAGACAGAAGAGATCTGAAAATAATTAACATGGATTTTAAATTGTAATTAACACTTAATTAGCTGCTGATGGGGCAGATAAGGGGCAGGGCTTGGCGTACTCCCAGCAAGAGGTCCGTGTACCCGTACCACAGGTTGAGAACCTCTGGTCTATATAGTTAAAATCAATAAAACACTGATTAAAAACAACAAAATAGAATAACATTAAAAGGACAACGTTTCACCCAGACATCCGTGGGCAACATCAGGTCATAAAGTTCCAAGAGCCTACTGGCTACTGCGTTCGTTTCTTATTTAATACAGTTTGTATTCCCTCCCCCCTGCAGGGTACACCAGAGGCAGACCTGAAAATGGGGCGGTTTGACGGCGCAACAGGAGGCAATCTTTGGACCTTTTAAAAACTTTAAACAGTTTTTTTTACAGTGGACCCACCGATTCGCAGTGTCCAGGGGGTCTTAGTGTCCCCATTTATTATTATTATTATTATTATTATTATTATTATTATTATTATTAAGCAATCATCCTGCAAAATAATGCAACAGTTCAGGAGTTACAATAACATAATTTTTTTTAATATCCTAAAGTGAACTTTCTAACAGAACTATCAATTCTACATTCTTATACAGTACTTCAGTCACTGCATTACTTTTAAGGAAATAGTCTGGCAACTTTTCACACTAACCTGGAGACTGAAGAATGGCCACTACTTCACTGTGTCCCCTTTCACGAGCCTTGTCCAAAGGAGTCTTTCCATCTTCATCTCTCAAATCTGGATTTGCACCATGTCGCAAGAGAGTCTAAAAGAAATTAAGCTTTAACTACCTTAAATGAAAAAGCTACAACATTTAATACTGGTAGAGTCCTCAGTTTTTTGCCTGCAAAAATACGCTGCTAAAAATCTAGTATTCTCCTTAGGGATATTGGGGAGGGGCGCGGGAAGAGAGAAAGAGAAGGAACAGCTGCCTTATACAGAACCAGGTCACTGGTTCATCAAAATCAGTATTGGCTATACTGAGCGGCCATGTTTCTTTAGGGGGTATCCTGGAGATCCAGAAAGTTCAGCAAGAATCTATCCAAGCCACTGACTTGATGACTTACTTCGGCTGCTCTTCAAGCCAATGGGGAGTGGTTAAAAAAAGAAAGCATTAAAATGTAAACAGTCAAAATAAAAAGTTAGCATAAAACAAACTCACCTTTGCTACTTGAGGTCTTCCAAAACAGGCTGCATAATGCAAGGATGATGATCTTTGACCCCTATTAACATCAGCACCTCTTTCACAGAGAAATTCAACCTGTTTACAAAAAGGAGAAGATGGCATAAGAAGTTGTTGTTTTTTTCTTATTTGTACATCTTCCTTTATGTAGAAGGTCAAAACATTATTATTTTTTCTCACTTACCATTTCCTGAGTTCCAAATGCTGAGGCCCAGTTTAAAAGAGTTTGTCCTACATCATCCATAAAATTTACTTCAAAAGCTGAAGAGGCAGAAAGAAAAGGTCATTCTACATTTACAACGTAATTGCCACAAATGATATAATGAAAACAATGCCTAAGGCTCAGCACTTTACAGATTAATCAAGCCTCTAAACATTCTTTTCAACAGAAAGACATCTATCAATCTGATCCAAAGCTGTGATCAGCAGAGTGTTTTTATGCTTGGGTGCAATACATTATACAGTGAAGTAATGTTAAGAAACCAACTAGAAATTTTTCTGCCCACCTCCTGTATCAATAGCATCTATTAGGGCATCAGTATCTTTGCTGCGGATGCAATCTATCAGCTGCCGATGAGAACGCTCCCCAGTGCTATCCAATCTACGCAATCCTGGGATTCTGCCTGTGGATCCAGCACTAGATTTTGGTAGGGCTTTTCGTCCTTCAAACAGTAGCACCAAAAGAAGGTCTACCAACCGCATGGTATCAAGCACACATCTTTCATCACCCTGCAATGCATTCTCTATAGAATCTGGAAGCTCAGATCTTAGGAGATCCTGGAAATAATTAAAAGTCTGAACAATAAAAATATACAAGACTTTAGAAAATCCAATGAGAAAGGGATAGCATCTCCATATGAAAAAGCTGAATATTTTAACAAATAAATCTCACACAGAAGTTTAACAATTTAAATTATGTTTAAATGTGAAGTTAGAAGAAGTTCTATAGCAGCAAAGAATTCTTACATGTGTTACTACGGGGGAGCCTCTGCAGAGTGTTGATAATAGGCTTACAATAGTTGACACCTGATTACTTAATTTAGAGTCTGCAGCTGTAGATGGTGCCCCCGTGCTGCTTCGGCCAGGTTTGCATGCTGAAGATGGTCCTGAAGCTGTGCCACCTGCTGCAGCCATGCGAGACAACAGCTCCTCAGTTAATCCATGTTTGGCCAATGGTGCAGGATCAACTCCACGCCGTGTAAATCGGTCAGCTAGTGAAGCAAAACATCGCAATGCACCATCTGAAACCTAAAGAAAGAAATAATATACCGTATATACTTGTGTATAAGTTAAAAAATGCCTTAAAATTAACTCTGAAAACCTGGGTCGACTTATACACTGGGCTTCTAAGAACAGCTGCTTGGTGAAGCGGGATGGACGGGACCAACGGGGCTACTGGGCTGAGAAGCAGGACGCACGGGGGAGGGGGTGTTAAAAATGGAGCTTTTTTACCTTGTTCTGAAGCAGCACAGAAATGGTGCTATTCTCAAAACAGGAAGAAAGGTGAAGGATACACAGTTAAAATATCCGGGTTTAAGAACCACGGTCGTATCTTAAAAACATCCATATTCTAACATTTCATCCAGTATGCTCTGAAGGTGAAGGAGTTTATGCGAGTTATAGTCTTTGTGAGTGCTGTTGCTATGGAAGTACAGTATGGTACTCCTCACAAAGCCTACAACTCCCATAAGTTCCTTCACCTTATTTTCTTCCTGTTTGGAGAATAGCTCCATTTCTGTGCTGCTTCAGAACAAGGTAAAATATTTAGCTTTCTTCCTGTTCGAAGAATTTCTGTTGCTGCCTCAGAACAATCACTGGTCATTTTCAAGAATTCAAAGAATTTAATACACCCTGAAGTTTTACTCTCGACATCCACAGGTCATAGCAAATTCCATGATTTTGGGCTTAAAAGGTATCCTCGAGGTCAACTTATATTAGAGTATATATGGTACTTAAAATGGATACTCAGAGCAAATTCTACAGGCTACAATTTTAAAGCAACACATCTATATTGCTTTAAGACAGCTATGCAAGACAGCTGAATTTCAGACTTAACCAATGCTTCACTGTCATATTAGTTATGCATGGAATAATCTCTCAGTGATAAAGCTTATTTTCTATATTAGGAAAAATCTGTCCAGTTAGAAATGTGTGATGTAACAGGATAATTTGAACGGGCAAATATAATATCAGTGTATTATATACAGTCCTTTAAACATCACAGTGACAATGCTATGAGTGATGATGAATTCACAGTAAATTGTGCAATGATGAAGGGTGTCACAAGAAAAAATTCATTGTTCCAGATACTGGGCCTGGATCCCAAAAACAGCCAGTGGTACACAATAGCCATTAGCAGTACAGTACTCCCCCCCCCCATGTCCGCTGGGGATATGTTCCAGGCTCCTCCGTGGATACTTGAAACCATGAATAGGAGCGAACGCCCCTTCCATGGTTTCCTGAGGGGCCCCTGTCATGAAAGTAAAAATCTTAGTTCGGTTCTGACTCCATTTTGAACAGGAACTGCTCTTTTCTGCCCTCAGAGCCTTGGTGTTTGGACAGTTGCCCAGCATCCTTGAAGCTCTGGGTACTAGGAGCTGGTGTTGCTCGTTAGTATTATCTGTATGCAGTATATTTTCATTAGTGGGTACAGCTGTGAATCCATCACCAGATTCTCTAGTTGGGAGGGGCCAGGAGTAACATGAAATCATATTCTAGAAGTTACACTGTGCTTCTGAATCTTATTGGTTAGTTCTCTGATGACAATCATCTGTGTTGAAAAGGCCTATTTAAACTGGCCCTCAGAGAACCATTTGGGGGTTGGCCGCTTTCATCTTCCTACTCTGGACATATGAGACTTGCGTTCCTGCTCCTTCTCTCAGGACTGATGGATGCCGCTCAGCCTGACCATCAGCTGAGGGCAGCCCCGGAGCTCTTTACAGAGCAATGGGCCTTAATCTCTCTTGGTGAGTGCTAGGGAAACGTATAGATGTTAGGAGTTTTATGTTATTTGTTTTCCATACCCTGTTGTCTTGTATTATGTATGTATGCCAAATTGTCTTGCAGTATTGTACTGCTCCTATGTGCTCTATGCTTGCCTTATGCAGTCTAAATAAAATCTCTCTATTTTTCACCTTGTGTGTTTTCTTGGAACCAACCAGGCTAAATCCTGAAGCCTTACGCTGAGCCACACGCTACCCTTTGTCTCTTTGCCTTATGCCACTGCCTCCCTTGGTTAGGTTAGGGAAGAGCAGTTTGCACAAAATAATTCCTGCGGCCTTCCAGCAGCTGGGAGCTGGAAGAGTCAAGGAGCCTTACCCAGCTGGTGGCATACTACCTTGTCTCCTTGTTTAGGAGTGTCTCCTTGGTTTAGGAGTATCTCTCATAAAACAAAGAGGGCTCATCTAGGGTGCTGGCCTTGGCTTGTGCTGGGCCCCGGGTGAACCTCTTCGTTACAGCCCCCCCGCCTCCCCTGCGGGCAGGCGTGTGCACCCCCCCCGCTCTTGTTTCAGTAAACTTTGTTTCTTCCTTAAACCAAACAGAGAAGCAGCCTCCATTGCAGGCAAGTAGAATGAAACTAAGTCCTAGAGAGGCTCGGCAAGGTTTTTGTTAACCTTGCAGAGCCTCTCTAGGACTTAGTCTCGTTCTACTTGCCTGCAATAAGCAGCCAGAGGCTGCTTCTCCTGTTTAAGGAAGAAACGATGCTTATTGGGAAAAAAGTCTGGGGGGGGTCCCCGCAATCCGTGGATAACTGAAACCGGAGGCCCACCTGTACTGTATTCCACAAATGCCTGTACAGTTTACATAGTAGTATATTAGGTAAATCTAGAGGTTCTCAGACATCTGCTCATGTAAGAGGCTGCACAAATTCGTGCACAAGCAAATTTTCTGATGTCATTTCACTTCCCAGCCAACCCTCTAGCACAGAGGTTCCCAAACTGGGGCATCGCGACGCCCCAATCGGTAAGAATTTGTTGCTACCCCCTTAAGGGAGGTAGCAACGTGCAGTGTTGTGCGACAGGACTCCCAGGATCACACTGGAACCGGGGGGGGGTGGACTCACCAGGAGTTGTGCTGGCCCTCTGGAGGGTGCGGGGGGGCACAGACCCTCCTCCCCACACCCCAGATTAGCTTCCAAAAGCAATTTAACGCTACTTCCTATACTTTTTGGCGAAAACTGGTAGCTTTAAATCACCTTTGGAAGCTAATCAGGGGTGCAGGGAGGCCTGCAGAGGGGTCTGCGTGGTCCCCCCACACCCTCCAGAGGGCCAGCACAACCTCTGGTAAGTCCAAAAAATCCCTTTTTCCTTCTGTTCCAGCACAATCCCAGGAGTGCTGTTGCCCCACCCACCCCCGCAACAACTTACAGCAGCCGAAACTCTAAACGAGTTTGGGAACTGCTGCTCAGGCACAAGGCCTAGAACAGCCCTTCCATAAACAAAATAATGCAAGCCTAGTGATTACAGGAAGTTCTTTCCCCCCCCACTCTACAGCTTTAAAAAAAAATCTAACAATACTGCAAACACTTTAATTTCTCACTAAAAATATACAAAGCATTGTGTTATAACAGCCCAATCCTGCGTAAGGATCCGCCGGGCGGCCAAGGCCACCCACCGGATCCTGATCTCTGCCGCGGGCAGCCTGCAGCAGGCAGCCCGCAGCGGAAAATCTACTTGGGGAAGGGGATGCTCGTCCCCTTCCCCGAGTGTAACCGTGGCTGGGGCCGATAGGCCTCCTCGGATTTCCGCCAGCTATTTTACTGGTGGAAGTCGGAGGAGGTTGTGTAACAGCCTGGCGGGGACCGGAATATGGCGAACGTCATGCCTCCACCCCCACCCAGGGCAGACGGGTCTATGGCCGCCCTCCCGGCTCCGCCGTTCCTCCCCCGGCTCCGTCGTCTCTCCCCCCCACCCGCTGGATCCAGACTTACCTGGGTCCGTCCGAGGGCTCCAGTGGCGGAGCTGGGAAGGCCGGCCTTGTGCCGGCCTTCCCGGCTCTTCCTGGCCTTCCCTACTCCAGGCAGAGGAACACTCGTTCCGGCACCCTATTTTAGAGCAGGATTGTGCTCTGAGTCACTTTTGGTGTAAATATTTTATTTGTTGCTCATAAATTCAACCTATTAATGTAACCACTCATCTATCCCAGCAGTTTAAACAAAGATGCAATATACCGTATTGTCCCGAGTATAAGACGCACCTGATTATAAGACGGACCCTTAAAGTTTGGTGCTATTAAAAAAAATTAATTAAATCACTGGCATTAAATTGCAACAGCCTGATTATAAGACGCACCCCTAGTTTAAAAACTTAAATTAGGAGAAAAAAGTGAGTCTTATACTCAGACCAATACAGTAATTCTCTTTATACTGTTTTTACAGATGTTTCATATTTCATACAAAAGCAACAACTTTCACCAACTTTATCTGACACACCAGCTGCAACTTTCTCAGAGACGTTGGACAAGGCCTCAGTCATTCATGCTTTAGACACCTCCAAGCTGGATTATTGTGAAGTTCTTCACATAGGGCTACCCTTGAAGACAGTCCAGAACGTAGCTGTCACAAATCTGTCTGGGGCCAGGAAATTGGCATAATAGGACTCACACCAACTTTGCTGGATACCAATTTGTTTCCAAACTCTATTCAAGGTGCTAGTTTTGACCCCAAAAGCCTTAAATGGCCTGGGATGAGGTGTTCTCAAAACCCACCTTCTCTCATACAAACCTGCCCAAGAACCCCATTTCTCTGCTGAGGCTCTTCTCTATGTTCCCCTGTCGTCGTAAGTGCAGCAAATGTGCATGTGGGATAGGGTGGTGCCCCGAATGTTTTTAGACAGCAGTGAAGGCTGTTTTGTTCCAGAAAACTTTGAAGAAATGCTGCCTCTTGAATATTGTTTTAGCCTGCTATGTGTACTCTGACATAGTTTTAAACTACCTATTTTTGTGTTTTTATTGTAAATCACCTCAACTGCATTGCGTGGAGAAAGAGGGGAAATAAATAAATGAAACAATATCATCAATTATGACACTACGATAGGCCACAGTAATTCTGAATTTTTTACCTGGTGGTCTTCATGTTTTAATAGACTTGAGAGGGATTCAACACAGATCTCTAAAGAGGAATCCTGAGGCTCCATTTTTCCACAGAGTCTGGATACTACAGCCATAGCAGAATGCAGAGTATCTTTATGAACCAGGTGTCCGCTGTCACGAATAAATGTCAATACACAGTTCAGTCCCCCAGCTTCAAACACAGCTCCTGATTCACGGGTACAGATGAGTTCCAATACCTAGAATTAAATTGGAATTATAATGAAAAAACAAACTAAAACAATCAAAACAACTCTACTCCAGCAGCGGTAACGTGTCCTATCGGCGTCTCACTGCCCTCCGCTGTCTTTACAGGCGCTGCCGGCAAACGAAAAAATGAAGCGACAAGCCGCTCCGACCCCTCCTGCCAATGCGGTCGCCCAGAGGCCACTGCTGGTTACTCCCCCGCCTAATCACACAACCAACTTAAGCCAATCCCTAACTAGAAGAGGAGCAAAAACAAAAGATGAAAAAACAACAAGAAATGGCATCTAGGATAGCTGCCCCAACAGCCGACGTCCATTCTCCTGACGAGGTAGGGCTGGACTGGGGAAACGGTCAGCCCTGCGTGGAGGAGAAGGCGTTTTCAACAGTTGACCCTACCTTGAACTGGTGCGAAGGCATTCCCATGTACAGTAGTTCGGAATGCCCCCTTCTTCTTCCAGGGAACTAAAAAATACTTCTGAGAGCACAAGGCAGCCTCTTGTGTTGTCTAATAGCCCAGCAAAACACAAATTACATGCATGCACAAGAGGAAAGATGGAGAAAACTGAAAATCAGACTCTAAATAGAAATCGGGTCATTCCATGTCAAATCAACCAATGAAAAATCTGTTTTGGAACTTGATGTCATGGATTTTGTTCATTTTTGGTACATTTGTACCTTACCATGAGATGTTGAAAAATTACTTTTTTCAGGTTTTTTTGTCCATCCGTTTTTGAGATATTGAATTTTCAAAATTGCCTAAGAAGGCCAAAATCCACAAAATTACAAAAGTAATTTTTAAACATCTCATGGTAAGGTACAAATTAACAAAAATGAATAAAATCTATGATATCAAGGTTTCATGCATTGGTTGATTTCACATGGAATGACCCAATCATCAATATGAAATAATTATACCATAGAAAACAGAATTATACAGAAAAGGCGATAAAATAACCGGGGCAGAAGGGAAAATATTTATTGGGCAAAATGAAGTATGAAAATGCAGGACAACAGAAGGCAAACTGGCATATGTTAGTACAGATGGGCCTCAGTATCTGCGGATTCAGGATCCGCACCCCTTACCTTTATTTCTTGCTTAAACAAAAAGTTCTTGCTTAAACAGAAGACTATAAGCAGCAGTGTGCTGCTTATTGCAGAGCCAGAATGGTTCTAGCAAACTGCCTCCTGTTTGTCAGAGCCTCTCTAATACCAAGGCTGCTTGCTAGAATCATTCTGGCTCTCAAGAAATAAAGATAAGGGTCACGAGGGGGCATGGGGATAGCATTCCCCCCATCTGTGGTTTTCATGTATCCGTGGGGGGAAGGCCTGGAACACATCCCCCGTGGATACAGGGGCACAACTGTATCTGTGAGAGAATACAGTACTGTACAGTACTTTCAGGCCACAAAACAGAAGATGAGTTACCAAGCTAGTGAGCAGATTTTAGAATTGTGACCCTCTCAGCTTAAAAAAACAACAACAGCACTTGTTTCTAGAATTTGCATAAGCTTAAGGCCACTGGAGAAGAAAAGTTATGTACAAAATAAAAGTTTTGACAATCAAATGCCGCCCAGCTGGAAGCATGTCAGACTCACAGCCCAATCATATTTGCTGCCTCTGCCGCCGGAACTAGTGTTCCAGCAGCAGAGCATATTTTATGGTGTTGCAAGTCCAGCTTTCTGGACTGCCACCACAGGCGCCAAGGAGGATGCGGTGGCAAGCAGAAGCCCCATCAACTTCGATAAGTTGGAGGGATGGCCTGATCAGGGGAGGGGCAGGGGGTGTCAGAGACGGGGGGTAAGTCTCCCAACACAAGCGACTTGCACAGGATGATATACCCTCCAGAGCCTCCGGACGCATCCCTGTGTTTCCCAGCACTCTGGTCCAGATTTGAATTCTTGCCCAATCATCCCAGCAGCTGTTAACACTTCTTGAAGAATGGGACATCCTATTCACAGATCTCCCATATCACATTCAACTTGCAAATCCCACCGAATTCAATGAACATATTAACTCATAGAATCATTGGCTCGATGATGCCTTGTATGTATAGCTAACTGAATTCTGAGATCCTACTTAGAACATCTTCCTATCAGAAAATTAGAGCATCAGCATTATTCAGAAACCCTGCTGCTATTCTAAAAGAACTACAGACATTCCACAACATATGTGTTGAGGCTACAATTTACTATTTCAGACAGCTCCTTCCTTTGTTAACAAGCTCACTGCTCAAAAAAACGTTTTGGCTGAATGTGAACAGCTGAATCCTTTGACCCAAGGCCACTTGACACAGTATTATCTTTCTAAACAAATAATTTTGGAAAGTAAACTTCACATATCACATGGGATATGTCCTGACCTGTATACTAAGAGAAAATTAAACACCACACTGCACAAGTGACTGTGCACGTGGTTTTCCGGTACTAATATTCAAAGTAAAATATCACATCTAAAAGAAGTCCAAACGTTTGGGTCATTCTTAATATACAGTCGGCCCTCGCTATCCATGAGGCGTCCATTCCAGACCCCCCCATCGCGGATAGCGAGGATCCACAAATACCAGAGAACACACTAAAACCGTTAAAAGGGGGGAAGCCCCCAAATCGCCATTTTTATCTTTAAATAGCCAAATCGCGCTGTTTTCAAGCTTCCACAGGGTTCTTGAAGCTTAACGACCCACTTCCAGGTCACGCAAAGGCTCTTCCCTCCTCCCAGTCGCATTCTGAGACAAGGCTGAGAGGAGGGAAGAGTCTTCGCGTGACCCGGAAGTGGGTCATTAAGGTTCAAGAAGCCCTATGGAGGTTTGAAAACGGCACAATTTGGCTATTTAAAGTTAAAAACGGTGATTTGGGGGCTTTCTTCCCTTTTAACAGGGTTTTTAATGTGAACCTCACGGATCTGGGATTCACGGTGAGTCAAATCCACAGATCCCGAACCTGCAGACAGAAAGGGTCCACTGTATCCTGTTTTGCAAGATAATTTGCCTAAGTATCTACACCAAGCTATGCACTATTTCAAAGGTTATCATAGTTAAAATCTCAAGGTTTAAAGCAGTGATTGTAAACACACTTTATCATCATGAAGTTTGCTGTCCTATAACAAAGGAAGACAAATACAACATACCTTCACACACTGCTCAGCCAAGTCTCTGCTGGTTCGGTTGTTGAGTTCAACAACTACTAAACGATTACAAAGTGCTTTAATGGCACCATCTACTCCAACGATCCGTCGTGTGCATTCTGCTGATACATCCAAATAATAAGTTATGGCGCGGGCAGTTACCTCCAACACATTGTCTGGAGCACTTTCATCAAGGAAAATTTTGCACAGTGCTGGCAAAAAGGTACGAGGTGGGCATCTGTAAGAAGAGAGAGATGCTTATTGTCCCTTAATAGCATGTATATTTTCCATAGTACTTCATTTCTCATAGTACTTTATTTCTCATATCTAAAACTCACCGAATTTCTCATATCTAAAACTCACCAATAAACATGAGTTAATTATTAATAGTGCAATCCTAGGCTTGTTTACGCAAAAGTAAATCCCACTGAGTTCAAGGAGATTTACTCACAGGTATGTGTATGTAGGAAGAGTAGCTTTCAAACTGTGTTCCACAAATCATAGATAATATCTACAACTGCAGACACATACTTTTAATTGTAAATGCATCATCTACATCTGGAATGGGGAAAAAAATCTAAACTAGCTGGCAGGTTGTATGTGCAAATGCCACTGCATAATATAAAAGCATATATTGTTTTTTATAAACTCAACAGGGGAATCTATACCCTCAGATGCATAGTAAATTTCGCACAATTAGACAAACTAACAAATCTAGTAATTCAAAGCCACAAAACCTATACAATGAGACCACTCTGCACATCTGAAATATATAATAGCAGTTCTGTTCTGGATACCTTCAAAGTAACATCTCATTACATATTTGAGAACTTAATACAGGGGTGGCCAACCCATGTCATACGTGACACTTCTGAAATGGCACGCACCGCCATTCTGGCTGAAGTGAGGCCCGCAAGAGCAAGCGGCCTGCAACAGCGAGCAGCACATCCAAGCCTCGGGGGCCCCTCTCCCCTTTTTGAAGAACCGCTCCACGCAGCCAATCCTAACTCTCCGGGCATTCGGCTCATTTCGAGCCTTGTCGGGCCACTTTGCACTTTCGCGAGGCCTGAGAATCTCCAAAAGCAATGCGGAAGTGTGGAATGGCCCAACACGGCTCTCCTATACGAGCTCTCTTCCAAGTCCCTCCCAAAGACATTATTCTCTACCCTCCCCCTGAGGCTGCCAGAAGAGGGAAACAAGCACAAGCTGAGAAAGAAAAAGGAAGGAAGATCCCTCCCCCACAAACAGATACTGCTACTGGGGAGGGAAAACCTGACTAGTACTCTCCTTTTCCCCTGGTTGAGTAATAAAGGCAGTGAATCAGGAAAAACCACCCACTCTGGCTCATCTTCCCACTCATGCTCTTGCTGGCCAGACTAGGACCTTGTACTGGGCAGATTAGACTCACTGAGCTTTAAATAATTTCACTACCTAAGAAAATTTTATTTTAAAAATGATCTAAAACTCTCATGGCCGGCCATTAAATACGAAGATTGAAATTCACACATGGGATTAAAAGCCATGTAAAAATCCGGAAAAAAATATTCATGTTATAAAAAACTGGTTAAAAACAATCAATAAATGTTAAAAACAAGTTTAAAAACAAAAATAAAATAGGATCACTACATTTCATTTATTTCTATGAACCTCTAGCCACACTGTATATAGTCGGCTGTTTCGGCTCTCCATGTTAACATCATAGCAGCTTGGGTTGCTCTTTTCTCACCTGATGAGGTTCATAGAAATGGACAAAACGTAGTGATCCTATTTTGTTTTTAAACTTGTTTTTAAACTTTTATTGATTGTTTTTAACCAGTTTTTTTTAATAACAAATATTTTGCCCCGATTTTTACATGGCTTTTAATCCCGTGTGTGAATTTCAATCTTTGTATAAAAAAATTATTTATTTATTATAATATTTTAGTTATTTTAGTGGCAAACTCAAGATTATCTACATAAAAAGTAGCAAGCAATGTGCTGCGAGTTTAATAAGTCTACAAATTCATGAAGCTTGTCTTAATAAGGATAGTGATCAAATCCATTCTTTGCCCAGCATGGATAACTGGTTCAAAAAGTAACAAATTAAAGAAACTAAGCTGGATACTGCTGTCTGTTAAAGTGGGAGAACACTAGAACAGTGCAGTCAGTGCACCCATTATGACAAACAAAATTCCCTGCAGCTGCATGTTTCTGTGGCTAAGATTCTATTTGTGAACTTCATAATCAGATGGTGAGTTTTTCAAACGGTGAGCTTTTCAAATTCATTCTACTTTAATGACCTACTTTGTGCACAGAACAGCGATTGTTTCCGCTGCACCCGTATCAAATCTTTTTGTTCAAAGTTTCTCTTTATAGATAGGTATACCATGAACGTCAAAAATCAAGTTAAATAAAGGGGACAAATGCTTTAAATTCTGTAACGAAATGGGAGCCAGATAAGCAGATTGTTTTGGCCTATCTGAATAATGTCCACTACAATTCAAGTAGACAGAAATAATCACCACATGACCAGAGTATTAAGAGGAGGCATCTTGTTGAGGAAAAAGAGGTGAAATAAATGAAATGGGTTTTTGGGTCTCATAGTACAGCTGCCATATGAGGACAGGTTGGAACTTCTCCATATGGTGAGTTTAGTTGGTGCTGGCTTACCATTTGGAGCAAGTCACACCATACGATCTGCTACGAGCCACTTCCCAGAATAGAATGGTTGTAAGTTACATGGAGATAAACTAAACAGTGGTGCCAATTTGCACAGAGCTGGCATGCCTGATGTGGCTCATTGCAGATCTCAATGGCCCTAAGACACTGAAGATTTAAGTCAACAGGATGAACATGAAAGCTTTCAAACTGTAGAAGTTAAATATGCATTCTTACTTGTGCAATGTATTTATATAGCACCATCAATGTAAACAACACTTTACACATTACTTACCATAAGCAAATGTAGTATAAGTAAAAGTATGGCAAATGTAGAGGAGACTGGAGCATAGCATGGGAGGGATAAAGAGTCAATGTATGCTATATTCTAACCCCCCTCCAGATGACAGCCACACCCCTAATGCTGGAAAATTGCTACACCAACAACAGAGGTGGCATGGGTAGGAAACAATGGGAAAAAAGGAAGGCACTAGAAAATACCACTCCTGCCACCACCACCACCACCACCACCCTGCCCACTTTCCTACAGTGAAACATAAGACTAATTTGGCAGCCAATCACAGCACACCAACTCCAGCACTGTATATAAGGCCCAGCCTGGAAGACTCAGACACATGACAGAGCTATACCTGTCTGGCCTCTCAAAGGGTAACATGGGTGATGCGATCTATGGAGCCAGGGTATTTGGTGCATAGATCAAATGATCTGGTGCACCAGAGTGAGCATAGATCTGGTGAAGTATGAGTGAGCATTCGGCTCAGAGTGAGCAATCTCTTGTCACTCACAACATGCATGGCAAGATAGGTTGACACTTGCCTTCTCAGAATTCTTATTGAATGTATTCTGCCCCAGGACTGCACATACAAACATTCAAATGGAACCTCTACCTCACCACCCCAAACAGGGGAAGCAAGAACAATACGCCCCACACAGATAAACAAGGAAGGGGAGGGAATACCAAGCCCTTATACATTGATGCTGCACCTCTGTTCCATGCCTCTATCCATCTACCCTGACTCCTGTCAGTACTGTCAAATTTTTCTTTGCAACAAACTCTGTTGCCTAATATCCATTCCTTTTACAACAGCTATGAGCTGGGAGTGTCTCCTCTCCCTTGATGAATGCCATGGACTCCAACCATTGGTACTGATGGCAAGATGCCCATCTGAATCTCTTTTGTTTTTCAGGACTGCACCATTAGGGGGTGGAACAGTTATGTTCCACAGAGTTGCACTGCAGCCCCCCCCCCCCCCAGGAGAGGGAAAGTAATGTTCTGAGCCACAATACGCTGCATGTACACTCTGGTGGCAGCACCCTCCCTCGCAAATACCAAAGTTGCATCTCAATCCAGAGGACAGGTGCAACCAAATGCTGTTAAGTCCTTCTTACTCTGCGTTTCTCCTTATTCCCCACAGGCAAAGACACTATACAGATCCCAAGGGAAACTTACAGCATGTCTGCAGTGACCACCATGAACCCAACTGCTGCATTGCAAGGTTGCTGACCTATTCCCCTTAGTCAGGCGATGTAGCTAAGGGGAATAGGTAGCTATGCAAACTCCATGGCAGACAGTAAACCAACTGGTACAACCAGGCCTCACAGGCACCTGTTACTTGGCTGTCTGTTGGATAATGTCCAATGACACAACAGTCCTGGTAGGAGGAGACGGTTGGCAACCCCTCGTGTGTTTCTCTTTTGGATGCTGTATTATCACCGACATAGTTCAATAAAAACTTTAACTTGATCGCCACTCGTTGCCACTTTGTTAGCAGACATGACACACTTCTTCCAACCCTAGTTGTTTCTTTCCTTGGCTGGCCTCAGTGGGGGACTCTGTGGGGAGGGAGGGGCCACTCTGCTCTCAGGGTCTGCAGCTTCCTCAGTGCATGACTCCTTGGGTTCCAATGAGGGGGATGCTCTCATGACCAGAGGTCATGAGCCCCCTGTTCTCTGCTGCTATGGTGTGCAGCTGACAGTTGCAGGGGGACAGAGAGGTCAGTATACTGACAACCATGCCAGCAGATGCGAGCGAGGAAGCAAAGAGCATGCATAGGTGTGGCTGGATGGGCGAGCTGCTGCAGTAGGCACCTTTAAAAAAAAAACAGTATTTATATACTGCCTTCCTTGGTCATTGGATTTCTCCTCCGACTTTAATCCAAGGTGGTGTACATGGGCAGGCTGTCCTAACCCCCCCCATGAGGTTTTGTTGTTGTTGTCCAGTCGTTAAGTCGTGTCCGACCCTTCGTGATCCCATGAACCATATCCCGCCAGGCCTTCCTGTCCTCCACTATCTTTCTGAGTTCGCTCATTTTCATGTTCGTTGCATCGGTGATGCTGTCTAACCATCTCATCCTTTGCCTTCCCCTTTTTACAGGTTTTTTTTTTACAATACATAAATGTCCAATCTTTCATGAATGGCTACTTTCCAGGTGGTATCCTTTTTACAGTCTGACAATTCTGCTGGCTGGCGCCTCCCACACTCGACCGACGCAGCTGGGAGCTCTTATCTCTCCTCCTTGAGGCTTTCACAGCTTTTTGTCAGTGGCATGTCTTGAACTTATCAAGTTCACCGGTCTTCGGGCTTTACAAGACGGCAGCTCTCCCGACTGAGCCAGACTCTTCTGCCACCTTGTGCCACATGCCAGTCCAATTATTGTCCCATGCAGTGCTTCCTCAGAATGACAAATGACAGGTTGCTTCTCCAGTGGCTACTCTAGCTGCCAGTTCATTTACAAGCACGATGCAGTGGTCCATGTTTTACAGCCTCCCTGTCTGGTGTGCCTGTTTCTGAAGATGCAAGGTGTTAAATGCCAGACATGGTGCTCTCTGCCTGTTTCCTGCTGTGGCTCGGTGGTTAGAGAGAAGCTTTGTAGAGTGGCTGGGTTCTAGACCTTCCTCCTCTTCTTTTGTCCCTGCCATGGGCATTTCTGGCCAATCATACAAAAGTTAAGTGCCTTGCTGGTGAGATGGCAGCTGTAGCCAGGGTAGCCTTTACCCAGCTTCGGCTGGTGCATCAGCTGTAGCTGTACCTGAGTCGGTTAGATCTGGCCATGGTGATTCATGCCTTGGTGACATTGAGACTAGATTACTGTAACACGTTCTATGTAGGGGGTGCCCTTGAAGACTGCTTGAAAACTGCAAGCAGTACAGAATGAGGTAGCCTGCAATCATGGGGGCCTAGCAGTTCAAATGACAGGTTGCTTCTCCAGTGGCTACTCTAGCTGCCAGTTCATTTACAAGCACGATTCAAGGTACAGGTGGGCCCCAGTACCTATGGATCCGGTAACCAGGATCTGTGCTCCCCACTTTTATTTCTTGCTTAAACAGTTCTTGCTTAAACAGAACACTATAAGCAGCAGCGTGCTACTTATAGCACAGAGCCTGAATGATTCTAACAAGGAGCCTCAGTGCTAGAGAGGCTCCTAACGTAAACAGGAAGCAATTTCTGCTTCCTGATAACATTCAGAGCCTCTCTAGCACCAAGGCTGCTTGCTAGAATCATTCAGGCTCTGTGCTATAAGCAGCACGCTGCTGCTTATAGCGTTCTATTTAAGCAAGAACTGTCTAAGCAAGATGTTAATGTAAATAAGTCTTCATTAGAAAATGTAGTCCAATAGTCAGACTTCCAATAGCCCAACATCTTTGGGACTTAGGTAGTACTGAATTATATACCTAGGGGGATATGCCAGACTATCAGGAAATGCCCTCGATGATCCCCAGATCGCGCGTTGCCATCACTATAGTGATAGGGTTACTACATACATTTACTGCCAAGCCCAAGTGGTTTCTGTAGTCTGTCTCAGCGACATCATCACCAAACTAGGTATAGCTGCGCCCGTGCAGGTCTGGTGAGGTTGGGAGTCCTGGACAATTTTTATGCCCAACTATTTTTATTTTTCACATTTTTATACCGCCCTTTCTCCAAGGAGCTCAGGGTGGTGCACATAGTTGCTCCCCTCCTTTTGCCCTTACAACAACCCTGTGAGGTAGGTGAGGCTGAGAAATAGTGACTGGTCCAAGGTCACCCAGGAAGCTTCATGGCTGAACAGGGGTTTGAACCTGGGGTTTCCAGGTCTAACAACAGAACCACTACACCATCCTGGCTCTCACAAATGCCAGACTATTGGTAGTTTTACTATAGTATCCAAGGATCAGCTGAAACTCTGCTGAACACTGTTCAGGGAAGTGACACTGTTACTGCAGAATATGTACACACAGATACCATACTTGATTTTAAAAATTAGTGTAACAACCCTTTCCAGAAAAAAACTACAGTGGACCCTCAGTATCTGCAGGGTTCAGTTCCAGGAACCCCTGCGGATACCCAAATCTGAGTATAATCAAATCCATGGTGGGGGCGGTGCCATAGTACTTTTTTCCCTCTGTGCCGGGCCCACCGCCTGCTTCTCAACTCCTTTTTTAAAAATATATATTTTTAAATTTATTGGTATAACTCCTGCGCACCTTCTAACTAATCCAAACTGCTGCAGACAGTTAAAAAAAGTGATCGAAAGCGATTTCCAGTTTCACATCGTGACCAGAAGTCACTTTTGATTGTGCTCTTTTTTTTACTGTTTGTAGCAGCTTGAACTAGTTAGAAGGCGCGTGAGAGTCAAGAAGTGGGCGGAGTGCTGAAAAATAAGGTAACACCACCCCTACCCCCAATGGGACTCCTACTTCCGGGGTGAGCCATCCACACTGAGTCAAATCCATGGATGGCTAATCCACGGATGAGGAGGGCCCACTGTACAAGCATGCAACACTACCAACATACATATTAATTACGTCAAACTACCTTTTGTAAATGATGGCTGAATTCAGCTTTATGCTGCGAGTTCTCTTAGGCTGAAATCCTACACACACCTGACATTAAGTCCCACTGAACACAGTGAGACTTACTTCCAAGTAAAGAGATACAGGAGTGCACCGTTAATAACTGCTTTAAAATATAAATAGCATTTAAACTCTCTGAAGTGTTAATCTTATTGTGTAAGTCTATGATGACTAATAATCAGTCTCCCTGAATCACTGCTACTGAAAGGTGACTAATACCAAAAAATATAATAGGTCAGAAAGCCTAGAATGAACTCCATCTTATTGCTTGTATTTCTGAAAGTCAGCAGTTTTACAAAATAACCTATAAGTGCAGGAGATTTAAGTGAAGTACAGGAGATTTAAACTAATTCAGTCCCAATAAAGTCCAGAGTGCATAGCATGTAGCGTTCATTTTGCTTTTTTCTCAGTGGTTTCTCAGATCAGTGGTTTCTTAGGCTCTCCAATCACAGTAACATACTTTTAATAGTAAGAAGTGATGCTGGAATTAAAACAGACATAAAACTTTACTCTGTAAAGAACAGGTACGGTATTCATACTAATATTTTTCCTAAAGTTTGTGGTTTCCTATGCTTTCCAGTGACTACAAAGGGTTTACTTACTCTCTGCAGATGTATTTCATTACAACTGGGAAGCTTTGCTAGCTGATAATAAAAAGCAGTTTACTGCCCCATAAGAAGAAAAATGTTTAAAAGCAATATTGTTCTAATACAGGGGTTCTCAACCCCTTCAGCGTGGCGTGTAACCTGTGGGGCCACTGCCATGCCGAGTACCACCAGAAGAATGTGGCAATGACATCATCACCACTTGCGGGTTTTCGGCCACAGCAAGGGGGCAAGGGCAGGTGGGAGGGCCCTTCCCACCTGGGAAACCCACACATTCAAGCTCTGCTGGCTCTGCAGAGCTTGTGCCACTTTCAGGGCTACCACAATGGCAGCTGCAATCTTACCAGCCAGGAGCCGGCGTACCACCAAATGGCAGTTCGCATACCACTAGTGGTACCCGTACCACAGGTTGAGAAACCCTGTTCTAATAAAAACATCTGTTCCTAGACCCAGAAAGAAAAACGTCTTATAAGTGTCACACTCAGAAGTCACCTATGATATCTTCATAATTTCTTCTCAAGACATCAGCTGTTAAAGTCATCCCCATTTAACATCTGTTCCTGGTCTTCCCTAGCAATGAAGGACACAATTAAGGGATCTTAACAATTACTATCTCCCCATTCTGCTGCCTGGAAGAATCATGAAATTTTAAACTTTTCAGGCTATAGCAGCAACTCTGTACATCAGAAATTTGTTCATTCCAAAGTGTCATTTCCAAGATTAGCAACTAACATATTTCTGATAACAGTTGTACAATTTGGCAGTTCCTGTATAGTCAAGGTACAAGTGTAGCAGCATGACTGCGACGTCAATAGAGCCCGTTAAACCGTATCTGATGTGAAGAACCAATCTCAAAGATTTCAGAGTACAATGTATCAGAAAAAGCTTGAAAGGAAAAACTGGTTTATAAAAGCAATTTTACTTGTTTCCTCTCTCTCTCCCTCCCCCCCCCCCCATATGAAGTGCAGGCTGTCAAAGTTGTAATGCAGGTTTTTCTGTTATATCAAGGGACTTGTACACATACTAATAACAGCAAGCTCCTGGGAAGGGGCTCTCTACCGCTGCCTCTGACAGGAACCCTCTTGGATGCTGCTGCCTGTAACAAGAGCGCAAAGCCCCTGATGTGAAAACAAACTGCATTACAGCTGCTCTCCATAACCCCCTCTCCTATGGATCACCACTAATGTCAATGAATTGCTAGCAGTAAAGCGGCCCACAAAACTCTGGCTACAGCATGTGCTGGTTGATGGATTCCAAGCAACAGTGTTCCATCATAATGGGGACCAAACTTGTCAGCCAATACAAGCCTGCACAAAATTATCAAAATGAAAATTCACTTACGTCTCAAAGCATCGATCCACGTTGTCTGACATCAAAAGCAGCATACATAACTGCTCCAATGCTATTAGTTGCATGTCTCTTTCATCTCCTTGCCCCATCTGCAGCCACTCAAGCAACGTGTCTGGGTCCACATCTGCCATGATTTTAAGAAGCTGCCTTTTCTTAAACTAAAAAGTAACTGAAAAATATATTTCTAAAATCCAGGCAGAATAACTTGAGCACAATTCTCCACTCCGCCAAAGTCCCTGGTTTTTGCAATCTCCTCCTGAAAATAAAAAGCAATCCATCAAGAGCTATGAAGTTAATATTACAGTTTAGGCTTTTTATCCTTATTTATAATGAATTTTAATAATCTATGACCAGGACTGGTAGACTTGGCACTTATTACTGTTATGTTGTGTAGCAAAGCAACTTCTAAATCCTGCAGTCTGTATACATTATGCAAATTAGTACAGTATTTCAATTAATTTTTTTCAACATACATTATTTTATTTCTGCAGGAATAGGGAAGAGCAAAGATGAAGTCATTTTGGTTTCTGATATACAAGCATATCTAAGGAACTTTCACAGAACTTTCATACGCCCAAGAAGTATCATCAGGCATATCGATATACAAATCTACAGTACTAGTCCTAGATATTTGAAATGTTTTCCAGCTCTGAGTTTCCGAGTCCTGTCCCTCTTTACACTCATTTCTATGTTATATAAACACTTTGCATACAAGTTCTGTGTTGATTATGCTAATGCATCAATTTTGTACGTTCCAACAAGTGAGGGCAAAATGCCATAAATTAGTCCTTGTACCTATAGTCCCCTTCCCGGCCGAGTACCACCTCTGGCACCACTCTGAGTACCACTGGAAGTGACTGGCGATGACATCATCGCCAGTTACTTCTGGGTTTTCAGAGGCCAGTAAACACAGGTAGGAGGCTCTGGACGGGTGGGAGGGCCCTTCTCAGTATTCTGAGAGGCTCAGCCAATGGCAGGAGCCTCTTGGGAGTGAAAACACGCTGCCAAAAGCACCACATCAGAGTGCGGTTCCTATGGTCCAGCAGTCTGAGTACCACCAGCAGTCGGCCGAAGTACCACTGGTGTATTAGTACCACTGGTTAAGAACTCCTGGCCCCTGACCATAAGTCTCATAGTTCTCTCTTCAGATCCTGTTAGGACATATCCTGTTAGGTAAATATCTTGGGTAGACATCTGGCAACCCAGGCACAAGTTCTATAGGACAGCATTTAGTTTTTGTACTTGCAAAAGCTGTCATACAAGACGATGCCAATGCTACAAAAACTTTGTTTCTGTACATGACAAAGTTTTTGCAGCATCGGCATCATCTTGTATGACAGCTTTCGCAAGTACAAAAACTACTTATATAAATAAGAACGTAAATAGTGTTCTATAAAACTTGTGCCTGGGTTGCCAGATGTCTACCCAATATTTTACCCTTCCTTTAGGCATGGCCTAGGGCCTAACAGGATCTGAAGAGAGAACTCATCCACCTCAAAATTCCTATGGGACTTATGGTCAGAGTCTGTAACACTAATCCTATACATTTTATTTGATGGTGCAGCATCTTGTAATTATACCCTAAAATGCAAATGTGGGAGGGGAGGGAAGAAAAAAGAAACACTGGATTTTAAGGACTAACTAGGACTAACACTCTCTTCTGAAAGCATCATCTAATTTCTTTAGAGCAGAAACATCCATTGATTCCAGCATTTTACCAGATTTTGCAGTCTTCCTCTTAATTTGCAAAATGTAAACTACTAAAGTAATGACTCACCACAAAGGGTCAAGCAGGCTGACATAAAATAAACTCCTAAAGACTCTTAGCACCTGAGATTTTTGTTGCCATTTTCATTTGTCTTGATATAAACTCCCTCATACTATGTTGTATGTTTTAAGCAAAGAGGAGTGTTAGAATAGCGTGGGGTAGGTGCATCAATTAAGGGGGGGGGAGAAGAGTCCCCTACGCTAGAGTCATTCATTTGAACTGTGCTAGACATGCTTGCAACCCAAATCTATATCTATAAATCTCTCTCAGAAGAAATCCAAGAATGCAATCTAATCCTGCTAAACCTCCAGTTTGTCATTCAGATTTCCAGAGTTCAGTTCTGGGATACATCTCCCCTGTGGTTTGCTGGTGTCAGGTGCACTGACTTGAAAGCCTGACACTCCCACTATGTGAAAGTTCCCTAGATTTGCAGGTGTATCAGAAGCCAAAATAGTGTCTTACTATACTTAATAGGTATTATATATTATTACCCTCAATGATAAAAGACAGATATAATTTGTATACTTGAATTGGGCTGTTGGACCAACTCAATCACCAACATTACAAATACACCAGACTGAACCGTACAGCAGTTTACTGAAGTACAATACAGTATATCCTTTACCGCAGCTCTTTCGAACTACCAAAAGGAAATGTCAAAATTATACAAAGTGATTTTACAGTCACTAAAGCAAAGGCAAGAGGAGGACGACTCTCCACAACTGTGGCCGTAAACAATTGCTTGCTGGGCAAAGTCTGCCTGTGTGTTTACTCATGATCAGTTAGCGATTAAAAAGGTATCATCACTAAGGGCACAGCAAGGGAACTCCGAAAAACAGTTAAGAACATACCAACTTTGTAGTGTAAAATATAACTAAGTCCTAAACAAAACTGGATGGAAATTCGTCTTGTTGGTTTCAGTAACCTTCCAAGAAGTAGGTGCTCTTGAGATCACAGCATAAACTCAACACTACTACTTTCTGTGGACTTAAAGACAAAGCAAAAGAAGCTGGTCCTAAATTATCTATATCTCACAAAAATAAAGTACAGTACTTAAAGTACTTGGTACTGTGCACTTTGCCTATAGGCACACTTCACCATGAAAGTAACTCCAAGCTTCAATATTACAACTCAAAAACAGCTTCTTTCAAAACAGCCAAGAGACTTGCTTTGAATCGCCTTCTCCCAACATGGTGATAAATGTGGGGAAAGGGGCCACAGCCCAGAGATACAGCACATGCTTTCCATGGAGAAGGTCCCCAGACTCGGCCCCCCATATCACCAGTTAAAAGGATCTCGGAGAGGGCTGGGAGATCCATACCCAAAACTATGGGAGAATAAGGTCTAGTCGGAGTAGGCAGTACTGAGCTACAGGAGCCCGGCGATCCGACCATAAAGGAGTTTCATATGAGCTCTCACTCTGTACCATGACAAAATAAAACCAAGGAATACAACCAGTCAACCAGGGTAGTTTTACAGACTTTTGAGAGTCCCCTTCGGACACTAAACTTAGCCTTTCCCCGTCCCCCAAAAGGGAGAGAACAACGATTAGCCATTCCAGACACCGAGAAGAAATGGATCACTTCCTCCCCGGTAAAGCCCCAGAAGTCGGGATGAGCCCCACACGGACACCTGCTTATCTCTTTCCACCCAGGCTGAGTCAACCCCGAGACAGGACTAGGCCCAACAACACCCCCGTAAGCACGGCCGGGCGCCCCTCTCTGAGCCAACAGACGACACCCACCTCCACTCTCCAAATCCGGGTAGTTTTCCGGGCCTACCGACCACCGCGGCGCCGGGCTGCGTGTGGCCTCCCTCGGCACGGAGGCTCCCCTCCAGTCCCCCTCCGCCACAGAGCGCAGCCAGCCAGTCTGCCCGAACACCCAGCACCGCCGTCGTCAAAATCGCCTCACAACCGAACTCGCCACATCTGTCTCCCACCCGCTCTGGCCGCGGCGCTCGCGTTGACTACAAGCCGCAGGCCTCGCAGGGTGACCCGGTCTGGCGGCTTAGGAAAGGCCGCCTCCAAGGGCTCCGCTGCCTCCTCGGCCGCAGCGTCCCGTGTCCTTCTCACGGGCCCCCGACTCACTCACCTCGGCGCCCCGGGCTGCTCCCACCGCCGCCTCAGCTTTCCGGCGCCCTTCCTCCCCCTCAGTCCATACCCAGGGAGCGTCGCACCCCGTCCATCTTGATCCTCCCGGCAGAGGACTGAGGGGAGGAGGGAAGCGAGCTCCACAGACACGAGAGGAGGAGTAGGAGGAGCCCGCCAGCCTCGGAGTCACGCTCAGGCCGACTCGAGGAGCAGCGCGGGTACATCGGGAGAACGACCAGCGGGGGCGCTGTCGAGACAGTAGCGTCGTCTCCACCTCACGCGTCCGGCTTGACTTCTCGTTCGGCTCCCGGTCCAATATGCTTCAATCGGGATAGATTAATACAGTACTAATACTGTCATTTCCCAACTCTAAAACACCATAGCCTGTAGGTTTCTTGCTGCATGTGACCCCTTCCCTTGAAACGCTGGTTTTCTGCTCCTTGTCTTGTGACCGTATGCAAATGTGTAGGCTTAAAAGAGAAGATAGAAAGAAAATATTCCTTCACGTCATGCACAATTAACTTGTGAAAATCGCTGGCTGCCACAATATGTGGCTTCAATCTTAACAGAACAAACAATCTTGTAAGTTTACTCAAAGTAAGTTCCATTTCGTTCAATGGAGTGACTCCTTTGTGTTTAGGATTGAAGCCTTTGTTGTTGTTGTTCAGTCGTTAAGTCGTGTCCGACCCTTCGTGATCCCATGAACCATATCCCGCCAGGCCTTCCTGTCCTCCACTATCTTCCGGAGTTCGCTCATTTTCATGTTCGTTGCATCGGTGATGCTGTCTAACCATCTCATCCTTTGCCTTCCCCTTCTCCTTTTGCCTTCAATCTTTCCCAGCATCAGAGTCTTCTCCAGAGAGTCCTCTCTTCGCATTAGGTGGCCAAAATATTTGAGCTTCAGCCTCAGTACCTGTCCTTCCAGGGAACAGTCAGGGTTGATTTCATTTAGGATTGACTGATTTGATCTCCTAGCAGTCCAAGGGACTCTCAGGAGTCTTCTCCAGCACCACAGTTCAAAAGCATCTATTCTTCGGCTCTCAGCCTTCCTTATGGTCCTTAGATAGTCTTAAAACAATCCACAACTCCTAGCCATGGTAGCTAAATGGAACCTCCAGTTCAGAGGCAGTGTGAGAGAGCCTAACTACACAAGCCTGTGCTCCAGAAGGGGCTCTTTGCTTTAAAACAGGGGTTCTCAACCAGTGGTACTAATACCAACAGTGGTACTTCTGCTGACAGCTGATGGTTCTCGGAGCGCCAGACAGAAGTGGCCCTACACCCCCCCTGTGGAAGGAGGCCGCCGCCACGACACCCTCCCACGGATGCCACACGCCCGCCCCTGGGGGTGTGATGTCATTGTTGCGTGCCGCTGCGGCACGGAAACACGCCCTGGCGCTTTTTGGCTCCTTTTTGGAGCCAAATAGCACCAGGGAGGGCAGGAGGGCCAAACTTGCAGCCGTTCTCTGCTGCGAAGAGGAGCCAGCGGCCGGGGGGGAGGGGAACCCCTCTTTAAAAAAACTGTGTGTGGTGGCTATCCCAGTTGGAACCAGAATGCACAGGGATGGGGCTGTGATTTGTTCTGATTGGGATTGCTGCCCCACATGTTCACATGATGCCTGCTCCTAGTGAATGCCACCTGTGCCTCTGAAGGCAAGGCCACCTGGATTAAGGTCTGAGCTGACAATTGGCATGTACAGACCATCACGGGTTACAAGCCATAAGCAACTTCCTGGTTTTTTTTTTTTTTTTTTTTTTTTAGAAGTGGGTTTTCTCTGTGCCAGGTGCAAGGGAGTGGCGACTGGACACAGGTATCTTGTTGTCTCGTGTGCTCCCTGAGGCATCTGGTGGGGCCACTGTGTGACACAGGAAGCTGGACTAGATGGGCTTTTGGCCTGATCCAGCAGGGCTCTTCTTATGTTCTTATGTTCTTAGGGAGGCAACAGTCCTTAAAGTATCCAGATTCCAAACAGTTTAGGACTTCAAAGGTTATAAATATTTGATATTGTTGTAAGCTGCTTTGGGTGCCCTTCAGGGAGAAAGGTGGGATATAAATAAATAAATAAATAAATAAATAAATAACCAGCACCTTGAATTGAGCCTGCAAACAAATTGGTAACCAATGCAATTCTTGAAGAATTGGAGTAATGTGATCCCACTGAGCCATCCCAGTTAAAAGCCTTGTGACTGTATTCTGTGCCAACTGAGGTTTCCAGATGTTTTTCATGGGAAGCCCCACATAGAGTGCAGTACAGTCATCCAATTGTGCAATCAGAGTGTGGATAAAGTTCAGACCAGAAAGTTCTGGTGACTATTGTTTGCTTTTATTGTTTTATGTTTGTTTTTATAAAATTCTGTAAGCCACCTTGGGCATTTGCTTCTGCAAGGGAAAGGCAGGGTATGTCTGTGACGGATCAGGAGAGAGATCTTGGGGTGCTGGTGGACAGGTCGATGAAAGTGTCGACCCAATGTGCGATGGCTGTGAAGAAGGCCAATTTCATGCTTGGGATCATTAAAAAAGGGATTGAGAATAAAACGGCCAGTATCATTATGCCTTTGTACAAATCGATGGTAAGGCCGCATCTGGAGTATTGCGTCCAGTTCTGGTCTCCGCATCCCAAAAAGGATATAGTGGAACTGGAAAAGGTGCAGAAGAGAGCGACCAAAATTATTAGTGGGCTGGGGCATCTACCTTATGAGGAAAGGCTACAGAGTTTGGGGCTCTTCAGTCTAGAAAAAAGGCGGTTGAGGGGGGACATGATTGAGACGTATAAAATTATGCATGGGATGGAGAGAGTGGATAGAGAAATGTTCTTTTCCCTCTCACATAACACTAGAACTAGGGGACATCCACTCAAATTGAGTGGAGGGAGGATTAAAACAGACAAAAGAAAATATTTCTTCACCCAGCGTGTAAATCATCTGTGGAACTCCTTGCCACAGGATGCCTTTAAAAGGGGGTTGGATAGATTCATGGAGGAAAAGACCATCACAGGTTACAAGCCATAAGCAACCTCCTGGTTTTAGAAGTAGGTTTTCTCTGTGCCAGGTGCAAGGGAGTGACAACAGGAAACAGGTTATCTTGTTGGCTGTGTGCTCCCTGAGGCATCTGGTGGGGCCACCGTGTGATACAGGAAGCTGGACTAGATGGGCCTTTTGGCCCGATCCAGCAGGGCTCTTCTTATGTTCTTATGTTGTACATTCTTTAAATAAATTTAACTGGAGCTACATCAGACCTCTGTAGGAAAGGCCGCTGCTGGTGAATCAATCAAAGTTGAGAAACACACCCCTCATCACTGAGGCCCCTTGAGCACCCAGAAGGAGCCCCAGGTCAAGGAGCATCTGTAGTTTGTCAACCTGCTCTTTAAGGTGGAGTTTAACCCTGTCAAGGACACCCAGATCAGTTGAACACCCAACTAACAGCACCTCCATCTTGTCTGGCTTTGTATCCTGGAAAAGCTGAATTGGATCCAGTACATTTAGGGCTGTGGTTTAAATTAGTTTAAATGTGTCAAGGGATGAGCTCACCCCACAGGGAGAGGCCATGCCACCCACTTCTGCTGCCAAGCCACACTGCATGGCACTACTACGCTGAGGGGAACCAAACAAAAGCTGCACCTCAGCCAAGTGCATGGCTTTCTTGAAGCTTGGCTGACATCCCAGTTGCCTGAGCAACCAAGATGCTGCAGCCAGGTACTGTAAAGAGGGAGGGGCGGAGCCCGAAGGGGAAGATGAACTAAAGTGCATCAGGGTTTAAAGACCCTGGCTAATAGCGGTGCAAGCCAGGATGGCCAAGTTGAAGAGGATGAGTGTGATACTGTAAACCCCTCCCCATGAAGACTCTGAAGCCACAAAAGGGGAGAAGGCACATGATCGCTGCCCTCCCGAGACCCCAGACTGGACATGAGGGCTCCTGTGATTGCCATGCCACCCCAAGGTGGGAAACCCCCCACAAAAGGCAAACATACACTTCCTTGAGTGGCTCAACTTGCTGCTTGTTGGTGTATTATTTTCTAGCACTATTATTTTAAAGTAATATTTTATAATGTAGAGCCACCACCTTTTGTGTTAAGAACTTCAGAGCTGAAATTCTGAATGTACATTACATGAATGATAGTTTCAGTGAAACTAATGGGGCTTACTCTGCAGTAAATGTGTTTAGGACAGAGGTGGAACATTTACTATATATTCTAAGGTGGGATGTAGTTCATTAGTTATAAAACCTATTATCTCTGGTTCTGAGATGCATCATTAAGTAGGAAACCTCTACTCGGAACATACTGTATATATAATTGTTTTTTGTAGTTTCCTGTGAGTTAAACATTCAGAATAAAAATCTTTACATTCAGACCTGGTCATCACAATAGTTGTCTTGTAGTGTTTCTGACATTTTTGGTAAGGGAATTAGTCACAAAGAAGTTGTTAATATAATTAACGTAAGATTATACTCTGGTTAAATAGCATAGAAGTTCCCTTCCTGTAGTCACCAGGAAAATGGTGTATTAAGAGAACATAAAAACAATGGAAGCTCCTCCTCCCCACTTAGGGATAGCAAAGTCACATGTCCCTGTCCTAAAATCATTAGTCAGGCATCACCTGAGGAAGGTTTTTGATTAGTGTCACATGTGATGTGTCAATGCCATTGTAAGTGTAAAATGACAAGAGTAATCTTTAAAAATAGCAAAACAAGAACAGTGATGTTTTAATCATCTGTGAATGAAAATGGTGTAGTGGTTTGGGAGTCGGACTTAGACCTGGAAGATCCAGGTTCAAATCCCCGCTCAGCCACGAAGCTTCCTGGGTGACCTTGGGCCAGTCACTATCTCTCAGCCCCACCTACCTCACAGGGTTGTTGTGAGGACAAAAAGGAGGGGAGGAAACATGTACACCACTCTGAGCTCCTTGGAGGAAGGGTGGTATAAAAATGTGACAAATAAAATAAATAAATAAATAAATTGTGGTAGTACAGTATATGGATTGTGAAACAATAACAAAGGAACATAAAGCCCAGATTTTAGCAGGCTATTTTGGGGTCACCAGTGGGGTTTGTGAAACCCCTACCCCACTCCACAAAACTGGAAAATCATCTTCAGGACTAGGAAGTAAATACTCTTATTATAGGCAAAGACTGACCAAGAGCAATGGCTGCTACTGTAAGCAAGTTGTTATGTATGTAAACATTAGATCTGTCAAGGGCTACAAGAAGGAGGATCTTGGGCTCCTCCCTGCCACTGGGGTCCCCACTGGTATAGGCTCAATAGCTGATGTAGGGCTTCCTGTGCCATGCCCACCTGGCTTGTTTCCCTCTTCCTTCCCTGGGCCTCAGAGGTGGGGTTGGCAGGGAGAGGGTTGACTGATCCCCCTCCAGGTCTTCTCTAGCCCCCCCCCCTGTTCTGGAGTCTCTCTTTCATTCAGCTCTCAGCTAGCCCCTTCTCATCCCAGACCCACTCCTTATATTCTCCTGACCCGTGATGGCGACTCCTGTTGGAGCCCCCCACCCAGAGTTGGAAGACCCGGCAGTAATCGATGGTGACGTCACCGCCGATTACCTCTGGTTTGCGAGTGTGCAGCGGTGGCTACCCCATGTCTTTCAGCCAGCCAGTTGACTGGCTGAAAGACTAAGGGGGCAGCTGCCGCTGTGCACACCTCTTAATGTTTTCGGCGGCTTTGCGACCCCCCCAGCAAGTGCCCCCCTGTAGCTGCTGCTTAGGGCAGCCCGCACCAGCCACCCTATGGTAGCTATGCTACTAATCCTGGCCTTGGCTGGTCTCTCCCTCCTTTCTGGTTCCACCCTCCCTGCCTGGTTGCTTTCTGGGTCCTACGCCTCCTCTTCCAGGGGGTGGGAAGGCTTCTGCAGATACTTGCAGTGTGGATAGGTGCGCTCTGCACAACCAACGGATAACCCATGCTCTGCCCCACTGAGGCCTTCTCAACCCCTCCCGGCAAGCACCTGGACCTGGGCTCGCCAGGCAGGCTGCTTCCTGAGGCGGGTAAGTCCGTCTCCGGACAAGATTTTTTATTATATTGATGCTACACATATTCAGAATACGAATACCTTTATTGGCATATTAAATTACATGAATAAAATACATATAATCTACCAAGACATGAATGAAATTAAAATTAAGGTAAATGGTGGTTATATGTATTGTATCCATGTAATTTAATATGCCAATAAAGGTATTCATATTTGTATTCATATTCAGAATAGATGACTTGCCAAAGCTTCTGCTATTATATTATTATGCTATACCTGTGTATGGACCTGTGCTATGGGGAGGACAGGGTAGCCGAGGCAGAGCTCCTACTTCAGGGAGCAACAGACAGAGGGGTGTGGAGTGCTGTCACATGGAGGGCTGGCGAGTGTTCTGGCGGGTCCCTGGCCTCCTACCCCCCTCTCTCTTTCCCCATGGCTCACAGCCCACCGAGGCCTCAGAAACATGGCTGGAGAGGGGGTTGCAGCATCCAATGTCCTCCTCCAGTGGTCCCTGCGACGTTTGTCCTGATGGCTCTCGATACCCTCCAAACTGCAGGCCCCCTCATCACAGGCCTCTGGCTCCTTATCTGCTGGAATGGGGTTCCACCCCCCCTTCCTGGTCCCCACACCCTGTATCCATAACATTGCCCCACCTGGCCTGGTCGACTCCCATCCCAATAGCTGTTCCCCATGGCGGGCTCAGCCTAGCATCTCCTGCCCCCACCCCAGTCCCTTCTGGCTCACTTGCGAGCAGGACTCGTGCGCTTCTGCTGCCGGGCAGGTTGTGGCACTCACAGCATCCTGAGAGGCTCCGGCACTGGAAGGCGCATCATCCTCATGCTGCCATCACCCAGTTTCCTGCCAGCTGCCCTCCACTGTCTCAGCCTGCCCTACCGCGCCTGGATCTACTGGCAATGCCACTGCGGGTGCTACCGGTAAGTCTGATGTCAGACAACTTGTGTTATAGGTGTTTTAGTGGTATCTGCTGGGTAGACCTCCAGTACAGTTGAGTTTAATGAGTTTAATTATCTTTGGGTCCCTTCCAACCTTACAGTCCTATGATTATACCAAATACGGTTGTTTCTCTGTTAGAAATCTTGATGTTCATATAAGACAGAAAACATGGTGGAGACCATTTATATACTGTACACACTTGCTACAGGTGGCTGCACTGCAGATGACAATATAATGACCATGTACTATGGATGGCTATGAAAAAAGTTACTGCTTTTACTATCCACCTCTAACAGCAAGACATGTATCAAAATGTACTTTTTAATGCATACTAGATGGATGACCCCAGTAAGAAGAGAAGTACCAAAGCTCAAGACTGCTGCATCATCTGACCTAGATGTTTCACCCTCTACTCCTGGAATTGAGGAGGCTTGCTGTGGTTACTCAGAAATAAGGGAAATATATTCTCCACATGTGCCAGCCTGGGAAAAAAATTGAACACATCACAAGCAGCTTCTGATAGAAACTCCAAGATTGAACAACAGTGAAGATTTGCTTCACTTTGAATCTTAGAGCTGGCATGTACAAACCTGGCCACATAACCAGTCCTAGAACAAAGGATATGCATTGTTCTCCTGGATGGGGACCAACTTGTAGGATGGGTAGATTGAGGCAGCTGCATGGAGATAAATTAGCAAGAGGGAAAACTGCTGGTGTGATGTTTGAGGGTAGTTTTTGTTGTCAGATCAGGCCCATTCACTGGAATTTTTCCCAGGTTTTAGCCCTCAAAGAGATACCATTCCAGCAGTGCAGTAGCTTTTCTGACATCTCAAACCATAACGAGCTGTCACGCACAACCAGGCTGCCAGTAGAAATGGCGAGCAGTGGCGGTAATGCAACAGCGGCCTGCGAAGATGCCCCAACACTGGCAAGTTGGCACAGGGAGTGGGCAGAATGGGGTGCGGAGGGGGAAGAACAGGACGGGGACTGGCCTGGGGCAGGGATGGGGGGTGTTGAAGGTGGGAAGGGGACGGTTAACGGTAGTAGCGGCTCCGTTGATATCCTATCCTCTTTCCCAGTATTGATCCACCTCCCCAGGTCCACTCAGAGTTAGTTGCACCAGCAAAGCAGCTGATGTAGGTCTGAGTAGACCTATTGGGGAAGCAGAGGCACTCTGAGGAGGCCTCCTGGAATGCCCCCTGGCAGGATACAGTGCATGCGCCATTGGCATGGCTGCATCTGAAGGGGGGATTTAATTAGGATTGGATAGTTAATTAAACTTAACAAAACCCGTTTGCGATACAGATACTAGAAACCTCATTTTTTTCCAGTATTACCTAGCAAAACAATTATCAATTTCCACTATTGTGAATTGCCACTGTTAATCATATGTACACAGTACACAGTACATTATTTACACTTTACACTGAATTATCACAAAACTGGAATTTGTCCAGTTCGTTGCTATTTGGTGCCACTGTTTACAGTTCTTCTCTCTACTCATGTATGTATTTGTGGTATTATATATGTTTACATCTGCTAACAGAGGAGAACTCTTTATGTATCTGTTGAAGTCCATGAATAGCTTATTATGCTTTAATAAATATGTTAGTCTTTATGGTGTTACCAGACTCTTTGCAGTTTACATTTGTTGTTCTCACGTCTGAGATGTTCACCAGCCTTATTCTAAAACACTGCCTGGGTAGGAGTAAGTTAATGCTTCTAAATGCAAAAAGCCATTCTGGGTTACAGAGATCAAAGTGTAGTATGAGAACTCTGAATGACCCCTGAGATCTTAGCCATGCGGTTGGGATGACAGTGCTTTCCAAGTATAAGCAGAATAGAGCACACACATTTATTAAGAGTGCAGTCAGAGATACATAGTAATGTTGTTTGCTGTAACACTCTTTCAGTAACGCCCACCTAGAAACACTCTTTCAGTAACACCCAACTAGCAGTAGATGCTGAAAATTCCCCTTACATCCTATTCCTAAAACAATTGACCAGACATTTCCTTTTATTAAAGAAACTGACATTTCCAGGCTTAGGCTTTTCCAGATAAACATTTTCCCTGTTTCAGACTGTTGCCTGATTTCAGTCAAAGGGGCTATCAAAACTAGATAGTTACTTGCTTTATCTGCTTGCAGGATTCCACAGTAAATTGACTGTTTAATATGGCAGGTTTTTCAAACGTTGTCTTCAAAAAATACTTTAATCCAGCAAAAATTATTCCTGCTTTGAATTTTTTCCCTTAAAAATAATCATAGTATTTATCTTTGGGTGAAGCTTTGCATTAAGATTATAGCATGGTAGTCCTGTCTCGGTTTGATGGCTGTTCGGTTGTATAAACATCGAGTCGACTTCTTGACTTTTCCAAGGTGTCGCTGTCTGGAATCTTGGATCCTGGCAGTCACAAGTGCAACATTACATCATATGTAAAACGTAGTGTTTACCATTTGCCGGCTTGTGCAATGAGTTGCAGTCAGGAGAGTGTTAAAGGTTGCCTATTAAAGTCTTCAAATGTTTTGATTAGTCATGATGATGTGGTTTGCGTCTGAGTATTTTATATAATAAAACTTGGAAGTACACTTTAGTACAGAGTTTATTTAAAAACAAAAAACTGGTGACAGGTTCAGAAGATTTCCATCTACCTAGCTGTGTATCAAAATCAGAACCTTATGCAATTTTTAGAATAATTGGTGCAACTTTTCTTAACCTGCCTTTCAAAGAATTGTAGAAGAGATTTATGATTGGCTCTTGAGACACAGATGTATGCCCAGTGTCTGCCTTTGAACACAGTTAAAAAGGATCTGGTCAACTATTTCCCTTTACAAAGGATCTATAAGAAGTAAAGCGAATATTCTATAGATGTCACCGCCTCCAACTCATAAGCCCAGCTGACAGGAAGTGAACTCCCTGCTTAAACATCCTGATTGTTGGTGTGCTACTCACAGCTAAAGTAGCGAGAGAGGCTTCAAGTTTTGCTTTCTGCCAATCAGAATGTAGGGCTTCAAGGAGAATGCCATCCCCATGTTTTGGTCATGTGAAACTTTTGCCTTGCTGTAACTTTCACCATTCATTAGTCCTCTAGAATAAGCTGGGTTCTACATCTTTTCAGCAGCCTGACTTGATTAACTCTAACCTCAGTAACTTTGCACGCCCACTGGAGCTTTTGAATTTGTTTGAGGTGCTGCCAAACAGCAGGATCTGATCTCAGGGGACGTTTGACAATAGTTTTCAAAGTGGGATGGGGCGAGGCTGCAGCTCAGTGGGGAAAGAAAAACCTCAATCCCTCTGCATGTACAAGTCTTTGAGCACACCTAAATAAGCTCCCTGGATTGTTGCCTACTGGCCAAACGAGATACACAAGGGAAATGCAGGCTTCCCAACACCATTACCCTTTCATTCTGATCTGTTAGTCTTCAACAAGGTAAATATCAAATTTCATTGCATTTCACTTATTTCTCCCTCTTTGCAAACATAATAGTCAAGCTAGAGTTCAAAATGAAGCGTAGAATTCTGCAGTAGACTTGTTTACCAAATTTGATTACAATAGGGCAACATTCATTGAATTGCATTACAAATGAATGGAATGTTCTGTGGTTGAGTTGATCCAAATATCTCACTCAACAGAGAACGTTTAACCAGGAAACCTTAAATACAGTAGTTTGACTAGGTCACTTCTGCTGAGAGTTTGTAGCTGGTGGAAACTCAGTCTTGTGATGGCTAAATAAGCAAGAGTACAAAAGGAACTGGGATCCTCACCCTCACGCAACTCATTTCTGCCTTTATGGGAGCCATCTGTTTCGTAGGGAACTCTCTGGGTTAAGCACATGAAAATCTCTGGATTGGAGCTTGTAAAAATTCAGGATGTATTCTGCAGGCACAGATGTTGCTGAGTGCTGGAAGTACAGTTGGACCTTGCTATCCACGGGGATCCATTCTGGGGGGCCAGTTGATAGCGAGAATCCGCAGATACCGGTTGTCCACATGTAAAATAATTTTTAAAAGAAAAGAAAGGTAAAAAAAACCATGGGTTTTTTTACCTTTTAGAAGCATACCACACAGTTTAAGTCTCTGCAGGGCTTCTGGAAGCATAACAACCCACTTCCGGCCGGGTTACACAAAGGCTCTCCCCCCCCCTTCCCAGCCTTGCTCCAGGATGCATTCTGCACTGAAATTTCCAGCCCTTAAAGGCCTCACATTTGAGCATCCTGAAGGACGTCCAAATGACAAACTACTTCCTATTTGTGGGAAGCACCCTTGTTCTAGGTGTCCATACCTGACCTTTCCATCAGCTCTTAATGGCACGCTGTGGCGTTTTCCAGGGGATGGGTCATAGCCTCTGGGGGAAGTGGTACGTCAAAGGGCTCGGCGGGTTCATACCTGGCTCTGGGAGCGAAGAACGGAGGCTCAGCTCAGCTGCTAGTAGCATGTTGAACGTAATTAATTATTCCTGATTAATTTTACAGAAAGCCTGACCCAGGTCCTCCCCTGTCCGTCAGTTCTCTTCACTGGGTGACTAGATGAAGGCTCTCAGGGTCTTCTGTGTGGGATTTATTTTATTTTATTTACAGTATTTTTATCCCGCCTTTCTCCCCCAAGGGACCCAAGGCGGCTTACAACAGAAAAAACATACAAAAAATACAATATAAAAATATCACATTTTAAAACAGTAAAAACAATTAATGAAAATTAATAAAAACAGTGTCTAAAAACAATTAAAAAGATCATGGCTACAATCAAAGCAGGAGCATAAAAACAGCAGCACCCCCACCTGTACCAGCAAGATGTTAAAAAAAGGCAGGGGCTCAGAAGGCTTCTTGGAACAAGAAGGTTTTTAGGCCTCGCCGGAAAGTGTCCAAGGAGGGAGCAGTTCGTAAGTCAAAGGGGAGGGAATTCCATAAGGTTGGTGCCACTACTGAGAAGGCCCTGTTTCTGGCCGCCGCCCCTCGCACCTCCTTGGGTGACGGCACCTGCAAAAGGGCCTTCTCTGATGATCTAAGGAAACGAGCCGAACTATAAAGAAGGGATGTAGCTCAGTCAGTGGGCTTTTAATGGGGCATGCTCTGTCTTCCAGGCAGCCGTCTTCTCTAGCTTCCCCTTGGCCTCAGAGTAAAGGCAGGGAGGGGGTTGACAGCACCCTACCCCTCAGCCACAGGGCCTTCTCCAGCCTCCCAGGGATCTGTAGTCTCTCTGGCAGCTGGCCTCCAGCCAGCGCCTCTGGGCTCCCTCATTTAAAATCCCTGACATCAGAAAAATAGGTACTGTGTTTAAAAATTAAGAGAAATAGGTGGGAACTGAGGAAACAACAGCTTAACTCTCTGATCTCAGGCTTATTTTCCAGCATGTATTTAGTAAGTGGAATCATCTTCACTATTTGAACTGTTTTCTGTGAGTGTGTATTTTGCTAAGCACATAATGTACTATAAAGTCAAATTTGCATAAATCAACTGTGCCTAAGATGAGGAACGACTGTATATACACATGTGCAAATATTTTTAGACACTTAATTAGGGTGCCTTGCACACCATGTGAACCAAATTTCAGCTAAGTAATTTTGATTCCCTCATGAGTTACTAACACCGCCAGGTCTGTCAGTGTGTGCATGCATGCGTGTCGTGTTTTTTTTGTAGATAGTTTGCATGTAAAATTATGTGTAATTGCATCTATCTGCATGCAAATTACTAACTATGACATTTCACAGAAATGAGAGGGATCCTCATTCTTAGTACTGAAAAGCCACATTGGTGCATCATGGGTGCATCATATTTGAGGAGCAGTCCACTGTTTAAGGCAGTCCCTCACATCTTCCCTGAGGTTAGCCAGTGCCAATGTCTCTTGCAAGGAGTTAATGTAGATGTGGGGAGGGGGGGTGCTCCAACTATGCAGAACCATGGTGGGCACCAAAAGCAATGATTTATAATGAGGATTACTGTAGTTTGTTTTGTTTTAATATATTGCTGCATGGTCCCCCATACTCTTGTGGTGTAGGGAGTTTCAAAAGGTCAGTTTTCTTGAGAGGGAAAAAGAACTGGAGATTTATGGAGTTTTGTAATACTTGTTTCTTTACAAATATATGTGTTGAGCATGGAAACCCAGGTAGTAAGCTTGAGAGCAGCATCACTCCCCCCCCCCCATCAAAGCAGCATGCATTTCAGCATTTGGAGCCTCCAAAGGGTCCTCCTTGCCAACCAGCATCTCCTTTGACTAGCTACATTCAAGCCCTCAAGTGTTTGAATATTTCTCTACTCAAGCAGGTGGGGTAGTCACCAGACCTCAATCTCATTGACATTTAGAAGATGTAAACTTCAATATTAATTGAGGAAGCATCTTTTGCTACTAGCTGAACATAAGATTAACTAAAAGGTAAAATCTTATCTAAACAGGATGCTTGCATCAACATGACTGATTGCTTTACTTACAAAAAACATTTATCCCAGACTCTCACCATCTGCAAACTACCCTGTACTTTTGATACATATAGACATGCTTTTCTTAATCAGTTGTCCCGTGGGAACAATTTACATATTGAATCGGGCCTTCACTTTGTCTGGCATTCGTCATTTCATTCTGCTTTCCCCATCCATGTTAGTGTTAAATGATTAGAGCCAATAGCGCAAAGGTATTATCCAAGATGCCCCGCCACAATGGGACAGGGACAGAGGGGAGGTCTGGAGTTTCTCAGGAGGAACAGGCAGCTCTCTCTCAAATTGTGCAGCTTTTATCAGGACTACCAAGGACCCTTGCTGTGATTTAACTAATCTTGCAGAGATACAGGCCAAAAAAGCCAGCTGCTCAATTTAGCTGTAGATAGTAAATTGATTGATGGTTGTCCACAAATGGAGATTCATGCAATAAAGCAAACCTATTTCTATTTTCAAGGGTCAAAGACAAAATGAGAAAGTAATACAGAGAAACGCAAAAAGATAGGGTAGTTGCAAGCAGTAGTTAGCAATGGTGCCCACATGCATTGGTTACCAGGCTGCTAAACAGCAGTACAACTGGCTGTAGTCACCCCTTTCAGGGCTGAAAATGTCACATGATGATACAATAGCAACTTTCCTTTGCGATTTTCTTTCTGGGTCTAGGAATTAGTCAAAAAACATGATATTTAAATGAATTCAAACTGATTCCCATTTCCACTAACTTCCAGCAAACACTAAAATTTACATTTCTTGAATTTTGCTGCTGGTATTAATAGCTTTACTCATTCAGGAACAACTCATATCTGAATCAGATTGATTCAGTTTAACTCACATCTGAATCAGATAGAGAACATATCCTGCAGTGGAGGTGAAAAGCTGTTCATATTTTGGGGAGGACTTAACTGCCCAAGCCATCACACATATAATTACAACATATGGTTCGCCTAATCATGTGCCCATTTATCCTTGGAGCAAGCAAGTTAAAGTAGTGGAAGGCCACTGGAGTATTGTGGCTTACAACAGTTAAGGCACCTGAATGAATTACCACAAAAATAAAAAAAAAACTTGCCAAAGAAAAATGCAGGATTGTATTTGCAGCACCAACTACCCAGGAATGGGGTAGTTTTTGTATTGATTGGATAGGTCTTGCTTCCTGCATCAAGAAATGTACAAATTAATCAGACTAGAAAAAGTGAAAGAAAAGCCACACTTTCTCTATACTTCAGAGAGAACCATTGTAATACACTAAGCACACATTGCATAGAACAGTATTTTGTTAAATTTCCATATGTAACATCTCTGATATACTGTATTTACTGTATACTGTGCAACTGTATTTCCCACCTGTAATGAAAACAATGCAGTTATATATACACCTTGTGGGACCTGTTTGTTATAATTAGTCTGCGGATAATGGAACTGCAAGATCCTGTGGCCAACTCCTATGGTAACGCTTTGGGATGTTACCAAGGGATGAACAAGCAGGGTAGAATACAGACTGAAGTTACTTTTTAACTCAGTAGGTGCATAAAACACACATCCAGTTTATACTTGATTTTATGGGCTGGTACTGTATTTAGGATCGGAAGCTTTCATGGCTAGCAATTATGTATAACGATTAAAAATTAACGGGATTAAAAGCCATGTCAGAATTTTTTTTAATGTTTTAAAGACAACATTAAAAACATTAAAACGTTTTTCTGACATGGCTTTTAATCCCGTTAATTTTTAATCGTTATACTGTATTTGTTTTTAGGTGGACATAGGAGTTAAACTCCCTAGATTTGAGTTGTTTTCTTTCAAAACGTATTCAGTATAATTATCTGCAATTATAACAAAGAACAAAATATATTTTCTGACATTTTCCATTGGTTTAGGTTGACATGCAAAATGCAAACGCATGAAAGCGTAAAAGGAAGTGGTAAAATATCTAGCTATTTCCAAATCTGTGAAGGTGATGCACAGGTGGAAGCAGTCTTCTGGATACAAATTAATTCCTTTTTGGATTGGATCTTCCACGTGCCAAAAACGATTTCATGCATGCAGTCCCCATATATCTGGATCTCTATATTTAGCTCTTAGGTCTGCTTGTGGAACTCATACTGCTGGCTTAGAACCACAGCTGGTACCAAACAGGTTGTTAGTGCTCACAGTTTTAACAGTGCTGATCACATTAGAAGATGGGGAAGAGTTACTGGTATATAGCTTCACTTTTATCTCTATGTTTATATTGTACTAAAATGACTCACTGGCAAGTCTATATTTGGGTCCAATGCCTGCTTTGTATTGTATTTTGGGTACCCCTCCCCAGTGGAGCAGTTTCAGTACCAAAGAGTAACCTCTCACTATTGATATCCGATTATGAAGAGGCCACCTTTGATAGACCATAGTGATTACAATGGCTATAACAGAGATGTGGCAGAAGTGCAAGTAAGGAGCATATTCTTTGAGTCTTTAAAATTTATGTCAGAATAATGCACAGTTGACTTAACCATTTTTTAGAAACAGCTTTAAACACAGATTACACAATTTCATAGGCGACTGCTATCATGGCTAATAGCTGCTGACCAACTTGAATGGTGTGGCTGCCCATTGGGCAAGGCAGCTCTATTGCTAGGCAAAATAGCTACCCCAGATTGTAAGAAGGACCCCAATCTACATCCAGCACGTGGCTGGTAAATAACGGAGTTTCCAAACGAAGAACAACAATGCTGCAGAAGGATTTTCCAGCAGTTCTAAGATAGCTGAACCTGCATAGGAGTTTCTGGGGAGTTGGAAGTCTAAAAATAATAATAATAGGGCATTCATCACAGCTCTACAGGTAATGCATGTAGAGGTAATGACAAGCCCAAGTACAAAGGATCACCACTCTAGGAAAAGTGGTCCTACAAGGTCACATTGCACTATCAACGTCCATGAGCAACTGGGTTCAAAGGCTACAGGAAAATCTAGTCAGATTTACAGGGTAGAATTACCATAGTTATCTCAAAGTATACTTCATCAGGGGCATTTCTAATTCTACATAAAGTACTAAAAGCCAATGACAAGTTGAATATTAAAGACACATGAGTAATACTAACATATGAAATAAATGTACTTAAGATAGGGATTGAGGTTTAGAAAAACAGAATTAACAAATTCAAGTTTTATTTAATAAAATAGCAAGCACACATATTTAAGTGAAGAAAATTAGCTTTATGTAAATTAGAAAAATGACTCATCAGAATTTTGTTCAGATGGTTAATTCTGTACAATTTACATTTTTATGTACAAAATTTATAGTAAAATACAATACACTCTTCCTGAGTCCTGGTTCTATACGTAGGTGATGATTTTGTAAAATTTCCCACTAATACTTAGATGGAAAATACTATAATTGTCTTAGCATTTGGTTTACATTGGGTAATACTGGCATAAAAACACACAAGGCAATGTTGCCAATACAGTTCTTAAAATAATTCATAGCTGAATCAATTGATAGACTTCTATACTAAAATATGATCCATTGTTAAAAAGTACCATTTTATCCTGGTCTTAAGAAGATTGTTGCAGATGAACACCAGCCCACTTTTATTAATTTATGTCTTCCATTGCCCTTAGATTATATGCATCTGAATGTGCACAACCTACATGAACATTTGACCATGTAAAGATCACAGCAGATGAGGTGCCTTTTGAAGGGACACTGTGCATCAGAACAGTTCTTAAATTCTGGAAGATATGCCAACTTCAATTTGCCTGCTTAGCATGATAAACATGAAGATGGAAATTTACTGAATAAATGGGAAGGAACCAGTAAGGTGGTCTGAATGCTGCAGTTAATCATGTGTGCTTAATTTTGTAAGTAGAAAGGCTCCCAACTACTGCAGGAATAGAGTTTTATCATAAAGCTGTTAACAGGTTTAGAATTCAGAAGAACTTAAAGCTCTTAATAATACCTTAAACTGGATTTTAGACACTTAACAGTAATTTTACACACTGTCACGGACCTTAAAAACATCTAATATTTTTACTTAGGATGCTGCTTGCTAAATTAGAACATTACAGAATTGTAAATAATTTATGAATTAAAATGTGATAACATTAGCGTTTTAATGACTGCAGTTTAATGTTTAAGACTGAAGGGTATGTGCAGGTACAGGCTGGCACAAGTCCGCATTGACCCATGCAGGCAGATCAGGCCAGGGAAGGGGGTTTGGATTCGGCATGTGCTGCTGCCATTGAACCCACCCCCCTCCTGGGGCCAATTTGCCCATCTCCCACCCCATCTCCTTCCTGTTCCACCAACCAGCCGCCCCGTTCCACCCCCTGACCTCGCCTTATCTGCTCCAGTGGGCTTCCCAACAACTGTGGGAAGGCTCCAGACTTCCTGCTGGCATGGCAGGAGCTTGCGCAGCCGCAAAGCGCTTTACAGCTGCTTTGTAGCAGCCTGCGCCAGCCAGCGGAACACACGTTCTGCCAGTGCTAGTCTTCGAAAGGATTGAGCCGTAAGTAATCCAAGCCTATGGCTTACTTACTTGCTGTCCCACTCTGAAGTCCTAGCAGCACTCACCTATCCCCTGAAACAAAACACCACCTCATGCATTATTATAGTGTTTTCAGGGGAGCTAGCCAAATATTTTTGTGCCATTAATCCCAGTGGAAGAGAGAACTTTTTCCTCCTTGTTGTCAAATATGCACGTTTACCAGAACCCCATGGGAGTCAACAGTGAACACACACAGAGTAATTTGTGTGAAGCAGCTCTTAATCATCTGCAAACTGCTTTTCAACACTCCAAATGGATGCTTTTTAAAAAAAAAATTTGGTTGTTGCACACTGGGAACTGCCACACCAGAACAAAATACACAAAATCCAGGTGTATATGTGGTTCTAGAACATATACACTGGCGAGTCACAGACATTAATTCCTTCCCAGCAATCTGTGCTAAAATCAGAAAGTATGACATAAAAATGCAGATGTAATATAATTATATCACAGATACCAACATACCTAATAGAATCTTTGATATGTTTAATGCACAGCACTTGTAGTGTACAATAACATAGCAAATATTTTTTTCTTTTTATGAAGTATATATTCTGACTGAACACGTTTGGACCCTTTTCTGGATTGGGAACATAGTGTGCAAATGGATACAGCTAGGGCAGGCCCCAAGAACCCCTCACACCTGAGAAGCATGCCAAATGCTGCCCCTCTTTTACCCAATGATGTGCCAGTCTCTGCTCTTCCCACTCTCCAATATTCTAGCTCAGAACGCTCCTCCCCTCTACATTTCCTCTCTCTTTCTCTGCCCCCCCTTTCCTTTTCCAATACAGGGAGTGGAAGGAGAAGGAGCAGCAATGGAGGCAAGTGTGAGGTGACTGCTTTAGTTGGCCTCATGGATGGGCTGACCCTTGATACAGCATATGTGCCATTTTCACATTCAGCAGCCACAGTTGTTTGCACACTTTCTGCTACTGATGGAGTCAAGCTTCTGATCAGCAGATAAACATGTGCACGTACATGCTCATCCTCCCCTGGAACAGCCCTATAATGTGCTACCTTTTATTAGAAGTTAAGCATAACTGAATTGGAAACAAAAATACTTTATCATGAGAACAACTAGAAATGAAAATGGACTTTTTGTAGTGTTATCAAAGTGCTCAGGATTTAGAAGAACTTATTTCACAGAAAGTTGGTCTTTAGTTGAATACTTGAACTTTTCCCGGAACCCCTTGCATGCTTAGGTGTTGTCTTGTCTTTGATGCTTTCTTGATTGCCCTTCACAGCTGATTCAAGCCTGGCTTTCATTGGTGGAGAGGAAGCCATTAATTTTTTTAAGACTGAGGAGTATTGTGGACCAATCTGCATCAAGTATTGTAAAGCAAACTCATGTAAACTCCTTGCTGAATTTGTGGCTGATCCTAGGGCATTCTCATCCAAAAGAAAAGAGATGAGCATAGGTAGAAAGCAAGCCACTAGCTGAGTTTCTGTGAAAGACAAAGTTCCCAAATGCCAATTAATACCAGTAACTTTTCAATTAGCAGTACATAAAATGCATAATTACTTCAGCTAGTTAATCAAGGCATTATTGCTTTGTTGGGTCTTCCCAGGGCCAGTTTCGGTGTGTACAAAGAATGGATGTGCACTGAAACGTCTAGCCCTTAAAGGCCTCATATTTGAGCATCCTGAAGGGCCTCCAAAATGACAGACTACTACTTCCTGTTTGTGGGAAGTACCCTTGTTCTAGGTGTCCATACCTGACCTTTCCACCATTTCCTAATGGCATGTCAAGCCCCAAACTCTGGAGTGGGGAGAAATTTCTCAAAGGAGATTTTAAGAACTGTAAACAGATTTGAATACTTTAACAAAACAACAACAACCCCAGTATATAAATATTTTCAATAAATAAAGGCCAGCTCTGGAGTTTTCAAAATTGCATTTCTACTAACGAGTTGTTTCAAATCCCAAATAGGAATCAGTCTCATCAACGTACGTGTGTGTGTATTTGTTTACTCTGTGCAAGTCTGTCCTTAATTAACTAATGAATTTTAAGATGCTACACAATGTTTCAGAATCATACTTTCAATTATTTCTCCCTTCTAAATATCAACAGTTGGGCCCCGACCCAGAGCACCTTGTGTGCAGCAGAAGGTTGCACACTTTAGGATCTCCTCCTGCTGAAGAGATGGTTGCCACCATCAACTTCAACTCTGTTCATCAATTTGGGGGCGTAGGGTAACAGTGCACTTGGATTCAGTCTCCACTCAAAGTAAGTGCAGTCACATAGAACAGCTAATTGCTTATTTGCTACTTTATGCACATGTCTAGATCTAGTTTTTTTTCCTCATCATATAGCACAGCATCTAAAAGCAGAATCTGTACACAAAAGGTTTTCTTTTCTCCAATGTGTGCAGATTAGTTCAATCCAGCAAAGGCACTTTAATATGATTTTAAAAGCATTTTCTAAGTCAAGAGATATAAATAGATTAAAAACGTCATGAGGGCTGAATACACTTTCACAAGGAATGGTTTCAATTGATGTTGCATTAAACATGCAATTAATTAATTGATTGATTAACTAGATGAGTTAATCTATTTTGTCCTACACAGGACACTTACGATGCTCTTCCTCGGCGAGTGCTATGACAGTAGCTATCACTTTTATTCCTTCCTGAATAACTTGAAGTTCAGCAGAATTCTCAGGTTTAGCTTTCTCTGATTCCTTCAGTTTGCCGACAACTAATGATGCCAACGAATGAATGAAAGGATACGAGATAGCTTGGTTTGGATACTGAAAAATGGTAAGAAGCAGCTGGTAGCATTTAAGCTGTACCTAACAAGAATTGAGAAAAATCTAAAATTACAATAAATAAGTAAATAAATAAATAATGTTCATATTTAAACTTCTTTGAAGCTGTTGACTTGGGGGCGACTGGGAATAAAATACTTCTATCTGCTATACACCCTCATTACACCAGTTGAAGTTTATTTTAACCCACTAAAAAGTTGCAGTTCTGACCTGCACTGGTGGGGTTGTTGTGTACTGGTAGTTATCAGAACCTATATCAATTGCAAGACCCGCTGTTACATCCAGCAGAAGACAGAGGGCATGAGGGGAATTAATACTGGTGGCACTATCAGACACCAATCATCATAAGCTGTGCTATGTACAAAGTTCTGTTCTTCTTCCATTCTGCTGATTTTTGGACTAGACAGCAAAAGACAGTGTCTCTTCCTCCATCTTCAGTTAGTTTTGGAAGCAACTATACTTCCTTTCTTTCAATCCATCTACCTCAGTAGATGAGCTATAGAAGCACCAGCCTGTTTATTCCAGCCAGAAGCTCCAGATTTCTATTCCAAAAGCACCCTGCTATCATGAGCCTATGGACACCACACATCCCATGCTGTGGAATAGCTTTTGTGCAAAGGTGTTCATGAAGACTCCAAGCTTAGGAGTTCTTTGGCCAGGTGATTTCAGAGTGCTTGTCTCAATTACTGGGACTGACAGGCTGGTGATACGAGATAAGAGTTGTCCCTCTCGCTTGACAGTAAGTTGAGAAAGGACAATATAAGATTGCCTCCCAGCAGAACAGAATTCATTATGTGTTGCATTGGGGGTAGAAAATAATGTAGAAAGCATGAACAATCTAGACCATTTTCTTATCCACTTATCAAAAGTACAAGGACTTATTTCTCAGATGACAAACTGATAACTAATGTGTAAACATTCATTTCTAAGCAGGATGTTTTTAACATCACTATCAATAAAACATATTTCCCTGCTAATTCTTGCTTCTTGGTTTAAAATACTGAACCATAAGAGCTTAAAGTCAAAATAACAATCCTGAATTTAGTCTTTAGGTTAAGGCAGTACACAGTACTTACAACAGGATCTTTAGATTCCAAGGCAGATTTAAATTTTTCAATACAACGCAACTGAAGGCACTTAATGGTAGTAACTTCTGGACTTGCAGACAAAATAAATACAGTGATTGCAGTGAGTAGACTACCTTTATCCAGTTCTTGGTGAGCACAATCTACCAATGATAAAAACAATTTTAAATTGCATTATGAAAGCAAAGTTCAAAACAGGTTACATACGTAAATCAAGATGTAAAAGACAAGTTCTACCACAAGTCAATATGATTTTTGACCCAAACTACAAAGTTAATAAACATATGCTAAAACAAGTAAATTTTTGATATTCTTGTGACTTTTACTCAACATGAACTGCGGCTAGAGAGTATTTGAGGCCTTCTGTTGCAGAAGATACAGTATGAACAATATTTGCCTAGTGTTAAGTTTTAATATATAGGGGTATAAAAATGTTTGCAAAAGTTTAGGCCACAAAGAAGCAATGAAGAGATGGAAACCTGATCATGCCAGTGACCTCACTGGTACTGCATCCTCTTTGAAGCCTGCAAGGGGTAGATAGAGGCATCCCTTAAGGGGTAAGAGGTGGCACATCTACTTGCCACGTGTGTGTGAGAGAGAGATAAAAAGAGAAGAGTTGCATGGCCCCAGGAGTCATGTTCCCTCAGGCGCAGTGGGGTGGGGGCAGCATTCCCTCTAAGTTGTGTGTGGCCCACGTATCTTGAATCGGATCCCCTCACAATTTCCATTGTGGTGCTCCGAAGATTGGTGATGATGACAGAGCTCCATTAGGGCTCTGTGTAGTCCCTGTAAAAATTACCCGGATCGTTGGGTGGGAGGAGTCTGGCCTGAACAGAGAGACAAGGAGGTTGTCCCCATATACCTCATCTAAAGCCCCATGCAGTTCTTGGTGGGAGGGGGAAAATCATCACTGGAATAGCTGCTAGCAACGTAACTTTGGACATCAATTTTCTTCACCTTACTGTTCCAGCTCAGAAAGTAGAGGGGCCATAGCTCAGGAACAAAGCACATGCTCTGCATGCAGAAGGCCACAGGTTTGATCCATGCCATATCAAGTTCAAAGAATCTCAAGCAGCAGGGTTAAAGATGACGGTCATATATGAGACCTTGGCGAGCTGCTGCACCAGTTAGAGTAGAGCAGACTCAGTATGACAGCTTTCTACATTCGTATGTACGGTACTTTACTACTAGGACAGATCTTCCAGAGCTGAGCCTAACATGGGTATGCTCTGGAAAGTTCCAACTCAAATTATGCCTTGTTCCAGGGAAGACTATTGGGAGAAAAGAAGAGGTGTGAATGAAGACTGGAGTGGAACTCACTCCTAACTGAGATCAGATCATCAGAAGAACCACCCCCTCTCTTCTGGCATTTTGAAGAAAAGCTAAAGGTTCCTTGTTTCCGCTAGCCTTTGTTGTTTTCTTTTGCTGAGTTGGCTCGGACCTGTTGTGCTACTAATTTTTTTTGTTGCTTTTGATTTGCTACTGTTTAAAATCATTTTGTTGTTTGTTTTACTTTTTTGCTTATATTCTTTTCTCTATTTTTGTAAGCTGCCTCTTAGGGCTTGGAAAGATACATAAACTTTTAAAAAAATAAATGAAAATTAAAAAGGAAGAGGAAAAGGATGAAGAAAATATTGGCTTGGTTCAGATATAAATAAACCTTCTGATCCTGGTTTGATAGTCTTGTTTGTACAAACCACTGTTTCTTGTATTTGGAGAAAAATAGGAAACTGTAGTTTTTTTTCAAACCATGAACAGAAACTTTAATGGGGGGGGGGAATGCAAGCTCAAGATTATGTGTGGCTCTACATGTCACAACACATTAACAAGAAGCCATGGTTTGTTAACTAGTCCAGCGTGTGGAAAAGAGTAAGAAGGGAGAAAGTGGAGTTGGATCTTAAACAGATATGTAGAAGAATCAACAAAAATTGTGGAGAAAGTAAAGAATAGTAAAATTCTCCCGGAGTTGACCGGCAGAACCATGTGTAACTGAACCTCCACTGAAAGTGGAGGGAGGAGGAATAAGAAGAGCCAACAACCAGCAAAACCCATGGGTGGAGAAAAAAATGCCCTTTGACAACTCAGGTGCCAGGCAATTTTATTTTTTAGACACGGGGTGCTAATGGTCACCTGGTTTTTGCACCCAGATAGTATACGCACCTGTTTTACTATTGACATCACTCACTTAATATGGTGTATGTGCTATTAATTTGTTGGTGAACCTTTCCTCCCCCCATGCATTTAGGGATTTATATTCCGCCTTTCCAGTTAAAAAGAACAATGGGTAGCTCAATCCTGCCTAGCAGGACGCGGTGGCGCAAATAAGGTGCCCGCTGCATCCTGAGCAGGATTGGTCCTGTCCCAGTGCAGCCGGAGGCCTCCTCGGGATACAGGGATGTTTGTTCCTTTACTCCGAGTAACGCAGGAGCCACCTCAATGGGGCTATTCGAATGTGCAATTTTGTTTTACGGCAGGTTTGTGACACCCTAGACTGGCGGAGTGGTTGCTCCACTGGTCTATTTTTAGACAGGATTGTGCTGCAAGGTAGCTAATAATAAAAGCGCACTAAATACAACGAAGCTGGTCAAAAAAGGTTTTCTTCAACTGTCAATTAAACGGCAAGAGGGAAAGCCTGACATCTCTTGGGTAGAGACTTCCACGGATACCACTTACCATTAAATTTGAATTATACTCATACACCTTTCTCACCCTCAATTACCTTGATCCCAAAAATCAAGAATAGTGACCAAAGCACTACGGAGTAATTCATTCCAAGCGGTTCGGCTTTTCTCTGCCCGGGCCATGGGAGAAGACAATACTCCTTTAAGAGCTTGTAATGATGCTGCTACTGTCAAGGGTAACTGGCCAGTGGGTAATTTCACAGCAGTTTCTCGGAGGATTCCAATAAGCAGGTACAAGATTGTAGGAAGAACAGCAATGCTTCCTGTAGGATAAGAAGAAGATTATTAAGAAGGTCCTTCTGGTGTTCATTGAGCAAAAACAGAAGCATTCTTCCCATAGTCACAGGTTTTGGTTTTGGTTTATTTTGGAACTACTCTCCCAAGATCAAATTCTACTTAATAGGAATCTTCAGTTCTCATGGGCATATCAAATATTTTATGGCAATTTAACGTTAGCTAAGTATCTTAGGAGGAAGATACTTAGCGAGTAGGAAATAAATAAAAATGAGAATTTTATATTGTAACAATATTGCAACGTAACAAGCAGTTATAACCAGCATAATAAGCAGCGTTAACTGTGGATTAGCAATCTCAAGCAAACTCATGACTCGTGAGGGCTGTGGCTCAGTATCAGAGCATCTGCTTTGCATGCAGAAGGCCTCAAGTTCAATTCCTAACTTAAAGGCCTCTGTCTGAAATTCTGTAGAGCTGCTACCAGATAGTTTCAACAATACTGAGCTAGATGGACCAATGGGTGACAGTATAAGCGCACAATCTAGCCTAATAAAAGGCTGGTGGAGCGCACTCTGCCGGCCTAAGGTGCCGCAAAAGTTCCGGAAAACTCTTTTGTGGCACCTCAGGTATAAGTGGTGCCGAGGCCGGCACCACTCACACGCCGTCCTCAGGACCCTGTGCCACCGGACGCAGGTAAGTCCTGCGTCAGGTAGCAGGAGGGTGTGGGGAGAGCTGGGGTGGCGGGGGAGGGGGCCATTGGCCGGCCAGGCCCGGGAGGGGGCAGGGATATCAGCGCTGATATCCCAACCCTCTTCCCAGCCCTGGCCAGCTTTACACGGCCTATAGCTGGTGTGCATCCATGGAGGCCCATTGGGGCCGCCAGGGCTTACACCGGGGGAAGGGGATGAATGAGGCGAGCCCCAGTCCACCAGCGTGGGCCACTTCCTGTGCAGGATGCAGCGGCCAGCCATTTAGGCCAGCCAGTGCATTTTGCACAGGATTGGGCAGCCCAGCAGCTTCATGGCTCAAATGATACTGTGCTCAGACCAGTTGTGCAAGTCACTCTTTTGAAAATTTTATTTTAATACAAGCTGGCTACCAGCATATCATCAGAACTCTCCCTTTATGTTCAGTAGATTATTCTTAACCCACTAACTACAACTAAAATGGTAGAGGAAAATTCTGAAGATCTTGCCTCAACACATATTCTGAAAATATAGTGGCAAAGACCATCTCTCCCCTCGTTGCCTTTTCATTGCTCCCCTGAAAAAAAAAAGAAGAAAAAAAAACCACACACACACCTATTTTGGGACCACATTTTACCTTCTGGGGAGCAGATTGCAGGAACGTCAGCAAGAATAGCCAATGCAGCTGATACCAGCCTGCTTCCATTCTCTGATAACAACTGAGGTTTTCCAGCTGCAGTTCTAGGGCTACCAGTTATCTTAGGGTTAAGCTGAGGCAACTGTCTTACAAGAATGCACACACACATTTCCAGTATTGCAAAGACTAAAGATTTGCCAGGTATCAATCCTCCTGTGTCTTTGCCTTCTCCAAACTCTGGCAATGTTTCCTTTTCTTCAGCCCCATCGTCAACTGAAACGATAAAGACGTACAAGCGCTCAGATGTCCTGTTGTTGAGAGAAGCTTTAAACACAACAGCTGGTTGCAGTGTTGTAATTTCAATTTATATGTAAACAGCACAAAACAAAATATGATCATGGACCTACAGTAGGAGTAATGCCCTTCTCAGATCAAGGAAAAAAGGGTGCTGGTTCAAGGAATAAAAACCTTAGATCTAGTGCCTGGAATTACATACACTGTACTCCTATACTCCAGGCACACCACTTAACAAGTAATCAACACTCTCTGAACCAAGAGCAGCAACCATATGTTCAGGGAAAGATTCCATGCATGTGAATTTGGACGAAAGTTGATTCATTTCCAAACTCTAAACCTTAAATGCACTTATTGAATACAGTACAGTCAGTATTATACACTCTTCTGTAACAATGAGGGATAAAAGCTTGCTGTTTTTAAAAAGGAAGACACTGCCTTGAAATCCACGTGCATGAAAAACACAGAAATTTGATACTACAGCAGACTGGGCAGGGACATGCTAGTATGGGAATGAACAATTAAGGTAAACTGGTTTCTTTGATCTGACAGGTGTTTGAGATGAACATTATGGGAAAAACTCCTCAGGCTTTATCTTAAGCATTGCATATGTTCTTGTTCTGGATCAGTGGTATTTTCTTCATTGTTGTTGTTCAGTCGTTAAGTCGTGTCCGACCCTTCGTGATCCCATGAACCATATCCCGCCAGGCCTTCCTGTCCTCCACTATCTTCCTCAGTTCGCTCATTTTCATGTTCGTTGCATCGGTGATGCTGTCTAACCATCTCATCCTTTGCCTTCCCCTTCTCCTTTTGCCTTCAATCTTTCCCAGCATCAGAGTCTTCTCCAGAGAGTCCTCTCTTCGCATTAGGTGGCCAAAATATTTGAGTTTCAGCCTTAGTACCTGTCCTTCCAGGGAACAGTCAGGGTTGATTTCATTTAGGATTGACTGATTTGATCTCCTAGCAGTCCAAGGGACTCTCAGGAGTCTTCTCCAGCACCACAGTTCGAAAGCATCAATTCTTCGGCGCTCAGCCTTCCTTATGGTCCAACTCTCGCAACCATACATTGCTACTGGGAACACCATGGCCCTGACTATACGAACTTTTGTTGGCATGGTGATATCTCTGCTTTTTATTATGCTATCTAAATTTGCCATAGCATTCCTTCCAAGGAGTAAGCGTCTTTTAATTTCATGGCTGCTATCTCTGTCTGCAGTGATCTTGGAACCCAGAAAAGTGAAATCTGTTACTGCTTCCATTTCTGCCCCTTCTATTTGCCAGGAATTGATGGGACCAGATGCCATGATCTTAGTTTTATTAATGTTGAGTTTCAAGCCAACTTTTGCACTCTCCTCTTTCATTCTCATCAAGAGGCTCTTTAGTTCTTCTTCACTTTCTGCCATTAGGGTGGTATCGTCTGCATATCTGAGGTTGTTGATGTTTCTCCCGGCAATCTTGATTCCGGCTTGCGATTCATTCAGCCCTGCATTTCTCATAATGTACTCTGCATATAAGTTAAATAGGCAGGGTGACAATATACATCTGACATCTGACAGCCACTTTGCTTTCTTGCATTTCTTTTTCTTTGGGATGGTTTTCGTTGCTGCCTCCTGTACAATGTTACGAACCTCCGTCCATAGTTCTTCAGGCCCTCTGTCTATCAGATCTAATGCCCTAAATCTATTCTTCACCTCCACTGTATACTCATAAGGGATATGGTTTAGGTCATATCTGACTGGTCTAGTGATGTTCCCTACATTCTTCAGTTTAAGCCTGAATTTTGCAAGAAGAAGTTCATGATCTGAGCCACAGTCAGCTCCAGGTCTCGTTTTTACTGATTGTATAGAGCTTCTCCATCTTTGGCTGCAAAGCACATAATCTATCTGGTTTCAGTATTGACCATCTGGTGATGTCCATGTGTAGAGTCGCCTCTTGTGTTGTTGGAAAAGAGTGTTCGCTATGACCAGCGTGTTCTCTTGACAGAACTCCGTTAGCCTTTGCCCTGCTTCATTTTGCGCTCCAAGGCCAAACTTGCCTGTTGTTCCGTTTATTTCTTGATTTCCTACTTTAGCATTCCAGTCTCCTATGATGTAAAGGACATCTTTTTTGGGTGCTAGTTCTAGAAGGTGTTGTAGGTCTTCATAGAACCGGTCAACTTCATCTTCTTCGGCATCAGTGGTTGGGGCATACACTTGGATTACTGTAATGTTGTATGGTTTGCCTTGGATTCGAACTGAAATCATTCTGTCGTTAGTAAAGAGGCAGATCAAGTTTCACTATTTTCTTCATACCATGCATAATTAGTCTGTGGAATTTGTTGCTAAAAGATGTGGTGATGGCTGCTAGCTTGGATGGCTGTAAAAGGGGATTTGACAAATTAATGGAGCACAGGTTGATCAATGGCTACCAGTCATAGCATCTATGTGCTTCCCTCCAGGGTTCAGTGGCAGTTTGCCTCTGAATATCAGTTGCAAGGGCGCAATAACAGGAGAAAAGTAGGCCTTTCTCTCCTGCTTATTGGTGGCAGCTAGTGGGCCACTGTAAAAAACAGGATAATGGACTGGATGGGCCTTTGGCCTGATCCAGCAGGGCTATCCTTATGTTCAAATTGTGGCATAGATTTGCAGGGAACTTCCTAAATAAAACAGACTGCAGAAAACCTTTGTGCATGCCATAAAGCTGTTTTTTAATTCATATATGTAAGGAAAGCTACATGTGGCGACATGGATATTTCTCCTCCCATGTTAATAATACTGTAATACAACATTCCTTGTAATATATATCATAATCCCCAATTGCTATGGCTACATCTACAATATAAATCCAGCCTGGCTTTAGACAAGTTTCACTATTCTGCTCTCATGCAATTAGAATTTGAGGATTTGAGTATTAGAGATCCCTTGTATCTATAATGAAAGAATTCCCAAGGTTTCGCAGGAGGGAAGATAACTATTAAAACCATTTCAGTTTGAAGCATAAGCTTCATACAATTGAATTAATTCTAGCAATAATTCTACACTTAAGAGTTATGCTAATTATGGAAACGGAGTAAATTTTGAACCCTCCAAGGAAAAAGCAAAATTCCATATGCCAGTTCTACAAAAGAATGTGGAAATCAATAAAGAATTCAAACAACAAATAGATTGGTGGAATGATGAGAATCCTTAAGACCACCCCCACCACCCCCACCACACACACACACACACACACACACACACACAGTAAACCAATCGTAAGAAACCTGGTCAGTTTAATCACACGACAACACATAAATATACCTTCAGCGCTTCTCCGTTTTTCTTTGACATGTTCCTGAGCTGCAAAAAGAATCTGCCGAACAACTTCTAGAGCAGCATATTGAATTTCAGGGGACTCTCGAGTCAGTATAAGCCGATGGAAAACATTCAGTAGTTCAACACTCAGCTCCTATATAAAAAGGAAGTTGGCAATTAACACAGCCCATTTCATCCTTATAATAACCCTGTCAGGTAGGTTAGGTGGAGAGAGTGACTTATTCAAAGTCACTCAATGACTGGACTTTCCACGGTTCGAGTCCAATAACCTATCACATCATCAGGATCAATATTAGAAAAAGTTTCCCGGATATCATTCTGATTTTACTTTCATCTACCAACAAATGGACCGTTAACCGGTTGGCTAATTTTCTTCAACTAACCATGGAACACAGAGTGGCTATCGTGACTGATGTTGTGGAACCTAGGTAGAAGGATTGTCAACTGATTATTTTGTTACGCCTCCCTTCTTTCTCACGTTTTTTGTTTGTTTGCTTATTGTGTTATGTACTATTATTATTACTTTTTATTTGTTATGTTATGCCAATAAAGGTTTATTGATTGATTGATTGATTGATTGAGGAAAAGCTTCCTAGCTATGGCCGCAATACACAAAAAGTCTCACTGCTTTTATAGGACTCCCCTGGGAACAAGTGCAACCACTACCGACACTGCCCTGTTCAAGGCTACAGGTTTTGGCACCAAATAAAGTCAATAAGATGACAAAAAATGCTAGCTTAAGCCTCCAGTGGATCAACCCCACCCCCAAACAGATCTCTCTTATAATTCTTCCAAAATATTATCTTCCTCAGGTTGTCTTCATTGTCCAAAATAATGCCCCAAATGTCCTTCACATGACACAGCTCAAAGCTAAGCTGGTTTGGCCCTAGAAGCTCAAAAATTATGTCCAAAGTAGAAATCAATGAAAGAAACATCACAGAAACATTTGTTCCAACAAATCAAATCAAAATCAACCAATATCAATCTGTCATACATCATAAAATTGAAAACAGACAAAGCAAATTTTATATATCATACATTGAAACATTTCTTAATTTGTATAAAAATGTATACACTGCATTCTTTGCCACCAAAAGGTACCCAAAGCAGTATACAAACTATTTAAAAAAATACCACCCTGGACTAGATGATCTTCAAGGAACTCCCAATTCTAACCTACTATGATTACACTGAAACTAAGTCCAAGTACAATACAACTTGAATTCATACTCTTCCATCACCCTCACCTCTCTCACTTGTTTCTCTATGCGTTGAATTTCCTCAGGGCATGAACCTGTGTTTTTGTTCATTACTCTGTAGAGTGTAGTGTAGTATACTAGTATAGTATAGTATAGTATAGTATAGTGTATAGCAGGAGTGGTCAAACTTGCTTAATGTAGGAGCCACATACGATAAACTTCAGACGTTTGAGAGCCGCAATATTTAAGAAGCATTTAAATTCTTAAATATATTTACTCACCATGAACATTAAACTTATATTTTAATCCAGTGGACTCTAAGTTTATACCTGGTAAATAATTATAAAGCTTGAACATTTCTTATTTACCTATCATATTAATTGTGATGCAAAAAGAAGGTCAGGCAACATATTTCTGAGAGCCGCACATTATACATCAAAGAGCCTCATGTGGCTCAGGAGCCACAGTTTGGCCACTCCTGCTGTATAGTATACCCTATAGAGTACTCTGAATACTAAACATTAGTGTAATTTAATTCAAAAACCTTTATTGGCATAGACATACTAAAACAAATACACATTCCTAAAACATAAAAAGAACGCACAGAACCAAATCAACACCACAAGAATTTTTTGCTCCACCAAATAAAGGAACTTCGCAGCTTGTTCAATTACATCTGGGGGACCATCGTTTAAAAGGAAAGTCAGTCTCTCCATTAGTACAAGTCAACCAACTGGCTATTTTTCATGATCAAGTCAAATGATCAAGCTTTATTGCAGATGTTCTATGTAGCAAGCTGTTCTATGTTTTTATTTAACAAGCTGGATATACCAGCTCATTTGCAGATTATCCACTCTTCAACCTGTATTATGCAGGTTTTCTATTCCTGGAGACAAACTATGCAGCTGAAATAAATTTCTGTTGTTAACAATAATACTCAGCATAGCTCACCATGTTGAGCAGCTGCACCACAGAGGCTATTTCAAGTGGCCTACATATTGTAATCACATCATGAGATGTCACAATCAGACATAAAAGGAGGAGGTAGTGTCTTGGGGATGTTGGGCAAAAGCCTTCAGCAACACAAAACCTGGCAATTCTGAATCAAAATTTCCAAATTAGACTCTTACCTGATCACTACCAATCTTAGACCTTGGCCAAGGTACATCAAGTAGCGCCTGCAGGGCATGCAGACAAGCAGTAATGTTTTCCATTGCTGCATCTGACCGAAGAGAGCAGAGAAACTCCACACAAATTCCTACGGAAGGTAGTGGAAAGAATGTCATTATTGTAAATATTAATTTTATAAATAAGAGTAAAAATCAATACAACATTGACTGTATTCTATGTGGAAACTAAGTGAAACCAGTGTATATAATCTGGAGACCTGGATTTCAGGCTTGCTACCATTCAGTCCTCAGCTAAGATGGACCATTGGTCTGATTCAACGTAATGCACATTTTACCATAATATTGTGCAGTAATCCCATGGACCCCTTCATGGATCATTGCCTTGTCGTGGCGAAGGGGCTTGCGTAACTCAGTGAAGCCATGAGCTATGCCGTGCAGGGACACCCAAGACGGACAGGTCGTAGCAGAGAGTTCTGACTAAAAGTGATCCACTGGAGAAGGAAATGGCAACCCACTCCAGTAACCTTGCCAAGAAAATCCCATGAACAGTACCAAAAGGCTAAAAGATATGACACCGGAAGATGAGCCACTCAGGTCGGAAGGTGTCCAATATGCTACTGAGGAAGAGCGGAGGACTATTCCAAGTAGACCCAGAAAGGATGAAGCGGTTGGGCCAAAGCCAATAGGACGTTCAGCTGTGGATGTGTCTGAGGTTGAAAGGAAAATCCAATGCTGCAAGGAGCAATACTGCTTAGGAACATGGAATGTGAGGTCTATGAATCAAGGCAAGCTGGATGTGGTCAAAAATGAGATGATAAGATTGAACATTGACATCTTGGGAATCAGCGAACTAAAATGGACGGGCATGGGCGAATTTAAGTCAGGTGACCATCATATCTACTACTGTGGGCATGAATCCCTTAGAAGAAATGGAGTAGCCCTCATAGTCAATAAAAGAGTGGGAAAGGCAGTACTGGGGTGCAACCACAAAAACGACAGAATGATTTCAGTTCGAATCCAAGGCAAACCATACAACATCACAGTAATCCAAGTGTATGCCCCAACCACTGATGCCGAAGAAGATGAAGTTGACCGGTTCTATGAAGATCTACAACACCTTCTAGAACTAGCACCCAAAAAAGATGTCCTTTACATCATAGGAGACTGGAATGCTAAAGTAGAAAATCAAGAAATAAACGGAACAACAGGCAAGTTTGGCCTTGGAGCGCAAAATGAAGCAGGGCAAAGGCTAACCGAGTTCTGTCAAGAGAACACGCTGGACATAGCAAACACTCTTTTCCAACAACACAAGAGGCGACTCTACACATGGACATCACCAGATGGTCAATACCGAAACCAGATAGATTATGTGCTTTGCAGCCAAAGATGGAGAAGCTCTATACAATCAGTAAAAACAAGACCTGGAGCTGACTGTGGCTCAGATCATGAGCTTCTTATTGCAAAATTCAGGCTTAAATTGAAGAATGTAGGGAACACCACTAGACCAGTCAGATATGACCTAAACCATATCCCTTATGAGTATACAGTGGAGGTGAAGAATAGATTTAGGGCATTAGATCTGATAGACAGAGGGCCTGATGAACTATGGACAGAGGTTCGTAACATTGTACAGGAGGCAGCAACGAAAACCATCCCAAAGAAAAAGAAATGCAAGAAAGCAAAGTGGCTGTCAGATGAGGCTTTACAAATAGCTGTGGAAAGAAGGAATGCGAAAAGCAAGGGTGAAAGGGAACGATATAAACAACTGAATGCAGATTTCCAGAGAATAGCAAGGAGAGATAAGAAGGCCTTCTTAAATGAACAATGCAAGGAAATCGAGGAAAACAACAGAATGGGGAGGACTAGAGATCTCTTCAAGAAAATTGGAGATATCAAGGGAACGTTTTGTGCAAAGATGGGCATGATAAAGGACAAAAAAGGCAGGGACCTGACAGAAGCAGAAGAGATTAAGAAGAGATGGCAAGAATACACAGAAGAACTATACAAGAAGGATCTGAATGTTCCTGATGACCACGCTGGTGTGGTCACTGACCCAGAGCCGGACATCCTAGAGAGTGAAGTCAAGTGGGCCTTAGGTAGCATTACTAACAAAGCTAGTGGAGATGATAATATCCCAGCTGAGCTACTTAAAATCCTAAATGACGATGCTGCGAAAGTGCTGCACTCAATATGCCAACAAATTTGGAAAACTCAGCAGTGGCCAAAGGATTGGAAAATGTCAGTTTACGTTCCAATTCCAAAGAAGGGCAGTGCCAAAGAGTGTTCAAACTACCGCACAATTGCACTCATTTCACATGCTAGCAAGGTTATGCTCAAAATCCTACAAGCTAGGCTTCAGCAGTACGTGGACCGAGAACTACCGGACGTACAAGCTGGGTTTCAAAGAGGCAGAGGAACTAGAGATCAAATTGCCAACATGCGCTGGATCATGGAGAAAGCACGAGAGTTCCAAAAAAACACCTACTTCTGCTTCATTGACTACGCAAAAGCCTTTGATTGTGTGGATCACAACAAACTGTGGCAAATTCTTAAAGAGATGGGGGTACCAGACCACCTTACCTGTCTCCTGAGAAACCTGTATGCGGGTCAAGAAGCAACACTTCGGACCGGCCATGGAACAACCGACTGGTTCAAAATTGGGAAGGGAGTACGGCAAGGCTGTATATTGTCACCCTGCCTATTTAACTTATATGCAGAGTACATTATGAGAAATGCAGGGCTGAATGAATCGCAAGCCGGAATCAAGATTGCCGGGAGAAACATCAACAACCTCAGATATGCAGACGATACCACCCTAATGGCAGAAAGTGAAGAAGAACTAAAGAGCCTCTTGATGAGAGTGAAAGAGGAGAGTGCAAAAGTTGGCTTGAAACTCAACATTAATAAAACTAAGATCATGGCATCGGGTCCCATCAATTCCTGGCAAATAGAAGGGGCAGAAATGGAAGCAGTAACAGATTTTAATTTTTTGGGTTCCAAGATCACTGCAGACAGAGACAGCAGCCATGAAATTAAAAGACGCTTACTCCTTGGAAGGAAAGCTATGGCAAATTTAGATAGCATAATAAAAAGCAGAGATATTACCATGCCAACAAAAGTTCGCATAGTCAGGGCGATGGTGTTCCCAGTAGCAATGTATGGTTGCGAGAGTTGGACCATAAGGACGACTGAGCGCCGAAGAATAGATGCTTTCGAACTGTGGTGCTGGAGAAGACTCCTGAGAGTCCCTTGGACTGCTAGGAGATCAAATCAGTCAATCCTAAATGAAATCAACCCTGACTGTTCCCTGGAAGGACAGGTACTAAGGCTGAAACTCAAATATTTTGGCCACCTAATGCGAAGAGAGGACTCTCTGGAGAAGACTCTGATGCTGGGAAAGATTGAAGGCAAAAGGAGAAGGGGAAGGCAAAGGATGAGATGGTTAGACAGCATCACCGATGCAACGAACATGAAAATGAGCGAACTGAGGAAGATAGTGGAGGACAGGAAGGCCTGGCGGGATATGGTTCATGGGATCACGAAGGGTCGGACACAACTTAACGACTAAACAACAACAATCCCATGGAATAAGGTAATTCTGTCAAGGGTATCACATTAACACCTCAAACCAAGTTCCAATGGCACCTTGCAAAAATGACCTTTGAAAAGATAAACATAAGAACATAAGAAGAGCCCTGCTGGATCAGGCCAAAGGCCCATCTAGTCCAGCTTCCTGTATCACACAGTGAAATCAAGGGAAATTAAAATGCTCACTAACCCAAAACAAGATGAAATCTGTCAGTATTCACATCCTCAGGCGATTTTACAGCAGCCCTGGACATAGAGTCTTGACACATGGTAGTTGGAGTGACAGGTCGAGACAGATTATATAGACCTTCATCGGAGTCACCTATAAGAAAACCTGTGCTGGTGAGCCATAATGATGTAGCATGGAGAATCAGAGCCCAGGAGTTTTGATAGTGTGGTCTTGAATTTTCAATTGTCTCTGCAGTATAGAAAGCACCACCTATAAGAGAAAACAATAAATATTCAGCATTTCCCAAACATTTTTTGTACCGACTGTACCGAGCCACTACTACTTCATTGTAAGAGTGATCAAAGATTCTGGCAAGTTATTCTTTGCAAGTAACATTCTTCATAAAAACTCAAGACAACTTCAATAAGTTTGTCTTGACCTTGCAATATTGCAAGCCCGCCCCTCACTGAAGCATCTACAAAAAGGAATTATATGCTGATAACATGCTACAAGCTTCACTTTAGTTGAAGCAATCAGACTCAAGATAGGAAGGATTTGAATTAGTATTCATTTGCCAACTGCATTCAGTAACAACATTATAAATTTATTTGCCTTCCTACCCTCGGCTGGAAGTTGAGAGGTGTATTCTGAAGGCAATGTTAAGAGAGCAAAATCCTGGAGGGCAGAGAGCCAGAGTTTGCTTAGATTTCCTAGGTCTGCTTGGACAAGCTCCAAAAGTTCATCCAGTGAAGATGTTTGATCCTTACAGCACTCCTCTACACCATCTATGACCAAAGGTGGCCTGTTGATGTCGCTTTGTTTTTTCTGTCTTTGTACTGCTACTATATAGACCTGTTTAAAGAGCAAGAGAGTATACAGTAATCTTATGTTAGGTCACTAAATAGTACGGTAATTTGAGAGGATCAAATTCTCAATTCCTTAAATGCATTTAACAGCATTTCTTCTCTCCTGATTATTTTATTATTTAAATTAGGCAAATCTAAATTTTATTATATATGCATATGTACAGTGCCCAGAATTGTGTGGAATCAGATTTCCATCACAGAGTTCTCTATACTACTGCAACAGAAAACACACACTAGATTGCTGTTATGATGCAAACAGCAGAATCTCTCAACATAAATGTTATTTGACAGTATATATAGATTTATGGAGTCACTTAGTTAACAAACCAGATCATATACAGTCCTAGGAAGCCTACATTTAAGACAAATCATCTATCAAAAATGAACTGATGAATCAGTTTGCACATTAATAACTCAGGCACCCCGCATACAGAAGTGCATGTAGTAGCTACAATTTCTGACAGGTGCCTGCAGAACCTTCTCCAAGATCACCCTGGACAGAAGAGAGCCACTACTGTTACTTCTTACGGACAGGTGTAGCAGCCATGCTTTATCTTGCTAGGGTGCAACTGTTTCCCCTGGATTTTCTGACAGAAAACATGGCTGGAACATGGAGCACTGTTTACCTTCCTGCAAGCGGTACCTATTTATCTACTCGCATTAACATGCTTTGGAACTGCTAGGTTGGCAGGAGCTGTCCAAGCAACGAAAGCTCACCCCGTCACGGATTCGAACTGCCAACCTTTCGATCAACAGCTCATGGTTCAGCGGTTTAACCCGCTGGCCAATCTTTACTGTGCACTATATATATAAACTTGAGCCAGCGGGTGGCGCAGTGGGTTAAACCACTAAACCATGAGCTGTCGATCGAAAGGTCGGCAGTTCGAATCCGTGCGACGGCTCCTGCCAACCTAGCAGTTCGAAAGCAAGAAATTGCAAGTAGATTAATAGGTACCGCGTTAGCGGAACGGTAACAGCGTTCCATGCACCTTGGTGTTGAGTCATGCCGGCCACATGACCATGAAAACGTCTTCGGACAGCGCTGGCTCTTCGGCTTTGAAACGGAGATGAGCACCGCTCCCTAGAGTCGGACACGACTGGACTTAATTGTCAAGGGATACCTTTACCTTTTATATACTGTATATATAAACTAGAACTTCATGAGATGAAGTTGGGTGGTATGCTGGGCAGTATAAACATGTGTGTATACGTGCAGTACACACACACACACACACACACACACACACACACACACACACGCACACACACACACACACACACTTCCTGCGTCAACTGATATTTAATTATGGGAATCTTCAAGCTGATGACTGTTTCCTCGATACACTATAGAATGGAAGAGAGGGAACAATTCTACATGTTCAAAGAAAGCTCTCTAGGGCACAGATTTAAATATAACTCAACAATGTCATCTCTAATTTAGAAGAATATATAGTTATAGTCCAATACACAGGGAACAGAGTTCTAAACAAACTGGTTTGAAACAAAACAGAAACAATTTGGAAAGATTGTTTAACAGTGCTGCTAACAGCCTTGCTATAAAATGGCTTGGCCAAAGAACAATCCAAACAGGAATGTTCTCCAATACAGCTTTGCGCAAAATCTAGAATAGACTATCAGGCTAAAATCCAGAACATGTTAGCATCCAACTCAAAAGTCCAGTACTATTTTTAGATTTATAGTTTCAATTGACAAGTTCAATTCAAAAACATTACTACCACAGTTTTATCATATATATATTTTAAATACCTCTGCCCAAGCTTTTAGCACAGCCAGAGTCTCCATAGTTGATGTGCCTTCGTTGTACAATTGACTTTGTGCTTCTTTCCCAGCCTGTACTTTGATCAAGGATGTCACAAGCAATTGATGAACCCTCTGAAGGTCATTAAGGTCACTTACTACACCACTTGCTATCCAGGCACTGCAAACCTAGTATGATATAACAATGAATGATATGGTTACCTTGAAATGCTGCAGAGGATATTCCTGAGAGAAATAAAACAGACAAAACACTGGGTTGATTCAGACGTACAGATGTTAGGATAAAGCTGTAGGAGGGCGCCTTTAACACTTTGGCTTGCTGTGGTTCCAGTCCCTATCTTGTGCCCCCCCTATTTTAAAGGTTAATAAAGGTTACATTTAAGAATATGGAGGTATGTCAAGAGCACCCAGACAACCCACTCTCTGAAATCAGATGAATTCATTGTGCAATCAGCTTTAATGCTTGCAAGTGAAGACAATCCCAGATACTAAATTTTAGAGACAAGACAAATATATCATTGTTCTCCATATCAACTTCTACATATGGTTGATGAAGGCTTCATGGTATTTAAATTCCAGAGAGAGAGAAAAACTCGCCTGACATGCTTTGGCTGTTACATCAGGTGGTGTTTCTGGGGTAAACGCTGGTCTAAGTGCAGCACCAACCTAAGAGAAAATTTGATAAAATGCTAAGAATCATTAAATTTAATTAAATACTAGTTAAAGTTCTAATTTGAGAAATGGGCTCAGTTGACATAGCATTATGATGCCCTTGAGAGGAAAAGAGGCTAGATAACAATGTACCAACTAATTATGTGCAGGATTCCTACTAGTTGTTTGCTGACTTATTGGATCTCTCAGGGCAAAGGTGCACATTTTAGCCATCACAGAGGTCACATTAAAATAATTCAACATGGCAGCTTCCACCCATGGTAATTGGTGTGCATGCTTGATTAGGCAACTTAACTTTTATTTTATCAACTGTAATATATTAGATTAAAAATATATCATGTGCACAATAAAGTACAATAAAGGTCTTTTATGACAATTCTTTTTTTTTTTTAACAAACCTCTAGAACCACAAGCTACTCACATTTGCTTGATATTGCTCTAGAATTACATGACCTGGGAACTCTGGCTCTGGTACAGTGGCAAACTTTCGAACAAGAACCAACAACATCTGAAGGCCAGAAATACGAAGCTGGTCACTGTGATCAGTGGCAGCCATAAAAGCCATGCGGATCAAGTCAGATAAATGCAATACAAGAAAATCATCTGAGAATGAGAAAAGAAAATTTTTTTATTAAGCAACATGTGAGGGGTTTTTTCCCCATGGACTAAATTTTTTTATTTTGCAAAACATAAAATACATAATCTGATTTCTACAGTATTACACCTTACTAAATCTCAGTTTTTTACATCAATAACAAGTTCAATATTACACGTAATACCATGATTTATAATATTTATCACTAGAAAAGAAAAAAAATTGAAAGTTAAGTTTAGAATTATTGAAATAAAGGGCTGTGCATTATCTTGAACTTTACAATTCCAAAAAGTACAAATAGATTTGTCGTCAGGGTGTCCTCCTAACTTGACTCGGAGCAGAATAGTTAGTTGAGCCAGAAGGGCAACTTTCCACACTTTATTCAGGCAGTCTGTTAAAGTTGGAGGGTTCACATTTTTCCAGTGACAACTAATGCCTAAATAGGCAGTAGTTAAAAAGATGGATGATAACTTCTTGATTGTCTGCCAATAGTATGATTTTACACTCGTAAAAGGCACAACCAAAGGATCTACGTGACCTGTCATGTTGCCAATACATAGTACCAGAAAGAAATAATGATGGGACAGGTCCAGAAAACATGTAGCAGATCTGTTCCTGGGTTATCACTCCTCTAGCAATCATTACTACGTGTGGAATATGGCCTGTTGAGTCTCCGAGGTTAAGGAAAAATTAGCAAATATTTTCTTTGATATTGATCATTGTTTTCTGTACTGATTTCCAAGCTTCTGCAATGAGATTATTCCTTAGGTTCCTCTCCATTTAAGTTGACATCAGTTTTAATTTTATAACGTGGGCCCCTAAAAACATTTATTTCCATTACTCATCCCTTCTTCTTACACTTTCTTAGAAGTATACATCCACATATACAAGGACATCCCTTTGGGCTACTATTTGTTACAGCAGGGAGTTACTAACTGCAACAGCAAGGTTGCTTGATCATTTTTATGATGAGCCAATAACCCTCAGTCTATGTGTTCCAAGAAAATATCTTCCAATAGTATTGTTTGATTTATATATACACTATTTGAACGTTAATAGACTATACCCAAATGCATACAGCAGGGAGTTACTAATTGCAACAGCAAGGTTGCTTGATCATTTTTATGATGAGTCAATAACCCTCAGTCTATGTGTTCCAAGAAAATATCTTCCAATAGTATTGTTTGATTTATATATACACTATTTGAACGTTAATAGACTATACCCAAATGCATACATGCTTCCAGTTATCTTAATCAATGTCCGTAATAGTGGTTATGAAGGCCTTTATGTTAAATTCCATTGAGCCACTCCATAACACTTCCCAGTTGATGTCCCAGCTAATGTTAGCACGCACCTCTTGAATCCCTTTGCTTCATTTCCTGTGCCAAAGCTACGTCAAAGTGAGCTCTGCCTGCATTCTCACACAGGTCGATAATTTTACAAACACACTCTGCAGCAAAAACCCTAGTAGACCATCGTGGATGGGGGAAGGGGTACGATTTTTCATCAGTTTCCAAGGCTAATGCAAATTCATCATCCCCTTGAGCATTCTCTTCCTCTTGGGTGGTATCCACTGAAGCCACTGTTTCGAAATCTGCATGAAGACACAAAAAGGGGAGCAAACTTCTTATTGAGCTGCGTAATATAATTAATGGAGCAGAGCAATGCCAAGTGTGGATATGATTTTTATCAAAACTTATTCACTAAACAAAATTGGGGCAGGAAAAGAGGAGAAGGGGGACAGGGCAGCTGGGGAGATAATCAAAGGATTCTTCTTCTTTTGCCCTCCCCCTTACCTCCCATCACAGTTTGTGTGGCAATGCTTATTACATTTATATCCCACCTTTCTTCTGTCATGAAACGCAACGTGGCATACATGCGGTTCTCAGGCAGCTGCTCATCCAGGCACTGAACAGATCTAGACTTAGTTTCATCAAGGTCCATGCCCATGCCCTGGGACTTGTCATTTATTAGTTATAAGACAAGTTTAAGAGACAACCTGATAGGATTCTCCTCTCTGATAAGATGTATACCACAAGACTTAAGTACATACCAGCAGAGGCAGCAAGAACATCTTTGCAGAGCTTCAACCAGAAAGAGAGCTTTTCAACAGCCATTGATACAAGCATATGACTCAGGGTCTCTCTGATATCTTGGCACAGCTTTGGATCCAGCTCTTTGTCCAATAAGCTAAGCAATGCTCCTTCAAGGCCTACTTCTCTGATATTTATCCCTGTTAAGAAGGTAGTGCGATACAAGTGCTACTATTACATATAAATGATAACAGCTAATTGGATTTGGAAGCAACAAATATGATACGAAAGCATGCATTGAAATAACCTTTTCATACTAAAATAATTTTTAAAGGGCTGGTGCGCAGCTCATATCACTAATATTAATATTTTTGTTTATTTACAATATTTTTATCCCGTCTTTCTCCCCAAAGGGACCCATAATACCTATAGTGGAGCTAAAAACAAAAGACGCAATAGCTTCCTATGTATCACTACTGGATCCCCCCCCCCAGTATCGCATTGTTGGGGTGGCCCTGCCCCCATCCCACAAGGACAGATCTGTGGGTTGGGGGTAGGGCATTTCACTGACGTACAGAGGTCAAAGGTTGCTCTTCTGCTTTTATTGAACAACATGCTCCCCACTGGGAGGTAACAAAAGGTACTGGTCCCTTCACCACTCCTCAGTATCTGTGCTTAGAGGTGCTTCCCCAGGACTCTTTGCCCTGGAACCTGATACTCAAGCAGGAGCCCTCCTGTCCAGAATGCCCCTGGCAGCTCAGTGAAATGGAAGGGCCCAATTAGCCAGCAGAATTAGCCGATCCAGGGTGTTTGCAACTCTCAAGGAGCCTGGCCATGGGATGTGGTCTCAGGAACATAGGCCTTTGTGCCCTGCTTCCAGGTGTAAGCTGCCCAGCCATCCCCCAACCTCTATTGCTTCCCATCTCTGGTGTCTGCTTCTGCTCTGGGATTGTCACTCCTGTCTTCAAGTTCTTCCTCACCTTTTTGTGCACTTGCCTTTCCCTCTTCTTAGTTGCTTCTGCCTTCTTCTCACCTTTCTACCAGTCTCCTCCACTACCTTCCTCTCTCTCCCTCCCCCTTCCCAATTCCTTCTCCTCCCTTTTCCTCTCACTGTCTCGGCTTATTGGTGGTCCCTCGTCCCTCCCCCCCCCAATTCCTTCTCCTCCCTTTTCCTCTCACTGTCTCAGCTTATTGGGGGTCCCTCGTCCTTCTTTTCCCTCATTTCTCTCCTTTTGTCTCCTGCCTTTCTCCCCTCTGTTTTGTCCTTGCTGCAGAAGGGCAAATGGGAGGGGAAGCGTCTTTTAAACCTTCCCGCCATTTACCAGCTGGCAGCCCTTCCAGCTGATCAGTGGCCAGGGACCTGTCAATCAACACTGGGTGGTGAAGGTGTGGCAGTAATATCCACAATATAGCAATAGAAGTAAGACTCTGCAACATGAGGATTGTGTGCTGGTATGGGGCCCATGGCTTGTCACATGCATATAGTTAAGACCTGCCTGACAAAACCAAATGTGGTTTTGTATAATTTTACAAAACAAGTTTCTTGGAGCCTACTGCAATTTATTTTAGTTTATTTTTAAAATGCATATTCCCTGTTTTTCTCCCATGTTATATGGGTGCTCAAGGAGGTTTGCAAAGAAAATCATAAAATTGCAATATTATCTACCAACCTATTTCAAGCCTCTGTACCAATCTGTTCTTTGTTTTCTGAGAAGTTTCCCTATTATCTACTATATAAAGCTAATTGCATTTATAGCATCTTGCTTTACTCTGGCCTGGCCACCTTGGGTGCTGATGCCAGTGAAAAGCTAGGATACAAATGCTATAAATAAACTAAACATCTATTGTGAAACAGCTATCCTGAAAATAGCCTTGGTCATGACTGCAGGAAGTATTTTGAAGCTGTGCATACATCTGAATTCTTTGACCTTTCCTCTTTGGACATTACAGCAGCACCATAACAACTGGGAATGTGAGTTTCTCTGTCCCTGTTATGTAGCAGTAAAAATATCAAACTTAGCATTTGTATAGCATTTTAGGAGATTAGGTTCATAGCATTCACAAATATTGCATTGTATCCAAAGAAGTTAATCATGAATAAGTACCACAAAAATGAATGGTATTGAAATTATGATTACAGTATCTCATTGATTTCATGGTGCTTAGTCATGACTAATTTTCTTTGGATACAGCCCATTATCCTGAAATCCCTACAACTACCCAGCCAATGGTATGCATTGTAGGGGTACAGAAACTCATTACATGATGGGCAGGATTCAAAAGGCAAGTTCTACTCAGCCATACAGTCAAAACAACTGAGCCATGGATATCCATGTAGCTCAGAACCTGCCATGGGAGAACACACTGAGTAGGCGGAGAACTGTATCCCAGATTACTGTTTGAAGACAAAAATATTATAAAATAATGTGGAAAGAGGCCCTCATGTTTCTTTGTGTCTACAAGCAGCCAGTGCAAAAATATGTTAATCATTGCAAGAGTTAGTAATACAGTAAGGTAATATTTGCACAAGAAAAACATTTCTTGGGAGAAGAGTACAGGTGGACCCCCATATCCGCTGGGGACATGTTCCAGGCCCCTCCATGGATACCTGAAACCGTGGATAAGAGCGAACACCCCCTCCATGGTTTCCTGAAGGCCGCCCCACCCTGCCTCCCCTGCAGGCAGGCATGCTTCCCCCCAGCTCTTATTTTTCTTTCAGCAAGCTTTGTTTCTTCCTTAAAACAAACAGAGAAGCAGCCTCCATTGCAGGCAAGTAGAACGAGACTAAGTCCTAGAGAGGCTCTGCAAGGTTTCTGTTAACCTTGCAGAGCCTCTCTAGGACTTAGTCTCGTTCTACTTGCCTGTAATAAGCAGCCAGAAGCTGCTTCTCCTATTTCTTTGAGGAAGAAATGAAGCTTACTGGGAAAAAAGTAAAAGCCTGGGGGGGTCCCCACGATCCGTGGATAACTGAAACCGTGGATAGCGAATCAGTGGATATGGGGGCCCACCTGTACTTTTCCAAACCGGCCAGTCTCTGTTCAATATCTATGTTCAATATTACCTGGAGTAAAGTCTTCTCTGCCATCTTTAGCAAGGGCAACAGCATATTCAGACACTTCAGCTGCCTCTCTTTGCACAAGCTGACGCAAACAAGCTAGTACGGCTCGTCTCAGTGACAGGTATGAACTAGAGAGATTCACCTGAAATGGTATAGACAAAAGGACATAAGCTGGGTTGCACTTTTGTCAATGGTACCTGAAAAACAGGAACCTGAAGCTTTCTGAGAAATTACATGTCTGAGATAAAACTGGAAATACGATATTAGAAAACGAAAGTCAAAAGGACAGGAAGAAAAATGGCACGTGCAGTACATCACAAAAACACCAAACAATCAGAACAGACCTGAAAGTTCTCATCCAGTCTCTACTACCTTGACTGTGTTTAGCTGGGTGGTGTTTAATGTATAATTTAAAGAAATTCGGTTGTAAGCCACCTTAAGCACAAATTGTGGAGACAAAGTATAAAAGGATTTTAAATAAAAAAGCATTTTAATTACTTCCATGGTAAATAAGTTGAATCCTTTAAAAGAAAAATATGGCTTGGATCCAAAGATGCTTATAAGAACAAAAGAAGAGCCCTGCTGGATCAGGCCAAAGGCCCATCTAGTCCAGCTTCCTGTATCTCACAATGGCCCCACCAGATGCCTCAGGGAGCATACAAGACAACAAGATACCTGTATCCTGTTGCCACTCCCTTGCATCTGGCATTAAGAGATGGCCTATTGCTAAGACCAGGAGGTTGCGTGTGAACAGAAGGTGTTTCCACTTACACAAAGTGTGTTCTCCCCTCACCCAATTTTCACCTCCTGTGCAGCCCCCAATAAATCTTTCTCTTGATGTTAACCCTCAGAAGATGCTTGGGGGAGTGTCCATAGGAGCCTGTAGAGGGAAGGAGGGGAAATACCCCATTTTGCAAACAGAGTTCAACTGCTTTGGATCCAGGCCTACATTTTCAATGCAGTCAGTCTGCATTATCAAATCTCAGTTCCAAAGAAACTCAATAATCATCAGCACATGAAAAATTGGATAGAACATTAAACAGAATATAGCTATGGGTAGTGAAAACTCATCCGAAGGTCTAAACGTGAAATTATAATAGAGAAAAATGACACAGTATGATGAATGCTCAAAGACTGAGATTTCTATTATTAAAACAGTGATCTTCAACCTTGGGGGTCACGGCTCCAAGCTCCTGAGGGCAACAGTATGTTTCCCCTTAAGAAGAGTGGACTCCACGGCGAAGTCAGGAGGGCGGTGACAGCACTGCTGGGATCGCACCATCACCACTGGGGAAAAAAGTGAATTTTTAGCCCAACCTGGGGGTCTTGCCGGTCCTCAGGGGGAGCAGGGAGCCTGCGGACCCCTCCGCAGGCCTCCCCGTACCTCAAAACGGCTCCAGGTCACAATCGCAATCCACTTCTGGTTTCATCTGAAAACCGGAAGTGGGTCACACTCGCGCTCTGCAGGCTCTCCACAACCCCCGGCAAGACCAGCAAGACCCACAGGTAGGGCTAAAAATCCAGTTTTTTCCCCCAGCGACAGTGGTGGCGGCACGATTCTGGCAGTGCCGTCACCGCCATCCCACCAAATTGCAAATACTTACAGGGACCTTTACCTTTGGGTAAGGTTGAAGATCACTGATCTAAAACACAATGAAATATTATTGCACCAGTAATCTGAGTGGAATGGCTGAAAGGTGTCTACAAAAGAGAATTATATGCAAGAAACATCCACTAGGCAACGAATCTCTCTTTGATTACTGTATTTCTTCAATTCTAAGACGCATGTTTTTTCCCAATTAAGCATTTCAAAAAATGGGGTGCGTCTTAGAATCGAAGGTCTCCAAAAAGCATCCCAAAATGCTATCTTCTTACTTACTGGGGCTTGGGGAGCTTCAGGTGATTCGCGCAAACCAGAAATGCCCAAAAATCGCTGTTTCTCGCCAAACTGAAGATCAGGGAGGCCTGCAGAGGGTTGCGCAGGCCTCCCTGAAGCTCCCCCAAGCCCAGGTAACGAAGGAAATGGCACTTTCTGGCAGGGCCAGAAATGCTATGCAAAGGCAGTGCACTCAGTCATCCTCAGCTGCAGGAGACATGCTGGGGAGAGTTGGTGCTGAGCGGGTAGATTCAATGAAGGGAGGCGAGTCTTACAATCGATGGATTTTTTTTTCCCCTGCTGGTGGTACTGAAAGTAAAGGTGCGCCTTAGAATTGATGGCGCCTTAGACTTGAAGAAATACGGTAAGTCCTCAAGAGGTTTCTGTTTCAACACTAGCTCATTTTCTTAACTTACAAAGTTCAACAAACAAGAATTAGCATGTTTAAAATGCATTAATACCATGGGTTCTTTTTCCTAAATTTTAGGAGTTTTTAAATTTTTAAGAAAAGGTGTTCACATAAGAGCCTTGCTGGATCAAACCAAAGGCCCATCTAGTGCAGCTTTCTGTATCTCACAGTGGCCCACCAGATGCCTCAGGGAGCACACAAGATAACAAGATTTCTGTATCCTGTTGCCACACCCTTGCATCTGGCATTCAGAGGTAGCCTGCATCTAAAACCAGGAGGTCGCGTATACCCATCATGGCTTGTGACCTATGATAGACTTTTCCTCCATAAATCTTTCCAATCCCTTTAAAAGGCATCTATGTCAGGTGTCATCACCACATCCTGTGGCACATCCTTTACCCAGAGTTGTCTATTCTAACTCTCCTGCCACGCAATTTTAGTGCACGTCCCCTGGTTCTGGTGTTGTGCGGGAGGAAAAAGAACATCCCTCTATTCAGTCTATCCATCCCATGCATAATTTTATACGTCTAAACATGTTCCCCCTCAGGCGCCTTTTTTCTAAAGAGCCCCAAGCACTGTAGACTTTCCTCATAAAGGAAGTGTCCCAGCCCACAAACACATGAAATCTGCTAAACTGTATCTAGACCAACATTTTTTAGCCAGATTACAAAGATTCAATCTAAGTTCTAAAAATGGTTACAGAGAGAACGAACAGGCAATTAGGTATACACAAAGCAAACACATTGTTCTTCAGCATTTTTTATCTTGCACACATTAACTGTCACACGTTGGAAACCTAAAAAATACGACAGATGCGGGTGCCTGCTACAGAACAGCCTTGTTGGGAGGTCATGAACCTCATTTGTCAATGAGAGACATCGTTGGAATGGAAGAGTGACAAAAGGAGGTAAAATGGACACAAAAAACAAGTGCTATGAAATTAGTGACTCAAACCAAGTCTATGTCTATATTTTTGTATGTTTCTGCATGCACACCAATTTACAGAAGTCACTGAATGCATACAAAAATATGTCCTGTGCATTTTTAAAGTCACCAAGGTTATTACTATATCTCTAGGATGCTTGAAATGAAAAATTCAAGTACACAAATGGATACTTTATCCAAGCTGACCACACACTGTTTTGAGATTTAGGCATGCTTGAAAAAAAACACAACAACTGAAGTTTGCCAGTTCCATTTTTACATGATGAAGCCAGAGCACACAAGCTGAACAGAAAGGCAAAGCAAAATGCATATTTGTCATCTCTTTCATTCTCCTATATTTTAAGAGGACAAGGAAAATGACAAGCACAAACACGGACAATGCAAGCAACACACACACACACACACACACACACACACACACACACACACACACCCAAAGTGGTCTCTTTTTTGCACTTTAAATGTTATAGGTCAAATTAATGCAAAAAATAAGATGTACACAACAAAATCTGAGTGCCAGCTATAAGGATGTTAAGAGAAGATTTAGTTAGGTTGAAATAAAACATCACTCAACATGCTGAAAAGTATTTTACGTTACATTAATGGTTAAACAGAAAAAATAAAGAAACAGCACTGAACATTGCTGAAATGTTAACAATGCACAGAGACCTACCAACACAGAATTTTCCAACAAGATCTCCTGCACAAAAACAAATGATAATCCAGTCACGACAAAAGCCAGCTAACATTACCATAGTGATCCTGACTCCAATATGCATAATAAATTCATTGCATGATTGTATCTCAAATGTGCCACACGGAGAGCACTTATTAAATTTTCATTACCTAATACTCCAGATTCATAATATAAGAAAACTGCCTATATTAGTAGGTGAACAAAGTCAGTAATAAATCAATAGTACAAAATCAAATTAGAAAACTGTGTATATTTTAATTTTATACCAAAGTATCTGTTTCTTAGAAGAAAAGCAATCTAACAACAAAAAATAGCAAAATAACATAGTTCACAAAGGCCAGAATCTAGCAAAGTTGATTTGCACAAACCACTTCTGAGCTCACAGGTGGTAGCCAATTTTAGATCCAAGCAGCAGTAATCAGAAATGATTAAAAATCACTTCTGTAAAGTCAGGTGCTAAATTCACAAGTATTCAGTACTGGATGCTACATTTTCTGCCTTGGCCAATACTTCCCAGAGCTGAGCATTCACAGTCAAATCATCACACAGTTAGATACTGAGATCTCAGAGTCAGATCGCCAAAAGGACCATTACAAAGGAATTTGTGGAAACAATCTCTCTCTTAGGACAACAGTATAAATCCACATATTTATACGGTTCCGACATGCCAAACTACATTTGACATTCAAAGTGTCCAACATTTTAAAGATAAAGACATGGAAAAAGCATTCAGTAAACTTTTTATGGTGTTTGCCTTTGTCTCCATAACCATACAGGCAACACAGTCGGCCATATCATCAGGTACTCATGCACCTGCTCATCCTACAAAGGAATACATGCCATCACCGGCCATCAATGCTCACCTTCCGACTACATAGGATAAACAGGTCAATGTCTACATTAAAAGAATAATGGGCCACAATTTGACATTACAAGTGGCAAGATTTAGAAATCAGTGACAGACTATTTCTCCGTCTTTCAGAATACTCAGCTGTTATCGTGAAAAATCACCACACTTCCAAGAACAGAAACAAAAAAACCTTTAGCAGCCGATTCCAGCATGCAATTGCTGATAAATTCTAGTTCAGTAAATTTGAGTTGTTTAATTTAGGTCTTAATCCTAAGCATAGATTTCTTTCTCACTACATGGATTAACAAAATTAAGAAAATGTATACAGCATTTTATGACTATGCAAAGAGTGTCGCATATATTATCTTGATGTTGTCTTTATAACAACCCTGGCAAAGGTGAGATTTGAACCAGGGAAGTCCTGATTTTCAGTTTAGTATTTTAGCCACTGTGATAAGAATGTACTACACTGTATGACGACATCATCGCCAGTTACTTCTGGGTTTTCAGGTTTTTTGTGGCCAGAAAACACAGGTAGGAGGCTCTGGGCAGGTGCAAGGGCCATTCTCAGCATTCCCGAGAGGCTCGGCCAAAGGCAGGAACCTCTCGGAAGTGAAAACATGCCACCAAAAGTGCTGCATCGGAGTGGGGTGCCGGCGGTCTGAGTACCACCAGCAGTTGGCCGAAGCACCACTGGTGGTACTAGTACAGAACCCCTGTACTACAGTAATATCTCCCATAATGCTGCTTCCTTTAGTACCATTCCTTATAGCGTCGGCTGTTCCAGTATGATTGACAGTGGTTCTAGCCAATGGGAGCAGTGAATTCTGGGCCAACCAGATCTCGTTTCCTGCTTATTAGATTAATAACGTATTCTATAGCACTGCTTTGTACAATGCACGACTTTCTAGAATGGCTCCCCGCGTTATGAGAAGTATTACTGTATTACCAAGTGCAGCTCTGTGGAGTATACAGTTTTATCAGTACAGTGAACCCTTGATTTAACAGACCTTTGCAAACTTCAGAAATTGTTGGTTATTTCTCAAGTCCATTGAATTGAAGTCCATTAAACTGAGAACTCACTGTATACATTTGAGTTTTGCATACAATTATTTCAGGCCTGCTGGATCTTAGCATTTATCTCTGTATGTCTCCATATACACACATAAGTATGTCCCTGTCAACTGAGCATACCATTTCACGCATCTGACAAAGCGGACAAAAAAAGGACACAAGTATGCCACAACAAATCTGCTAGTCTTTTAAGGTGCCACAAGACTCTAAATTTTATGTTACTGAAACCTATTTAACTTTCGTACTTTCAAACTTCCTGTTGAATCTGCATTCAAAAGTTATTTTTCCTTAAAGTCAAGTTGCTTACAGTGCACTCCAATGTACGTTTACTGAAAAGCAAGTCCTGTACTCAGTGGGCTTTCTCCCAAGTGTGCACAGAATTGAATAAACCTGTCCTTTAAGAATTAAAACCTTCTAGCTCCAATTCACAAAACAAACAACATTAAACAACCCAGAAGTATACTTACACACAGGCACCTGACGAGGCTAGACAAGTTTACATGATGAGGAGCAAACATATGAAGCTGCTGAAGGCAAGAGATGGCCTGTGCTTGGACAAGGCAGTCAGGGTTATCCTGCATCACTGCACAGCCCAGGAGACAAGATGCCCTTAAGGCTGAAACCGTAGAGCTGCTGCCTATAAAATGGGACAAAAATGCAAGGAGAGAGTTTTTCCTCTATCATTTTTCTTTATCCAATATTACTTAACACAATTAAAAGCCAAATTACAATATGCTTATTAAATGCAGGGCTCTTCTTATGTTCTTAATGTTTTCATAAGCAAAGAGTCATGTTTAGCAAAAGGTAGTTCATTCCAACTGTAAGGTACTGATAGGAATTTAGAGCATCATAGATCTATCTATAGCATTATTCTCAAAAGATTTTCCATACTTAATAGAAATCTCCCTTTCTTGGTTTGCAAATGAGTCAGTTTATATTCCCACACCAATGGCTGGCAATATACTCCTTCCCCCTGCTGGCAAGAATGTGCATATGCGAGTATGAACTCCAGATAGAAAAAGACAAACCCATCTTTGACAGAAGTAATCCACTGCCCCCGGGGGCACGACCAGGGGGGTGTCAATGCCCCCGCATTCGGAAGCAAAAAATTGTGGCAGCACGTTTTTTCGCGCTGCAAAGCAGTGTGAAAAAGGTTTCTGAGGCTGCAGAAGCCTCCATGCGGGCCAACGGTGGCAAGAAATGTTGCCCCTGCCTGCCCCAGAAACGTTTTTTGCCCCAAGTGACATCACAGGGGGGTATGGCCCCCCACAGGGCGTAGCTACGCTACTGAAGTAATCTTTCTTATATTGTAAGACAGATAGGGATTCTTTCCATCTATGCAATCAGGGAAAGGGGTGTATATTTGCCAAGAACTCAAGGAAAGTAGAGTTCTATTGCCAGGGAAGAGAGGAACACTGGTTTATTTGAAGTTATAGAAAGAGTGTGCTCGTCACCATCCATTTCTCTATTAAATGAATTTTCAAGGGATAGAAATAATGCAAAGGTGATCCTCCGAATTTTGGAGGTAAAAGTTTGGCCATAATCTCTGCAAACATCAGAACACTTAAGGTGAGTCTCACAGTACTATATACTCCTGTCTATAAACGAAAACTAGCACACCTCCCAACTTGACTCCTGCCCATCATGATGCTGCAAATATATGCATACCTTGCAACTCAGGACCCAAAGTGGAGATAAGTGCATTTAAACAGCGACCAAGACTTTGATGGACTTCAGCATAAGCAGGAGGCACAGTCAACAACAACATGAGAACAAGAGAGAGGGTAGGTTCCACATGCATGTGATACAGAGGACCAGCAGAATCAATGATCAGTGACAGAGAATGCAGTGCCCAGGTCTGTAAAATACCAAAAATGTAGTGTTGTCACACACACACACACACACACAGACGTACACACAAAATAATCTGCACACTATGATCACAAATAAAATTGTGTAAAATGAGTGGTGCACTTCAATGAGAAGGTGAAAAATAATACGCTTATAATTCTGTAGAATAAAAATCATTGGAAATTATATAGCTTTTAAGATCAATGATCTGAAGAAAAGTACTTCCTCCTCCTGGCAGAGATGAACAAAGGGAGAAAGGCAATAGCTACTAACATTGGCACGCATGTGCGTGCACACACACTGATGCACAAACAGTGTAAATCAGTCTCATTGTCCTCTCCTCCCTCAATGGCAAGAACAAGTCACCTATTTTCATCTGACACAGAGAGCAGAAGCGATAGAGGCACCTTCAGGAGGGGAAAGGCTGTGTTTAAGAACATGGGAAGCTACTTAGCTCAGCAACCTTGAGTGAGCACTGCTCATGCCTGCCTGAAATCTCAGCAGAGAAGGGGGGGGGCTGAATTCCAGCATAGCGATGATGGTTTCAAGTCAACATTCACTTTGATTACTATGAGCACAGAAAGCAAGCACTTTCCCTCTCCTTGGCTGAGTTTAGAGGCAATGCAAAACCATGATTTATGTGATGTTTGAACCCAAGCCTACTCACAAACTGTGATCTGGTTGGGGTTGACAAACCAAGATCTGTAGTCACCATTTGAACTTGGTTTGCAAGTCACAGATTGTATGAACTGAGGTTTATTGTCTGAACTCAAAGATCATGGACGAACCATAGTTAGGGTCACTGCTCAGTCTAAAGAGGTCACTATACCATGGAGACTGGAGTCAGTTTATGAACTGAGTCCTGAGTGAATAGGAAACAAAAGCAGTCAAGGAACTCTAAACCAAGATTTGTCGGTTAAATATCTGGAAGCTCAACTACTAGTACAAGTTTAGTTTGCACAAACCATTGTTTTCTGTTATGTCAGCCTTCCCATTTGAAAAGAAGCAAGCCGAGGGCGTAATACCCAGTCGAATTGCAAGGAGAAAAGGATAGGTCATAGGACACTTCAAAACAATTTTATTCCAGATGCATGAACCATTTGTGGTGAGGCCTCACTGCCACCAGCTCAATTCAACACAGATGAAAGAATTAAAAGTTCAGTTTATCTGAAGTATTTTGCAAACTACTTTTAGGTAAGGATAAATACTTGTTCAATGGTTACTTTAAGTGCACACTTAAAGTAGATATCAAAATACCTGTACTTCAGGTGATGTGCTATCCTGAGATAACGTATAAAATATTCCGACGCATGCATTCAGGTGCTGAGTAGAGCCGATTCCTCCTAGATATCTATAGAGAGATCCCAGAGCCAAAGAATGTCCCGTCCTTGATATCACATCTCTAGCAGATTTTAGCCTATGAAAGAAAAAAACAAGATTCCTCATGAACCACTTCGTCTGATGGGCAGTGCAATCCTGTGTAAAGATCCGGCCGGCAGCCCACAACCACCCACCGGATCCTGAGCCCCGGTGGCCGTTCTGCCGCTGGGCCGGAGGTCTACTCAGGCAACCCTTCCCAAGGTGTAAATCCAGGCCAGCTCGACTGGCCTCCTCGGATTTCCGCCAGTTAAATAGCTGGCGAAAGTAGAGGAGGCCGTGTAACGGCCTAGCCGGCCCGGCGGGGACAGGTATATGGCCGAGGCCATCCCCCACCCCCTCTCTCGCCCGCCGAACCACCCCTGCGTCTGCCAGATCCCGACTTATCTCATCTGCCGGACGCATGGGCATTCCGGCGACAGAGCAAGGGAGTCCGGCCTCTGCGCCGGCCTTCCTTGCTCCAAAGCAGTTGCAAATTTACTTTCCGGCACCTTTGCGACTGCTGCCGGCGACAGAAAGCTTGTTCTGTCGCAATCCTCAGAATTGCGCTGATAATCTCATTGGCCCCAGAAGCGTCACTAGGGTGCGTGTCACCCCATAGTGGGGTGCGCGTGTCACCCTAGTGAGCCTCCCCCGTATACCACCCCTCTTACAAATCTTCGGCGCGGCCATAGGCCGCACCGCGATTTGGGGGGGGCGTCCGACGGGCGCCCGCTCCGGACGTCCGACGGGCGCCCGCTCCGGACGTCCGACGGGCGCCCGCTCCGGACGTCCGACAATTTTTACAGCCGGCTTGGGGATGTCTTCCCTGGCCGGCTGTCTGGGGAAGCCGTCAGCTGGGGAAGACGTCTCCGGAGCCGGCTCCGGGGACGTCTTCAGGGGTGACGTGCGCAGGAGAGATGACATGCGCGCGTCACCCCTTGCGCGCGTCACCCCGTGGTGGACCACTACCGTCGCTTGACGGTAGCAACGCCATTGATTGGACCCATTGAGCTATCCTCTAACATTTTTATGGTGAAAGCAGGAAAAAATACACAACCACCCCAGATTCAATGTGATCCAAGATAATTTCAGACTGTTCATTCATATTCTTTCAAATGTTACATGTATGACTAGGCCTCTGTCCCTCACAGTGCAACCCTGTGTAACCTTGTGTAACAGTCCCCCGTGCAATCACACTGGCAATCACATTGGCATAAGTGCACTTACACCGGTGTATCTACTGTTACACCGGTGCAAGGTTACACAGGATTGCGCTGTCAGTCATTCCACCCCACAGCCCCTTGTATTAGGCACCTGTCCTGTTTTGTTTATGTTAAGTCTATAAAGCACCATGTACATCAATGGCATAATTAATTTGTTTCCGGTATTTATACACCACCTTTTAACAAAAACTTCCCATGACACTGCACAGATAACACTTCAAAAATGATTTAAAAAATAATTATTAATAAAACACTTCAAAAATGATTTAAAAAATAATTATTAATAAAACAATTCAATGCAAATTCAGAACACTAATCAAAATTCATATTTCATTTATTCTATTTAATTCCCGGAGGCCTGGAAGAATAAAGAAGTTCTGACAGGTCATATCAAAGAGGAAAAAACTGTGCCAGTTTATTGGTGGGGGCTATGGGCACAAGCCATGTGAGGGCCCTCCTCTTTGCATACACTTATGTGCTTGAGTTTGTGCCTGCCAGTTTCCTCCACCACCATCCAGAAATTGAACAGGAGATGGAAGAGAGTTCTAGGTGCCACTGCTACACCTGAGCAGGAGACAGAGCACAGGGAAGAGTTTTGTTTCACAGTGCTGTTGCAGCAGTGGCAGCCGCGCAAGAGAAAATGTCAGCCACTGCTTCCCCCCATTGCCTAGTTTTGTCCTGAACCTCCTAGTTTACCAGACGAAAAGGTGAGGTTAGCAGGAACTGTAGCAGTGGGTCTTCCAACTTCCCTAGCATCATTTTAAAATTCCTGGATGGCTAGTTCCCAATGCATTGGGGGTAGGACACCCAGGGATTTTAAAATGGCACCTGGGTATATAAGGAAAATAGATTGCCGATGCTGCTGGTTCTGCTCTGCCCTCCATTACTTGCTAAGTGGTGGGGATGCTTACTGAGTGCTTGGGGGAGCAGCGGCAGTGAGCCTGTTGCCAAGAACAGACAGGGCACAGCTGGGCATGGACCTCTTCATGGGCTTGAGCCCTTGGACCATGCCCATTCAGACCTGACCCGTGATGGCAACCCTGCATAAACCTCTTGGAATTTGGAAGAAATCACACCCCTTCCCTTTGAGAAAGCAGAAAGGAACTTCTGCTTGCACAGTGCACCTTTGGATTCAACCCACTACACTTTTATTCACGAGAATTATATCTTGTCTACAATTTAAAAAAACCCTACAGATCTGATTTAATTGGGCTGAATACCACCACACAACTAAAACGGGTACTATAACAAATGGTGTAATACCTCTCACGCATAACATTGAAAACTGAATTATAAGAAAAAAAGAAACCCTTTATATCCATCCACTCTTGGACTTAAAGCATGTCTGAAAACCAAGCAGAATCCACATAATATCCCTCTCAATATGAGCTATAAAATGGGTTCCAAATGCCATGAAGCAAGGCATGAATGCATGCTCCTTATAAATGCACAAAAACTGTGATTCTTCAGATCTGCCATATAACCAGGAAGTTTTCAAAGAATGATCTCTACTCATTACAGAAATAATTGGAATATCAAATGCTTCCCTGAATAAGCACAGGACCTACTGATATTCATCACCCCCACCAGATAATAATATAAATAGGAGCAATGTAAAAAAAGAACGACTTACTTATCAAAGCTAATTTGTGCCAATCCAGCAGTGAAAGTATTGTCAGCAACAACCTGTGCAAGTCTGGCTAGCGATTCTGCAGCAGAACACCTTAGAACTGGGTTACTGCTTTCCAAGGCACTCATCACTAAGGTTAGGGAACATCTTCGGATTTCTTCAGAACCTAAATTTCCCTTGCAGCTAGCCAAGTGCTAGAATAAAAAACACGCACACCATAATTTGAGCTACTGAATTGCAAATGAACTTATAGCGCAATCCGACTTAACTTTTGTGCTTGTTTAACCAGCGGTGCAACGAGAACGGGAGGTCCCAGAATGGAAAAGGGATTCAAATCCCCTTTGAATTCCTCTTTTGGAGGGGATTTGAATCCCTTTTCCGTTCTGGGGCCTCCCGTTCTCGCTGCGCCGCTAGTTAAAAAGGTAAAGGTATCCCTTGACAATTAAGTCCAGTCATGTCCGACTCTAGGGAGCGGTGCTCATCTCCGTTTCAAAGCCAAAGAGCCAGCGCTGTCCGAAGACGTTTCCATGGTCATGTGGCCGGCATGACTCAACACCGAGGTGCATGGAACGCTGTTACCATCCCGCTGACGCGGTACCTATTCATCTACTTGCAATTTCTTGCTTTCGAACTGCTAGGTTGGCAGGAGCCGTCGCACGGATTCGAACTGCCGACCTTTCGATCGACAGCTCATGGTTCAGTGGTTTAACCCACTGCGCCACCCGCTGGCTTGCGCCGCTAGTTACACAGGGGCAAAAGTTAAGTTGGATTGCGCTGTTATTCTCTGTGAACATGTAGCTAACACACTACATAGAAAACAGCAGATATATTGTATGTGAGATAATTTACAGTGATAATGTGTACACTGTATTTTACCATTCTTAGATGCAACATTTTGGAAAATAATCTGAGTGGCAGTGGGGGGAGGGGAAGAAAAGGCTTCCCCTAATTTTAAGCTTCCTGACAAATTAAGGTCAAAATATAAACTATTGTGCATGAATGTTTTACGGCTCTAAGCAAAAGTGCTTTTGACACCACCCAATACAGGTCCATAGTTTTTCCTTCGACACTAGATGCAAGAGAATCTCATGCTGTCATCACAGCATACCTGCAACTATGGAAGCACTGCTTCCCTGAGACTTTCTTGGCAATCGTAGAAAGTGGTCTCCTGCATTGTACCAGTTTTTTTCTATGCCAATGCAGCACATTTTTAAGGGCAGAACAAAATGTCTGCAAACACATGATAGGGAGCTAAGGCCAGTTCTCCACCATGCCTTTCCGCTGTGTGCCCAAGGCTAATAGATATGTACACACTCCAAATATTTTGGGTCTATAACATGTACTCATTAAAATGGGAACATATGAAGTGTCTAAGAAGCCTAAACACAGACCAAGAGGGCAAGTGTATGATGAAAGAGAAGAAAGCATGTATATTTGAAGTTTTTATCAAATTATTCAAGTTCCAATAGTCTTTCTGGGAGAAGATGGATACTTATAAGTGGATAAATGTAATATTCACCTGCAGGAATGTGGTGGATTGATTCATGGAAAATCCACCTCATTAGTACATCTAGACATGAAATATGAATATCTGGGCCCAAATGCCTTTTTAGATTAAAAGGAAGGGGCAAAACTCACCTTCAGAAAATTAGAAAATGCTGATAACACATTCTGCAGTACAATCTGTTGCCGTGATCCTTTGGTTTGTTTTATAGATGCCAATAATTGCTCTAACACCTGCAGCCTTAAACACACAAAAAGGGAGAGGAAACAGGATGAAGCTGTTCTCTCTCATATTCTTATTAGGCTTGTTGGAAAGCAACTGTACTTTTACTGCACAATCCTATGCAGAGTAGCGCCAGGGGAGTGCATGCTCCCCCGGTGCTGGGTGTCATGAAAGTGCCGTAAAGGACTTTCACGGCACCTGGAGAGTAACGGCTGCCAGCGCAGAGGCCGACGGCCCTCTCTCCCCTGGCAGACCATCCCTGCGCCCGCCGGGCAAGTTAAGTCCTGCAGGTAAGGCTGCAAGGTAAGTCCTGCAAGGAAAATCCTGCAAGGTAAGGCTGACTGGGCGGTGAGGGAGGGCAGCCACTGGCCACACTGGGGGGGGGAGGGTGGAGATATCGGCAGCGATATCTGCCAATATCCAAAGCCCTCTCCCAGCCCAATGCGGTCTGACACGGAGGGCTCGAATATACGCCAGCTCGAGCTGGTGTACATTCGAGTAGGCTCATTGAGCCTCAGGCCACTTACACCCAGGGAAGGGGACAATTGTCCCCTTTCCTCGAGGTGCACCAGGGACCTGGATAGGATACAGCTGTCGGCCCTTTAGGCTGGCCACCGTATCTTATACAGGATTGGGCTGCCTGGCAGATCTCCTAGTGAAACTCACTCTGGCTAAATAATTTCTTCTTTCTCCACCTGAAAAAGCATTTGAAAACCATTCTGGTTCTCCGAATTCCCTGCGGTTTCCACCTCTGTTTTTTGACTGAATATTTTACGTGATTTTATTATTTTATGTAAGTGATGTATGTATTTTACAGAACGTTCCATTACAGAGATTTGTGAGAGAGAAGCCACATGGGCAACAATTTTGTTGTTGCCCCCTCTGGGGCTGAACAAATATTGAGAATGACCGCAGTTTGACAATACTGACCTTGATGGACTAAAGGTCTGAATAGAAAGCAGCTTCATATCAAGATTAAAATGCTGGTTCTTGATAAATTATATTTTTTCTTCATCAACTTGGAGCTGAAAGCTAGTTCTATATTTGTGTTCTACATGAAAATGCCTTTGAAATTTCAGTGTGCAGAACTCATGTAACATTTACCATTTTACACTACTAAATATCATGAATATTTTACCTTTGGGACTCCGCAACATGCGAAAATATTACTCCAAAGAGACGAGTAGCTGCACTGATAATGGATAATGCTGGAGGTAGTGGTTTAGGCACTGAATCACCTTCTGCCGCTTTTTCATAAATTGAATATGGGTCATATTCCAGGCTTCCTCCTGTTATAGTATTAACTAGGAGCAGCTGCAAAGATGGGAGAAATACCGTTGCAAAGTTTTCTTGCTAAATCACAGGACACCAAACATTCTGCACTGAATACATAAGTACTGTATAAATGAGTACCTGCTCTTCAATGAACCTGTGCTCTGTCTCCTGTAGTAAGGGACTAAGTAAGGTAAGCTCATACTGGTGGCAGAGAGATGGAAGATATGCAGCCGAGGCTGCCATCTGGTTATCAGTTTGAGTCAGATCAGGCACTAATTCTTTGAGAACGGCAGAAAAACTTCCTGTAGGAGAAAACCACTTTTACACACAGGTGGTAGCCAAATATATTATCAACAAGGTGTTTAAGGATAGAAATGCCATTTGGGACTCTGGTTAGTTTTGGGCTTTTTCTCAAGCCATCAAGCTGATTTGAAGACTGTATATTTTTTAAATATACATAGCTCAATAGCTTTTAAATATTGATGTTCCAGTTGCGAGCAAAGGCTGAATTAAGACATCACTCCAAACATGGTTAAGATGATTTGCTGTGATGTCTGAATTGACAACCACTGTCTCCGTGTACCTAAGAGAGGGACAGCTTTAAGCAGATGGAAAAATCAAAGCAGACAAGCAGCTCTAATCTCATAGTTTGCCTGTACGTTTAGAAACTCAATGTTTTTGGTTCTAAAGCTAGTCAAGGTTTCAAGTGAAGTTTGAATTAACACATCACACTTGGGTAGCAGTATTTTTTCCCCTTCTTAATACTCTGTCTTTATAAGGTTTAAGCTTCACTTAAATGTCTGAATAACCACCCCACCCACCTCATCAAACCAATATATTAAGAGCTTATTGGGGGCCCCTGCTTTCTTTAGGAGCAGACATCTCAAGTCGCAGGCTGTCTTGGACATTACGCAACACTTTGGTAATTGCATAAAATATAAATTCGTAATATCAAACTGCTTGCTTCATATTAAAACAAGACTTCTCATTTGCCAACAAGGAAACCTCTGGGCTATCATAAGGCAACAAAGTCTCAGAAAATACCTACCTTCATAAGTCTTGGGAGGCAACAAAGCAAGCAATTCATAAAGTCTTTTCCTGTATGTCACTGATGACGGTTTTAAAGGATTGCCATAGGTCTTAGTTAACGAAGGGAGTCTTAAAAATTAAGTGCACATCCTGGAGTTAGACAAAGAATTCTATCCAACTATTTTCAGTTACAGGTATACATTGCACCTTATTTGAACTTCATTGCCTGGAAGCTACAAAAATGTAAACCACTGCAAAGCAATAGACATTTACCGTATATTCATTCTGACAATATTCACCTTGTTCCTATTTAATAGTGTAAGTATATAGAATATATTTACTTAACTAAAAGGAAAGAAAGCAATGTTTGTTGTACTGTGGAAATCACTTCAAAAGCAAAGAATGGAGATTTTCATGGCTTGTTACAGTCACTAGAGAAGTACAATTTATGGGTTTTCCAGCCATGTATTTAAAATTGAAGAAATACAGATGAAAAGTACAGAAACTTGCCAGAAGAAAATCCTATGCGCGTTCGCAATCGCTGTAAAAGAACAAAGCAGCCGATTGCGTCCTCAGGACTATCCGACACTGACAAGCAGTATTTCAAAGCTTGCTGACGTTTCGTTCCTCACTCGGAACCTTATCAAAGCAGTGAACAAACACGGCGACAAGCCGGTAGCTATTATTATTTTCGAAGAACATCGTTTCTATTTTTGTAGCTGCAGTACGTGAAAGTGTGGGAAGCGGTAATTGAATAATTAAAAGCGGAAGCGGCTTGTTAGCCTAGATCACGCGTCTACTATGTTGACCTTTAAAGGGATATTGCTGCATGAGACAAATCCCACTTCCGCTTTTAATTACTCAATTACCGCTTCCCGCGCTTTCACGTACTGCAGCTACAAAAATAGAAACGATGTTCTTCGAAAGTATTAACAGCTACCGGCTTGTCGCCGTGTTTGTTCACTGCTTTGATAAGGTTCCGAGTGAGGAACGAAACGTCAGCAAGCTTTGAAATACTGCTTGTCAGTGTCGGATAGTCCTGAGGATGCAATTGGCTGCTTCGTTCTTTACAGCGATTGCGAATGCGCATAGGATTTTCTTCTGGCAAGTTTCTGTACTTTTCATCTGTATTTCTTCAATTTTAAATACATGGCTGGAAAACCCATAAATTGTACTTCTCTAGTGACATTTCAAAAGACACAAGTACTATAGTGTCAGCCAGTTTCTGCATCAGGTATAACCTTGCACTGTATGACTTTCCAAGCAACCATTATTTCAGTACACATAAAACGTTGCCTTTGATAGCCGCATCTGTTATTGCAGCTCTAATATAATAGCACAATCACAAACTGATACTTTAAAAATCAATTTACCTCTGCAGAAGATACTAGAAAAACAGCCTTTTTTTTTTTACTAGGAAATCACAGCTCAAATCAAAGTTTTTATTTAAAACATTAGGATCAACCAAGTGCTGTTTTAATAGCTTCAGCAAACTGGATACCTTTTGCAAAACTTACTGTGTCAGTAAATCAATAGCACACGGTAGGGGAGGAAGCAGTCTCTGAATCACTTCATCTGTAAGGAGCCCGCCACAATGGACAATAAAGCTTTTGATAGCTGAGAAGAGAATAACTGATTACAACAAGCTAGGCTTTACTTTCTACAACCATTTTATATAACTATTTAAATCATAAGAATGTAATTGCTTTACATAACAAAAACTTGGCTCAAAAGCAGAACTAGCAGGAATGAAGAAGAATAGTGTCCTCTATATATCTGAGTATGTCCTCTATATTTAATTGCTATCTAATTCTAATGAATGGGCTCTACAAATTGTAGGATTCTTTTTGCTTTGTTCTGCAGTGCGAAGACAAGCTTTTCCATTCATGATATTTTAATCATAATTAGGGAAGTTGGGGATAGAGATCTTTACTCTTTGACTAGTGAATAAAATAAATAATCCTTTCCCAAGTTCATACATATCACACAATCATGAGTGGTGGAGCAAAACAATATCCAGTTGAAAAGGATGCTACACTTTGAAAGAAGAGGACTGAGAAATTTAGATATAGTGGTTTTCCTCTACTGAAAACACACTCGGGATACCTCTGTATCCACAGCCTGACTAGTAGCTAGTATTGCATATAGAAAAATACAGTACCAGTATTATCTTTTGATCACCTATGACCAAGAAAAATGGGCTAGGTCAGGGACCTCCTGCAAGAACCCTGCCTAGCTTAATATCAAGATACCATAAGCCAAGCTTCAGAAGTCCCACTGTGAACACTGCCATCTCTACCGAAGTAATGCTTATGTTAATTTGTTCTTATTTTTAAAAAGACAATTTTACTTTCATTCCACACTTAATAACCTAACTGTGTGATCACACCACTGACTCAGATACCTTAATTACTCTTCGTGCAAGTGGTAAACACTAATGAAATAAAAAAGGACAGTTTTTCCTCTGACAATTGTAACTAAGCATTCCTTGAAACAGTCACATTCTTCCCTTCTTGCCCTTGCTTCCACTTGCCTTCCCTTTCTCTCTTGCTTTGTTGTTTTCCCTTGTGTACAACTAGATTGTAAGCCCTTCAGGGTAAGGACACAGCTTAGCTCTGTGTAAAACGACATGTACATTGACATGCAGTAGTAGTAGTAATTTTTTTAATTTATTTTATGTATTGTTTTTAAATTATGTATTTTAATCTTTGTTGTAAGCCGCCTTGGACATTTGCCTTTTGGCTTAGGAAAAGGTGGGGTATAATTTTTTTTAAATAAATAACTAAAACAACCAACCAACCAACAACAACTTGACAAAAAGTAGTATCCAACAATGCTTTGAGAGCACAGGATAATTTTAACAAGATAAACATACAGTAATGCTAGATAAGTTCAAAAAGGGGAGAAGCAGAAACCCAATGGCAAATGCTACCTACCACAGAGAGCACCAGCACGTCCTTCCAGTGTCACCTGCCACGTAAAAGAATCACCCCGGCACTTCTCAGTTTCCAAATCTTTTGGAGACAGTGGGAACACACACTTCCACAGTAACAGCATTCTTGGAAGATGATGCTGGATAACTGCAGGACCTATATTTTTTAAGATTGGTAATTTTATCATACAAGTATGAGCTATCATATTTTAATATCAGATGCCAGATATTATGCGAGGCTATTATTAAAATCAGAACTGCTTGGTAGATGTGACTGCACTACACAGTGCCACAGCGTAAGGGTCAACAACGCACCATGCTGTAGAAGAAGTCTGTAGGGGACCAGCAAGCAATACAGACTGGTTTACAGTCCATGTAGTTCAAAATTTGAACTGTTTCATTAACTCTTAGAAAACTTTGGCCTGAATCTAACTTCTGTTCCACCAATGAAATGAAGTAGCAGAACAGGACTTTCCTGCATCCCTTCCCTCTGCCCCCTCCCCAATTCACTCCTGGCTATTAGGGAGATGTGTTGCCAATGACCTCCTTTTCCAAAGTGTTTCCTCACTCCATCTTGGAAGCAGCTTCCTGTTAATGGAGCCTCTCAAGCATGCAGGCTGCTTGCCTGCTTCATCGCTATAAGCAGCATGCTGCTTATAGTGTTTTGGTTAAGCAAGAAAAGCAGGGACTTGGTGCCAGCTTTATGAAAAAAAGGTAATGGGTATGCAGGGGGCTGTGGGGGGTAGCGTTTCCCCTATCCGTGGGTTCCTGGTATCCGCAGGGGGCCAGGAACCTATCCCCGTGGATACCGGGGCTCTATTGTACAATATATTAGGAATACTTGTGTCAAACTACATTTGCACAAATAAAACAAATGCTATATAGCCTCATTTTAATGATCTTCATTTCTTAGTCTTGATTGTTTTTATAAAGAACTAAAATGTTTATAAGGCGAAAAAGTCATACAACATCCACAAAATATTATTTATGTAATTTGATAAATATATTTTGTTACAAAAATGGATAGAAAACTGAAGGGGTGCGTGGACTGGCACAACATTATCACCAGCCATGAATGATACACTTGAAGTAATATGACACAGGGCCGATTCACATGTACCTGTTTCTACAGTAACAGGATATAAATTTAGTGCGCACCCACTTCTACTCTAAAAAAATGCAAGGGAACTACACAACCTTTCCCCCTTCACTACGTACACACCAAAGAAACATACTGCAAAGAACCACAAACTCTGGCTTCCCAACACACATTTCCAAAATGTACATGATGCAGCACAGACATGCACATCATTTCACACATTACAAGGCAGACATGATATTTAAAAAAGACCACCCCAATGTGCATCATATTCGTCAAAGGGATGTCTCAGAAGAATTATACTTATAGAACTGTTTAGTCATCACAGGTACATTTGAAGAAAAGTCTATCATATGAAGGAGAATGTTGACAAAGGCCAATTATTACAATATAAACAGTCAGAATTTCAGCTTTGCGAAATACAAAGAATACCGGATTATGGGACAGAAGAACATATTTCTATATTGAAATACTTAAGACGCACAAGTAAATATAGATAGAAGAGAAATGAAGGAAGAACTTGGTCAATCTTACCTAGTGTCATTAGAGCTGCTATCAGTAGCCATCCTGATTGCATTCGCTGCACTGAAATGCGACTGTTTTGAGAAGCAGAACGCAGTAACTCCTCTGCTACAGCCATGATAACCTACAGTAAAAGCAAAAGCCATTGTTGTCTTAACACTACATATACAAAATTCAACCCTTTCAGAAGTAATGAAACATGCTGCTTCTGTACATTTGACAGTTTCTAATGAAAATAATGTTTCATGCTCATGAACATTACCTTAAAAATGCAAAGGACAGGAAGACTCAATTCTTTCATTAACATTTCAGAGTAACAGTTTTGTTTTTCTGGACTAGCAAAAGAGTTTGTTGCACATGAAATATGAATAAATATACTGTGGTATACATTTTTGTGGACCAGACATAGATGGATGAAGCAGCATGCATTGAAAGGTGTGAACAAATGTACAGTATGTACGTACGGTGGGAATTTGAGATGTGAAGTGAAAACGCCAAGCAAAGCAAAGTGACAGCATCTCAGAACGCTATGCAGAAAGCACATGAATACTCGTTCTAATCAGAATGGCATGACCTACTTCTAATGCCTACTGGTAGAAAAGTAGTACAGGAAAAAAATATATTATAGTTAGGAATGGGTCCACCCACTCCAACTACAGCATGCCTTTATTTTTGCAATCTGCACAGCAGCGTGACACATATTATCTTTGTATTGCTCAGCCTTTTCTTCCTGCTTTAAAAACATTTCTCTCCTCTCAACCTGTGCGTGTATTTATGGGGAGAGAAAGCGAGACAGAGGGAGCAATCCAAACCTACTTAGGCCGCTGTTGTAACCAGCGGCCCAGCGAAAACGGGAGGCCCCAGAATGGAAAGGGGATTCAAATCCCCTCCAAAAGGGGAATTCAAAGGGGATTTGAATCCCCTTTCCGTTCTGGGACCTTCTGTTTTCGCTGGGCCGCTGGTTACAACGGCGGCCTAAGTAGGTTTGGATTGCGCCAGCCCCAGACAGACTTAGACGTGGGACCTAGGCTGCAATCCTCGGCACACTTTCCTGCACACTCACTGGGACTTACTTCTGAGTAGACAAGCACAGGATTGGACTGTGAGTTACCTTACGAACTGTCTTTGCGCACATGTACTTGCACAAGCCTTAAACTAGGCCTTGGAGACCCTGGTCTCTGGTCTGTTTTCATTATATACAATTATATAGTGCCACAGGTAGTGCCACAGTTGTGGAATTCCCTGGGAAGATCTGAACCACTCCCTATTTTCTAACTTCTAAATGGGTTGTGATTTATTATTATTTATAATTCCCACTGGCATTTGATGTATAATTCTCTGATGTTTTGTTGCAGTTTTATTGCTTGTAGATTTTATGATTTTTAGTGTCTACTTTAAATACTGTATCCTTTTTGAGCACATTTTATATCAAAAATTGGGATAAAAACCAATTTAAAAACCTAACATTTAAACAGCAGGCAATTTTCACATGCAGGATAGGAAGTAAAGAGGAACCCCGGCCCCCATACACTAGCTATTCTTGGATTTAAGCAGTTCTGATGAAGAAGGGGGGGGAGGAAGGTCTGTCCTGTCAAGAGTGGCCATGAGACTGGAATGAACTGTTGCTTCCAGTGTAAACACAAATGGGGCACAGCTGCATGGATGTATGCACTTCTGCAGCTGAAGTGGACTCTTAAAACAGCGATTATTGTCTGGGAGAGCACTGCATTAAAAAGAGGTGGGAGGTGTCAATTGACTTGAATCTCTCTTATGCCTAAGAGACAGAGCTCATTTCCAGAGAAGCAGCCCATGAACATTTATGAGGTTTAAGGTGAGCAGCAGGTGTGCAAGTCACCTACTCGCTCCTCACCCATGAAAAGTAGTTACGAGGAACAATAGCACTGAATATCCAGATCCCCTGCCTGAAGCCTCCCTGCAATGAAACAAACCATCTGTGGATGTACTTCTAATTAGCCATTTTGAAAGAAAATCTTTTCCTTGGCAAGGACGAATGAGTTTCACTTGCATTGTGTAGGAACACAGCCACAGATTTTGTTTTCTTCCCCATTGATAAAACTGTGATGGCTGTGGGAAACTGGCGAGCTATGGTAACCTGCCAATATAAGACTAATGAAGCCAGGATGAAGTTATCGAAGCTTGAATTTTTTTAAGGATTTCATTAGTGTGTTTTTTTTAAAGGAACAAAAAACAAATACACTGAGAAAGACTTGTTACTTAGTTGACATGAATTCTGAAAACAACTCCAGGAAACTTCTTAAGACAAGAATTTGTCCTGCACACTTTAAATTAAATCTCCATTATTAATAGTGATGCTGATTTCTCTAACAGTTTGTTTACCCAAACCACCCAGTCTTCCACCAACCTTGTTTAAAAACAAGTCAGTGATTATGTATATCCAAAAACAAAGTAGCATCAATGTATATAAACTTGAATGTGGTAAGAAAGTATTAGAGATTGTGTTTAATGATCAATGATATCATTAATTAATGAAAAAATACAGGGCACATGAATTAATACCTTGAATTGGAATAATCAGTCATTTAAAATATTGCAAGTTTTTGAACATCTTCACCAAGTGCATCAAGTGCTATCCAGCCGCACAACTTGAAGATATATGAGAAAAATTAGCATATGAACGTGTACATAAAATGAATAGGCAGTACTCTTGCAAAAAACAACAACAACCAAGCCACAAAACCAAGCACAGTGTTCAAATCATGTGCTTAAGTCACCTGTAGCAATATCAAAAAGGTAACTGACAAATGTGATTGTAACACTGCAATAAATACTAAAGACGTGGTTCTAATAATTACCTTCCCTTTGCAATGAGGAAGACCTAAAGGACACTGTTTGACAGCTCCTAACAAAGCAGCAATAGCAAAGCTATAGCCGGTCACTGCCTCTGGAGAGGATTTCAGGGTTGCGAGCCGCTCGATACAGCGATCCAGAAGTGGAGACACAAAGCATGGCAATGCTACAGCAATACAACGTAAACACCACGCTGCTGCTAGCTGGACTGAAATGCTAGGATGAAGAATAATGGACATTACCGCATCCAGAACCCCTGAAAAAAAATCACAGAAATTTTAAAAAGTTAGCATAGCAATTTTTGAAACAGAGAACAAACAGGTACCAAGATGTATCCTTAGCTGAACACATGGGGCAGCCTGATCCTGCCTAAGATGTGGCAGCCAGCCAAAATGGTGCGGCTGGGGCTCACCTCAGGGGCCCCAATGGGTCTCCTCGGATGCACGTCTGCTCTTTAGCTGGCACTCGTCCGGGGAGGCTGTGTAAGGCTGGCCCTGGAAGGGGCTTGGGATATTGGCGCAACCCAGCGCCGATATTCCCCCCTCCAGGCCAGGCCAGCCAATGGCCCCCTCCCTCGCCACCCCAACCCGCCCTTCCACCAACTGGTCTAGGACTTACCTGGGTCGGTTGGCACAGGTCCAGGACGACGGCCTTGTAAGCGGTGCCAGCCTCCACGCCGGTGCCGCTTACACTAGAGGAGTCACAAAATTGCCTTACAGCACTTTTGCAACACCTTAGGCCGGCAGAGAACGTTTGCTCAGCCAGCCTAAAGTTACGGTGGATTGCACCGTTAGTATATAGGATATCAAACACTATTAAGTGGGATGCAGCATGTCATTAATACACCTCATTCCCATTCCCTCTCTCTCTCACTCACACCTCAAAATTTGCTCGCTCGCTCTCCCTCCCTCCTCTGGACACTGTCAATTTTAATTCATGCTCATTATTTTCTGCAAGTTTTTACATTCTTCCTGTTTGTCTCCCCCTTGAGCCCTTCTCTACTACTCCATCTAAATCTATGCTGCCCATCTGATTTGCTGCTTTCTGCTACTCTCTTCCCTGGCTTTCTCTCTCCCCCCCCCCCCCCAGTCAGCTTCACCTTAACCTTCTGGTATTTACTATCAAACGATTCCATACTTTCTTTCTTTATATTCCTCACTCTTCAACCTTCACTCTATAAGCTCCAGTGTCCAAGTTAAACCTAAGACCAGTCTCTCCATTCAATTTCTCTCAAAATCTCTCCATTCATCCCTGTGTGTCTTGGTTTTGGTTAACTGTAGGCATATAAGAAGGGTGCGTTTCATTTTTAATTTCTGTACAGTGCCTAGTGATTTCTAGTGCTTCATAAACAATATTAAATTATAGTGTTCTAAAGGTTAAATTAGTTGAAGAATTGGATAAAAGCCTGAGAAAAAGTAGTGCAGATGTTATTAGCATTGAATACTTCAGAAAACCTCAGCTTCAGGATCTGCTACATTTGCTGTGTCTCCTACATTTCCAAAGCACAAGAATTCAAAGACACATTCACATAAAGAGCAAACTATTACCTATACTGGAATCTTGAAGCACTGGTGCCGCAGTAGTGCTTAAACTATGTATGAGGTTTCCAAGCTCTTCTAGGGCACATATCAGCATATGTTGGCTTGCTACTACATCTGTTGTACTGACACGGGTTTCCACATTACTGTCACTCATTGCAGCATCTAGCGGTATGAAAAAGGTAATTACATGTCACATTAAGTTAAACAAAACATTAACTTGGGGGACGGGGACGACCTAGTACTAATAATGGGTAAGATTGTTAAAATATCTTAAGAGGCAATATTTTGAAACCAATATTGTGCCACACAGAAAATAATGTATACAAGGGAGTTAACACAACGAGCAGGTAAGCACGTAAAACACTCCCAAATATGGGAGCAGGTCACAGAATCATGTGCTTCCTCCTTATAGCTCTTTCCCTCTACAGTGTAAATTCCCCTAACTAGCATTAATGCCAACTTTATTATTGCTAATGATTAAAGCCAATGAGCATCTGCTGTTAAGTAGGATCTGAAATCTACATTTCAGCATTTTTTAAGAACCAGTAAACATGGAAGGGATGCAAAAAACACAAACCTCCTATTTCATTGGCAACAATGAAATTTTCCTCCCTGGGGCTAGAAGCAGTTCAGGAATGCGATTTTCATCAGGACTGTAGCGCAAGGATTAAATACCCTCTTGTACTTGCTATGGTCCCAATTGTATTGCCCGCCCCAACTGCTATTGATGTAAAAAACACACGGCCAAACTATGAATTTAATGTATGAACTGATCTTTGCCCCAATAGGCCATCTTTTTAGTCTCACCATGACAACAATTAGCTAGATACCATGGTACATTTACAACTTTTGTGTGCATGAGCAACTCCTCAGTTGTAAATCCTCAGCAGCTACCAATCAGCAGTACACTAGGCTGTACCCAAAGAACGTTAGTTAGGAGTAAACATTACTGACAACCAAGTGATATAAAAGTGTTATCCTGAGGTAAAACTTTATTTCAGGTTTTTTGACCACGTTCACTGAGATTAGGTCTTCCTAACGTTTTGCCCTCAATTGTGTAGGACCACCCGAAAGAACTTTTTACCTCAGGATAACCCTGACCACGAAAGCCTTAGTTCCTACATAAAATGTTAGCTATTTTAACAATTACTCTGAAACACTACATTTCAGGGGACTGCGTTAAATTTTTTGTATGCTATTATATTAAGGAAATATTATCACTCCATATTCTTCATGAGTAGGTTAGAAAATGACATAAGTGCTGGTGAAAAGGGCGGGAGGGGGCAAGCACATAATCTTGTTAGACCCATACCCACAACTTTCTTCAGCTTCCAGATGGCTTGACAAATCTCCTTGGCAGTTGCAATTTGAGCTTTTTCCCCAAGAAGGCCTCCTACTGTAGCCCGGAGGATAAATGAAATGCAGCGGCGGCAGCAGATAGCATCCATCTGAGTCTGAATAGCTTTAGGGTGAGACTGAGAGACTAGGTCTAAAAGATGGGAAAGCAAGGCAGAGAAATTTCTTTCAAGCCACTGCCCTCCTAACGTGGAGATAAATACCACATATGCCTGAAAGAGATGGGATTAAAGAAATGTTTTAAATCAAAACCACCACAAAATTATCACGCATCTTTAAAACTGTAAACACTTTAGTTTGATCAAGCAAACAGCCATTGTTAAGTATTCTACAAATAATAATAATAAATAAATACACCCAGCCTATTTTGTTAATACACTTGGGAAATACACCCAGCCTGATTTTGTTTCCCACTTGGGAAAGGAGATCTATCTTTAAAAGGCAACATGATTTCTACTCCATAACTGAAGTGAGGTGAAAGCATTTCCGCTTTTAAACATTTGTCCCTATGCCTCATTACCTAAACTTAGAAATTCTACTGGGGAAAAAAATGCTACTGAACAGCAGCAACATCAAGCCGGGCTTGGACAGAAAATTAATTTGGTTCTTTTTCATGCTATATTTCACTGCAGAGAAGTTATTTGTTATGCAAAATGTTGGATTTGGCTTCACTGAATAAGAGCTCCAAGCAGTATTTAACATTCTGCACATGGAGCACAAATTTATGTATGAATGAATTTTAAGAACCGTTATGTTACAATGTACAACCTTGTGAGGAGCTGGTGATTCTTCCTCCACCCAACAGATTTTAAGTTAGAGAATGTCTGTAACTACTGAAATATTTCTCCTCATTACATATGAATCTTAACTGTTATTCACCTATGGGAGTTGCAACAGAAAGGCAGAATGTAGAGCTCCTTTACAAATTTACTCTGAAGGTCATCTATCTTGCTGTACATCAACCATAACTGATCAAGTAATGAGTAGGTTTACTTTATAATTAGGAACCACGGTGGCTTATCTGTTAAGACGCTGAACTGCAGACTGGAAGGTAGGCAGAACAGCAGTTCAAGACCCAAGTGCCGCGTGACTGTGTGAACTACAATCTTTGGCCCCAGCTCCTGCCAACGTAGCCGGTCGAAAGCAAGAATTTGCAAGTAGATTAATAGGTACCGCCTCGGAGGGAAGGTAACAGTGTTCTGTGCGCCTTGACGTTGAGTCATGCCGGCCACGACCACAGAAGCGTCTTCATAAGAACATAAGAAGAGCCCTGCTGATCAGGCCAAAGGCCCATCTAGTCCTGCTTCCTGTATCTCACAGTGGCCCCACCAGATGCCTCAGGAAGCACACAAGACACTTGTATCCTGTTGCCTCTCACTTGCACCTGGCACAGAGAAAACCTACTTCTAAAACCAGGAGGTTGCTTATGGTTTGTAACCTGTGATGGACTTTTCTTCTATGAATCTATCCAATCCCCTTTTAAAGGCATCTAGGCCAGGTGCCATCACCACATCCTGTGGCAAGGAGTTCCACAGGTGAATTACACGCTGGGTGAAGAAATATTTTCTTTTGTCTGTTCTAACTCTCCCTCCACTCAATTTTAGTGCATGTCCCCTAGTTCTGGTGTTGTGCGAGAGGGAGAAGAACTTCCCTCTATCCACTCTCTCCATCCCATACATAATTTTATACGTCTCAATCATGTCCCCCCTCAGGTGCCTTTTTTCTAGACTGAAGAGCCCCAAACACTGTAGCCTTTCATCATAAGGGAGGTGCCCCAGTCCTTCGGACAGCGCTGTCCTTTTCTTCGGACAGCGTTGGCTCTTCGGCTTTGAAATGGAGATGAGCACCGCCCCTTGAGTTAGTAAGGACTGACTTTCGAGCAAGGGGAACCTTTACCTTTACTTTATAAATACTGCACACACCCAGATAAGCATCTACAATGAGCAGTGAGAACACTGATCACTGTCTTCATTATTCAAAGTCAGTCATTTTGTGGCCATCTATCTAATTTCAGAAATAATTTTAACACACGTCCTCACTTCATTTGAATACAGAGAAAAGGGGAGAAACCCCTTAATGAAAGTAATATTTCTTATAACATACATAGGACCAATTATTTCTAATTTCTAAATATATGATTACATTTCGTTCTCTTACTAGAACCTCCTTTGTTTAAAATTCTTAATGTTGCTATTGTCATTATGATTTTAGACCACTTGTTAGCTGCCTTAATAGTCACTTTAATGGGACATAAGAACAGGTCAAAAAAAATTTCAACAAATTTCAGTGGCACTTTCTGTCAAGAAAGTATATTTACAATACCATAAACTTAGAAAAGGAAGGCAATTGCATGAATTTATCTTTTAGCCAAACACTCACTCTCAGGACAAGACTTTTGCAGATATGCTGAACACATCTTCTGGAGAGAGGGGAAAAAAGTCTTGTGCACATACATATTTAAAGGCTAGTGCTGAACTAGTCTTTCTCCAAAAACTGTGAGTTTCCCCTAGCAACCTGATACAGGTTTAGAATCATTCACGTATGAGCACGTTTCAACAATTTAATTTGAGATAAACAAATGGTAGCTTTCTGTTTTTTAGTTGCAATATCTTTTACTTTTCAAACTATTAGATCTGCTAAGTCTCTCCCCTTCACCTCCGAAATGTTGGATTTGTGCTGAAGTCCCAAAAGCAAATTCATAAATTTACCATGCTGTGGTTCTATTAAAATTGTAGAACAAATGCTAGCTTGCTAGACATGGTTGTTATGGAATTAGTTATTTTCTCCCTCAGAAATGGTATTTAACCTTTAACAGCCCAATCCTGTACAAGTTGCACCGGCTGGCCTAAATGGCCGGCCGCTACATCCTGCACAGGATGTGGTCCGTGCTGACCGGGCCAGGGCTGACCTCGGGGGGGGGGGTTAGTCCTCTTCTCCCGGTGTAAGCCCCGGCTGCCCCAATGGGTCTTCTTGTATGTGCGTCACCTATTTAGCTGGCGCACAACTGGGGAGGCCATGTAAGGCCAGCCAGGCCCGAGAAGGCGGGTTGGATATCTGCACAGTGCAGCACCAATATCCCCGCCCCCTCCCAGGCCTGGACGGCCAATGGCCCCCTCCACCACCACCTCAGCCCTCCCTCCCCACACCCTACTGCCGCCAGGTGCAGGACTTACCTGCGTCTGGCAGTTGAGTGAGTGGCTCCAGCCTCCACGCCAGCACTGCTTACTCACTTGGTGCCGCAAAAATGCTTTATGGCACTTTCACGATACTGTAGGCTGGCAGAACACTGCCGGCCCCGACAGTCACTTTCTGGGAAACATGTGAAAAATTTGCCTAACAAGTTGCTTTTTCATGCATAATCAAGGAGCAAGTTCTTTCAGACATAAATTGAGGAGAATTCTGTTTTTATGAGAGGACAGTAATCTGGGCTGCTTTTGTGATATCTAGAAACATGTAGTACGGCAAGCTATTGAACAGTATTCTTCCTAAAAAGCAAGTCCTTTTATATGTTAGGAAGTAACTGGTTTACTTTTTGAAAAATAATCAACATTACAAATTCAAATGTTAAAATCCACTTGGGAAAGGAGATTTATTTTCAACATCATGACAGGAAATTATAAATAAATGCTAGACAATTTGCTACAATTTTTAAAGTAAAACTAAACAAGTAACATTAGCATTCAGGTATACTACTAGAAACAAGACAAACAGTGTGCTGTAACATACTAAGCTATAATCATTTCATCAATGCAGCATATGATCCAGTATATTCTATTGTGAAAACTTCCCTGAAATAAGAAAATGAAAGAGCAGCACACTACAGTAAACCTTTTAAAATACATATATACTATAAGCCATACCTGAGTGACTCCAACTCTAACATCCTTGCTCACTGAGCTGGTTCCTTTCAAAATATCACCACTGGTTCTTAGAAATCCTGAACTCCCACGAAGGAAGCCTGTCCCAAGCAGTTCCAAAGCTTCCTCGAATGAGATTTTGCGAACATTTTGTCTGGAAGATGCTTTTCATTTGAGGAAGGAAAAAAAAGGCATGTCAGAATAATTTGCTGAAAGAGCTGCTGCAGCTTTACTGCTACAGCTCGTCCTTCCCCAGATGTTCCCTCACCACCATATCCCATGCCTCTGCTGAGGACCATACAGGTCTCAGCAGCAGCTCTGCAGGGGGCTCAAGGCCTTTGGAAAGAGACTTCTACTTATGCAGTTGCATACCTTCTGGATACTACCCTTTGTTTCTCAGATGGCATCACAAACCCATATATATATATATATATAATCATTACAAATAGCAATACTGGATGAAAGGTCTGAAAAAGTACTATGCTGTCTGATCACACACACACACACACAAACACACACACACACACACAGAGTAATCTCCAAAGTGCCACCAAGTTGAATAGAACTAAATGGAATAAAATGTGATGCAGTACGGTATTCCTTTGTACAAGTTTGAGAATGAGGAGCACGGAAGGCCATTTGTTTTAATCCACGCTATATTTATGCAACCAGGACAAATTTGCATGAGTTGCAAGACAAATGAGTTCCTTCATTTGTAGACATTGGCTAAAGGCATTACTAGTTCAAATGCTGAAATACAGGTAGTCCCCAACTTATATCCTGGTTCTGTTCTGGACATCTATCCATAAGTTGGCACTGTGTTATCACGCAGGCGCAAAAGCACAAGGCTGGACAGACTGCACTAGCACCAAAGCACAGACATGGCTGTCCGTAAATCGGTATGTCCATAAGTCGAGGATGACCTGTATTAACAAATGAGAGTTTTGAATGGGGTATACAGTTGATGTTATGCTATATATGGCATTACGCTAACCTTATAACAACAATGCTGTTGCAACAGCATTGTCCGTACGTACATTCCCAGAAACGTACAAGTTTGGCTTCCTGAATGAGGAAGCTCAGTTAGCACTTTGCAAAAATTACAGAGCACAATAAATAGAATATTTCCTGATTTAGCCATAGTATTTTCTACTATAGTATATAACTGAAGAGAGAAGCTAAAACAAGCAAATTTTACTGATAATCTCAGATTTATCAAACATTAATCTCAGATTTATCAAAAGTTACTCATACCCAAATTTACCCACCGGGGGTGGGGTTCAGAAGTAGGATGATATGCGGATTTAATGAATAGAATGTGGGTGTTATTTTGGCTTAGTTGGATATTATATGTAGAAAATGGTGAATAGTATGCTAGTAGGATGTATTGCTTCGTGCTTGCTATAACTTTATGAAATATGTATTGTTTTTATGTTTTAATATATTAATAATATATATATATATATATAAGAAGTAGAACTTCAAATATCACTAAGTAGAACTTCAAATATCACTAATTCTTCTGATCATTAAAATGTGACCTGTGCATACTGAAGAATCCTGCTGCCAGTGCTGGATCAATGGGAAACTGAGGAGTGCTTTGAGCAGGAGCCAGGACTATAAGAGTCAAGTGAACCATAGCCTCAATATCCTCTCTTCTCCAGAAACAATTGCCCTTTCTAACTCCCTCTATTCATGCCGAGTTTGGTTATCAATCCACAAAGACGCCTACATTGGGATACCACAGATCACACCAAAGCTGCACATTCTTTTTTCCTCACCTCTTTCCTTCTGTCCCAGTATGCAAGGAAAGGAAGTTATTCTTTTTTTTAATTCTGCCCCACCACAAATGCACAGTAGAGACGTTAAACTGTTCTTTATGTTTTCCTACACGAGTTTACAACACGTAGGAAAAGAATCTAAACACACTTCTATGTGTTATAACCATATGTGTGTTTGTTTGGAAGAGGGTTCACTGCCAATGAATGGTTTACCTGGCACAACATCTCATTCTCATGTGTATCTGAACACTATTTTTTCTTACCCTCCCGATGTAGAAAAAGCATCACATGGGATACAATCCCAACTCAACTTTCAGTTTTTGAGCAGTCAGGTAGCCACCACCCCTCCCCATTTGAGCTACTCAGGATCTCTATGTTCTTCCTAAATTACAGTTTGGCCACTCCACTAGATATGCGCAGGAAGAGAACAGCATGATAGCTCCAACACACCTGTGCAATCTGCATCTCTTATATTTTAAACTCTTAATGCAATACATATGTTAAAGCAGAACAATATTCATCTTACCTGTGCCTTGTTTAGATGTCACAGCACTAACCAATACATTGCCTAAAAGCTTAGAAACCGCTATTCGTACTTCATAGTTAGAACTTTCAAAGGCCTTAAAGCACAAAGTCACAACACTGTCCAGGTCTGTACTCCACACAAATGTTGCTTCACTCTGAAGTTCTAGAAGACACTATACCCAAAAAAGAAAAAGAAAAGAGGCAGAGATATAAGACAAAAAGGAAAGATTTAAGATTGTACTGTACATAAAATCTACACTTGTTGGCTTTGATCCAGACTTGTGCAAAGCCATGCAAGGGAACTTTCCCATCCCTATTCCCTGTTGCAGTTCCCAGCTCCCCCTCCCAAAAGTCACTCTGGAGGGTTGGGGGCCTTCAGAAACAGTTAGAATATGGTGAGGGAGACTGCAGTAGAAGCAGGAAATACGCAGGAACTGGGTGGGGACACCTTCCGCAAGTGGAGTACAGGTACTGCCTATACCACATTTCCAAGTTGTTCCCAAGAGTCCCTCGTCTTTGGAGGAGACTCAAGGGGCTGCAGCTGGAAGCGAGGGTGGGAAAGATTTCCCATTTGAACTTTGCTTCCACTTGAGTAAGTCTGATCCAAAATACTGTAATTGTTTCCAAGTATTCTCAGCATATTATACCCCAAAAGACCTATATTATTGTATTTATAAGCACATTTATGCCTATAACGAAAAACACAGGACACTCAGGTCTTTTCCTTCCTTATGTATCCCCCTCCACCCAGAAAGAGAACTCCTCAAATCAAAATGCAAGTCTCAACTTTCAACCGCTGTAGGCAGCTGGGACTCTCCTTCTTAGCCAGAGATCTTCTTAGCCTTCTTTTAATGGGGACCCTGGCCTGCTAGCTGTACACTATTTTCAAGTCTGCGAACTAAAAAGGAGATTGCTTTCTTGGGGGAAGAAGTGGGAAAGCTGCTGGGTCAAAGTGCCAGTATCACTTTCCAACACATAGGAAACAATAGTGATAACAAAAAAAAGCATGAATTCATAGCTTTAAAACAATCTGTTCAATTCTAAACAGACCTGCAGCTGCAAGTCAGTATCAATGCTCAAATTACATGGGAGCCAGAGAGGCCCAAACGCTTTATCAGAAGGCCAAGGCAGACAAACTAAATGGGAGTAGGGACTGAAAATTGTGGGTTTCAGTAAGGACCTTATCTTTTTCCCATTATTTGGAAGACTAAAATTTCTTGTCCGTTGAATAAAAGGTAGGGGATTTCACATCATTAATAATCAGCAACAAAATCACTGCAGTCAGAGCTAAACGTGCACAAGAGCAGTCAAGACTGCAAATAGTAAGTTTGGATGACATAAAACTCTTATTCTACAATATAAGGTTGCATAGAAAACTGATTAAAAATACAGGCATTTATTTTCATGATGGAAAGACTTCCTAGCAAAGACATGTGAAATGGTATAGATTTACTGTTTACCAAAGATTATGTTTATGTCTAACAAAACCCTTTTTTGTGTCACAAGGGAGAAAAATAATGGATTATTTTATTCCCAATTTAACATATGCAACTGTATACAGGAAGATTAATTACAAAAAAACCACACAATTAATAGGGTACTTTACCTTTGCAGCAGCACAGCGAACTGCCATCGATCTATCCGTTAGGCATGAACGGGCAGCTTTGTAAATATCTCTGTGACATGGAATGCCAGCAGCTCCCAGACCTTTCAATATATTTTGCAAACTTAGCATGATCTCATACCGCCCTTGAGACTGAGAAGACAAAAGAGAAAAAGTCATCTTATTTTGCAACATAAGAGCATTATTTTATTCATTGGTTACCTTTTTAACCACACTCCTCCAAAGAGATCAGAGCAACAGTTTCAGAATCATAGCAATGATGTGAGATTGGGTCTCTCCACCCAATCTAAGGCCAACCAATGAGGGTCATGGCAGAGTAGGGATCTTAAGCCATCCCTCCATCAAACTCCAGCATCTTAGTATCGTACCATAATGGGACCCAAAATTTGTTTGAGTACATATCCTCAATTAAACCATGATTAGCCATGATCCTCAATTAAACCATGGAATCTGTACAAGAAAATCACTTAAAGGGTATGAAGGGAGATTTCTGGTTAAACTCTGCCCGTATACAGATAAAGAAGGATCAGTTAGTACTATTAGGAAGGCAATACATTTTTAAAGGCGAAAGTTCAATTCATATGAAGTTCAATTCATGTGAAAAAACAGCTCTGCAAATGTTTCAATTAGTGGTATAATAATGTACTGTTCTCACACACACACACACACACACACACACACACACAATTATCAAGCCTCATCATCTTGCTGTACTACAGCTCAATTTTCAGTGAAAAAAAATATTTTCAGCAACTGTAATATTTCACCAATAAGTAATCTTTGTTCATTTTTCAAAATCCTCCCATCCATTCTGGCATTTTTTCTTTCTGCTTTTGTGTTTGTTGAGCCTTACCTCTGCATTCTTCATTGCTTTAAGGACATTCCCTATAGTATCCACAAAGCTGTTGCCCAAAATTCTTCCCAGTTTTTTGTACAAATACCCCAAACAAACCACTGCAGCACTGTTTAAGAAGAACAGAAGAAAAAGACTTTGTAGTGATCAATGTATGTTTATGAAACACTATTTTTTTTTCAAAATTGACAGCCAGCATTTCTCTGTGTACAACAGAAGTTTCTTAATTATGAACAATTATAGTCACATTCACTGTGATTATTTCATAAGCAATGCAAGACATTTCAACATCAACCTAATAAAAAACCAAGTACCAGACTGATTTCATTATTACATGAAAAAGAAGCTTGAATTTGCCTCTACCTTTCAAATCAGCCAGTTCTGCTCTTACCTACAAAAGCTCATTTCACAATCATTTGTTAACATTCTACTTAGGGTCCCACAGCTCTCTTCTTCTGTTTAAAATGAAAAGTAATAGTCTACAATGACTTCTTTGCGACTTTTCATACTTACAGTTTTGTGGGTAAATAGCTTGGTGAATCATCTTTACTGCGAATAAGTTCATTGCATTTGTCAATTGTTTGATGAACAGAGAATGTGTCTCCAGAGCTGTACAGAATAGCTAGGTTCTTGGCAATAAGCTGTCTGGCAGGCGGTCCTGGTGAGCTGGTTAATAATGCTATCAGTTGTACAACAAGGTTGTTCTGTTTTTCCCTTATATCAGCCTGGAAATATAAACAAGCATTTCAGCCCACACTACAGCTGTCTAAGATAGTAACTCATCGTAAAACAAAGAATGTTTTCTTAAAACGTTACTTCATTCCAGTTGTACAATATTTACCCGACTGGTTGCTGGTAAAAGTTTTTCCAAAAATCTCAGCCATTCAAAAGCAAACTCTGCTTTCTGAAAATCACCCAATTGGTTATAGGCTTCTTCATTAAGTAATAAGCTGTGAGCCAGCTCCATTCCTTAAACCGTTGCTTTCCCAATATACAAAAGTCATTCATGAAGATACACAGGATGGTTGCAAAGTAGTATTACCATTACTTATCCACCAGCAGAATGAGACCTGAATAAGCAAACACATTAAATGTTCAAGAAAAAAAAACCTCGCACAATACATTTCGGGTTTAATATCAGATTTTGTGGGTTGCTCCATGAGCAAAGAAAGGATCAGGATGGGATACAGTGATTGCTCCACTGTAACATGACAAGCAGTGGCAGCATACTTGCACTGGGAGACAGAGTCACGGGCATTGCAGCAGTGCAGTGCTGCAGACATGAGCTACAACATCCAGCACCAACAAGTGCAAGTTTTCAGATGCCAAACATGATGCCAAAACATCATGCAACCTGCTAGCATGGACTTGCCCTGCAAATCAAGCCGAAAATGATGTTGTAGCTACTTGAGTTAGCGTTTAAACAGCATGTAAGCAGACTTTCCTGCCCCCTTCTAAGCACAGCAGCTTCCTGTGCTGCCACCCCCCTAAAGTCTGTTCCTGAGAGTCAGGGGACCCTCTACAGCAGGGGTGGCCAACCTTCCACCACTAGGGCCTCTGCATTCTTAAGAGTTGTGTAGAAGACAGAATCTTGGCAGCTGCAAGTGCTGATGGTGCTGCTAAAGCAGCTGCACCTGCTGAAATGCCCTCCCCTATACAACCATTAAAGGGCCAGGAGCATTCATGTTGAAAGGTTGGCCACCCCTGCTCTACAGGAACGGGATGGTATGGAGCCTGGAGAGGGAAATTGGGGAGATTCTCACCCCTTACTTGAATGGAATGTCTGGGTATGCCCACCAAAGCAGACTAGTCTACCTGGCCAGCTGCCGTGCCACAAACCGGCTTCTTCACCCGAAACAAATACACTGCCAGAGTCACCCAAAGAGCACACAAGTAGGCACAACACACATTTTCCAGAGACGCTCCAGGGAGTGTTCCATGCAGAATACAGCCCCAACACAATAGTTGCCGATGACTGGGTCAGCTCTAATAGAACACGGGAAACCGATCAACCCCACCTCAACACAGTGCATGCAATTGAACAGCGAGTCCTTAAGAGATTCATTCCTAGCCCAGGATGATTGGAAGGAGGGTGCAAGACTGAGACGCCCCTTATGGCCTGATGCAAAGGGGGCAGAGATCTTAGGGAAGTGATCCCTTATGTAGGAAAAATCATCCAGCGGCTGTGAACCTCTTCTCCTTACAACATGTTCCAAAGCTATACCTAGAAGTGCCCTTTCAAGGGCACACATGTTAATGGTCCAGGTAGTGTTGCAGGTTCCGCCTCCCTGGGAGGACAAGTGAGGGAGGACCTCTAGAGAACCCCATGTGGAGTGCCTTCTGTTAATGTAAAAGCAACTTAAGGTCCAACCTATAAGTACCAGATTCTTGCTTTTCTTCAAGTATACACATTTATAAGATCAGGGTGCCAGCCTGCTGATAATAGCTTAATTTTCAGCATCTTAAACAATGATCCTTAGTAAGCACAACTGTAGTAACATACTTTACAAGCAGCAAGAATTCCTCTAATGCTACCCAATCCAGAATGATTTATTTATTTCACAGGGTGGCAGGGAAACAAGTTACAGTAGTTGAAGTTGGTTAGGTATACAATACATATGATTTGTGTGTACTGTACTTTAATATGCTTACATATACATGACCCCAGAAGATACAACATACCTGAATAGAGTGCAAATAACAGACAGTAAACTTTTCTACAAGACATTCATTCTTTATTCATTCTTCATTATTGTAGGCATGAAGAATTTCTTGACACTGAAAGAAAGAAGAAAGCTTCAGCTGACATGAAGCCCAGTATCTATCAAAATCTCACAAAACTGTAGCCTGCACAGTTAAAATGGCAACACACACACACACACACACACACACACACACACATCTAAAAATAAAAACTGTAAGAACCTAGTGGTAAAAATGAAGGCATTCATACAATAATAGACACAGACTGTAGTTGTAGTTGCATCTGTGTCTATTATTGCTGAATCTTTTAAATCGTATTCATACAATACTTTATATGAAATATTCTTTTCTCAGAGGATCTCATAGTCACAATTTAGGGATGATTTCTTCCAAAAACCAGAACAGAGTTGAGGAACGAATGAGTTAAAAGAAGGGCTGCAGCTGAAAAACTAAAGTGCTCTGTTTCAAATTACAGCCATAAAACTAGTTTAACACTTGCTGTTAGGATGAGAATACAATCTTGCTCTACAATGATTCCACATTTTTTTTAGCATGAATCACCTCTTTCTATGATGATTCAGTTATATGCGGCACCACAGCCCACAGCATTCTATCTTGTAATGGATTTCACAATCATTACGTAACAATGTATTTCCTCTATCAGTTTTAATGGACGTTTACAAAGGACAATGCAAAATGCAACGGAGTACACATCCTTCTAGAAGGGTATTTTTTTTTCCTGAAAATAGAGACATATGGAGGCCAATTTATCTTTTTTTAGAAGCCATTTGCTTATGAGCACAGACTTTTGGTTACATGGCTAGCATCAGCTGGGGGCGAACATGGCAGCAGCGCGTGAAATAGGAACAAAATAGGCTCCATAGGCCATAAGCATAACTTAAGAAGACAATATAGTGACTAATGTGAGAAAACAGCAGCTATAGGCAAAAATAACCAGCAATACTAGTTACTTGGCCTACACTTCACCCTTCCAGATTATAACATTTGATATTGAACTACATGAGCATGGCACTTACTGGTACCACAAATACCGTTTAAAGCTGGAAGCAACTCAAAGAAGTCAAGCCACCTTGCACAGATAACAGCTTTTCCCCCTCTTTAATGCCTTTGATCATTTTTTTCCCCAGTATTTATCATGCATGGCAATTTATGAGTACAATTCCATGGAAGGAAGTACAGTATGAATAAACGCCTCCCTATCCAGCGAGATGTGATTATCCGTTATGGTTCAAGAGAAAGGTCCTATTAATTATTGATACTGTTATGCTAGCTGCTTTCTAACATAGGAATACCCTCCCCAGTGTATAATTTAAGTTCTCTATCATTCATACTTGAGAAACTCAAGATGTATGTATAAGACTTACTTTCAAATGTGTTCTAGAATAAAATTTACCTAAGGTCATTGTCTTCTTGTCATCAATCCTAATGTGAATTTACAGCCAATGTCTGCTCAGATTCTGACAGTCCAATCTTGTGTGACTCTTGCAGATCTCTTGCAGTAACAGTAAAGCCTGCACTGTACACGTCCAGCAAGCATCCGGAACAGCACGGGCATGTGCGTCCCATGTGGTCTCACATCGGCTGCTGGCGTTGGCTTGTTGGATAGCTGCGTCTCCGGACAGGCAAAGTCAACCTCAACTCGAATTTTGCCAGTTTCATGAACATGCAGCCAATCAAAGACAGTGCTTTGTACTGTGGGGGGCGGGATGCGTTTCACACGGTAGTCAATCACAGGGAAGATGTCAGAAAAACTAGTCTAAAGCAATCGTAAGCAAGTACTTTTGACAAGTTGCTCACTGATATCAGTCTCTGCATAATAACTCTCGGAAGGGAAAGGGGCCATGATTCTTTGTTGGGCAGTGATTTTCAACACGTGCTTTGGAATAGTGTGGCTTGGTTATGTCTCGGCACAGCTGCGTCTTGGCAGAGCCCGAGGCACATGGAACGTGAACGCGTACAGTGTAGCTCTGGCTTAACTCTTGCAGTAACAGTAGATCCACCGGTGTACCGGTGGATCTATTGTTACACCAGTGCAAGTTACACAGGATTGGGCTGTCAGCCATACCTAGGTCTAACATACAAGTAGATATAGAGATGCAAGTTCTACCCACATCATAATTTTCATCTCCTTAGTGAATTATGGGTGGTGTGCAAATTCTTTTTTTAAGCCATAAAATGTGGAAATGGCTGGTAACACCACCCAACAGCTTGGGAATAATTTCCTGAACTACAACATATGATTCCTAATATACTCCTAGCAAAAGAAATATTTAACTATCAGTAAACACTTCATTATGGGAACTTAAGACCTCACTGTTCACACTATCCAAAGATTCTCTCTCTAAAACAAATGGACGAGCAACAAGATGTTCAACAACTTTATTGTGGCATTTCATGGACAGAAGACTGTATGGAGCTGATCAAGTGGCTTTTATTTCATGAAAGTTTATTACCTCATTAGCTTAACTCAAGCTATTATTCTTTTTGCCTAGGGCTCATTTTGCTTAAGGCTTCCCATTCCTTATCAGTCACGTGTGTTTGCAAGGAAATAATAATTGGCACAGAAGCTTCATAACCGAGTGCTCTGTAAGAAAATCAAGTTTTGGGCTAGACATGATGCTAGGGCACCTCCAAGGGCACAGTTTTCTGGTAGCATGCGTGTAGGAGTTGGGCCCAAGTGCTATTCTGGGAATGAAGGTGTTCAATTTCAGTTCCTCATTCAAGTTGCTTCAGCAACTCTTGGGTTGAACCAGGAATTAACTTTAACTTGTGATATGTTGAGAGTAATACTACTGAAATCCCTTTACATTATCTCAGGAATCCTTAAAACAAGCTTGTACGTGGAGCATTTTGATAAAAAATACGTAGTTTTCATAAAAAAGCAGTTTAAACAAATACAGTACAGTAATATCCTATATCAGGGGTTCCCAACCAGTGGTACTACTGTAGTACCACCACTGGTACTTCGGCCGACTGCTGGTGGTATTCAGATCGCTGGACCACTGGAACCCCACATTGAAGTGGCACTTTTGGTGGCACGTTTTTGCTCCCAAGAAGCTCCTGCCTTTGGCAGAGCCTCTCAGGAATGCTGAGAAGGGCCCTCCCACCTGCCCAGAGCCTCCTCCCTGCATTTTCTGGCCTCTCAAAATCCAGACGTAACTGGTCATAATGTCATCGCCAGTCGCTTCCAGTGGTACTCAGAAGGAGAGTGGCGCCGGAAGTGGTACTTGGCCAGGAAGGGGTTGGGAGCCCCTGTCCTATATCCATTCCAAAAGAACCAGGACATTGAATGATGCAAATGTCCGCTTCATATTCATCATGCTCAAATACTGGGTTAAATTTGAAGTACCAGTAAGTGAAATTGAAATGATCAGAAGCCACGCATAATTTCATGAAGAACATCTCTCTCCTTTAGTAGTTGATGAAGATGGGCTCTAAGTGTTTATTTTATATTTGAGAAGTTTTGTACAACCATCTCTATCTATCACCAGGTAACAAGAATAAAGAATATGTCTTGGTTTTCTGTAGGTTTGAAAACTAATGAATAGTTGGAAGAAAACAAATAGTCTTTGCCCAAATAATGCAATCCTAAACTGGACAGGCCTAATTAGAGATTCTACAAATTGAAACACCAAATTGATGACGAGTCCATCAGAATAATTCTTTCATCCTTAAAAATTCAAATGATACTAGAACATCCAGGCCCATTATCCATCCAGATTTATTTGTTCTAAAAACATGTATGCTACCTTCTGCCACTTGCACTCAAGGTGGTTTAACAATGGAATCCCTTCTTTCTCCATCATCGGCCCTTTTCTCCCCATGATAAATCTTTCTCCCCATTCCCATCCGCCCCACTGCATAGCCCCCCCCCCCACTAACCAGTTTTCATGGCCCATTTTGGAAAATTATTTCCTTCACACTTTTTTTTTAATACAGTAGCATTCAGGATCCCCATTATAGGAATCACAAGGGAAGTTTGTAGACGCTGCTTCTAGCCTTTCCCCAATCTCTTAGATCTTCCGTGCATATTGACAGGACTTCTGTTCAACATTGCTGGCAGAAATCCAGCTGATTCACTTTCCAAGCTTTAGTCAATCTATGAAGCAATCTCCTATACTAACTTACGGTGCAATCCTGTGCATGTTTGCATGGCTGGCTTAAATGGCCGGCCGCTGCATTGTGGCCTGCGGCGGTGCGGCCTGGGCTCACCTCGGGGAAAGGGGTTAGGGTAGGTGTCCCCTACCTACCGGTGTAAGGTCCGGAGGCCCCAATGGGCCTCCTCGGATACGTGCCAGCTCTTTAGCTGGTGCATGTCTGGGGAGGCTGTATAAGGCCGGGCTGGGAAAGGGCTCGGGATATCAGCGCAACTCAGTGCTGATATCCCTGCCCCCTCCCAGCCCGGGCCAGCCAATGGCCCCCTCCCTCGCTGCCCCTGCCCGCCTTCCCCCGCCACTGCACCAACTGGCGCAGGACCTACCTGCGGTGGCTGGGCCGCAAATATGCTTTACGGCACATTTGCTCTGCCAGCCTAAAGATAGGCAGGATTGGGTTGCCCATGTATACATAGCAGGCTAATTTTGTGCACTGTCCTACCATGTACACAAATGCTAGGATGGCTCTTATGAATCATGTAAATGTAATCAAGTTGCTAACAGTAGACAGACCAGGAATTTGTTTGCATGTTGGCCCAATATTTTATGTCCAGTTTGACATATACGTTGTCCAGCACACTCTGAAATACACATCCAAAATGTAGTGAAGGTGATTCAACCAGCCTTATTTTCTAGCCAGCAAATGAAGAGGGCAAAGGACTTGGCAATGTGCAGGAGTTATGAAATTTCCCCTTCTGCCCATATAAAAGACAATACCCTATTCCAGTATTACTGTGATAAGGAAATAGATACTATCTACAAAGTAATCATAAGTTTTATTCTCCGAGTGGAATCACTGGAGGCAGGGTATTAATACCGGTAATTCTTTCTCGATTAGCGCGTGCATACACATTCATTAGTGGTACAGTCTCTTATATTTAGCGGGGCAGCAACTATCCCATCATAGTGGCCCTCCTCGTGTCTTTTAATTTTGTTTTTATTTACAGACATGTTTGCATGGTGTGTTTTTTCATGTTTGCAGAACCTCCAGAACCAGAACCTCCAGTTTCCAGAACACCTTCTGGACAGAGAACCATCTTATTCCTTTGCCACGCAAGTCACTTTGTGACCCTCCTCTGTTGAATAGTAGCACAGTAGGGTCTCCATATCCACCAATTCGGCACCCATGGTTTCATTTATCCGTGAATGCCAAATCCCCCCTCACACACCCCACATGCGTGACCTCCCCCCGGGTGATTACCTTTTTTGTTTTAAAGTTTGTGTCTTGCTTAGAACAAACGTGATAAGCAGCATCCTGCTGCTTATTGCATGGAAGAAGACAGAGACTAAATGCTAGAGAGGCTCAGCAAGGTTAACAGGAAACAGTTTCCTGCTTCCTGTTAATCTTGCCGAGCCTCTATAGCATCTAGTCCCAAATTCTATGCAATAAGCACTAGGAGGCTGCTTATCATGTTTGTTCTAAGCAAGATAGATTGCGTGGTGGGATGCAGAGAACCACGATTATGGGGTTCACCCATATCTGCAGTTTTCACGTATCTGCGCGGGGGGGGGGGAGGCTGGAACGTATCCTCTGCAGATACAGGGGGGCCCTGTATATAAATATTCTAACCACCTAGAGAAACTCAATCTAAATTTTCTTCCTATTTTATTGTAGGAGACAAGATTTTATAAAAGGTTAGAGAGTCTGTTATCTAAACATTCCTTCCAACCTGCCAAACCCAAGCTGCTATTATTAACTCTTCTAATTCTGTTGGCTCTTGTATGGCTTTGTAAAAATTTAATGAGGATTTTTTCACTTCTTAGCAAACTGCATGACAAGACAATCAATGTTCAGCTCTCATTGTGTGACTGAGCATCTTTCAAGTGTAAATTACAATTATCTTTGAGGACCTGTCTGTCTTTAAAGACAACTATCTTTTTTCCTATCCTTAAGAGGCTCAAACCTCAGTGTCATGACACTATCACTAAAATTGGGTCCTAGAATCAGTATAGAAATGTTCACCTCATATCATTAAAGTGAAATTTGCTCTTTTAAACTTTAATGATATAAACAAAAATGCACATAAAAATAGTTTTGGAACTCACTCCAAATTCCCATTTTGTCAGGTGTAACAATTTTTGGATTCTCTGGATTTATTTAAAATGTTATCTGAAAATGCAATCAAATTCCATGTGTAAATGCAATTGCAATGTACAGGGGATGTATTTAAGGTAGGTGGTCCTCCTGATCTAATGTCAAGAGCTACTCTGTTTTCTTCTAATGTCCAACATTCTATCAGTTGTCAAGACTGATCAGAAAAACTAAAAGGTAAATTAAAAGATATATCCCAGTATTAAAGACAATGGCAAACATTAACAGCAAGCTTAGTATAAACACCAATTTGAGTTTGTATGAGATGATGAACAATAATATCCATCTACCTAAATGGATACAGAAAAGTAGTTGAATTTAAAAACACCAAGGAAAAAATACAGAAGACACAGCACAATGAAAAGTATATCTAAACCTTAAAATATTTAGGGTTCTTAATCCACCAGTCCACACTTTTTAATATGCTTTCCAGACACTGAAGCCGTATGGATGTTTGTTCTACTACAGCAAGGCTGTGCCCTTTTTAACCATATGCAACAACCCTCACAGTCTCATTCCACAGAGCCACATCAGCATCTACAGAGTGCTGCTGTAGCTCAGTAGGCTTCAGCTGTTTTTGCAAGCTGTGATTTGCTTGCTCTCCCCCTCATTCTGCAAAAGAAAGACTGAAACATTGTCCATGTCACCGTTCAAATACACAAGCAGTAGTAAAATCAAGTGTTGCTGGTGTAAAAAGAAAAGCATCAAAGAAAGATTAATAGCGGAACTTTAGAACTGTACCATGCATAAAAGCTTAGATATTGTTAAACAATTCCTTCCCAAATAAATTCAGTTAGACAGAACCCAAGCAAATTATGAAACTTTAAAGTTAAGCAATAATACTGGTATAATTGAGACCACACTAGACAAGGTAATAAGTCGTATCTGCCCAAGAAACGTTCCTGACCCCAGCCCTCCTAGTACTATCACTTTCAGTGATTTCAGGTAATTTCAATGTGAACACAGCATCGCCACAAAGAAAATGAGTCTTGACTTAACTCAAACGTCTTTCCTTCTGTAAATGCCACTATCAGTCAATGTCTTACTGCCCAATCCTTTTACTGGATTTACGGCAGTGGGACACTGTCCCGCTGTCGTAAATCAGCTGCCAACAATTCATGGTGTAGTAGTGGTTTGGGAGTCGGACTTAGATCTGGAAGATCCAGGTTCAAATCCCCGCTCAGCCATGAAGCTTCCTGGGTGACCTTGGGCCAGTCACTATCTCTCAGCCCCACCTACCTCACAGGGTTGTTGTGAGGACAAAAAGGAGGGGAGGAAATATGTACACCACTCTGAGCAGCTTGGAGGAAGGGTGGTATAAAAATGTGAAAAATAAAATAAAATAAATAAATGGTGGCCATTTCTGAGTGCCACTACGAAGTGGCAGCATGACTGGAGGCCACCGTCGTGGTCGGCAGCCTGCACTGGTAAAGGTAAGCTGGTGTGGGTAGCGGTTCGTGGGCAGGGAGGGGAAATAATGGTGCAAATTGGGGGAGGAACTGGGAAGTGTGTCAGGGTAGCAGTCACACATGCCCAATCTTATCCTCTCTTTTCAAAACCTCCTCATCCTTTTCTCTTCTTAGACATAGGCCACCAAAATGGCTGGCGTATGTCCAAAGAGATCCATAGGCAATCATGCAGCCAGAAGGGAAGTAAAAAATATTTTTAGTTACTTCCAGCAGGCTGTCCAATCGCCTCCCCACCAAAGATGCAGCACAACCTCCATTGGTGGAGCTGCATGCTATAACATGGCAGAGGATAGGACTGTGGCTTTACTTACCCCCTTTATTCATCAAATTGCAGTTAAAAGATGCAGTTTGTTCTTGCTTTTCCTTGTCTCTACCACTCTGCCTTCATAAGTCATATGAAGCTACCCCACATCCACTCTGTCAGCTGCTTTCCAAGACCTCATGGAAAGGGCTTTCCCAGTTTTGCTACTGGAGTGCTTGCAAAATATATGTTCCAATACTCCTTTGATCCAACTTGGGATACATATTTGAATGCAGACAATCCATTTGTGTACAGTGGGTTATATACCAGTCTTGGCTCCCTTTTGAGTGAAACTAACGAAGTACCTAATACAGTACTTTGTCCCAATACTTTTACTTTTGTTTCATATCTCCCCTTCCTTCCAGGAAGCTCAAGGCAGGTTATATGGAGTTCCCAGGCAGATTCTCATCTACGTTCTGACAGGATGCAGATCTGCTTAGCTTCTGCAAGATTGCTGTACCATGTGTTTTCATCTTTCTTCTAGGACCACCAGCTAGTTACATACATACACACACACTAACTGGATGCCATAGCTTACAGATACTAGGTAGAAGTAATATTAAGCCTTCTCCATTTTACTTTCTCCTTTGTGTATGTGTTCAATAATCATGTATCAATGCAACAGGCCACTTTCTAAATGTTCAAGATCCTTCAGTGTTTCTCTTTAATCTTTTTTTTAGCTTGATTGTATGCATATTTGTGACAATAAGCATCACTGAATTCAACTGGACTTACTCCCAAATAAGCATGCATAAGACTGAAGCCTTTAAGTACCCTTTTTATATGAACACACTGGTAAAAGGGTGCACTTTCACAACAATTTTAATCTAGGAATTAGCAGTTATTCTGCTCCATATTGGTAGCAAGCTAAGCAGAGAACCCAGAGAATGGCATTTTACTCCAAATTAATTGCTCCTAAGAATAAAACAAACAAAATAGGGTGATCTTACTGTATCTTCTGATATAGAGACTTAACAAGTATTCTTTTTTTAATTTAACAACGAGCGGGGGGGGGGAATCTCCAAACCTTCCCTCATTCAATAGAACACATTCGTTCTACAGCTATCAAGCTATATACATAAGATCTGTCCTTGACATTAATAATTCTAGACTCACCACCATCCTGTGCCATACGATCAGTAAAGCAAAAGAAAAAATACTTCACATGCAAACATGCACAGAAAAGGCAGGTAAAACCTCCTAGTCTTTTGCCAGTCACCACGCTTCAACACCCTAATAAAGACTTTATAAGGAAGTAACTCACCAGCCTTAAGAGATCATGAATTTGGGCTCAGTTCTGTAAATCAGAAGCTGGTGTCAATTTCACATACACTGAAAGCCAAGCACCCTGCACTCTATGACCTCCCCTTGCACCTTCTCACACACCCCACACCCACTTTCCTGGAAGTTTAGCCCCGTTGAACACAATGAGACTTACGTCTGAATAAACATGCATAGGATTGTGCTGACACTTGGCTTGGATGCATGGGAGCCTCTCTTTTTTCTTTTTCAAATCCTCCCTACCTTTGTAGAGGGATTCTGACGGGTTGACCTCAACAGCCTTTTTTTAACCCCTTCCTCCTTCTTACGAGATTTGCCACGAACACCTCTTAACTTCCTAGTAGGAATGCTTCCAATCCTAGTACTACCTTTTGTTAAAACAAGTCCCCGGAGGGAGAATAGAAACAAAATAAAGAGGAGCCTCTCATCCTCTTCTCCCTCAACATTCCTTGTGGGTTTTTAATGCGTTTAATACCCGAAGCAGCCTCCACTCTCCACGAGCAAGGAGCTCCACGCACTCCAGCAGATCTCCTGCGCACAGAAGAAGTCCCTCGGTCTCTTTCAGCGAGAAGCAGAATTGCTCCCCTGGCATATCACCAGCCGCCGCTCCCAACCAACCAGAATCCGGCTTTGCCCCGTCCCAGGAAGGCAAGAGGGAACTGCCTCCGCTCAGGTTACCTGGTCGGCCTGCATGCATGCAGCCACCCGAAAAAGCCTCTGAGCAGGGTGGGGTTCTTCTGCCCAGGCTGCCAGCGCGGGACTGGGATTCACAAGCAGGCACTCCGCCCGCCTCTTTCCTGAGACAGGGAAACCTGCGCCCTCCCCTCGGTCAGGAGGAGGAGTTGCTGCTGGGGGCGGCCTCCCTTTCTCGGCAGGCAGGCGGAGGAAGCCGCTCAGCCCAGGGCCGTGTAATCGGCCCCGAAGCCATCGAGCGCCTGCTGGGGTAATAGGCCTCGCTGCTTCATCGGAGGAGGGAAGCAGAGCAGAGCCTGCTTGTTTTGCTGCTCTGCTACAACTCGCCGTAGAGTCGTCGTCGGGACAGCGGGGAAACAACCAGTTGTCCCCCCCCCCCTGCGCACGCATATGCTGTAGTAGTGCTATGCGCACAACAACACGTTGTCTAGTCTTTGGTTTCGGTTTCTGTCCGTACGTTTAAAACTTTTTTTAAAAATCTCCTCGTGGGGGCGGGGAGGAATCTTGGTTTTTTCCTTCAGGAATTACCGGCTTATTGTACCAACAACAATGCTTCCCCTTCCCTTCTCTTTCTTTGTTTATCGTCTGCACTACTCACTCCCCTTCTTGCCAGGGCTAGAAAAAGACTGTGTCATTGCAATGAGCTCATTTGAAACCGGCCCAGCCACCCCGCCGCCTGCAAGTGCAGCTCTAAAAAGGATTCAATGTTCTGTGTATCATTTCGGCTGATTTCCTTCCTGGCAAATGCAGGAGAAGAGAGAAGGAGGGTGCTAGAATCCTGCACTTAAAAACCGAGGGAGTGTGCTTGGGAAAGGAAAGAGTCTTTCTTTTAATGCATACTGTTTCATCTTGGCTTACCGGATAGTCTTCCTAAGAAAGCATTTCCTTGAGGACTTCCCAGCCTGTTCAGACACACCGGTTCCATTATGCGCTATCACAACTCAGCAGTCTTATTTTTGAAATATACTGTACTTGATCTGCCAACTTGCTGTATTTCTAATTGCAGCCACACATAAGATCCAGTTAAACTCCTTGCAGCCCTAAACTGAATGCAAGTTCCATTGAGTAAAAGGGGCTTCATTTGGGGGTTAGTAAGCTTCATGAATGCATCCCTAAACCTGCATGTAACCCATACACTTCTTAGGATACACTGAAAGACACAACTGCACTTTAGAGTGATACATGGATCAGTGGGCAGAACAATATTATTATTGTTACTATAATAATAATATTATTATATACCGCTTTTCAACAAAAGTTCACAAAGCGGTTTACAGACAAAATCAAATGACTACATGGCTCCCTGTCCCAAAAGGGCTCACAATCTAAAAAAGATGCAGAACACCACCAGCCACAGCCACCAGAAAGACACTGTGCTGGGGTGAAAGGGGAGCAAGTTGCTCTCCCCCTGCTAAATATAAGAGGAGCACCAATTTAAAAAGTGCCTCTTGCCCAGTTAGCAGGGGTATATACATACAATAATGTATGTAGTTGGAACAGAAAGGCACTGCAACTACCATGATTGACGAGCCTTCTTTTAAATAAATGCATATATGACTATCACTCTACCAGGGCTGGCCCACAACCTCATGGTGCCTGAGGAGGAGTGCCAAATGCTGCCCCCTTACCTGGTGATGTGCTAGTCCCTGCTGCTCCTACTCCGTGAATTGTAAAAGGAAGAAGGGGATGGAGTGGAAGATGAAGCAGAGAAGCTCCCTCCAGCCCAATCCTCTCCTCCTTGCTCTTCCACTCAACCCCCTTCCTTTTCTAGTCCAAGGAGGAAGAGGAGCAGTGGAGGCATATGGAGGTGGGAGCCCCCTGCTAATCTGCTGCCTGAGGTGACCACTTCAGTTGGCCTCATTGATGAGCTGGCCCTGCCCTCTATATTTTCTTTTTCAGCCATTTTAAATTGCACAAAGGTCAGGCACTCTTGCTCTTGAATATATAGAAATGATTACTATTTCTGCTTTGAGCTACAGTATGTCTGAGCCTTCCTGTCATCTCCCCGAATTCAGTATCTATAACTACACTGGTTATTGTGTTAGTAAGATTCTCAGTTAACTTAAGCCACTTAGGTTTCCTGGTTTGCCTCAATGTTTGAGGCATACGGTATGTTAAGGAGCTCATTGTGAAAAGTGCACACTAATCTCATCCCATACTTGCTAAAAGTGAGTCCACTGTATTCAATGGGGCTTGTTCCCAAAGAAGTGTTAATAAGATTGCTGTCCTGGGCTTCCAAATAGTTTAGAGAGCAATCCTATCCTTGAGTTTCATCTGCTGAGTGGGGATAGAAGTGCTCCTTAAATTTGCTGCTGCAGCAGCAGCAGCACAAAACATTATGCTAGTAGCGCATAATGATTTTGTAGTGGTGTCGCATTATTCGTGCCACCGCCCACCAGTGCACTATGCTGGCATAACCACCTCCAATGCCACAGACAAACATGGATGGAGTTGGATGGTGACAGGGGACCTTAGTCAGAAAATACTACGTTAGCTTAGAGGTTGGCCAATTCAGTCCCATCCCAATGGGGGATGTACAGTATAACATTACACCAACAAAAAGATGTGGCATTAGTTAAAACACTCCCAACTAGAGTCAATAGAGAGCGCCAACTGACTGCGCTTTCCTGTATGCTTAACATGTGGTCCCTTGGGTTCCATAGCTGGGTTGACTTGTGATTGAAATGACAGTCCTTGCTTCTGGCAAAAGTGGATTGTTTGCAAGCTGCTGCTATTTGGGCTGCCAGGGAATTTGAGCCCTTGCCTGCAGGGAGCCAGGGTGTCTGTGGTTTAAGGAATCAGTTGCTATACAGTATTTCTATACATTAGGCAATGGAGCTGTTAGGCCACAGCCTATGCACAATTATTTGGGAGTACAGGTGGGCCCCCATATCCACTGATTCGCTATCCACGGTTTCAGTTATCCACGGATCGTGGGGACCCCCCCAGGCTTTTACTTTTTTCCCAGTAAGCTTTGTTTCTTCCTTAAAGAAACAGGAGAAGCAGCCTCTGGCTGCTTATTACAGGCAAGTAGAACGAGACTAAGTACTAGAGAGGCTCTGCAAGGTTAACAGAAACCTTGCAGAGCCTCTCTAGGACTTAATCTCGTTCTACTTGCCTGCAGTGGAGGCTGCTTCTCTGTTTGTTTTAAGGAAGAAACAAAGCTTGCTGAAAGAAAAATAAGAGCTGGGGGGGCAAGCATGCCTGCCTGCAGGGGAGGCAGGGTGGGGGGCCCCTCAGGAAACCATGGAGGGGGTGTTCGCTCTTATCCACGGTTTCAAGTATCCACGGAGGGGCCTGGAACATATCCCCAGCGGATATGGGGGCCCACCTGTAAGTGCTACCGTACTGATCATAGTGGAACTCAGTTCCGAGCAAATATGTGTAGGTTAGTGTTGTATAGTAGTTAAAGATCCAATCATATCTTGTGATACACCAGTGTATCTCCACATATGCTGGTACAACAACAGCCCTGCCAATGTAGAAGCCTGCCCACTGACAGACACACCACAGGTGCTGGTGCAACATCAAAAAAGCACTGTGCTGAAGTAGTTCAGATGTCACTTAGACGACCACAAGCGCAACTTCGCCAGAAGAGAGGCCAAAATAAGGAGGAGGTTGGGGCATCACGTGGGAGGGACAAGGAGGAGTCAACATACATCGTATCCTAACAACTCTTCAGACAATGGACATGCCCCTGATGCCAGAAAAATACTATGCCAACAACAGAGCTGGTGTAGCTGGGAGTAATCCGATAAGGAACAATGGGGAAGGAAAAAACAGCAGAAAAGCACAACTCCTGTCACCCCCTACCCTGCCCACTTTCCTGTAACGGAGCACAGAATACAGACTACATTTGGCAGCCAACGACACCACACCTACCCCAGTACTTACTACTTAGGCCCTTCGCAGGAAGACTCCTCATGCAGCTCCTCATGTGATAAAACATGTGGCATGGGGCTATACTTCTCTGGTCTCTCAAAGGGGAACTTTGGTGAAGGGAACCATGGTGAAAGGGTACTTGGTGCACAAAGGGAACACTTTACACAAACAATCTCTTTGTTAACTTTTACACAAACAACATTTATATGGCAAGACAGTTTGTTACAGCAGCATACCCAGCTTCCTTGCCGCCTAGGGCAGCAAGGATGGGTGTCACCACCACCCCCTGCCTGGTGATACCTGGAAGTGATGTCACTTTGGCCAGGAAGTGACATCACTTTGGAGCAGCCATGAGGCAGGAGGTAGGGACTGGGGTGCCGCATCCGTGTCTTCAGCTTCTCTCTCCCGTGATCGCAGGGAAGATAAGCCAAAAACGTGGGCACCAGAGGGGGGGGGAGTTGACAAAGTCCGCAGCTGTTTAAGTGGCTAGGGGGCTGCAATTTTCATTTTCTTTGCGATTGATTTCCGTCACAACTGTTGCTTATTCAAGTCGAAACAATTTGCATTCTTCTGTCTGCCCTGATCAGTTTTCAAAGAAGAGGCACTCTTCTATTGATGATGCCAGCTTTTAAAGGACTGTGTATATTATTATTATTATTATTATTATTATTATTATTATCATTATCATTATCATTATCATTATTATTATTATTATCATTATTATTATTAACAGTATTTACCGGTATATACCGCTTTTCAACAAAAAGTTCACAAAGCGGTTTACAGACAAAATCAAATGATTAAATGGATCCCTGTCCCAAAAGGTCTCACAATCTAAAAAAGATGCAGAAGAACAACAGCAAACAGCCAGCAGAAAAGACACTGTGCTGGCGTGAAGGGGGGCAGTTACTCTCCCCCTGTTAAATATAAGAGGAGCATGAATTGAAAAAGTGCCCTCTTGCTCAGTTAGCATATATGTAACTGTCTTTGCTTACTTTTCTGCTGTAGGGTTGGTGAAGAAATATTTTCTGTCAACCCATAACTGTGGATGGATGGTGTGCTGTCATGCCAACATGTTCAGTTTGAAGAAATCTGCATAACCTCTTCCTCCTGCTTTTTGAGATGTGTGTTCTAATTCTAGCTTCTCCAAAAGAAGTGATGAAATTTGCTGTCATTAACGGGACAACAAGGTAGTCAGCACATTAAGATAAATGTATTGCTTGTTGTGGGCAGTATTAGAGACAGTCCTTTCCGGAAGATGACAGGAATAAATGTGAGCGAACCTATTTCTCTAAATGTGCTGGGAGAAACAATGGTGCCCTACCCTGACTGGGATCCTGGAGGCAAACCATCTCTACCATCAATGTAACGATTATTATTTTTTCTTTTTTATTGACTGCATCCAGAAAACATGAACCAATCTGAGTCATTGACTTCATTCACTTTATAGCTATTACACAGAATGATCTATCAGATAACACCGACTCTAACGTGGAGCAATTTATCACCATAAAATGCATCAGTGGAGAACTCGGTATGTACTAATTCAAAAAAGACTATGCATCAGCAATAATGTATTACTTTTTACCTTAATGATTCTTAAAATTAGTAACAACTGCAGTGTAGATGCAATGCACAATTGGTTTAATGACTTTGGACAGCATTTTAGAAAATCAACTACACTGATGAACAGCCAGATCCTAACTAAAGATCCAGCTGGCAGCTCAGGGCCACCCACCGGATCCCATTCCTGCTCTGGACCCCCATGCCGTGGGCCGGAGGTCTACTCGGGGAAGGGGACGGTGTAAACCGAGGCCATGTAACAGCCGATCCAGTGGGGACGGGGATATGGTGGACACCATCCCCGCCCCCTCCCAGGCTGGCTCGGCCAGTGGCCCCCCTTCGTCGCCCGGACCGTCCATGCGGCCGCCGACGGGAGCCTTACCTGCCTCCGGCGGCCGCATCAACATCCCGGCGATGGAGTGAGGGAGGCCGGCCTTGTTGGCACAAACATGCCTTATGACATGTTTATTACGGCTGCTGGAGTGCTTGCTCCGGCACCGGAAAGTTATACAGGATTTCAAGTTTACAGGATTAAAAACCATGTCAAAAACTATATTTATGTTTAAAAAAACGTCCTGAATGTAAAACACATAAAAACACTGTAAAAACAACAATAAAACACGACGTTTTATCTATGCAGCCTTTGTTGCCATCTACACCTGAGGAGGTCCACAGTTTGTGGACAAAACGTTATGTTTTATTGTTTTATTGCTGTTTTTAAAGTGTTCTTTTTCGTGTTTACATTCAAGACGTTTTTTAAACATAAATATAGTTTTTGACATGGTTTTTATCCTGTAAACTTGAAATCGATAGACAACACAGCAGGCCATGAAAGTTACACATCCCTACTAGTTATACAGGATTTTGCCCGAAGTCTGCTCACCATATGTTGTTGTTTTTTTTTGAAGACTATAGATTGAAGTTTGTTAGCCTTCAATGCTGTTTACGCAAAGTCCCTGTGCCTGCACTTGTATATTTATCATGCTTTAGACTTAGAAGCAGAATGATGAAGCCCGTGCTATGCAACTTGATCTGTGTTCCTGTGGAGAGGGGGGACTTACATAATATTAATGATTGGCTGCTAAGTTATTTGGAATCCTGTATAGTGGCGCAGTGGGTTAAACCACTGAACCATGAGCTGTCGATCGAAAGGTCGGCAGTTCGAATCCGTGCGATGGCTCCTGCCAACCTAGCAGTTCGAAAGCAAGAAATTGCAAGTAGATTAATAGGTGTACCGCGTCATCGGGACGGTAATAGCGTTCCATGCGCCTCGGTGTTGAGTCATGCCGGCCACATGACCATGGAAACGTCTTCGGACAGCGCTGGCTCTTCGGCTTTGAAACGGAGATGAGCACTGCTCCCTAGAGTCGGACACGACTGGACTTAATTGTCAAGGGATACCTCTACCTTTACCTATAGTCCATGGCAGTGAGAGCAGAAGTGGGAGAGGTCTGTGGTATCCACCAACTCCGTTAGTGTTTGGGGAAGTCTTCGGGTAAGCAACTCTGTTGGTGGTGACAGAGTTGTCATGAATGCTGTAAGAGTGGCTGTGTAACTGTTTGTTCATTTCTCAAAAGTTCCCAATTTACAAGTGGGTTGTGTTCCAGCAGTTCATTTGTAAGTTAGCTTGGAACTTGGAATGCATTTTCAATTTATAAAAGTCGTTCGGTTCCCAGGCTAACCACCACAAAAAGCCCATTTAACTGAGTTCTTTTAGTTCTTTCCTTTGTCCTTCCCATCGTTTTTCTCCTCTTCTGTCTCTTCTTTTTCTTTCCTTTCTCCACCTTCCTCCTGCCTCTTGCTATCTTATCTTTGCAGTCCACTCCCTGACAAGACTGTGTCCACAACTCTCTCAAAGTTGGCAGCAGCTCGGACATCATAAGTTGCTGTGGATCTCCGTCAAGTGTGTACATCCTTATTCGCACGTGTGGACTGGTGTTCGTATGCCAGATAATTATCACTGGAAGTTTATTCATAAGTGCAGATGTTCATAACTTGGGGAGCTCCTGTATTGTGCTTTCGACTTTGCTGCTGAAAGGGCATGAGATTGCACCTGTGTTAAACTGGCTTGCTCTGGTGTAGCAGCTGCTAGAATAATGGGACCATAGGGTTGACCTGCCCATGAGCAATATTCCACATATGGAGGTGGATGGTACTGAATAGATTTAGAAATGGGTTTATTTATTTATTTATTTATTTATTTATTTATTTCAAGAACTTATACCCTGCCTTTCCCATGCCGAAACATATGAAATTTTTACTGACTGTCTTAATGCTTCTAACAACTGATGGTAGTTATTGTTTTGTACTGGTTTGCTAATTTTCACTATTTTACTATAAACTGTGTTGATCTCTGCTGGGCCATGGTATATACACATTTGAAGAATTACTAAGTATTATAATATAGACATTTCTATGGACCAATGCAATAAAACTGATAGCTATAACAAGATTGTACCTTGGCACAAGAGGCTGGGCTTCTCTAGACAGGGTTCATAGTTCTCTCTCTCACACACACATGGATAATAAATCTAAAGTATTACTAATTTACCACCTATGGACATGGCACTTGGATTTAATTACTCACAGAAGTATGCCACTAGTATTACAAATTCCTCATACCTGTTTTTGTTACTTTCCAATAATTAGATTCTCCCTACCAAGTGAAGCTGGTTTTAATATTAGTTGGAAAAAGTAGGCCCTTAAAGCAGTGGTTTCCAAACTGGGAGGTGTGGTTTCCAGGGGAGCTGTGGAAACCAGCCAAGGGAGCCGCAGAGTGCCATGGAATCCTCTTGGAATACAGTGCAATGCCAATTGGCAGGCATCAACATAATGTCATGGGGAGCCGCAGCCAATGCTTGGTTGCTAATGGTCAAGGGAGCCCCAGGTCGAAAAAGTTTGGGAAACACTGCCTTTAAAGTATTAGAGAAAACAAAAATAAAGATTTATAGTTATTGTTATACGCAGTCACCAATGTACAGGGTCTGGTGCAAATGTAATGCTGGCTCCCTGCAAACTGTAGTTTGGAAAACAGGAACCAGTCCTGAGAACATGGGCTTTTTCTCATTTCCCCCTAATGTTCCCTCCTTTGTGTTTGTAGTGAGTCAGCATTACGTCTGCACTGGACAACAGTGATTTATATATCTGCAAAACTGTTTCTAAATAGGTATTATACCTCCCATATTAGTTCTAGTCTACTATAATTATAAAATGCAACTTGAAAATGAATTGTGAAATTATCCTTATTTAACATTTTGAATTAGATAATAAAAAGAATGTCTATCTAGCTTGAACAAGGAGAGACAATAGTAATGCTGACTATCTTCCCCCTGCCTTAAAACATGATGTCTTAATTGACAGTTTTAAAAATACATTTTTAAAACTGACAGTAATAAACAAGTGTTGCATAAGGGTGCAGATGAGGCCATCTTCCCAATTATTAAGGTCTCAGCAGTACCCTTCCCCCTTCATCGGTAATCCAAAACATGTTGCAACCTCCTTCCTAATGCATCGCATCTCAATAGCTTAAGCTCCTTACATTCACATTTTTGGTATGTGATGATATGTGGTGATATAAGAGGATACATTGTGACAGATATCCAAAGATTATTAGAAAATAAGCATAAAATACAATCGTTAAATTTAGAGCTGTCCAACAGTAAACGTTGTATAGATTCAAACCATTTCAGTGGAATCCTAGGCATGGCTCCTCAGAAGTAAGGACTTACTCCCAGAAAAGTACAGGTATATATAAGGTTGAAGTCTTTCCTAGAGAATATACTTTATTATTATTATTATTATTATTATTATTATTATTATTATTATTATTATTATTCACATTTTTATACCGCCCTTCCTCCAAGGAGCTCAGAGTGGTGTACATATTTCCTCCCCTCCTTTTTGTCCTCACAACAACCCTGTGAGGTAGGTGGGGCTGAGAGATAGTGACTGGCCCAAGGTCACCCAGGAAGCTTCGTGGCTGAGCGGGGATTTGAACCTGGATCTTCCAGATCTAAGTCCGACTCCCAAACCACTACACCATCTTGGTGTTACACCATACTTTACAGGATTATGATTTTTCACGTTTTTCAAGAGAACACTGTAGGGGTAGGCAAGGCCATATTGGAACTGCCAGAATAGATATTAGAAAACTAGATTTGGGAACTCATAACCAAGCAACATATGGATCTCTAAAATTGTAACAAAAAGTACTACATAACAGAGAGGGTGTAGAGGCGTTCATTAGTTTCTGTAATGAAGAGTCCCTTTGAATATCTCATATCTCAACTCCAATCCTTGACAGGAGCCTTCCACAATGTATGCAGAATAAAACATAATCATCACAAATGGGAAAATTCAGTACAATTAATTTATGGAAATGCTCGTTAGCCTGATGGGCAGTATTTTGTTTTCAGAGCCAACGGTGCCAGCCCATCTGGATGTGTAATGCACACCCCCTTAAACCTAGGGCCCATGAGAGGGGGGTAAAAGGGGTAAATTGTACCCAGGCCCAGGGTCAAAAAGGGGGCCCAGGAGCCAAAGGAAGGGGCCCAGAAATTTCCTGGGATCTCAGCTGGCCTCATGGAGATTGAAAGATGGTGGCCAGGCCAGGTTTACCGGGTGGGTAGACCTGGGCGCCGCATCTGGAAGCCTGGTAGACCTGGCTCCAAAGACGTTTCCAGCTATTGCTGCCCTCCCCACACCGTTTTGCCCTCTACCCCTTTGAGAAGGGGCCCAAAAGAAACTTTGTGCCCCCTGATAAAATTCCTCTCAGAGGCCCTGCTTAAACCTCCTGGTTTACTGAAGCTGAGGAAGGCAGCTGGACTGCATCAGGGGACACTATGGTCTCTTAGTACTGTTCTTCTGGCCATCCAAGAGAATCCTTGTCATCTTCTCCTTCTCTTGCACCTAATCTCAATGGCTGTTGGACTCTTCTGAGTTTGGATATGTTCCAACACCGTGCTCTTCCACTGACTCATGAAGACAGATGTAAACTTTGAAGAGCCCTCCAGTGATGTGGGCAAGGGGTGGCTAGGAGGAGCAATGAGTCTGTGAGTGCCTCTCATCCCCCGATCTTTGTTATGCTGAACATCCAGTTTCTTAGAGGCATGTTACAGAATGACAACGAGACAGACTGATGGGAAATGATTACTGCATATGATGATTACTTGCAGTTAAGAGTATGCTAATCATCAAAGTGGTAGAAATGATTTTAACTTTGTACACCTTTCATTTCCAACTTCATTTATGGCCCAATCTTATCCGGCACTAGCACAGATGGAGCACGCGCTCCACTGTCACTAGCTGTTGCAAATGTGTAAAGCATGTTGCAACAGTGCGCCTGTTTGCAGCAGAGCTTCAAGTCAGAGCCTTCCCGCCGGCGCCAGTGCAAGGAGCAACGCCTGCCAGAGCAGGTAAGTGTTACACTGTGCAGCACAGGGGTGGGGGAGGGGGAAGAACAGGCCCGGGAAGGAGGGTGGGATCAGCAGCACCAAAGCGCTGTATCCTATATCACCCTTCCCAGGCCTAATCCGCCAATACGGGTAAACATGGACTTGTGCCAGCAATATTGCTGGTGCAGGTCGGAGTTGACCCATAGCGGCTGCTGGGGCTTTCCCCGGGACAAGGGGACAAATGTCCCCTTACCCTGAGGAGACATTCCGCCTGCTAAACCCGGGCCTGTTCCTGGGCCTGTTCTTCCCCCTCCCCCACAGTCAGGGAATAAGAGGGCAGGTCCTCTTGTGGATTAGGAACTGGTTGAAGACCAGGAAACAGCAAGTGGGAGTCAATGGGCAATTTTCACAATGGCGAGAGGTGAAAAGCGGTGTGCCCCAAGGATCGGTCTTGGGACCGGTGCGTTTCAGCTTATTCATAAATGACCTGGAGTTGGGGATAGGCAGTGAGGTGGCCAAGTTTGCAGATGACACTAAACTTTTCCGGGTGGTGAAGACCAGCAGGGATTGTGAAGAGCTCCAGAAGGATCTCTCCAAACTGGGAAAATGGGCAGCAAAATGGCAGATGCGCTTCAATGTAAGTAAGTGCAAAGTGATGCACATTGGGGCAAGAAACCAAAATTTCACATATACGCTCATGGGTTCTGAGTTGTCTGTGACGGATCAAGAGAGAGATCTTGGGGTGCTGGTGGACAGGTCGATGAAAGTGTCAACCCAGTGTGCGGCGGCTGTGAAGAAGGCCAATTCCATGCTCAGGATCATTAAAAAAGGGATTGAGAATAAAATGGCCAATATCATTATGCCTTTGTACAAATCGATGGTAAGGCCACATCTGGAGTATTGTGTCCAGTTCTGGTCACCACACCTCAAAAAAGATATAGTTGAATTGGAAAAGGTGCAGAAAAGAACGACCAGATTGATTTGTGGGCTGGAGCACCTCCCTTATGAGGAAAGGCTACAGCGTCTTGGGCTTTCCAGTCTAGAAAAAAGGCACGTGAGGGGGGACATGATTGAGACGTATAAAATTATGCATGGGATGGAGAGAGTGGATAGAGGGAAATTCTTCTCCCTCTCGCACAACACCAGAACCAGGGGACACACACTAAAATTGAGTGGAGGGAGAGTTAGAACAGACAAAAGAAAATATTTCTTTACCCTGCGTGTAATTCATCTGTGGAACTCCTTGCCACAGGATGTGGTGATGGCACCTGGCCTAGATGCCTTTAAAAGGGGTTTGGACAGATTCATGGAGGAAAAAGCCATCACAGGTTACAAGCCATAAGCAACCTCCTGGTTTTAGAAGTGGGTTTTCTCTGTGCCAGGTGCAAGGGAGTGTCAACGGGAAACAGGTTATCTTGTTGTCTTGTGCTCCCTGAGGCATCTGGTGGGGCCACTGTGTGATACAGGAAGCTGGACTAGATGGGCTTTTGGCCTGATCCAGCAGGGCTCTTCTTATGTTCTTATGTTAAACTCCCCCACAGGATGTAGTGTAGCCCGTTCCAGTGTCACTGCATCGGAGTGGGAAAGTTTAGGTAGGATGGGGCTACATACAATAAATAGGTTGTACATAATTCTGGTTTTCCGTGTTATTGGTTAATATAAGAAGAGTAATACTTGTCTTTTAGGGTGGGGTTATTGTTAAGAAAATATTGATTTCTAACTGTATATGTAATATGGAGTCATGATGCTTTAACAGATAAGCATCAGGGCAGAGAGGAAAAGTTTCCAAGTTGGGGGCTTGGCTGAACAGAGTTGTGGACAAAGACAAAATTCTGCTAATAAGCCTCTTTTTATCAAAGGTTGGGAACACAGATTTACCACAAGATACACAGAAGGGTAGGAGACCATTTGAGACTATCTAAATAATTCAATGTATTTAGCTGGGTATCATTTTACTGCAGTTCTTTGCTTCCAAACATTCCAGGGAAATTAAGGATCTTGTTACCTATTGACACAACAGTGCAGCATTGATAAAACTGTTCATTTTTCAAAACTCAATCATATGAGTGAAAGGTCCATTTGCATCCACTTTCAACACCTGCCGGTTTCCATATGTGCCATGCTTCAGAACAACACCAGCCTCAGCACACCTGGCATTAGCAAGCAATTCTCTTTCACAGAGAGTCACAAACTGGGAATAGAGTTCCATTCCACTTTCCTTTTCAATGTTGGCATGATATTGCATGCGTCTTCCCTTCAGTTTACCACCCAAGGTGGCCTGAGGTATTATTAATATGCTGCCTGGCAAATCCAGAATGGAAACATATTTGCCACCTTCAGTTTCACTTAACTTCACATTCAAGAGCGTGTTTACTGCAAACATAAAGAAAGAGATTAAAATTAGCAGGTTTTTAAATTGTTGGGCATCAGCAAAACAGCACGCTAAATTCTGCCCAGGATGACAGAAGTCAAGACATTTTACACTATGAATTGCAGAGCTATAAATTATTTCAATTATTTGGAAATTTAAATGTCCAGCTCCTTCCACAACAGCCAAGAGAAATAAATTTACCTGTCTATCAGCTCCCTCTACTGGCTACCTAGTATAATGTTGTTGTTTTTAAATACTGTATGGCAAGTCTAGAAATACTTCTAAGCTAATTAGAATTAGAATGAAAGATCTTTCTCTATGTTAACTCATTCTTGGACACCAGTCTCTAATTGCTTTTATGTTTAGGGACGTAGCAAGTCTTTCTCAAATGACTGCCTGAAATAGTGGGGTGCCATCCTTCAAAGCATATGAATGCATTATCCCAAATAATTATTTGCTTGCAGACTAATTATTAGGACTTAGATTGCTAGGTTAACAGTAACACTGTTTTGGTTCCAGTAAACACCTAGCAAAAATAAACCTAATTTACAATGAAAGGATTTGTTCACATTTTACAATTCTGACCTAAAAGCACATTCCTCAAGTCCAAAATGAAAATCATCTTGGCAGCACGCTTAATTCTTAATTAACCAATTCAGAGACAGGTGTAAGAATTCTATCATTCTGGCACAGATTCCACAGTTTGCATGTCTAGTTCAGAGCTCAGCCTCATTATCCATCCTAACATGGTGTTTTGAGACATGGAAGAGATTCATGGAAGTGCTTTTTATGCAATGCTCCAGTAACTTAATAAAGTCATGTCATGTACATCACACATGGTATTTTTCTTACAGAAGAAAAGAGATAATTTCCAATAGGAGAAAGGCCAGTATGTGTACTCTATTTTAGTGGGTTTCCAGTTCTGGGTTAGAGTAAACTGGTTTGCAGAAGCCATAGCTTACCCGACTTGTATGTAACAACAAACTATAGTTACTGCAGATCAAGAAGCAAGGGAGAGAACTGGACTGTGCAAGAGGAGGGAGAAATAATGTGTAAGGTATTTGCTGGAAATCTTACAGCAACTGAAGGATATACATGCGCTGGGTTTATAACTTGGCATTCTATTGAGTTACAAACACTGTACATAATGCTAACAAATACAATAGAGCCGCAGATTCAACATAACCAACTACAGGTGGGCCCCCATATCCGCTGGGGATATGTTCCAGGCCCCTCCGTAGATACTTGAAACCGTGGATAAGAGCGAACACCCCATAAGAACATAAGAAGAGCCCTGCTGGATCAGGCCAAAAGCCCATCTAGTCCAGCTTCCTGTGTCACACAGTGGCCCCACCAGGTGCCTCAGGGAGCACACGAGACAACAAGATACCTGTGTCCAGTCGCCACTCCCTTGCACCTGGCACAGAGAAAACCCACAAAAAAAAAAAAAACCCTCCATGGTTTCCTGAGGGCCCCCCCACCCTGCCTCCCCTGCAGGCAGGCATGCTTCCCCCCCCCCAGCTCTTATTTTTCTTTCAGCAAGCTTTGTTTCTTCCTTAAAACAAACAGAGAAGCAGCCTCCATTGCAGGCAAGTAGAATGAGACTAAGGTTTCTGTTAACCTTGCAGAGCCTCTCTAGTACTTAGTCTCGTTCTACTTGCCTGTAATAAGCAGCCAGAGGCTGCTTCACCTGTTTGTTTAAGGAAGAAACAAAGCTTACTGGGAAAAAAGTAAAAGCCTGGGGGGGTCCCCGTGATCTGTGGATAACTGAAACCGTGGATAGCGAATCAGTGGATATGGGGGCCCACCTGTACCAAGTGAATCCTAACTGAAAATTCACTTAGGCCAGCGGTTCCCAAAGTGTGCATTGCAATGTCTTGGGGCATTGTGATGTACTCCCTGGGGCGTTGCAGGACCTGCACTGGCCAAGTTGCTCAGCAACAGGACCGCAACATGGAAAACTGCAGAGCAGAGGTTCTGCTCTGCTGGCTGTGTGGTACATTATGGGCCCACCCACCCATCCTTTCCTCTTTTATGCTGATTTTCAGTTCTTAGGCTGCGGAACCTGAAAGTTAGTGCCCATGATGTCATCACGCCACCAGCACTTACTTCCGGGTTCCGCGACCGGTGCTGGCGGGGAGGCGTTGCGAGGCCCGTACGTTTGGGAACCACTGACTTAGGCACATTCACTATACAGTACATAACACAAAGAGGAGGGGGGAAACATGCAAGCCTGAAACATGCTATCTTAACTGGGCTACTATAACATATGAAGCAGACCTTTATTGTAAACCCAACAATTTATTTGAAAAGTGCCACAGGTAGAAGGAAAAAACACAATTTAATTTTCAGCTTTTGAGGGCTCAGGACACAATGTATTCTTATTTCATTTCAGCAAATTGTGTTGTAAATTATGCTATGTTCTTAAGATCTCCAGCAAGTTTCAAGGCTGCAAAGGAATCTAAATCTGGGCCTTCCCGATCCATACCCAGTCATCAGTGCACACTACACTGGAATGGGCTGCTAGGGGATTATTACGGTATTACCTAATATTATTATTGTTCTGCTGACTATCAACAACAACGAAGTTTACAAAGTAGTTTACAGAACCAAGATGACTCACCTATACAAACCTACCCTAACTATTTTGGAATAACAATCCCTTCTCTTTTCCCAGGTTCATGCTCACAATCATTAATGTATGATTAGAACCCGCACTTCACCAAAAAATCCTCTTCAATAGTGCCTCAACTCTAAGGCTGTAGAGTTAAGTATATTGTACTTTGTACTTAATAATTTTGTAGTTATTTATATTAATAACACATTCTGCCTCAACAAGTTTATTAACAACCATTTTAATAAGAGCAAGTTAATTAAAAATGTATTAGATTTATATGCAGCAGAACTCTGAATGAATGAAATACTCGCAGAGTATAATTTCCCCCCAGCAGTTTTCATTGTATCAAAGTCTCGTAATACAAGACTTCATTACATGGATTATTGTAATTTTCTTGTGACATATCGTATGCTAGGTTTAAACAAAGCAGCTGCTCTTTATGTAGAGTTAGGCCGCAATCCAGACCTAACTTTAGGCTGGTGGAGCGAGTGCTCCGTCGGCCAAAGGTGTTGTGAAAGTGCCATAAGGCACTTTTGCGGCACCAAGAGGGTAAGCAGCGCCATTGCCAGCACCACTTACTGCGCCGTCCCCCAGACTCCACGCCACCGGACACAGGTAAGCCCTGCGCCGGGCTGGGGTGGCTGGGACCATTGGCTGACCATGCCTGGGAGGGGGTGCGGATATCGGGCCAGGCCGGTCTTACATGGCCTCCCCGGTTGTGCATCAGCTAACGAGGTGGCGCGCATCCGAGGAGACCTATTCAGACCTCCGGGACTTACACTGGGTGAAGTGGACAAACGAGCTGAGCCCCGGGCATGCGGGCCGCATTCTGCCTAGGATGCAGTGGCCGGCCATTTCAGCCAACCGCCGCATCTTAGGCAGGATCGGGCTGTTACGTACATACTTTAACACTGTCGTTTTTAATTACTTATTTTAAGACTATTTTCTCTAAAAACCTACCCATTTTTGGAACAATGTCCTCACTGGCCCCTCTGAAGAAACATACGTAAATTATAAGTCCTCGTTGAATCTACACAAACCAACAAAGAAATATATTTATATATCCATATACTGTACCTGTGCAGTGTTTCTCTATACCTTAAACAGATCAATTAGCTCTGTGCATGAAACCTCCCTTAATTTGCAAAACCATCTATCTTAGTACACTTGGGCTACAATGAATATATTTGTACTGTACAACAAAGGCAATTTTTCAGTTGCTGGCATGCTGAAGTAAAATGTCATCTAAGTCAAAAAAGGTCACATGCTACATTTCTTTCAGGGATGGAAAATCCCTTGAAGAGCCCTTTGAAATAAAATGAACAATTTTCCTACATAGAATATATTTCACTGAATCTCAAATGTCATGCTTTTAAAAGCAACATCCTCTGTGATAGAATATTGTTTCCATATTCAATGGGTTGTATTCCAGGAATGTAACAGAGTAATCCTATGCATGTTTATTCAGAAGGAAGTTCCACTGTGTTCAATGGGGCTTAATCGTTACATGTGTTTAGGTTTGCAGTCTTATGATTCCTAAATTTTACTGAAATTAATGGAACTTATGTTAGTCACGACTAACTTGTCTCTCTAACTTCAGTAGTGTGCAATCATGATGGGCAGTCCAATTCTGTCTAGCAGGATGCAGCGGCGCAAATAAGGAGCCCGCTGCATCCTAACCAGGACTGGGCCTGCACTGGCACAGCTGGGGGCCTCCTTGCCAGGATAAAGGGATGTTCATCCCCTTACCTCAGTAGAGCCCCATTTGCCCCAATGGGTCTACTCGAATGTGTGCCAGCTATTTTGCTGGTGCACATTCGAGCTGGCCGTGTAACAGTGGCAAGGTGCGGGAAGGGGGACAGGATATGGTGGAGGAGGCCTCTGATGATCCCTTCCCTAGTCCAGGCCTGTCCAACCAATCTCAGACCCTGGAATGCCCCATTCCGCCCTCCCCATGCCCCACTGCCGCCCGGCGGGGAACTCGCCTTTCTCGACGGGCGAAGCACTGGATTTGGGCTGGTGAGAGTGGCGCCAGCGCTGCTTACTCCCAGGGTGCCGCAAACATGCTTTACCCTAAACATGCTTTACACCAGTCTCTCAACCAATTTGGCAGAGCTCGAGTGCAGAGCCCATGCTGCGCCACAGCCCGGAAAAAATGGCTTGAGATCTGCTGATCAGCAGAGCTCGAGCCAGTTTCCCAGGCTGTGGTGTGGGTGGGAGGACCCTTCCCTACCAATGCGCTCAAGCTCTGCCAGATCAGCAGAGCTCTCCCGCATTCCATGACGATCGGTTAAAAAGGAAACTACACCACGCTGCACGTACACTGTGTGACTGTGCCGCACACGCCTGGATACGTGTGGTGTAGATCAGCCTTTAAGGAAACAAGGCATCAACTGAAAAACGTGTACCAGAGGCCTACAACTACAGAACTTACTTTTTTGCTACTGTACAGAATTACTGCAAGAACTGTATCACTCAGCATTATAGCATGGTTTAACTCTAAAAGTATTCAACATATTCAGTATAATATATAGCACTCCAGATCATGCATTAAAATTATGCACACGAAGTGCTTCCGGCACTCAGGAAAATATATTTTCAATTATAGACTCTAAATCCACTACTACCTCACCCTCTGAAACGGACCTGCATACTATGCCTGAATACTCTGTACTTGTGATCACCAATCTCTTCCCAACGTATGTAACCATGTTTTGGGGTTTATTATATCTACTATCTTGCTGATTCCCTGTAAAACTGAAACATTCTCTAATAAAAAGTTAATCTATCTGTATTAAGAGGCCTTGAGTATTTTAGGAAGCGGAATGACGAGGAGCAATCAATTTGAAGCTCAAATCGGTGCGAGGAGCGAAACAAAATTCTTGAAGCCCCGATCTCGGGAGATGCTCCGCCTACAAATCTGCAGAAAGACAGGAAGAGGAAACGATGAAGTGTCCCGGCGACTATGGAGACTCCGGAATGTGAGCAAAGCGGAGTGTGGGACCACCTGGAGAGACTAAACGTTGCAGGTTTTACCTCCACCCACTTAGCTTCGGAGTCTGGCTCGGGAGGTTTCACCTGCAGCCTCGCAGACAGACATTGCTGCAAAAGTATTCGTGCCAGCGGAGCAGCGCTTGAACCGGCCATGGCCACAGACACAGACACGCGCGCAGCACAGCAGCAACGGAAGCCGGCCCGCCTGCGAGCTTTCTCTACGGCTCCACCTCCGGGAGGTAAACTTCACCCGCCTTTTTTCCTGCGGAAGACAGAGCAAAGCCTGGAAGGAGCAGAACTCGGAACGACAGAGCTAGTAGTCGGAAATCATGCAAAGCAAAGTGCTCCGGAAGAATTGTGTAAAAGTACAGGAAATACTTGAGTAAATCCATATATATTTTTAATGGATTTGTATGTCTCTGTCGGGCATAACTGCAGGGCGTAATGAGCATCGCAGAAGCGACAATAATCCTAAATTTATAGTGCAATGCTATGTGCATGTCTACTCAAAGTACTTACTCCCAAGTAAGTTGTGCATAGGATTGCAACATTCACTATCTCCTCAATGCAGGATTTACGGTAGCGATTCAGGATTCCAGATGTGCACATCTGTGACATTCATCAAGACCCTATTGAATTGGCTGGATGTATTTTTTGATGTGGATGCACATCTCCATAAAAAGATCATGTTAGGGCACTGTCTAACCTAGCATGCTCTTTCCAATAGTCATCAGACAGATAGTTCAGGGAAGCTCACAAGCAAGTTAACAACCCCTTGCCCCCAATTGTTTGTCTCCCAGAAGCTGGTATGCAGTATTACTAATGGTTGCATTTGACTAGAGCTAGATTTCATGCAAGACTAGAGCTGGATTTCAGGCAATGTGTTTTTTTTAATCCAGATGTAAAATAGGGGACTGTAGTTTCTTCCAGAAATTTTGACATTGTAGGGTTACATCTTGGCTATACTGTACAACAAACTATGAAAGCTTATGCTACAATAACCTTTTTCATCTTTAAGATGCCATAAGACTGTTTGTCAATTAAATCAATTTGTAAGGCTCTGTTTACAATCGCAAGGAATGCTATTTATGCCTATAAAAATAATGTCGTCAGTGATGACTCTATGTAGCTGATGAGCAGAGAATCTTTGAACGATATATTTGATGACTATTCCAAATCTGATGGCCTTTTGCTATAAAGATGTAATTTTATAAATTTACTCATGAGTTGCCCTGTTGACTTCAGTGAGGTTTACTTGCTTCATTTAGACTGTATGACACCATCTCCTGTTTGCAGACTTCTGTACTCATAAAATTGCCACCTGAGATATGCAGTTGGTATCCAGAATAGAAATATTTTTGAAATAAGCTGCTGCACTAATAGGTGCAGAAGAACTTGGCTCTGATCAGATGCTTCAAGCTTCATGCTTGAATTATGTCCTACTCCCCCTGCCATTAAAATTTACCCTATCCTTACCAGCTAGGGTATGACAACACAAAGATGGGGGCTATGAAATTTTTTTTTCTTTAAACTTATATTGTCATTGAATTAAAAAAAAAAGCCAACTATGCATCATACTGATTGGCTAGTGTCTGTAATGTCACCAAACACACCTACTGCCAATTCCTAAAGTAGTTTTACATTTGCTTCACTTATGGTATATATTTTTAATACAAACGTTTCAAAAGAACATATTGCTTTAGAGTTACAAGACTGATAGCAGAATATTCCCCTTGCTGATAAGAATATTTGTGTAAATTATGAAGCCAGGTTCAAATTGTGGGTAAAGAATCCTCTTCAGCTCTTTAAGTATTACATTAGTCTTCATACATAATTTTGTGCAACAGTCCCAGAAATTGCTACCCATGCATTGCCACTAAAATATATGTTGTTAATTCTTGTCCTTAATGGCACATTTCCTTAATTTGAATGTAGTAAGGCTAAGCTAACAAATATGAAATTGGTATGCCTCAAAACTGGAGCCAAACAGCTGCTTTTTGATGATAAGGAATGGAAAAAATTGCTCATAAGCGTAGGCTTTTAATAGGAAAAAGAATAAATGTGTGTAGGTAAGGATAGAAAGGCTGTTAGCTTCTTTAGTGATAACATAAATATTTATTGTATGCAAGGCCAAACTTGACATTTTGCAGCTATTCCTGCTGCTGTGCTGTGATTCTTCACTCTCTTCCTTATAACATCTAATAACAACACATCTAATACTTCTATATAGTCCGCCTACTTCTATATAGTCCGGCTCGTCTCCTTAGATCATCAGAGAAGGCCCTTTTGCGGGTGCTGTCACCCAGGGAGGTGCGAGGGGCGGCGGCCAGAAACAGGGCCTTCTCAGTAGTGGCACCAACCTTATGGAATTCCCTCCCCTTTGACTTACGAACTGCTCCCTCCTTGGACACTTTCCGGCGAGGCCTAAAAACCTTCTTGTTCAAAGAAGCCTTCTGAGTCCTTGCCTTTTTTAACATTCTGCTGGTACAGGTGGGGCGCTGCTGTTTTTATGATATGTTTTAATTGTAATAATTTTTACATCAATTTTTAGATGTTTTTATTAGTTTTCATCAACTGTTTTTTAAAAGGTGATTTTTGTATTATATTTTTTTTGTATTCTATTTTCTTTTTTGTTGTAAGCCGCCTTGGGTCCCTTCGGGGAGAAAGGCGGGATATAAATATTGTAAATAAAAATAAAATAAATAAAATAATACCAATAACAAGTGCTGTGACATCATCATGCTGGCTCTCTTGCTGCCCCTACATCATACCGTTGGCTAGGGGTGGGGGGTGGGGAGATGCCTACATCATACCGTTGGCTAGGGGTGGGGAGATGCCTAACAGCATGCCTACCATATTTTGTTTATATTAACTGGTTCAAGGAAGAGAGAGTAAAGAGGCGGAGAACAGCATTATTTTATAAAATCAAGTTTAGTCCTAGAACTTGTTTGCCATTACTTAAAATATTAATAGTCGTGTGTTACTATGTTTTTAAATAATTCACCCAACAATGTTGGGATAGTCTGCTTTAATGTCAAATCCACTATATGCAGTCATTGGAAGTAAATGTTAAAAGATACTAGAAAGAATAGGATATATTAAAGTATCAAGATAAAAATCAAACAATGTGTTCAGGAAAAATAGAAAGCCCTAAAAATGGAGTAACTTTCTCCAGATGTGCTGACTATCCTAGTTTACTGCTTTACAATTTTGTCACAGCCCAGGACCAAAGGTCGCATCAGTCACACCAAAGAAATTGATATGTTTCCACATTCCCACATTCATTATGCTTCTACAGAACACCAGTTTCTTTCTTTCTTTCTTTCTTTCTTTGCTAATATTGTTATACAGGCAATACTGCATTATTAACACAAGACCTTGCTCCTGGAGTGTGTGTGTCTGTGTGCGCATGTGAGTGCAAAAAAGCAGTCTCCATGTTCTCCACATATGTGCAGCTTTGCACAGTTATGTGTACCTCTTTCCCATGGTCCTTGCTTTTGTCTGGGGGCATTCACTCATGTTCTTTTCCAAGGAGTTATTTATATATAATTTTACTAAGTATTTGGGTAACAAGAACTTTGCCACACAGCGTACTTATTCTTCAGATCTTTTTGAACTTCATGCTTGAACTGGGTATTCCATATTCTCTTCTACAATATAAAGGGATGAGGACGCATTGTATGAAGAGGAAGCCAACTACCCTGTACTTATGTTTTAAAGGTCACGAGTATATTACTTTTTTTCTGGCTCCATGGGAATATGCAGAACTAATATTTGATTTCCAGAAGTAACTAAACTAGATTTAACATAGAATATGAACTCTGCAGTAGCAGAGCCACATCCAGTGATTATAGCAGCAGCAAAACTGAAACAGCTATTAGCATTGTTATAGAACAGTATTGTGATGATGTCTACATCTTAAAAATAAAAATAAATGAAAGCAAAAGATTGGGACAGAATTCTTTGCTAGTCTTAGGGCCCAATCCTATCCAACTTTCCAGCGTCGGAATGCAGTCCCAAAGTAAGGGAATAAACATTCCCTTACCTTGAGGAGGCCTCCGTGACTGCCCCCATCACCACCAGATCAGAGGTGTCAGGCCACCTGGGGTGGGGGGCAGTTCGCCCCCGGGGGGCGACAACCGTGCTGCGGTGGCGGCGAAAAAGACGTGAGTGGGCAGGCGGCAGCGAAAAAAAGGCACATGCTGTTTGGCCCGCCCACTCGCCCAGCGCCTTGGAATGTTTTGAGCAGTTGCAGCAGAGACATTACCTCTGGCGGGGTGTGTGTGGCATTTTAATTCGCAGCCCCCTCCTGCCGGGCATAGGTACGTCACTGCACTAGATGCAGCCAATGCCCATTACTATGGTAAAAATATTTGTGGGATACATTTAGCACTTTTTAAAAGAGAAATAGATGGCCAAAAAAGATCAGTCTAAACAACCATGGAATCCTACTTGGTGTGAAGCCAGCCCTCATTTTGTAGTAATTTGCCTTGGTTAATGCAATGCTCTCCTTGCTTCATTAGGTTCACCCTTTTCATAAAGTTTTAATCAAAGTTAACAGCCACCCAGGTGTTTTGGCTTTAGGAGGAAAAAGATGCCTACATGAAAAAGCTAAATAGTCTAAAATCTGCAAATTGTTAATGAATATTCATTTAGCCTAATAAGACATAGGTCGTGTGCCAGCTTTGCTTCATGATTAGACTTGTAATATAACTTTAAGCCTTTTAAAAGATTTATCAGCACAGAGAAAGAATACTTTCATTTTATTCTTCTAAACTTTCTTTTAACAGAGAGAATGATAAAGCATCTCATTTTACATTTGATATTATGGAATAAAGTTTCCTGAAGTATAGCAAACTTTCCTAAATGGAATGGACACAAAACAAATTCAGAATAGTACAGTGGCAGTTATCATTAATCTCTGATTATCATTAATTTCTGACTAGTAGGGCTATCAACCAAGAATTCAAACTATGGCATACTTCAAAGATTCAGAAGGTGGGGTTCAGGGAAGCAGTCAGTCAATGGAAAACAGGAGATTGCCTACTACTGTGCAAAGTTGTGGGCCACTACTGCTGGCCAGATACCTTAGTTGTCCACATGTCCCATAAGTGTGTATGAAATCTCCAGGTGCCAATAATGTAGACCAGCCCATAGTTACAGCCAGATCCAACAGGATGTAAGAACGGTGGAGCGAGCACTCCGCCGTTCCAAGACATCGCGAATGTGCCGTAAAGCACTTCGCGATGCCTCAGGAGTAAGGGAGGCCGACGCAAGGCCAGTTGCCCTCACTCTGCCACCGGGACGGCCCCACGGCCGCCAGAGGAAGGTAAGGTTCCTGGCAGCAGGGGTGATCCGGGTGGCAAGGGAGTGGGGACATTGGCCGAGCCGGCTCGGGAGGGGGTGGGGATGGCGTCCGCTATATCCCTGTCCCTGCCGGGCCGGCTCGGTCGGTACACGGTCTCCTCTTACTTCCGCCAGCTCTTTAGCTGGCGGAAATAAGAGGAGGCCCATTGGGCTGGCCCCCTTTACACCCAGGGAAGGGGACGAATGTCCCCTTCCCCGAGCAAACCTCTGGGCCGCTGCAGTGTGGCCCGGAACTAGGATAGGATCCGGCGGGCGGCCCTGGGCCGCCAGTTGGATCTCTACACTGGATTTCACTCTTAATCCCTTTTGTTCTGACTCAGTCAAGATATCCTTGAATAAATTGAATTTATGCAATCTTCACTGAGAACCATGGCTTAAGAAGCATCTCAAGACTGGGAAGAGTATTTTTATACTGGCATTTTAATATCAAAAGTGCTTTCAGTGGCATTGTTAGTGTACCCTGGGGAGTGGGGTAACGACTCGTTTTGCGTCATCGCCCCGCCCCCTGCACTCCCGGAAGTCTTCATTTGAAGTCTTCTAGGAGCCTGCATGGGTGGGCGGTTCCATCAAAGGCACCGAAAACCCTCTGCAACGCAGCCACTCTGGCTGCAGAAAAGTAGCCATGGAGGAGAAAGCTGCTCCCGTGGCTCCTCCATGTGAGGAGACTGTGGCTGTCACGCGGGACAGAGCACCCGCCCTGGCCTGGCTATGCTACTGAGTGCTTTTCTGTCTCTCTATTACTATGTATACTAAGAAGGATTTCAGGATTTCTATACAGTAGAAAGATTTAGTCAATATCAAATATAAGTGTTCTAGTAGGAAGGGAAACAGGAAGAAGAATCATTTAGCTATCCATCCAAATTGTATTAGTACCTTTGAATTAATAAAAGGAAGCATTTTCCAGGTTGTTCTGGTCGTTTTATTCAGTTAACAAAAGAACAATTGTCCTAACATTTCGCTCCTAAACCATGAGGAGCATTATCAAACGTACAGCAACTTGCTGTCTGCTCTAGTTCTTCTTAGCACAAGTTGTTAACAGTTAGAAGATTAACTGCTGCTTCCAACTGTTAACAACTTGTGCTAAGAAGAACTAGCGCAGAGAGCAAGTTGCTATACGTTTGATAATGTTCCTCATGGTTTAGGAGCGAAACGTTAGGACAACCCCTTGTTCTCTTGTTAACTGAATAAAACGACCAGAACAACCTGGAAAATGCTTCCTTTTATTAATTCAAAGATATGTACCGGTCGTGAAAACCTCAGAACATGTATTAGTACCTTTTGTACAGCTTTGTAATGCCACAGTAAAGAATGATGTAGTTGCTATATCATGGTAAGTGAAAGATCTACTGGATCTTTCCAGTAGATAAATCTATTTAACTACTGATTTATCAAAACCAGAATGCATTCCCCCCCCCCCCCCCCCAGCAGTGCTCCTATGCTTTTAATAAATGCATGGTGGGAAGAAGTTCAATACAGTACATGAAGTTTTTTCTCAGCTGGACTGGAATGTTCAGTTTGGCATACAGTGGACAAAGTCCTGATAGAATAAAAACAGACTCTTCAATAAATAATATCTGCATACATGGTATGTCATATTGTAGTCATATTAGCAAGAAACAGCAGGCCTCTGCATTAAGGAGTTTACCATCTCAATTTCAGTGGAGAGAAGAGAGAGAATATATTGTAGGATGGATTCTCAACCAGTGGTACTAGTACCACCAGTGGTATTCAGCTGACTGCTGGTGGTACTTGGACCGCCTGTCCACTCAAACCCTGCTATGACGTGACATTTTTGGTGGTGTGTTTTTGCTCCCGAGAGGATCCTGCCTTTGGCCAAGCCTCTCGGGAATGCTGAGAAGGGCCCACCTAGCCACCCAGAGCCTCCTACCTGCGTTTTCTGGTCTCTGAAAACCCAGGTGTAACTGGTGATGATGTCATCGCCAGTCACCTCCAGCGATACACTGCAGGAGAGTGGTGCCGGCGGTGGTACTCGGCTGGGAAGGGGTTGAGAAATCCCTGCTGTAGGATAGTCTGAACAGTCAGCTCAGCGGCTGTGTTAGCAATTGTCCTTTTTTCCAGTTCATGGTCAGCTGTGTTATACTGAATCAGATCATTGGTCCATCTAGGTCAGTACTGTCAATGCAGCCTGACAGTGCCTCCAAAACATTTTTTTTCTTTACCGTACTTGGGGATGCCAGGGATTGAACCTGCACCTTTTTGTATGCAGTGCAGGTGAATCAGTTGCTGAACCACAGCCCTTCTCCAGTTAAATGAGTTTAAGTATTATAACTGACATTATACATGCTAAATAATATTTTGCAAACTACTATCAATCATATTGCTTTTTGCAAGCAATACTTGCTCATTAAGTACATGTCAACTGTAGTTCATATTACTTCA